>CM067376.1:10809783-11009783 GCA_034510155.1 Eucriotettix oculatus
GTTCTCGGGATTTCACCCGGGTTATGTCAATCATTGGATACGACGTTTCGAAGGCTATCTCCGCCATCGTCTTCAGATAGCCTTCGAAACGTCGTATCCAATGATTGACATAACCCGGGTGAAATCCCGAGAACTTCTTGTTCAATATGGAAGACGTTGACAAAAAAAATAGACTACCTTTTAAGACACGATGGTCTTGTAAAATTAGCATAAGAGGGAAGTGAACGGAAGAGGGAGGCCAAAGATGGAAACACTAAGCAGATTGGGGAGGACGTTGTTGTTATGTGGTAATGAACAGGCTTGCGCAAGAGAGGTTAGCATCAGATCAGTCTTAGGACTGATTACCACGACAACAACAGAAATAGTGGTTAAATGACTAAACTATAAAACAGAATGTTGAGATTAAATGGGAAATTAAGGTAATGAAGTACGAAAACTAAATAAAAATAATAATAAGTTACCTGCAGGAGTAATTTTACAGCAGGTAATTTCATCCTATACGCTAAAATGTAGGGCAAAAAGGAAATGGTTTATTTTGCGTATTTTCATTCAATTATGAGCCATGAGCGTCTTCTAACTGCTCCAGGAGTAATGAAATATTTAAGTTGCAAAAGCGTGCAATTAGAATAATACTTTCTAGCACGAATTCTAGATCACGGAGTTGCAAACCTTTCTTCAAAAGTTTGCAAATACTTACTTTACCAAGCCTGTGTATATATTTATGAAATATTAAAGTTTGTAAAGCGGAACACTAATTTGTTTCAAACAAATGGCGAGTTTCATGAATACGCGCGCGACTAGAAATCAGAGGTTCAGCTCTAAGGTCGGACAAGCATCGCCCTTGTTCTCCCTCTCTACACCAGAAAAGTATTCACAATACCCCTGGGGATAATTTTATACAACAGCCTTCCTTCCTTCCGCCAGAGGTTAAAAATAGTAACTACAAAAGCTTCGTGAAGCAGAGTAAAACTATTCTTTTAAATGGCGCTGCTGCTGTTTTACTCTGTGGTACAGGATTTTCTTAATCGTCCTTCTAGTATTTAAATCAAGGTTCCTGCTGCTGCAAGTGTTGAATGAGCTGCCTTATAAAATAGCACATCACATATCTTTAAAATTTCTATTCAGTTTTTTCTGCTCTTTTGTTTGTTTGTTTCATGTATATAGCTGCTGCTGCTGGAGCAAGGACAGTTTCCTTCCTGGTCCAAGTAGTTCAAAACTCCATTGCGTGTTCCTCAGTGTGTGCTTGTTTGTGTTTCCCAGTGTGTGTGTGTCCCTGGTGTTGTGTTTATATTGACTTTTGTCTATATACACTTTCTTTTACTAATTTATTTTAAGTTTATTTGTCTTTAATTATGTACTTTATTTTGTTCATTTTTAATGTATGACGTATCCTCCTATTTCCTCAATCGAGGATTAATGGAAACAACAATAAATCTAAATCTAAACGGAAAGTGAAATTACATAAAAAAAATTAAAGATTAATGGAAAATAAAATTTCTGAAAGAAACTGGAAATTATGAACTAGAATAGTGCTGGACCAAGAAACAGATTGACCCCATGTTATGAAATGTAGAGAAATAATAGGAAAAGAAGGAATCTGTAACGCGTGTCTGTTTAGTGAGACGTTGAATTGAGATTTAGATTTAAACGTCTCTTTTCGATTATGAAAATAGACTATAAGAAAAGGGCCGTAGAATGTAATTTTTTTAAATTCAAACAAATAAAAAAAATATTGAGTTATAAATTAATTAATGTCAACTTGGTTTGATTAGTAGAACAAAAAATGAATAATAAGTTGAAGGAAAACTTCAGGCGCTTGAGTCTGGAAGACAATGGCAGTGAAACACCACTGCCTTATTCATATTATCCTGGTGGAAACCCGAGAAGATTTTCCTTCACTCAACTCGCTGGAAAGCCTTCGACCTTCGGGAATAATTAGTTAATTAGCTACATCTGTAATATTGGTTCGATTAGAAAAGACTCTGTACTTTACTTGTACCGAAATTAATAAGGAAGAAATGGTTTTCTACGTAATAATTAAATTTGTCACCACAAGAGAACCAAAAGTCATGAATCGGGTAAAATCATTATTTTTAATAAAATGTATTAATAGTCTTCTCACTGAATAATGTAAAAAATAATAAATACTATTGGTACCATAACGCGAGACGAAAAAAACCGGTCTACGTTCCTGGCATTTGTAAGTTTATAAAAAAAGACGTTTGATAATGTGAACTGGACCACACTGTTAATTAAGTATTCTGAAGAGCACTGGAGTGAAATATCGAGAAAAGGGGTTAAAACAAAACCTATATAGAAGTCAGGCAGCAGTAATTAAAAATAGAAGACCAAGAAAAGAAAAAAAGGAGTAATCAGGAAAGGAATAAGACAAGGATGATGCAGTCTGTCGCCCCATGCTGTTTAAATTATATACGGAACAGGCGATGAAGGAAGTTAAAACTGAATATGGAAAAGGGAATCATAATGCAAGGAGAAGAAATAAAACCCTACGCTTTTCCGATAATATTGTAGTATTAAGGAAATCAGAAGGTGACTTGTAAATCATAATAAAGGGCATGAATTTGGTCCTGGAAAAACGGTTCAATATGAGGATTAATAGAGGGAAAACCAAGATAAATGGAGTGTAGTATGGGAAAAAGTGGAATAATGAAGGCTGTTAGATTAGGAACGGATATTTTGAAGGAGATTAATGAATTTTGCTACTTGCGAAGCTAAATAACGAGGGATGGTAGACGTAAAGAGTAGGATAGCACAGGATAGCAAGGAAGGCTTTCGCGAAAAAGAGAAATTTACTTACGGGTAACATAAGTGAGACTATTTCTAAATCATTGCTAAAAGTGTTTGTAATGGAACGTGGCGTTATAGGGCGCGAAACGTGGACGATAGGAGTTGGGGAAAGGAAAAGAATAGAAGCCTTTGAAATGTGGTGCTATAGGAGAATGAGATGCTGGGTGGATAGAATCACAAAGGAGGAAGAATAGGGGAAGAGAGGACAATTTGGAGGACGTTGACCAAGAGAAGGGATAGATTAATTGACCAGGTTTTAAGACACGAGGGTCTTGTAAAATTAGCATTAGAGGGAAGTGTGTGTGTGGATAAAGAACAGAAGAGGGAGGCCCAAGGATGGAATACCGCTAAACAGATGAGGGTGGATGTGGGTTGTCCTAGTTATAAACAAATGAAAAGGCTTGCGCAAGATAGGTTAGCAATCTAGGGTTGCACCAGACCAGTCTTAGGACTGAATACCACAACAACAACAACAACAAAAATGAATGTCCTGGAATTTAAATTGATATTTCGTGGAATAACAACATTATTATTATTTATTGAACTTTTATTCCTCCTTTTCCTGAAAAGGAACCATCAAGATTTGTGGCTCTATTAAGCTGTAGGGCGTGGGTTTGAGCCTCATATATATTTATTATTGATGATTTCTTCTCCTCCAAATAAATAAATCACGTTATCGTGCCGAAGTCCAATCGATTAGGGTTTACAGCTCGGCTCTAAATTATTTGTTGTTGGGATTGTATTAATTTTTTTTTAAACTCACACACAGGTGGAGTCATGAGTTTCCTCCAGCGGTCAGGCTACGTCACTTCTTTTCCTTTCATTTTCTTTTATTTTTATCCAATTAGCGATTATTTTTGTTAAACTTTCCCTCGTCTGTAATGGATTATCTCCTTCTACACGTGTTTGTGTGTGTTTGTGTTATATATGGGACCACTCCGGTGGGCCTTCCAGGGAGGAGTTGGTGGCTTCCACCACAAGAGTCCGCGTTGTTGTTGCTGAGGTGAACGACCAAGGAAGAAGGGGGAAGGGGGGCTTCTAATGAGGTTCTCTTCCCTCGTGCTGCTGCTGGTGCTACTGCTGAGTCTCGTCCTTTGTGGGGGATTTATGGCCCTGCACGGCTACTGTGGAGTCACGAGACATGAGGGGGAAGGAACAAGGGCGTGCGTGGAGGAACAGGAACAACGGAGGAGAAAGAAGAAGAAGAAGCTGCAGCTGGTTGTCGGACAATTAACACTCACTTAGATGCCACCATGTTAAGTTAAAGGGACTTTAAGACATGCATAGTTTCCACTCGGAAACAAATCGGAACAAATTTATCTCAGTGCCTTTAAAAAGATATAGCTGGGTGCCCGGCGTCATCCCAGGATTTCCTGTACATTAGCCAGATACAGTATTTAATTTCCAGGACAGTGAAACCACTTTGCGAATACGTGATTAAACTATAACGTTCAATAGGGATTTGGTTTCTTCTTCAAATTAAATTCAGTAGGTAGAATAAATGATACGAAAGATTAAAAGTTTAAACACGATATAACTTAATGAGCTTAGACTTCCCCAGTGAATAATTCGGATGAAATCATCTTCACGGTGGTTAACCAACCGGGTCAGTTTTTCTAAAAAGAAACACAACGTTTCTGCGTAAGAAAATGGCCGCAGAAACGTTGTGTTTTCCTTTTTTTAAAAAAATTGACCCGGTTGGTTAACCGTGAAGATTTTATCCGTATATATATGTAGCTTATCTCTTTCTTCCCCTGTCTCCATCCCTTCACCATCAGCTGTCTTAAATTCTCTTTAACCCTATCCATCCATCTAAGTCTCTGTTGTCTTCCAATCTTCCTCCTTCCTTTACGTTTGTCTTCAAAAATTCTTACCTATTTTTCCTCCTTCCATAATCCTACCCATTCAAACCTCTTTCCTTTTAATACCCCCTGATGTTGTTGTAGTTGTGCTGGTATTCAGTCCCAAGACTGGTCTAAATGCAGTCCTCCATGCTATCCTATCTTGCGCAAGCCTTTTCATTTGCTTATAACTAGCTCAACCCGCATCCTTCCTAATATACTTAGCGTATTCCATCCTCGTCCTCCCTCTTCTGTACTACCCCACACACACTTCCCTCTAATGCTAATTTTACAAGACGTTCGTGTCTTAAAACGTGACCTATTAATCTATCCCTTCTCTTAGTCAACGTCCTCCATATTGTTCGCTTTTCCCCTATTCTGTTCTGAATTTCCTCGTTTGTGATTCTATCCACCCATATCTCATTCTCCTACATCACCACATTTCAAACGCTTCTATTCGTTTCCTTTCCGCACCTCTTATAGTACACGTTTCGCACCCTCATTACGCCACGCTCTATATAAACATTTTAGCAACGGTTTCCTAATATTCACACTTATATTACCCCTAAGTAAATTCCTCTTCCTTGCTATCCTGTGCTATCCTACTCTAGTTATTACGCTTCCCAAGTAGCAGAATTCCTTAACTTCCGTCAAAATATCCCATCCTAATCTAACAGCCTTTGTTATTCCATAGTTTTCCAAACTACACTGCATTACCTTGGTTTTACCTATATAAATACTAATATTTTTGTCTTTCTCCAGGCCTTCGTTCAAGTCATTTATTATGATTTACAAGTCACCTTCTGACTTCTTTAATACTACAATATCCTCGGCAAAGCGTAGGGTTTTTATTTCTTCTCCTTGCAGCATGATTCCTTTTCCACATTCCGTTTAAACTTTCTTCATTGTTTGTTCTATATATATACATTAAACAGCATGGGCTACAGACTGCATCATCCTTGTCTAACTCCTTTCTTGTTTACGGCTTTCATTTCTTGATCTTCCATTCTTATTACAGCTGCCTGTCTTCTGTAGAGGTTTTGAATTAGCTTCTTTTCTCGATGTTTTATTACTGTGCTCTTCTAAATCCTTAATTTAGTGTTCCAGTTCACATTATAAAACGCTTTCCATAAATCAGCAAATGCCTTGAACGTGAGCCGGTTTTTTCCTTCTATAGAGATTTGGATTCTAGTTTATTATAATGAGTAGATGGAATAAATGATACGAAAGATTAAAATTTTAAACCTATACTTAAAATAACGACAACGACAAAGCATATATAACTTACATACTTCTTCTTCCTGTTCCCTTGACACTACGGGCCCTCTACGGACCTTGGCCTCCTTTATTAAAAGTGCCCAGTCTTCTCTATACATAGCTTTTTTGTCTTCGTCTCTTGACCTTCAGCTGTCTCAAATCCCCTTCAGCCCCATCCATCCATCTTAGTCTCCGTCTTCCAATCTTTCTCCTTCCTTCAAATTTGTCTTATAAATTTCTTTTAGCTGTTCTTCCTTGTTCCATTCCCCACACATGCCCTACCCATTCCAACCTCTTCCTTTTAATACCCTCTATCAGATCCAAACCCTTGTGTAATTCCCTTAGTTTTCTTTCTTATTCGCCACATATTTTCTGCTCCTGCACTGGTGGTCCATATAACTTTCTCAGCATTTTCCTTTCCCAAGCGTTTCAATGCAAACTTATCCTTCTCTGGCAAAGCCCGGGTTTCACTTCCAAAACATATCTATAGGCTTCAATATTGTCTTACAAGGTTTTAATTTTTTTCGCAATTCTACTCAGATGTCTTACAATTAAAAATATGTTTTAGCGAGTAATAACATTGATTACTTGCTGTTATCCTCCCTAATATCTCTTCACTTAATACGTTTTTTTGGAGGTAATTGATGTACCCCAGTATTTAAAATTTTTAACCTTCTCAAAGTTTTGACCATACAGTCTTATTTCGGATACCTGGATTGGTTCTGTTCTTGATATTCTCACGTGTTTTGTTTTCTTCTATGTTTATAAATAATTCTGTCTTCTGGGCTCCTTGCTCCTTTAAAATTATACATCTTAGAAAATAAATTAAACTTCGTACATTAAAATTGAAACAAATTTTGGTTATGTCTCTCAGAAGGATTGTTGGACTTAAATACCTGGACTTTATGTTCTGAACACTACTTGATGATGGAAATTACTTCTACGGATATCATTAGACGGTAATGAGGAATTTATAGATGGACTTCGTTCGTAGGTAGATCTGTCGGGAACCTTCGGAACCATTGAAGAGTCATCTTCTGGAATTGGGACTTGGTTGTTACCGCCGCCTTTGAAGTCTGACCTCCTCTTAACGCTTCAATGAATCACCCTTCTCGATCATTTCTCCAATCTAACACTGCTTTCCCTCTCAAAAACTTGACTTGCGAAGGCGGAGAAACGACACGTGCGCTACAACAACAAAATGGCGGCAGATTTTATTTGAACTAAACAGAGAATAATCTGAACACAATTAATTTTGAGCTACACAAAAATAAGGGAAGATACCAGTAAAGTTTGATTTTTTTTTTCATTGAGAAGGTCCGGCAACCAGGGCCTGGCCCAATTGGCATGATTGACCCAATTACAAGTCGTTTGATTCACGGTCTATAAATACGAGGACTCACACTGTCCTTCATTTATATAGTAGATTCTGATTTCATCAGGTACCTGAGATGTCCCACATATGTTAACTTCCTTCTTTTGGAGATTACGCTGACTTCATTTCTTTAAATTAATTTGCAAACTACTCTTTCGTCGTCATCCACCCAACATGGTTTTTTTCCGTCTTCCTTTAGGAGGGAGAGAGAGAGAGCAGATGGCGCGGCAGCTGCTTGACGTCTTTACTAGACACGTTAAACTACGTAATTGCACTTGTTACTTGGTCCCTAGGAGTATTTATTTCCTACATGTATCAATTTTCCTTCTTTTCTTTTTTTTTACTTTATTCAAAACGTCGACATTCTGCAGTCGTGCCAACAGAATGTAGTTTAATATTTATCGGTCAAGGAATGGCATTTAATGCAACTATGATACTTAGGGACTTAATTTACCAAAGTCGGTGCTTCGAAACGAGCGATTAATTACCACTACTTATTTCGCAGTAAAAATGTCTTTGACATTTGGCAAATTAGAGGATTTATTTTGGTATTTATAGCTAAATTGTAAGTGCTAATAAAATTTATTTTGGAAAGGGGAGGAAAAAAATTGATTACAAATTTATTTTAGAAAGGGGAGAAAATAAATTGATTACAAATTTTGGCAAGTGAACAAAAGAGGAAGGCCAAGGATGGAGTACGCTAAGTGCATTAGAGATGATGCAGAAATTATGTGGTAATGAAAAGGCTTGCGTAGGATAGGTTAACATGAAGGCTTGCGTCAGACCAATCTTAGGAATGATTCTTCTTCTTCCTCCTCCAATGGCCTAACAGACCTTCTTGACATTTATTATAATAATATATATCATACTATGATACTTAGGGCTTAATTTACAAAAAGTTGGTGTTTCAGAACGAGCGATTAATTACCACTACTTATTTCGCAGTAACAATGTCTTTGACATTTGGCAAATTAGAGGATTTATTTTGGTATTTATAGCTAAATTGTAAGTGCTAATAAAATTTATTTTGGAAAGGGGAGGAAAAAAAATTTATTACAAATTTATTTTAGAAAGGGGAGGAAATAAATTGATTACAAATTTTTAAGAAAAGATTTTAAAATGCAGGGTGAGGATTTTTTACGTCTATTAAGTACTGTATAGGGGATGACGTCATCTATGTGGTAAAGAACTCTCCCTCCTCTGTGAGGAATGTCGGTTTCTTTGTTTGACTTAGAAACGCTGGGGGGAGGGGTTGTATATATTTTAGGGGTAGCATTTGGGAGTCTCCTCCTACTATAATCTAAATAAATATTTTTTCAAGTTTAATTAATAATTAAAATTAATTTCTCTGGGAGTTGTGGATTTCTTTGAGGCATAGAATTCGCCTCTCTTTTTCACTCTCTTCCTCTTACAGTTAAATGTTTCTTCAACTTTATGTACTATTTACAATTCCATTGCGTATTTTCAGATTTTCTTTACTTATTCGTACTTTGTATCTGCTAAAGTTTTTTCTCCTTTATTTACTTACCATTTTCGTCCTTTCTTATACAAGTATTACTCATTTTTTGTGTATTTTTTCCCTTTTATGTACTTCATTATCTACGTTTATTATAAATTTTTAATGTAGGTATTGATGCGCGTGATGAGAAATTATTCATTCACGTCTCTTAAGCAAGGGATATAAGATGACGTCATCTATGTGGTAAAGTAATCTCTCTCTCTCTGTGAGGAATGGCGATTTCTCTGGTTGACTTAGAAACTCTGTCTTTTTAGGCATAGAATTCGCCTAAGAGTGATCATCTCCCTCTCTCTTTATCCTTGTCTGTACTTCTCTCTCTCTCCCTCGTCCAAATAAATATTTCTCCTCAACTTTATTTACAAATTATCATTTCCTTGTGTATTTTCAAATTTTCTTTACTTCTTCATATTTCGTGTCTGTTAAAAATTTTTTCTCCTTTATTTACTTACCACTTTTGTTTCCTTTATTATTTTTTGTGTATCTTTTCCCTTTTATGTATTTTATTATCTACGTTTATGATACATTTTTAATGTTGGTAGGTATTGATGCGTATGATGAAGGAATTGTCCATTTACGTCTCTTAAGGAAAGGATATCAGATGACGTCATCTATGTGGTAAAGAAGTCTCCCTCTGTGAGGAATGTCGTTTTTTCTGTTATTGACTTAGAAACGCTTTCCGGGGGGGAACAGTAGATTTTTTTAGGGAATCTCCTCCTACTATATAATCTAATTAAATGTTTCTTCAAGTTCAATTAAAAATACTGCCTAATATGTCAGAAAAAGATAAATTTAATTACCATAAATACAACGTATCGGCAAACTCTATGGGGTTCTTCAGGTAAACTTTTTAAAACGATAATCTTATTTACCTTCCTCGACGTTTACGGCAGACTAAAAAAGAATTCCGCAAAGTTCGATGAAACGTTTTATTTGTGGGTTAATTAAAGGTTAACTATATTTGGTTGATGACGAATTTTTAATTAATAATGTACTTCAGCATATTAATAGTCAGAAAAAATTATTTTAGTTTTCTACAAGTTTGTGTACTAATAATTATTCACTCATATATTTTCAGACATTCTTCTCTTCATATTTACTTTTTGTCTTTTAACGTTTTCTTCCTTTATCTACCTATTGCTTTTCGTTCTCTTTTTTTGAGTGTATTACCAGTTTTCCCTTCCCTCATATGTATTTTTGTTGTATTTTATTCTGTATTTTTATGTATAATTTTTGTTTTACATGAACACACACACGCAGATATATACATATACTCATTACTATATAATTCATCGTATATACTTAAAAAAACGTTTTTACACATTTTCTTTTTATGTGATTCTTATTTATTCATTTTCGTACGTAAGTATACCTATTTTTAGTCTAATTATTTGTGTTCAAAACATTATCTTTATTTTTTACTTAAAGTTTAACGTAGCATTTAACTGCTATGGACTCCTTATCTTATTATGTGTGGATTTTCCGGTTTTAAGTCCCTCTGCTTTTTCAACCTGTTGTGTTTTACATTTTCATTTAAGTATTTTTAATTTTTTCGCTTTTATATTTTACGGATTTATTTTTTTCCGTCATTAGTCTTTCAAATGTTCTCATTTATTTGTTTATTTATTTTTACATATTCTCTCGTCCATGTAAATATTTGAAATGAACAGATAAAAACAAAATTCTTAGAAGAATGGAAAAAATGTGGACCGCACCCAGGACTCGATCTCTATTTTCGTATGTGTCATAATGGAAAATATATTTTGAAAGGAAAATAATGGACTTTTCGGTAGCTCAAGTAATTAAATTAAATTAAATTAAGATAAAAGGAAAATGGATCTCTAAAGGACTACCACTTACATCAGGGAGAGAGAAACAGAGAGAAAGAGAACAGGAAATGAACGTTCACCCGTATTACAAGAGCCGTTTAGATGACGAGGCAAGGTTCTCGTAATGTACTGTAAGAAAATACAAGAGAGGAGAGAAAAAAAAAAGAGAAATACCTTTAACACAATGGACGAAGCCCACTTTAAGCCGAGAGTGAGTGAGTGAGTGAGAGTGTTTAACATTGGGATCCCTAATTTGCCGAGTGACCTTAGAAGAAAAGAACAGTAACTTCTCGTTGAAGCCACGGCCATTATTTACCAGAATACAATCAGGAAAAGGACCCTTGAAAACCTCATCTTTCTCTCCCAAATATTAATATTATTATATCAGAATAGATCATTAATGACTTCTAATAAACTAGTTAATTAAAAATAATCCGTTTTCAATGAATGGTAGAAAAACAGAAGCAAGAAAAGGAATCGCGGAGAAAAAAAATAACAAGGCTTAAAGGAAAATTATTCCATAAAAAAATAATCTGACTATAAATAAATAAGTAAATAAACAATACAGCTAATTCTTCAACAAGAAAGAATATTTAAAGCATCTACGACGTTTGGTCCATAAATGTGGACTTCATCAGGGTAAATTTTAGATGGATAATACATACCACCCCCCGAAAGATGTGCAGTAACGTTTGAGGAACACTCAAAACATAGCAGATGATTATGTAGGAAAAAGTAATGACTAATAAATAATAAGACTAGGAATAACGAAGATAAACGAGAAGAAGGTGACGAGTGATAGCTATGAAATAAGAAGAATAATGAAATGTAAAAGGATGACAATGAATAAGATGGAGGAATACGAAAGACGACAATAAATAAAAAAAAGGTAGGAAGAGATAAATTAGACACAAGAGGACTGGAAGGAGCTAGTATAAGGAGGAAGAACGTTGACGAGAAGAAGAAAGAAAGTCAAAGTAAAGACGAAGGAAACCGAAAGAAGAAGAGGGAGGACGACGGTCGAAAATAGCAAAAAGAAGAAGGCATTGGAAGAACAAAATGTGACAAGAACGGAGTATAAGAAAGAAAAAACGGTGAATAAAAACCAGCAAATGTAAGACGAAGGGAAAACAATAAAATTAAAAGAAGGATAAGTAGGATACTCGATAAAAAGAAGTCGAAGGAGGAGGAATAGAAGAATCAAGCAAAGGACGAAGAATCAGAAACAATAAGAAAAAAATATTGAGAAATACAAAATGAAGGACTAACTAGGAGAAATGATAAAACGTGAAGAAGGAGGAATAGAGCAAAAACGTTAGAATGCAGAGATGATAAAGAAGTAGGTTTGGGTCGAATAATGTAAAGAGCTAAGCATAGGAAGGGGAAAAGTATAAAAAACAGAGTACGGAAAAAAATGAGATGTATAGTCAAAAAAATTCAACGACTAAAATGTATAAGGTGTACAGTAATGCCGAAAATGAAAGAAGAAGGTTAAAGAGAAGTAGGAAAAAGGAAGACGTAGGGAAATAAGAATACAAGAAGAAGATCACAGAGAGAAAAAACACTCAATGAAACCAAAAACAAGGAGAAGAAGGGAGAGAAGGATGAGTAATGAGAAGGAAGAATGAGAAAAAAATGAACAGAGGAAGAGAAGCGAAAAGAAATATAAAGGAGGAGGATTAGACTAACAAAAACTGTAAGCAGACGAATGCTGGATAATTGAACGAGATAAAAATTGAGAGATAAGGAATATAATATAAAAATAAAAACGAAAAAATTAGAAGATAATGGATATTCAAAAAACAGCAAAAATAAGAAGATACAGCAAAAGGACAAGGACGAAGAATAAGAGAGACATGCGGACGAGGTTGAAGTATAAAATTATAAATCAGTGGAAAGATAAAATAAGAAGAAGAATAAGGTTGATATTCGAGACTAACAAGAAATTGAAGCTGTATGAGACAGCGACGAAGGATAAAAGAAAAAAAGAGAAAGAAAGTTAACGAAAATGTCGTCTAGAAAAAGATTAAAGTAAAAAGGAAGGGGGAAAAAATAAATAAAATGGAAAACGAGCGGGAACGGCACAAAGGACGCGTAGCGCACAACTATAATGATAATGTCAACCTGACCAAAAAATTGGAAAAAATACTAATTTAATCAGACGCACAAAGAGAGTCAAGCAGAGTAACATGACGAAATAGGATGCGGAGGAGGAGGAGAAGGAGGAGAAAAAAGAGGAATAAAAAAGAGGAATAAGTAAACAGAGAAAAGGAAGAAAGAAGCTTAAGAAGAAGGCAGCTTTCTCGCCGTCTCTGATTAGAGTCCTGCAGACTGATTGTTAGCATCTATTTACAAGTGTGACTTCTCTCCACCGTGAGAATGTCGACAGTTTGCAAGAACCAAAACGGTCTAATTTACCTTTTCCTCTTTCAGCAGCCGACGTCTTTGGCTTCATACTAAGAAATTATAAGAAGTCAAAGCACCATTTCTAATGTCGATAATAACTGGTAAAACATCTGGTAAAATACGTTAGTAAAATATAAAGAAACAATGTATAAAAATAAAAAAACATTAAAACACAAAAATAACAACTTATTTAAAACAAACGATCATTAAATGAAGAAGAAAATTTAAAATATTAAATTAAGGAAAAGAATTAGATTCAAAAACGCTTATAATAAAATTCTAAACATCAATCGGAATGATGAAGCAGAAAACTGGAAAAACAAAATAATAACACTAATCTGTGTGTGTGTGTGTTATTGTATTCTGATGTAACCCTCCATGTTAACCTATCTTTCGCAAGCCTTTTCATCCCCCAACATCATTCCTAATCTGTTTAGCGTATTACATCCTTTGCCCTCCCTCTTCTGTTCTCACCCCACTCACACTTCCCCTTCTAATGCTAATTTTACAAGACCCTTGTGTCTTAAATCGTGGCCTATAAATCTACTCCGCCTTCTCTTCTCTTAGTCAAAGTCCTTTCGTATTTTTCCGTTTTCCCCCCTATTCTGTTTAGAACCTTCCTCGTTTGTGATTCTATCCACCCAAATCTTTCTCCTATGGCACCACATTTCAAAGGCTTATATTCTTTTCCTTTCCCCAACTTTTGTGATCCACGTTTCGCACATATATACATATACATTTTTTTAGCAACGCTTTTCCTAATATTCACACTTATATAACCCGTAAGCTAAATTTTTCATTTTTCGCGAAAGTCTTTCTTCCCTGTGCTATCCTATTCTTTATGTTTCCTATACTTCTACCATCCCTAGTTATTACGCTTCCCAAGTAGCAGAATTCCTTAACTTCCTTACAAAAAAAAAGCACCTTCGCAATATAGCACCGTTTTTTAATTTCACTGTTTCCCATACTACCTTCGTTCTCCCTCTATTAATCCTCGTATTAAACTTTTTCCCCACGACTCCGTTCATTGCCATTTATTATGGTTTCCAAGTCTTCTTCTGTTCCCCCTAATACTACAATATCGTCGACAAAGCGGCGAGAGGTTTTTATTTCTCCTCCTCCTTCTATTCTAATTCCTGCTGCCTGTGTAAGATAACATACAGCATAAAATTCGAAATTTTTACAGAGGGGGAAAAATGGAAGACTCTTAGGTTCATGGAAAGTCCCAGGATTTGAGCACACGTTGACGAATCCCTCCCCCTTTTTTTGGTTAACAGGCTACATGAGGGTGATCCTGAAACAGGCAACTCCCCTTTAATAGCATAGGAAGGGAATTGAAAAGGGGGGATGCGGAAGGTAGAGCAAGGTAGCCTAGCAAGGGTTGACTAGGGCCCCCGGGCTATGGTTTAAGGATCCTACCCGGTGGTGTTTCACCTAAAGAGATGCAGGGAAAACCCTAGAAAACCTGCATCAGGTAGGTCGGGCATAGAGCATTTGTGCTTCTGCTCTTTTTATAGATACTTAGAGAGAAGAAAAGAGTGAGAGAGAATATATTATGGATAGAAAAAATTGAAAGAAAAATAGGACCCAGAATATATCCTTGTGGAACACTACTTCTTATCATTTTTTTTGTCGCAATTTTACGAGAGACTTTTCCTTCAAATGAGTTAATAGAGTAGTAGTAGAAGAACAAGAAAAGGAGGACGTTTCTGTAACTTTAATTTGTGATAAATAATAATAGTAATAATCAATGAATAGAAAATTTTTAACAGAATAATTAACTTCTCAATATCAGTCTTTTGTAATCTGTTATATGAATAAAACTATAATAGAGCCTTGTGCGATTCTTATTTATTCCCAATCAGGAGGGAGGGGAGGGGATATTTTTTTATTAAGTAGAAAATCCTTCTTTCAATGTCACTTGATCCTGTCACGTTTTCTAAAATTAGATAAGAATATGGATATTGCAAGGATTATTTCCATTTTTCCCTTTCTTCTATTTAGCTTTCCTTCTTTCTTTACTCATTTATTCAATTCATTTATACTTTTTTTTTCATATTTATCCCTTTTTCTTTTCATCTTCTCTTCCCTATCAACTTCTGTGTTCTATTTTGACTTCTTCATTCTAACAATTATTTATTATTTTTCCATTTACCTTTTATCCATTTCTTTCATTCTACTTTTCATTTCTTCTTTATTTTATTATCTTTCTGTATCACTTTCCTCTTCCGATCATCCTCCATTTACTATGAATGTTTGATTAAAACGATAGAGCTTTACACGATTATTATTTATTCCCATTCAGAGAGAAGAGTGAAGGCGGGAAATATTTTTTATTCAGTTGAAAATTCTTCCTTCATTGTTACTTGTTTGTATTCACGTTTCTTTCTTTCTTTCTTTATTCATTTATATTGTTTAAGGATCCTACCCTCACGGCGGTGTTTCACCTAAAGCAGATGCAGGGCAGGGCAGGGAAAACCCTAGAAAACCTGCATCAGGTAGGTCGGGGGGCATTAGCTGCTACTATTCTCACGCCCTTCCGAATGAATGACGGGAGACGAGTTTGCTGTGGGGACGCAGCATTCCCTTCTCCGTGTCTCCACCAGTTTCAGGAGGCAGTTGGCCCCTGACTGATCCAATGAATGGGATCAGCGGACAACTCTTGCCATATGCCCAAGGTCTTTGACCCCGGTACATATACCTCCTAAAATAGGTGAAGGTGTCTCGGCATGTGAGAACTTTGATAAAAAGTACCCAGAGAGAGTGCAGGAGGCATCCCCGACATGATCAGGTGGTGAGCCCCGCAGTCACTCTGAGGCTGAAGCAGCGTTTGCGAGAAAAACTCCCTTGAAATATTAACGTAGTTAAGAATGAAAAAAAAACCTGTGTGAAGGTAAGGTACACAGATTGACGACTGGGAATAGGAATCGTTGAAATAAGATGAAAAGAGACAAAAAGGACCAAGAACCATTGGGATACAGAGGGGGAAAAAACAAACAAACAGATTGACATGGACGGGGGGCGGGCGGCGGGGGGGAAATGAGATAGTTCTTTATAAGGTGAGTGGGGAGTGATGTTTCCTAGGAAGTTGAACGATGACGCTGAGACAGACATCTATGGTCGTCCTCATGGAACTAGTCTCCCGTGTGTCTCGAGTTGTAACACGAGTTAAACCTCACGTTTTGCCTCGCGATTAAAAGATCAATTGCGGCTCTGAATAAGAGAGAGAAAAAAACCGGTTTTACGAGTCTTTATAGAAAAATAATCCCCACGAGGTCTTTAGGACGAGTGAAGGAGGCGAGGAAACCTGCACAGACCTGAACACACCAACACACGCGCCTAATGTGCCGAGGGGAAACGCCGTGGTCATTGCCTTTATACAACCTTAGTAGAGCGAGAAAGTCGGGTTACGCCTATCCTAGACCAGACGGGAAACTAGGGCCAAAACAAGATTGTTGCTTCGTGGTTTATTTGGCTCAATACATGAGTCAGGCTGACGGAAACTCATTTAAACTAAACCTGATAAATTTAAAAAAAAAAACGGGTTACAAATATTCATCATTTAAAATAGTCTGCACGTTTAATATAAGTTAAAATAAGGGCAAAACAGACAAAAATTAGTCAAACAAAAAATATGCTGTTGTTGTGGTATTCAGTCCTAAGACTCGTCGGATGCAACCCTATCTTGCGCAAGGCTTTTCATTTCCTTACAACTAGTACATCACCCCTCCTCCGTAATCTCCTCACCGTATTCCATCCTTGGCCTCCCTCTTCTTTTCTTTACCCCACACACTTCCCTCTAAAATGATAATTTTACAAGACCTTCGTGTCTTAAAACCTTTCTCTCAGTCAACGTCCTCCATATTGTTCGCTCTTCCCCCTATTCTGCTTAGAACTTCCTGGTTAGTGATTCTATCCCTAACCCATCTCATTCTCCTATTGCGCAACATTTTAAAAAGTTTCTTTTCCTTTCCACGTTTCGCTTCCATTATAACGACACGCTACATACCGACATTTCTTGCAACGATTTCCTAATATTCACACTTATATTACCCGTAAAGAAATTCCTCTTCTTTTTTTGGGAAACAATTTTTTTTTCTTTCTTTGCTAACCTCTTCGAGTTATTATGATGTCCAAGTATCGGGATACATTAACTTCCTTCGAAGTATCCCATCGCAATCTAAACAGCCTTTGTTATTCCACTGTTTCATTCACCACCCTGCACTCAATTACCTTGGTTTTCCCTATATTAATTCTCACGTTAAACTCTTTGTCCAGGACCACGCTAATGCCATTTATTATGGTTTCCAAGTCTTCTTCTTTTGGCTCCCCTAATACCACAACGTCGTCGGAAAACCGTATGGGTTTTTATTTCTTCTCCTTGCAGTATGATTCCCTTTTTCCATATTCCGTTTTAACTTTCTTCATCGCCTGTTCTATATATATATATATATAAGTTAATTAGCACCCTCATGGTTTCAAGAAAAAACCTTTTTCTTCTTTTGACGGGAAACGAATACCGACAAGTTTTTTTTTAATTAGAAATTTGTACTCTCCGTCACTCAAACGCAATTAGAGTTTATAAAATGACTGCAACGGTTGGTAACGCCAGAGATATTCATGCCTCAGAGATAGATTGCGTGAAGTGCAGGAGTATCGTTGACTGACAAGACAAGACGTCCTCCATATTGTTCGCTTTTATTTCCCCGTATTCTGTTTAGAACTTCCTCGTTTGTGATTCTATCCACACATCTGATTTTCAACACCATATTTCAAACGCTTCTATTCTTCTCCTTTCCCCACAACTCCTATCGTCCACGTTTCGCACTCCCATATAACGCCACGCTCCATTACAAACATTTTTAAGCAACGGTTTCCTAATATTCACACTTATATTACCCGTAAGTAAATTCCTCTTCCGTTCCTTGCTATCCTGTGCTATCCTACTCTAGTTATTACGCTTCGCAAGTAGCACAATTCCTTAACTCCCGTCAAAATGTCCCTTCCTAATCTAACAGCCTTTGTTATTCCACTGTTTCCCATACTACACTCCATTACCTTGGTTTCGCCTCTATTAATCCTCACATTGAACTCTTTCTCCAGGACCACCTTCATGCCATTTATTATTATAGTTTCCAAGTCTTCTTCTGATTCTCCTAATACTAAAACAAGGATGCAATCTGTTGCCTATGCTATTTAACTTACAAATATAGCAGGTATTAAGAAAGTTGGAACGGAATATGGGAAAAGGGAAACATACTGTATGGAGAAGAAACAAAAACCCCTAAGGATTTCAGATGATATTGTAGTGTTAAGGGAGTGAGTCTCAAGGAAGTCTTGAAAACCATAATAAATCGTATGGACGTGGTCCTGGAGAAAGAGTTCAATATTAAGATTAACAGAGCGAGGAAGAACGAAGGTAGTATGGGAAACAGTGAAATTAAAAAAAAACGGTGCTAGATTGCGAAAGTGTTTTTTTTAAGGAAGTTAAGGAATTCTGTTACTTGGGCAGCGTAATAACTAGGGATGGTAGAAGTATAGGAGACATAAAGAGTAGGATAGCACAGGATAGCAAGGAAGGCTTTTTTTGAAAAAAGAGGAATTTTCTTACGGTAAAATGTTTAGCCTTAAAAAGGGGAAAAAGGGGGGGAGAGAAAGAAGCATAAGGGAATTAAAGGCGAAGTCTACGCGATAAGGACATGGGAAAGTGTAAAGTATGAAGGGAGATAAGAAAAAACGTATAAAGGACTGTTGAGGAAAGACTAGTAGTAGAGTAGAAACGGTAACTTGAAAACAGTAGCTAAAAAATGTATGGAGCATGGCGTTTTATGGGTGCGAAACGTGGACTATAGGAGTTGGGGAAAGGGAAAAGCCTTTAAAATGAGGTGCTATAGGAGAATGCTGAAAATGAGATTTATAAGTACAATGAAAAGTAAGAGAAATAGTTGGGATAAAAAATGCGATAAACATAAAAAATTGGGTGACACAATTTATCACTATAAACAAATTTTTAATTTTTAAAACATTATTTTGATTTAACTAGAATAGTTAAATAGCAGACGGGTTAATAGAATCACTAACGAGGAAGTTCTATAGAGAATAAAGGAAAAAAGAACAATATGGAGGACGTTGACCAAGAGAAAAGGGATAGATTAATGGGCCACGTCTCTGCTTCTTGGAGAGCATAATAACTAGAGTAGGATAGCACAGGCAAGGGGAGGCTTTTCCCAAGTATGACGTGAAACGGTAACTTTTTTTAAAAAAAATTCTGGTTTAAGGACGTGTTGACAAAGGGATTAGGAATTAAATACTGTAGCGGGATGATAGCTAAATGAGTTCCCGGGTATAGCCGGGCACCCAGCTGGTAGGATGATAAATTTTTTTTAGTATATTTTCCTATAGGAAACGACTTATCCTTGGCAAAGGAGCCGTGTAGAGGAGGAGGACAAGAAGGAGTGAGGTCAACTTTCCCGACGGGGGCGACTGTACCTGTCTCAATACGAAAAAGAAGGGAAGGGGAAGAAAAAAAAAGGAGGATATTTGTATGCCGTGAGTAACTGCGGTGGGTTTTTAGCAATTGCATTGTGGTGGAGTCTCTCGCATAATGGGGTCCATCGAGCTCTTTGTATGGTAATGGCTGCGATGTGGCCCGGGGCCCGAATATAATATCTCACACCGACAGCTGGATAAATAGCATCGCAGAGCAAGTACTTGCGGAGGAGTAGTAATCCTCTTCTCATCCTGACTTGCACTATATATTATAATAATAATAATCATTCAATATCAATGACGTGCGAGGGCGTGGCTACGCGTCACTCACGTGTAGGCATCGCACTTGGCTAAATGATAAACTAGAAACAGACTGGCGGACGGAAGGAATAAGCAAGCATCCTTATGGAATCTTTATTCCGCCTCCCTTCGTCTTCCTCTCATCTACTCTTACTTTTTTTTTCTCTCTAATCAGCTTAGTTTTCCCTTATTCTCAGTCCTTTATCCGTTTTTCTTATCTCCCTTCGTACTTTACACTTTCCCATGTCCTTATCGCGTAGACTTCGCCTTTAATTCCCTTATGCTTCTTTCGAACGTCCCCCCCCCCCGCCTTTTCCATCCTCATTTAGCCTACACTTTTACTTTCTTCTACTCTTACATTTCAAATACTTCATACTTTTCGGTTTCCTTAGCGCTTAGTCTTCATTATATCCCTTATGTTCCTTCCTTCTTCGACTCTCCTACTCTTTCGTTAACAGTCCTTTATACGTTTTTCTTATCTCCCTTCGTACTTTACACTTTCCCATGTCATTATCGCGTAGACTTCGCCTTTAATTCCCTTATGCTTCTTTCGCCGCTCCCCCCCTTTTTTCCTCTTATGTAGTCTAAACATTTACTGTCCTCTAATCATACATTTTTACATCACTAATCAGCTGAGATTTTGATTATTCTCTACTCTCCTAGTCCTAGTCTTTCCTTTATCCGGTTTTCTTTTCTCTATTCAAACTTTACACTTATCCTTGTCGTTTAGACTTCACCTACTTCTTTACTCTCCTAGTCCTAGTCTTTCCTTTATCCGGTTTTCTTTTCTCTATTCAAACTTTACACTTATCCTTGTCGTTTAGACTTCACCTACTTCTTTACTCTCCTAGTCCTAGTCTTTCCTTTATCCGGTTTTCTTTTCTCTATTCAAACTTTACACTTATCCTTGTCGTTTAGACTTCACCTACTTCTTTACTCTCCTAGTCCTAGTCTTTCCTTTATCCGGTTTTCTTTTCTCTATTCAAACTTTACACTTATCCTTGTCGCTTAGACTTCACCTATAATTCCCTTATGCTTCTTTTGTCCGCCCCCCCTTTTCCATCCTCATTTAGCCTACACTTTTACTTTCTTCTACTCTTACATTTCATATACTTCATACTTTCCCGTTTCCTTAGCGCTTAGTCTTCATTATATCCCTTATGTTCCTTCCCTCTTTTCTTCCTCCTCCACTCTCCTAGTCTATCGTCAACAGTCCTTTATCCGTTTTTTATTGTCTCTATTAACATTTTCCACTGTCCCTTATACTTATCGCTTAGTCTTCGCCTTTAATTCCCTTATGCTTCTTTCGCCGCTCCCCCTCCCCTTTTTCCCCTTATTTAGTCTAAACATTTACTGTCCTCTAATCATACATTTTTACATCACTAATCAGCTGAGATTTTGATTATTCTCTACTCTCCTAGTCCTAGTCTTTCCTTTATCCGGTTTTCTTTTCTCTATTCAAACTTTACACTTTCCCTTATCCTTGTCGCTTAGACTTCACCTATAATTCCCTTATGCTTCTTTCGCCCTCCCCCCCTTTCCATCCTCATTTAGCCTACATTTTTACTTTCTTCTACTCTTACATTTCATATACTTCATACTTTCCCGATTCCTTAGCGCTTAGTCTTCATTATATCCCTCATGTTCCTTCCCTCTTTTCTTCCTCCTCCACTCTCCTAGTCTATCGTCAACAGTCCTTTATCCGTTTTTAATTGTCTCTATTAACCCGCAATTGTCCTTATTTAACCCGCACTTTTACATTCCTTATTCTCTTCCCTTTTTACTATCCCTAATTTTCCTCACTTGCTTAATAGAAATTTAAGCCCTTTTTTCTGTTTTCGTGCTTATATTTGTTTGTTTTTTAAATAATAAAGTCTTACCTTTCCACAATACCTTCCCGCAATGAATTCTTACCTTTGAACCCAAAATTTTAAAATCGTACAATAGAAATTTGTTCTGTCACTTAGTCTTGTCTCCTCTTTCATCAATACGCTTTTCTGTTCTCAATTCATACTTCATACTTTCCTGTTTCCTTAGCGCTTTGTCTTCATTATATCCCTTATGCTCCTTCCCCCTTATCTTCCTTCTCTACTGTCCTAGTCTTTCCTCAACATTCCTTCATGTTTTTCTTTTATTTCTTCGTAATTTACACTTTCTCTTATCCTTATCGCGCTTATCGCTTAGCCGTCAGCTTTAATTTTATTATGCTTCTTTCCCCACTTTTTCTTCCTATTTAGCGCGCACTTTTACTTTGCTTACTCTCTTCCCTTTTATTATTCCTCATTTTCTCACTTCCTTAATAGAAATTGAAGCCCTTTTTCTATATTGGTGCTTATATTCGGTTTTTTTCTTTTCACAATACCTTTTCATCATAAATTTTTACCTTTCCACTCAAATTTTTACAATCGAACAATACATATTCCTCTATCACTTACTCTTCTCTTTAATCCATAAGCTTATCTGTTCTATATGCATACTTTATACTTCCCGTACTCTTTTCTCTTAGTCTTATTATACTTTTCTTCCCTCCAGTCTTACTTTCTCATCTCTCTGACGTCTACCGCCCAATTTTCTCGTTATCTTCTCATGATTCCTTAATTTCTCACATATACAATCAAATTCGCTCTTCTCCTCCCTCTATTTACTTTCCTTTCATCTTCATTACTGTCTCTAATAAATTCGTCTTTCCTCTACCTCCCAGCTTTCTTTTTTTTTCTTTTTCGTATTCGTATCTTCTATCCTCTATAGGTTTTCTATTTGAATGTTTCTTCACATATCATCTATTCACTTTAATATAGCTAATTGCGTTAATTTGTTTCGAGGATTGACTTTGAAAATAACTGATTAACGAAGTTCTTTCATGTTGTCAACTAAAAACTGACGAATTTAAGTGTCTCGTGTTTGTTCTTCATCAAATTAATCTATCACTCAACAATAGTTATATTCTATTCGTCCTCAGTCAGCTTACTATACAAATCTATTTACCCTTTAATAAACAAAGAAGCCCCTGTAATAAGTTTAATTCAAGCCTTGTATTCGCTTCCTTTCCTCTCTGTACCTTCTTATTCGTCTTTTTTTCCCTCCCCGTTCCCTACTACTTCAGCAACCTTAACAGAATTAGCAAGCATCGCGTCTCGGAAAAGTTTCACGCTCGGCCAAGAGTGAATGAGTTCGCCATCTTCCTTAATTAATTAGTGCTTTAACTAGACTCCGACTAACAACCTCCTTGTTCCCATTTAGATGAGGAAGGAAAAGAACAAGAGAGGAAATCTTGACATTATATCCGTGTGAGTGAGTGAACATCTCTGCTGCCGCTCTTGTTATTGTTGTTATTGCGATTGTTACGGCCAGAGATTACTTTTAATCTTGATGGACACACGAGGTTTGGAACGGGGTGGAAAAGAAGTGGAGAAAGATTCGGGGGTCCTTGTCGTCTCGTCACAGAGTCTTGACTTCCTCGGCAAACAAAAAGAACCATAAAGCACATTATAAACTCTAATAATGATGACGACGTTACAGCTGCTGGCTTTTTTTAAAGATAATCATCTTATTATTTCCTTTATGAGGTATCAAGCTGTGTTCATCAGGCTTGTTTCTTTCTTCTGATATCTTTGCTACGCTTGTGGTTCGTAACAGTAACCCAGAAAAAATAAATTAAGCTGACATATAAAGGATCTTTGGAAGACCGTTTCCCAGTAGTATATATATTTTTTAATAATAATAATAATAATGAAAATTATTACATTTAACATGAATGCCATTTTTGGATTTATTTAGTAACCACAGAAATATTTCCGTTTATAATATTAATTTAACAATTTTCTGAGGATAAATAAATGTTTCAGTGTTTGAAAAAATAACTAATACAGACGGTTCACTATTGTGATTATCTCTGGATTAATACGCGGTGAATCTTTCTGTATGAAATCTTTGAAAAATAAGTTCCATATCTGAGTTACTAGTTGTAGTGACCATCTCTGGATTCCCTCGTGATGAATTTCCCCAAATACTGTTTATAATATTCATTTAACAATTTTCTGAGGATAAATAAATGTTTCAGTGTTTGAAAAAATAACTAATACAGACGGTTCACTATTGTGATTATCTCTGGATTAATACGCGGTGAATCTTTCTGTATGAAATCTTTGAAAAATAAGTTCCATATCTGAGTTACTAGTTGTAGTGACCATCTCTGGATTCCCTCGTGATGAATTTCCCCAAATACTGTTTATAATATTCATTTAACAATTTTCTGAGGATAAATAAATGTTTCAGTGTTTGAAAAAATAACTAATACAGACGGTTCACTATTGTGATTATCTCTGGATTAATACGCGGTGAATCTTTCTGTATGAAATCTTTGAAAAATAAGTTCCATATCTGAGTTACTAGTTGTAGTGACCATCTCTGGATTCCCTCGTGATGAATTTCCCCCAAATACTGGTTCTGTTAATGGATTCCTATTTTTTCCAGGACATGATATTTCATGTACTACTGAGTATTAGTCCTTTACCTAATTTGTCTAGGAATTTTAAAAATTTCAAAAAAATCCTGTTATTCATGTGTAATATATTAGATTTTGATGTTTCATTACATTATTTTCCCAGTGTTTTTAATACATAAAATTGTTGTTCCTACCTTATGTATTAGATTTCCTCGTTTTGGGATAAATTCTTCTTAATTGTTTGCATTAAATTCCCTCCTTACTGAATTAATTTAACCCCTTCAGAGGTGACTAAATTTTCCCTAGACAACAAGTTCACCGGGGTAGAACGTTTTGAACATTTCCGGATAAATATCCTACTGTTTAATTATTTGTTTCTTCCATTAAATTATTTTTCTTTCTTTAGGTACTTGACTTTTCCTCAACTTACATACATAAATAGATCCAATCGATTTTTTCTTTTCCGTCGTCGTGGCAGATTCTTTGGATTGTCCATTTATTTCGCATATTCATCTACTGAATTATGTTTTTTTTCCCAACTGACGTAATAAATTTTCATGTTTAAGAGAGCTTTTCTTTGTTTTCAAAATAATTGGAAACATAACTTAAGGCAACTTAATCCAATAAGTGAATGAGGATTAGAAAAGTTAACGGACGTAAACTAACACAACCAGAGAATTTAATTCATTGACGAGAAAAATTAAATTAAATTTATTGAACGAGGAAATGAAAATGAACCGAAATTCAACAATTCATTCCTCTATCAAATTAAGGATACTTATGTTAGATTTTTTTTAGAGTTGTTTGAAGGTTTTTCCCGTGATATTTCCCTTGAAAGTTATTAATTTTATGGCGCGCTAGAACTGCATTTATTTAATATATTTGATAAATTAAAAATTTATTTATTAAATAAATTCATTCTAATTTTTTTAAACTTTTTTTTCTGTAAATTTCATCCAACCGAACCATTTTCTCATTCGTATGTTAAATTAATGTTTCTAGCTTATATATTTGTGTTGCATTCTTTTAAATAAATTATTTTTTAATTTCCGAAATTAAATTATTTAATTAAATAGTATGTATTTTAGGATTTTATCTTCCTGGTATATTCTTACAAATTTTACATTTCTTAAAAATTTTCTCCAACAGGTAAGGAAATTAAATTTTATCATTTATTTCAGATTTTTATTTTTTTTACAATCAATGTAACAAAAGTATTATAGTTTTTCGTTTTTTGAAACAAAATATCCATTTTAATTTCCCCTCATTTATATGTTGAGTTGTTTTCATTAATTTATGTTGCAGTTTTTTCCCTCTTTCTCTTAGATTCTTTGCTATTTGTGTTAAATTATTTCTAATTAATGCAGCCAATTATGTTTTCCTAATTTATGTATCCATTGTGGAAAATTCTGTTAATTGATTGTTTTTAAAGGTTGTATTTTAACGTCTGATTATGCAATAATAAGTAAAAAATTTCCGACCAATTTCCGACTTTATTTTTATTTTTAACAATTTCCAAAGAGGAAAAAAAAACACAACTTTTCTGTACTTGTTTGTACCTTCTTCTTCATGTTATTATCCTAATAACCAATACATCAATTGTCACATTTTAAATACAACAACATTTATCAACATAACCACAATTTATACAACATTTTGGAAACGTCTCTACGCGACAATTTAACACTTGCTGCAGTTGTGGCAACAATGTATTTAAATTTTAACATTTTATGCATTGTTTATTAGGATAGTAACCTGAAGAAGGTACAAACGAGTACCGAAACGTTGTGTTTTTTTTCCTCTTTGGAAATTATTAAAAATAAGAATAAAGTCTAAAATTGGTCGGAAATTGTTACTCATAATTTGTTTTTTTTGGTTTCCCATTCAGGAGGTAAATAAAATAATTTTCTTACTTCGGTATTATATTTTCTTGTGATATAAATCCCTTCAGATTTGTTTTTATTCATATTTATCGTTACTATTTTGTTTTAAATTATCTGACTTATGGAATATTTTTGAAATAGCTTCTTCTTTTTTTAAATTTTTTCAAGATGTGAGGGAACATAATATTTTCTTCTGTCTTGTGTTCAACTTCTTCATTGTAAAAATTTTATATATCTGTTGATTATAACTGTAAAGATACAAACACTCATTACAATTTTTGTAGTATTGCATTAAAAACGTGGCGCCAGAAGAATTTGGAAATACATGGCCATTATATGATCGTTTTGGAAAGTTATAAATAGTGTGGAGAATGGATTGACAAATAAGAAAAACCCAATTAATAAAAATTGCAGGCTCGGCCACGGCCAGTTGGATGTGGGACAAATTAAGCTTTTATAAGGATCATATTTTAAGAATAAGTCGAGTAAAATTAAATTGGTTCAAGATAATCGCAGTATTATTCAGTAATCTGATAATCTCTTGACTCCTAACTAAATTTTCTTTCTATTTACAGGAAAATATGGAATAAAAGTAGTCAAGGCAAGGCATAGGAGCGATAAATCCGGAAGAGAATAATGTTAGCTTTGTTCTCATTTAGGTTCTGTTACATTTTCAATCAACAGTTTTATTTACGTTCCAATTATTATTTTTTTGTTCTAATGTTTATTCTGCATCGTGATTTACAGGGGACAAAAGGTCAGTGGTTATGCCGCAAGGCTCTATTCTAGGGGGCGCATTACCTGTTTTTTAATGTATATGTAAATTATTTATCAACAGACGATTATTCCCCCCTTTTTCAAATATCTGCGTCACAAGTTTTTCCTCGTTTTGTTTTTTTTTCTGTTTAATTGGCGTTATAATGGTGGGGGAAAATTGACGATGGCGGTCCCACAAGGTTCTATCCAGGGCACAGTGCTGTGTATTGTTGTTGTGGTATTCAACTCTAAGACTTGTCTGATGAAACCCTCCATGCTAACCTATCTTGCGCAAGCCTTTTCACTTCCTTATAACTAGAACAACCCACATTCTCCCTAATCTGATTAGCATATTCCATCCCACTTTGCCTCAGTTTTCTGTTCTTACCGCAGTGTGTATATAATTCAGAATAAAAAAAAGGGTGACTCCATTTTATGAGGATTTAAAATAAAGGAGACAGTGCTGAGTCTAAACAAAAGTTTCAGGATGAGTGCAGCTGATTGTTTACTCTATTTACCGTAACAATTTTGCAAGAAAGTCAGAATAATAATTAAATTACTTAAATACAACGTTTGAATATTTTCTTTTAATGGCACTTTAAAAATGCAATGCAACCAGTAATTAATAGATTATTACTCCACTTTCTTATTCTTTTATTCCTTGACAATTGCAGTCCATTTGGGTCCTTTTGAATTTTTCTTTTTTAATGGCACTTTAAAAATGGAACCTGTAATTAATAGATTATTACTCCATTTTCTTATTCTCTTTTACCTTGACAATTGCAGTCCATTTGGGTCCTTTTTAATTTTTCTTTTTGAATGGCACTTTAAAAATGGAACCTGTAATTAATAGATTATTACTCCACTTTCTTATTCTATTTTTTCTTGACAATTGCAGTCCATTTGGGTCCTTTTGAATTTTTTTCTTTTAATGGCACTTTAAAAATGGAACCTGTAATTAATAGATTATTACTCCACTTTCTTATTCTCTTTTTCCTTGACAATTGCAGTCCATTTGGGTCCTTTTGAATTTTTCTTTTTTAATGGCACTTTAAAAATGGAACCTGTAATTAATAGATTATTACTCCACTTTCTTATTCTCTTTTTCCTTGACAATTGCAGTCCATTTGGGTCCTTTTGAATTTTTCTTTTTTAATGGCACTTTAAAAATGGAACCTGTAATTAATAGATTATTACTCCACTTTCTTATTCTCTTTTTCCTTGACAATTGCAGTCCATTTGGGTCCTTTTGAATTTTTCTTTTAATGGCACTTTAAAAATGGAACCTGTAATTAATAGATTATTACTCCACTTTCTTATTCTCTTTTTCCTCGACAATTGCAGTCTATTTGGGTCCTTTTGAATTTTTCTTTTAATTACACTTTAAAAATGGAACCTGTAATTAATAGATTATTACTCCACTTCCTTATTCTCTTTTTCCTTGACAATTGCAGTCCATTTGGGTCCTTTTGAATTTTTCCTTTAATGGTACTTTAAAAATGGAACCTGTAATTAATAGATTATTACTCCACTTTCTTATTCTATTTTTCCTTGACAATTGCAGTCCATTTGGGTCCTTGGCCTATTTGGACAGCAGCCATCTTTCAAGATTAAGCAGTTTGTTTAGGATCACTCTTCAGTCTTAGCTCTAGATTACTTAAATATTTTTTTTAAAAAAAACTGTAAAGGGTCCAGAATAGAACCTTGTGGAAGCACCCTGTTTTTTGACTTACCGCCCCGTCAAAATAGTGTTAATTAAATACCAAAGGAACAAACGAAATTACAGTTCTTTGAAAAAAAGAGTATTCAGTCATTGATAAATAATCCATAATGAATCTTTAAATTAAGGGACGAAAAAAATGAATTTTCCCCACAATAGACGCTTATGTAACCGTCCTTTTCTCTGATTTGTCCCTTCCATAACCACATTGAAAAAATAAACATCAAATCAGAAACAGTTCTGAGAGAATTTATTGTTGAAAATTTTAAATTTTCGGATGGGGGGGAGGAGAAAATACTAATGAGGCCCATAATAGAGCCTTGTGCCACCGCGCTCTTGATTTACCTCTCATAAACAATAAAAATTAAATAATTATCGAACGAAAATACAATGAAATATACTCGAAAGCTATGAGAGAAACAGAATTCAGTTTTTTTTAATAATTTGAGGGAGCCAAAAATAGTAATTGGCCCACAGTAGACCCCTTATTTAACCACCCTTATTGTCCAATTTCCCCCTTCCGTAAACCATGTCGAATATTTAAACTTCAATTCAGAAAGACTTAAAATTTACAGTTGTGAGAGGAAATAGTTTTCAGGTTACTGTTGAATAATTTAATTTTAGGCCCATAATAGAGCCTTGTGCCACCGCGCTCTTGATTTACCTCTCCTAAACAATAATAATTAAATAATAATCGAACGAAAATACAATGAAATATACTAGAAAGTTATGAGAGAAACAGAATTCAGTTTTTTTTAATTTGAGAGGCAAAAATAGTAGTAATTGGCCCACAATAGACCCTTATTGTCCAATTTCCCCCTTCCGTAACCATGTCGAATATTTAAACTTCAATTGAGAAAGACTTAAAATTTACAGTTATGAGAGGAAATAGTTTTCAGGTTACTGTTGAATAATTTAATTTTAAAGTGGGATGGGAGGGGGAGGAGGAGGAAAAATACTAATGAGCCCATAATAGAACCTTGAGGTTCACCTCTATCGATTTGTTCCTTCCCGTATCCATAATGAAACTGTTAAACACCAAACTCAAAAAAAACATACAACTAGAAATTTATCAGACGGTTACAAAGTAAAACAGTAACAAATTACCTTCCATATGTTATAAGAATTGAAAACGTCGCAGAATATAACCTTGTGGAGTCGCCACCATAAATGGTTCCTCCTCTACCTGCGGTTTACCGATAACATAATGTAGTATTAGGGGAGTCAGACGAAAAATAACAAATGGCATGAACGTTATCCTGGTGAAAGAGTACAACATGGAGGACTCATAGAGGGAAAATGGAGCGTAGGATGGGAAACAGCGGGATAACAATAGCTTTTTAGATTGGGAAGGAACATTTTGAAGGAAGTTAAGCGAATTATGTTACTCGGGAACAGTGTAATAACTAGAGTAGGATAGCAAGGAAGAGGAAATATAAGTATGAATATTAGGAAATCGTTGCTAAAAATGCTCGTAAGGAGCGCGAAACCTGAACGGTAGGAGATGCGGAAAGGAAAAGCATGGAAAGTTTTTGAAATGTGGCGCTTTAGGAGAATGAGATGGATAGTGGATAGATTCTCTAACGAGGAGGAAGCTCTAAACAGAATACGGGGGGGAAGAGCGGACAAATATAAAGGACGTTGACCAAGAGAAAGGATAGATTAATAGGCCACGTTTTAAGAAATGAGGTACTTGTTAAGTTAAGATTAGAAGGAATTGTGTGAGGGGTTAATAACAGAAAAGGGAGGCCAGGGATGGAATACGCTAAGCAGATTAGGGAGAATGTGGGATGTGGTAGCTTTGCGAAAATGTAAAAGGCTTGTGCAAGATAGGTTTTGCATGGAGGGTTGCAACAGACCAGTACCACAACAACAACTAAACCAATGCCAATTAATTACCAAAAATTTTGGTTATTTAACCCGCAGTTATACAGGACAATTCTACACAAATTATTCCCCCAATTTTTCCCGTTTTGGATCTATTGGAATATTTTTCCCCCTGGTTCGTCTCCTTTTCCCCTTACCTGCAATGAAGCCATTAACTCTGTAATTTACGACCTCTTTATTTCTTGTAGTTGAAACAAAAAGAAACATAGCCCGTGGCCCTCCTTTCACAAATTACGGGGTGAATTATTGTTACGCACGGACCCTGGCTTTTCGTCACGCTCTCTCGTCGTCGTCGACGTCGTCGTCTGGACTCGAACCTCGGGCGTTGAAAGTGAACGAGTATCGAGTGACACACATTACACCCTCCCCTTCATTCCCCCCCTTCCCCCCACTCCTTCACCGACGAAAGAACGCAGATGATATTACCACGAGCACGAGCGTTACGTCACGCTCGCCAGAGATCATACATAGACTGTTACGGGAGGCTCGTCGCGATGACGTCACGGCCTGGGGGGCAGAGAGAGAAACACTTGTCAGTCGCTGATTCTATCCCCACATCTACTAAAGTAGGTTAATTAAAGTGGGATTAACCTACCTCTACGTCAACATGTAACTTATATACTCTATTTTAATTTTTGTATTCCAGGTAAATTGACAAAAGGTGTCCAGAAATTGTAAAGGTGTAGAAATGACTTAAGAAGAAAGGAAATATAATGAAATAAATTGAAGGAAGCAAATAAAACAAAATGCCGGCTCGAAGTATCGAAGAACTGGAATCAAGAGTAATTATTCAAACGCAGTGATAGAAAGAGACGAGGAAACACACGAAAGGAAGAGAAAAAATAAAAAGAGCATTTTAAGGAGGACGAGGAAGGAAAAACGAAATCAAATAAAATTTTGGAAAGATTAAATTGTGAAAACGATACGTGCGAATGTTGATGGAAACAGGGAATAAATTTAAAGACTGTCAACTAAAAAAATACGAGAAATTAATAAAGTTTATATATCCAAAAAAAAATTGTGGTCACGAAAAAAATAGAAAGTTGCGATGGAAACCTCCAAAGTATTTCAGACGGACAGTGGAAAAGTCAACCTGAAGCGGATGGAAAAATTAATAGACAAATTTTATGTAGGAAACACAATGAACTAACACCCCAAATTTAATCAATTTAAATAAGACTTAAACCAAAAAGGTCAATAGTGTATAATTTACATGTATGTAAAATAAATGAACTACAGAAAATTAATGTGTTCAAATATATATATATATATATATATATATGCGTTTTTAAGACAGCTAAAACAAAATGGAACTTATAAAAAATTATTTTACAATTTTTCTGACGTTAAAAAAATTAAATTTCCTTAACGGATTAATAAAGGTATAGTTGTTAGTAGTATATAAACAGAAACATCTCAGGTTGCAAGGACTGGAGCGGGAGGTAAATAAAGAAAAATAGTGTTAGGAAGAAAGTCTTCTATGAGAAATACAGAGAGATAGAGAGAGAGAGAAAAAATAGTAATGTCAGGAATTGATGAACAACGAAATAATTTTTCAGTAAATATAAGGTCAATAGGAAGCAAATACAATGAAAATAGAAAAATTAAGTTTGAAGAAGTTGAAAGAGAATAAAAAAATATACGTAACTGAATAAGAGTGTGTGGAATAATTAGACAGATGGAAAGGATATCATAATGAGGCAGTTTTAAAGGAAAATGGATTTAGAAGACGCAAAAACTACGACGAGAAAAAATACAAATTAAATTAAGACGGGCATTGCAGGTGTAAGATAAGGCAAAGAGGTCAATAAGAATGAATTGCAATGAAGGAAGACAAAATTAAAGCCATGAAATAAAACAGGGAAAGCAATAAAAACCACACTGCAGTGTAAAATAAGGCAAAGAGGTCAATAAGAATGAATTGCAATGAAGGAAGACAAAATTAAAGCCATGAAATAAAACAGGGAAAGCAAAAAAACGGACACTGCAGTGTAAAATAAGGCAAAGAGGTCAATAAAAATGAATTGCTATGAAGGAAGAGAAAATTAAAGCCATGAAATAAAACAGGGAAAAGCAAAAAAACGGACACTGCAGTGTAAAATAAGGCAAAGAGGTCAATAAAAATGAATTGCTATGAAGGAAGACAAAATTAAAGCCATGAAATAAAACAGGGAAAAGCAAAAAAACGGACACTGCAGTGTAAAATAAGGCAAAGAGGTCAATAAGAATGAATTGCTATGAAGGAAGACAAAATTAAAGCCATGAAATAAAACAGGGAAAGCAAAAAAAACGGACACTGCAGTGTAAAATAAGGCAAAGAGGTCAATAAGAATGAATTGCAATGAAGGAAGACAAAATTAAAGCCATGAAATAAAACAGGGAAAGCAAAATAAAAGGGATGTGAGTATGTGAAGAAAGGTGGATAAACCAAAGAGAAGGACAGTATGGGTAGTAAGGACAAAAAGGAATAAGAAAAATTATAAAGTAACAGGTTTCTTCTTTTAATTTCGCAGCATTTTGCCTGCATCCTGAGCGTCCGAGTTCAGTCTCAGGTGTTTATCTAGTTATAAATATTATCCGAGAGGGAAATGAAACAGGTTGTAGCGAGTAAACTAATAACGGCGGCCACAGTTAATTATTCGCTGCTCTGGTTTTCTCCTACGACGACCTTGAGGTTTCCTAATAAGTCCTAGCATGAAAGTTGTCCTCGAGATTTCTAGGTCGCCTATAACCTAGTCTAGTCCAGTCTAGCTAGGAAGGATAAGCGGCGCCCACTCTCGCTCTCTCTCTCTCTCAACCAAACGATATTTAAAGCGATCGACCAGAGAGGTTTCACACCACATTAACACACACCACGCATGCGCGTGCGTGCCAACCAGAGTGTCTGTTGGAGCAATATCAGAGACTTCATAGTTACAGGATCGTGGTCACTATACATTCATTTTAGATTAATAGTTACATTACACATATATATTTTAAATTATATATATATATATATATATATATTTATTGCTCAATTTTTTTACGCGTTTCGTAATATCAAAGTGAATTTTTTTTCATTCACTATTTGTCCAGTTTGACTTCACCTTACGTCGTCATGTTTTTTGTTGTGGTGTTCAGTCCTAAGAATGGTCTGATACAAGCCTCCATGCTAACATAACTACCACATCCTCACTAATCTGCTTACCGGATTCCATCCTTGGCCTCCCTCCCTCTTCTGTTCTTCCCTCTAATGCTAATTTTACACGACCCTCGTTTCTCAAACCTATCTTGCGCAAACCTTTTCTTTTCCGCAAAACTAACACATCCTCCCTTATCTGCGAATCGTGTTCCATCCTGGTCCTCCCTCTTCTGTTCTTACCTCCACACACACTTCCCTCTAATGCTAATTTTACAAGACCCTCGTGTGGCCTATTAATCTATCCTTCTCTTGTTCAACGTTCTCCATATTGTTCAATTTCCCCCTATTCTGTTTAGAACTTCTTCCTCGTCTGTGATTCTATCCACCCATCCATCTCATTCTCCTATAGCACCGCGTTTCAAAGGCACTTATTATTTTTCCTTTTCTGCAACTTCCTATCGTCGACGTTTTGCATCCATATAACGTCTCACGCTCCATTTTTAGCAATGATATCTTATATTACCGGTAAGTAGATTACCCCTTTTTTTTGCGAAATCTTTCCTTGCCTGTGATATCTTACTCTTTATGTCTGTCTACTATGCTTCTACCATCCCTAGTTATTAACGCTTTCCAAGGAGCGTAATTTCCTTAACTTCCTTGCAAATATCCCTTCTTTGTTATTCCACTGTTTCCGATACTACACTCCATTACCTGGGTTTTCCCTATCTAATTAACCTCACATTGAACTAACTCTTTCTCCATGACCACGTTCACGCCATTTATTACGGTTTATAAGTCTTCTTGTGTCTCCTCTAATACTACAATATCATCTGCAAATGAAGATTATTTTTTTACTTTTTCTCGTTACAGTATGATTTCTTTTCTATATTCTGTTTTAACTTTCTTCATCGTCTGTTCCATATATATATATATATAGAACAGACGATGATTATATATATTGTAACATGAAAAGTTACACTTAACAATGCAGGCCAGCTTGCGAGTTGCAATTGTTGAGGAACTGACGCAGCCCGGGCCAACAATGTAGTCTGGCGAGACTTTGGAGAGTCGTCATGGGGTAGTGGAAGGAGCAGGTTGTGTCGGCGGGACGACGAGAGAGAATGACCACGCCATCCATGCAGATATAATTATTTCTCATGCTCTGATAGGAATTAAAACTATTAAAATCATCTTTTGGTATTTTTTGTGAAAAATACCTGGCGCCCTAAAAGAATTATAAATCCTCGAATACGGAGGAACGCGGAATCCGCTACAATATATTAGTTAACACACAATGAGCGACAGACATAATATCATATTTCCATTTAATTTTGCTCACATTTCTTTTTCTTTTTTGGGGAGGATTAACAGGCTGTATGAGGGTGATCCTGAAAGAGGCAACATCCCCTTTAATAGCATAGGAAGGGAATTGAAATGCTAAATCATTATTATAAATTTATAATCTTTTCGGCTGAAGGGAGTCAAGGATAAATTTGATGTTCTGCTAAATTTTAAGCCTGACGAAGTCTCAAAATTGAGATGAAACGTCGCTTTTTGTTAATAAATATTTAATGCAGACTTTTTTGGCCGCTTTTTTTATTTATTTGTAAATATTTATGTCAGAAAACTATTATGTAATTATAAATTTGTGTTTTATATTTACGCTTTTACTTATCAATCTTTTAGCGCTCTGATAACAGTTTGTATTCTTAACTCATACTTTTATTTGAGATTTCTGTACTTCTTGTATTTAAATAATGGGTCAAATATATTTACTACTCCTAAAATAATGACCATTAACAACTATTTCCATGTTATGAAGTACGGCAACACCGAAATCTTGTTCATTAAATAATCAATGATCAAAAACCGGTGTTAATAAATTCATAGAAATTGTTTTGATATTAGAAGGAAACAAAATTATTTGGTGGTGGAGGAGGTGTGTGTGTGTGGGACTATAATCGTCGCCATGATAGAAGAAGTAAACATTAATTAGTTAACATCCAACTAGCCGTAGCCGCGACTCCACTCTTTCTTTCTTTTTTTTCGTACCATTCCATTTAACGGAATAAAAAGTTCTGGGGTGAAAACCCGGGTTTTATTTAAATATTAATACCTACGCTTCGATTAATTAGTCACTCACCTTTATCAACATGATAACGACGAATGAGTTATTCATCGAAACGTCAGTTTTAAATTCTAATATTTTTTATTTTATTTTTATTATTGCAAATTTTTATCCGATGATATTACAGTAAATTCTACTATGAACCAGGTTTTCACCCAAAACATTTTATTCACCAAATTCACCGGAGGAAAACCTACGATCTTCACTTCTATGTTACTGCGGTGTTGTCAACTTTACCTTAACACACAAAACATTTGTTGTTGTCTTTTATTCTTTTGACAACGGCTATGTGGATAAAATAATACAGGAAAGAAAAAACCAAAGAAGACTAATCGAAGGAAGAGAGATGAATACAGTGTGTGTGAGTGTAAAGGAATGAAAAATTTGGCAAGAGAGTTGAGAAAGTAAACGAAAGGATGCATGATGAGGAAGACTGCGTCATAGAACAGGATTATTACTCTTTCGATTTGTAAGGTGAGAAAGTAAAAAATAAAGGGAAGAGAAAATATATGGATAGAGGAATGAAATGAGAGGACTAGGTGATAAATAAAAAAGTGAAAAGATGATGATAAATGAAGGCACACTTAAATAAAGAAGTGAAAAAATTGAGAAAGGAGACAAAAAAGGAAAGTAAATAGAGGGAGGAGAAGAGCATAGTGGGTAAAAGACGATATGCGAATTTGATTGTATATGTGAGAAATTATGGAATCATGAGAAGATAACGAGAAAATTGGGCGGTAGACGTCAGACAGATGAGAAAGTAAGACTGGAGGAAAGAAAAGTATAATATAGGGGAACTATATGTGTATATATATGATATGCGAAGGTAATTTTTTTTTGGAAAGGGGAGAAATTAAGGAATCATGAGTAAAATCTAGGCGGTAGAGGTTAGAGAGATGAGAAAGTACGAAGATAGGAAAGAAAAGTCTAACAGAGGAAGAAAGAAAACTACATGAATAAATGGTAAGGGAAGATATGTTGGACTATAAAATGGAAGACAGGAACAGAAATGGACAATACAGGAAAAACCAAAGGAGACTATTCGAAGGAAGAGAGATGAATACAGTGTGTGAGGAATGAAAATTTTGGCAAGAGAGTTGAGAAAGTAAAACATAAAGGGAAGAAAAAATATGGATAGAGGAATGAAATGAGAGGACTAGGTGATAAATAAAAAAGTGAAATGTGATAAATGAAGGCACACTTAAATAAAGAAGTTCAAAAATTAAATAAGGAGACAAAAAAGGTGAATAAACGAGGTATAAATAAAGACTAGATCATATAGTATGAAGAAACTAAACTAAACTAAAAAAAGGAAAGTAAAGATGTAATGCAAAGTAAATGGAAAATCCAAAGAATCCATCACAACAACGAGAAAAAATAGATAAAATAAGAGATTACATGAATAAATTCAACGCTAAGTTTTGAATTTGTTTATAGAGCTAAGAAGGTAATGGAAGAGGCGAAAGAAGACGTGTAAGAGGCTTGAAAAAGAAGTCTGCATGGTAGATGATATGGAGAGGCACAGTTCATTAGACAGGATAAAGGCCAAGGAAAAAGGAGGTAAGCGATAAATATAGCAAGAACAAGAAAGAGTAGGTGATATAGAAAAGGTGAATGGATGATAAGAGAATGAAAATTGGAATATAGACGTGAGAATGTAGAGCTAAGAAAGTAATGGAAGAGGCGAAAGAAGACGTGTAAGAGGCTAGAAAAAGAAGTCTGCATGGTAGATGATATGGAGAGGCACAGACAGGCTGTAATAAAGGACTACCCCCCTATAACGATGTTTTTCTTTCTCTGATTTCATATTGATGATGATGATACATAATAATAATAACATAACAAACAAATCCCACAAGAAGGCGGAAATTTATTGATTAAGGGTGCTTTTAATTGAATACATCACCACGTTTCGTCCCCTAATTATGGACTTTTTCAGGAAAACATTCCGTGGAAAGGAGGACATGAGAACTTAATGGTTGCGAAATGATCTGGAAATTTCTTCAATGATGTTCATCTGTCTGCATTTAAGAAATTTTTTATTTCCTCGTTACCAGAAAAATCTAACAAGCAATAAAACGCAGAGTGGCCAAAATATCTGCCTCAAATTTTGTCTTCCATATATTTTTTTTCCCGAGTGCCAAAACTTGTAGAACCTATGAGTAGACATATATATTTTTTTACCAAAACCTCATTCCCATTAGTAATTTTTCTCTTAACTTTCCCCTCAGGAATAATAATGAAGTCTTTATTTTTCTTTAACACATCTTTGGTAATTAAAATTTTCTCCCCGTGTTATTTTATCTGGCGGTGGAATAAAAAGAAAAATAACTGATCAGTCGGACATTATTATTAATATATTCCCCACACAGTGTGATTTGTGATTCGTAATCCGTATCTGACCTCCCGGTCGTTAAATTGATTGTTATTTTACGATCTATCACATTTTCTCATTCCTCACAAGTACTCGGAATATTTTTCCCCTCTCCTCAGCCCCCCTTCACCTCACACGTTGATTAGAGAGGAAAGGAAAAGAAAAAAATATATAAGTCATGTGAGAACTGATTTCCTTTCTACTTCTAATTATCGCACTTTGCACAAGGTAGGCGAGTGTCAGTAAAGGCTTAACACGGTTGCAACGAACGGGAAAAGAATTCACTTATATATATATATTTTAAATAATTATTTTTTTCTCTCATTAGTCGACCTTCACGTGTGGAACGAGATCAATTAAAGTTGGTTGCGTTTTGTCAACTTTCCCTTAACGCGGAAAGTCATTTTCACGATCTGTATCGTTACGTCACTTTGATTCCGCTGATTTACAGTCAGATCCAGATCCTGACTTCACATAAAATAATAAGGATGAGAGTGTAATAGAAGGCTGATCCAAATAATTACCTCTTTCTGATGTCATATTGATGTATTTACATAACAAATAAATCAACAAGTAACCCCTGAAAGGTTTATTATTAATTAACAATGTGATTAATGCAATACATAACCACGTATCCGTCCCCTAATATCACCATTCCATACTCATTACACGCAGTTCATCACCATTCCATATTCATTCCAAGTAGAATTAAAAACGTCTTCATCTGCAGTACAACAAATCGTCAGTTCATCACCATTCCATATTCATTACAAGTAGAATTAAAAACGTCATCATCCGAATTACAACAAATCGTCAGTTCATCACCATTCCATATTCATTACAAGTAGAATTAAAAACGTCATCATCCGAATTACAACAAATCGTCAGTTCATCACCATTCCATATTCATTCCAAGTAGAATTAAAAACGTCATCATCCGAATTACAACAAATCGTCAGTTCATCACCATTCCATATTAATTACAAGTAGAATTAAAAACGTCATCATCCGAATTGCAACAAATCGTCAGTTCATCACCATTCCATATTAATTACAAGTAGAATTAAAAACGTCATCATCCGAATTGCAACAAAACGTCAGTTCATCACCATTCCATATTCATTCCAAGTAGAATAAAAACGTAATCATCTGCAGTACAACAAATCGTCAGTTCATCACCATTCCATATTCATTCCAAGTAGAATGTTTTTCTTATGATGACTTTTTTTTTCGAAAGATCCTTTTTCAATACAGCTGAAGTGCGTATTTTTTTATCTAGTTAGCTGTACTGCATCTAGTTAGCCCCCCCTTCTCTTCAGCCAAATAATATCTACTTAATTATTTTCTTCTATTAATTTATTGTCGGGCATATTGGTTTTAATTACTATAATTTAATTTAATTTGATAGTTTATCGGAAGGATATTTTGATGGGTTTATTGGCTCCGAAACGCGTGATAGCGGGACCTGTTCTAAACCAACTGCGAGTTATAAGGTTTGTCCTCGAACGGATCATAAATAGAGATGATACCGTACTTTTTATATATTCAATGAATTCAATCTTATGGGAATTCTGTACCCGTTGTTTCGTTTTTTTGGGGGGGAAATAAAAATAACTATGTAATACTATAATTTAATTTAATTTTATAAGAAGGATATTTTGAAGGGTTTATTGGCCCCAAAATGTGTTGTAAACCAACTGCGAGTAATAAGTTTTGTCCTTGAACCATAAATAGAGATGATACCGTATTTTTTATATAATCAATGAATTCAACCTTATGGGAATTCAGTACCCGTTGTTTCGTTTTTTATGAGGGGGGGGGGAAATAAAAATAACTATGTAACTCTTTATACACCACCCGACACCTAATAAATGAATGTGCTTACATGCTGCAATGAGAAAAGAAGAAAAAGAAGAGAATATGGAATCCTGTACGACTACAAGGCTTGCCTCAATGATCCAATATTTATAATAATCCCCCAAATTAAATTATTTAAAAGACTTGAACCTATTCAATGTATCTCTAATAGTTTTTTTTGTACCCCTCTTTATCATTATAAATTATTATAGTGGATATATTATTATTATTATAAATACAGGAAAGTGATGGTGGTCACTAATAACCACGTCGATTGGTGGGTGACAATAAGCAAAACAAAACAAAAAATATTTCAGCGCGGACGAAGTCGCGAGGGATCAGCTAGTTAGGAGTATTTATGAATGCAGTTTAATTTATTTTGATAACAGGATAGGACTGAAAACGTGTGAGTATATCTATATAGAGATATATTTGGGGAGGGCGAAAATGCCACGACGTGGTAGGAATATCGTTTTGAAGTGACTTGCTACAGCGTAATACACTGGTTACTTCTCACCAGGTTCAGGAAAGCGGCCTACAAAACGACAGATCCCCAATCTTGAGAGCTTAATTAGAGGTGTTGGGTTCTGTCTGTGTGTGTACTCGCTCGCCCAACAAGAGCAGGTTCCCCCTAATTGCCGTGGGATAAACCTGGCACAATGGATTCCTTGGGAAGTGGCCGACAAACCTTTCTCCAAAGAAAAGAAAATTGTTTCTGTAAACCAGGAGATTCTCACATGGGGAAAAAAAAACAGACCAACAACTACATCGAACCTGTAGAGTATCACCCAAAAGTGACCGACCCCCCACCCCCCAGCCTCCTCCTCCTCCCTCCATACCCCAAATAACTGGATAATATATATTGTAGCCGATTCGTCGTTCCTCCGTATTGGAGGATTTCTTAATTCCTTTAGGGCGCCAGGTATTTTTCATAAAAAACACCAAAAATCGATTTTAATAGTTTTAATTTCAATCAGAACATAAAAAATTATATCTGCAGGGCGTGGTAATTCTCTCTCTCGTCGTCCCGCCGACACAACCTGCTCCTTCCACTACCCCATGACGTCTCCCAAAGTCTCGCCAGACTCCATTGTTGGCCCGGGCTGCGTCAGTTCCTCAACAATTGCAACTCGCAAGCTGGCCTGCATTGTTAAGTGTAACTTTTCTCGTTGCAATATATATATATATATATTGTGATAAAAAAGGCGGATTTTGTAAGGTTGTGGCGTTATGAGGCGCAGTTCAGCCAACAACAATGGCTAGTCGGCCGAAAGATGTTGGTTCCCCGCGGGGGAGGCCCGCCGAGGGTGTATAAAAAATGATGATGGTGAAACCCCGCGGGAAAACCCCGCCGAACGAGGTTAAAAAAAATGAGGGCGGGGAACCCCGAAATTTTGTGAAATAGGGGAATTCCCGTCGGAAGGTTTAAAAGGGAAGCCGATGGGTGGCTCGCGACCAGAGGGCGGAAGGCAGGCGAGTGGAGGAGAGGAGAGGACGTGGTCCAGAGGGCAGAAGACAGGCGAGTGACCAGAGGGCAGAAGGCAGGCGAGTGGATCAGAGAACGGACGTGGACCGAGCAGAAGTGAAACAAGGAGAGGAGAGGACGTGGCTCGACCCCAGAAGGCAGACGAGTGGACGGACGAGAGCAGACGTGATCAAATCCTGCAAGACGCCAGAGAGACGCACAAACATTCGAGAGGTGGATGTTTGTTGGCCCAGTAATTATGGCTAAGCGATAAAAAAAAATTGTGAAACTTGCTCATTGCTCTGGATAAATTAATATTCAATGATTTTTCTTTCTATTTTCAGCTACTGCATGAATACTCCATCCATCTCTCGAGAGACCCAAAATTCCCTGTCTTCACTTTAAATTAATAAATGAAAAATATTAAAATTGATCATATTTGTACTTTAAATTAATAAATGTTTTATACACAAAAAAGTATATTACAATATATATATATATATATATATATTTCTCCACCCCTAGATAATATATTTTCTGTTTCGAATATTTTTCGTATGTAAAATTTTTTGCACTGGTTCCCTTTAACCGTGTTCTCCCTTACTGCTGCCTTCAATCCTGTGACGTCAAGTACGGACGAGGATGTGAATAACGGCAGAAAACCATACAGTATCGTCGTCACCAAACTAGATATAGAAATTAACAAAGTAAAACTAATGCTTGGTCTCTACAGATCAGTTTCAGTCAGCGAGGTGGTTTTTAGTGGTAACACACAACGTGAAGTACGGGCTTCACGGCGTCTTTCTCAATTTTATAGTAGAGAATACAGTTTCTCTACAATTGGAAAATGATTAGTTATTATAAAACGACTATAAACAAATTAATCTTAGGATTGTTGAAATGGGGTGAATTAGGAGAATGAGATGTGGCTGGATAGAATCACTAACGAGGAAGGAAGTTGTAAACATAATAGGGGAAGAGAGAACAATATGGACGACGTTGACCAAGAGAATGGATAAAGAAATAGTTGTCGGGTTTCCACTCGGGTGCAGGTGCGATGAAAACGCGACGTTTCGACGACCACGTGCTCTGTCGTCATCTTCAGGCTGAGTGTAGATTAATTGGCCACGTTTTGAGACATGTGGGTCTTGTAAAATTAGCATTAAAGGGGAAGTGTGTGTGAGGTAAGAACAGAAGAGGGGAGGCCAAGGATGGAATACGCTAAGCAGATTACGGAGGATATGGGATGTGATAGTTATGGTGAAGATAAGCATCAGACCAGTCTTGGAATACTGGAAGATTTTCGTAACAGCATAATTGTACCCAAAGTGTAGAAGACTGGGGCTGAAAGATTCGAACAGCAAAGGACAATTAGTTTAGTATATCTCATGCGTGTAAAATATTAACGAAAATAGTATATAGGAGGATGTAACGTGAAAATAGAATGCGAGTTAGGAGAAGATCAGTTTGGTTTCAGGATGAATGTAGGGACAAGAGAAGCAACACGGACTTTGATTTTAATTTTAGAAGACAGGATATGGAAAAATCGGTCTTCGTTCGTGGCATTTCTAGATTTTTAAAAAGCGTTTGATAATGGGAACTGGAACACACCATTAAGAATATTGAAGAGCACTGGAATAAAATAGCGGGAGAGAAGAGTTATCCATAACCTTCACAGAAGGCAGTCAGCAGTAACTATAATTGAAGGTATAGAAAATAGAGCAGAAGTCTTTAAAGGAGTAAGACAAGGATGCACTAGTCTGTCGCCCATGCCGTTTAACTTAAATACATAGAACAAGCGATGAAGAAAGTTTAAAATAAATATGTAAAAGTAATCACACTGAAATAAGAACAAATAAAAACCCCTACGCTTTGCCGAAGATCTTCTGGTATTAGGAGAAGTTAAAACAAGACTTGTAAACCACGATAAATGCCATGAAAAGCAGTCCCGAGCAAAGTACTCAACGACAGGATGAATAGAATGAAAACCAAAAGTGATGGAGTTTAGTAAAGAAAACAGTGGAATTAAAAAAAAGTCTTTTAGTTTTTAAAGCAATATACTTGGGCGGCATAATAACTAGAATAGGATAGCAAGGAAGAGGGAATTTTACTTACGGCTTACACCAGGTTGAATATTAGGAAATTATTACTATATGTATGGATTTTGATGTTATACATGGGGTTGCGAAACGTGGACTATAGGAGGAGTTGCAGAAAGTAAAAGAATAGAAGCTTCAGAAATGCGGTTTTGTAGAAGAATGAAATTTGTGGATAGAGTCACTAACCAGGAATTTGTAAGGAGAATAGAAGAAGAGACAACAATATGGAGGACTTCCAGGGGATACATTAAGAGGCCACAGGTTGAGACATGAAGGTCTTGTATATACAGGGGAAGTGAACTGAAGAGGGAGGACAAGGATGGAATAGTCTAAGCATATTAGCGAGGTTTTTGGAAGTTGTTGTCATGTAAGAATAAAAAATGAGGCTTGCAACAGAAGAGGTTATCATGGAAGGTTGCATCAGTCCAGTCTAAGGATCAATACAGCAAAAACAACAATATAAAAAAAAGTTTTCGTAAGTTATCGATTCATATTTATTGATATTTTTTAACTATTTTCCCCTAAATTTACCCCGTAGGAAATATTTTTATAGAATATAGGTGTTTGGGTCACTAAATCCTGTAAACTGGTAATAAAAAGGACCCAAGTATAGTTCCCTGTGGCACACCACGGCTGTACTTGTCTTTATCTGGACAGATGGGAGAGGGATCGTATTAGCAGCCGTGTAGAATGTAGAGAGAGAGAGAGAGAGAGAGAGAGAGAGAGAGAGAGAGAAGTGATCTGTGTTGTATTCACACACACATACACATACCCACAGACAGACAGACACGAGGGACGATGACCTTTCCGAGAACGCGTTCCTCGTCCATCACAGCTGATTGCAGAGCTCCGTGATATACTCCTTATTAAAGGCTGCCCATTCATTACCTTTGCAAATACCAGTCTCACGTTCACGGCGGATCAAGTCCAAGGCAAAAAGCCGTTACGGCAGATTCGCCTCCATCGTCCAGGATCAGCAACGCTGAGCTTCTGGAATTTCTAATAAGACACGCCTCATTCACTCACGATCATGTCGGGAATGCCTCCTGCACTCTCTCTGGGTACTTTTTATCAAAGTTCTCATATGCCGAGACACCTTCACCTATGTTAGGAGGTATATGTACCGGGGTCAAAGACCTTGGGCATATGGCAAGAGCTGTCCGCTGATCCCATTGGATCAGTCGGCCAACTGCCTCCTGAAACTGGTGGAGACACGGAGAAGGGAATGCTGCGTCCCCACAGCAGACTCGTCTCCCGTCATTCGGAAGGGCGTGAGAATAGTAGCCAATGCCCGACCTACCTGATGCAGGTTTTCTAGGGTTTTCCCTGCATCTCTTTAGGTGAAACACCGGGTAGGATCCTTAAACCATAGCCCGGGGGCCCTAGTTAACCCTTGCTAGGCTACCTTGCTCTACCTTCCGCATCCCCCCTTTTCAATTCCCTTCCTATGCTATTAAAGGGGAGTTGCCTGTTTCAGGATCACCCTCATGTAGCCTGTTAACCAAAAAAAAAAGCTTTGGTGAATTTAAGGGATAGACAACAAATTTTCTGTGACTTGAGACGTCACAATCTTCACATCAAACTCTACAGTTAAAATATAAGTCGACGCCGATCACTGAATTTTGGAAGTTTGTACGAGAATCGAAGTTTACCGAATTAAATTAAGGGCTGCTTGTCGAATTATTTCAATTTTCGTAACAACGTTCTCATGTGAATATCATTTTATTCCACTTTTAAAATTTCGTGAAAATCCAAACACCCGATCAGTGTTACCTAACCAGCACCTCAAAGAATTACTGACAAGTGCTGCCACCAATTGTTCACCTTTTTTTTATCTTGTCTTCTAATATTAGACTCAGACATAAGCCTTCTTTCTCAGTATTTTTTTTCCTGTCCATTTTCAAAATCCATTATAGTTTTTTCCTGCTTACATTATCAAAGGCTTTTTCTAAACCTACAAATGCCATGAGTGAGCGAAGTCCTGTTTGTTTTTTCTTATCCTGTCTTCTAATATTAGACGCAGAGTCAATATTGGTTTTCTTGTTCCTACATTTTTCCTGAAGCCAAACTGTTCTTCTCCTAACTCGCTTTCACTTTGACGTTTTGCATAATATCTTTGGGCTTTCTTGAAGTATTTTTCTCTTTGGTATCATCGCTGGAATTTAAATTTCATGCAAATGAAATATTTTTGAGATAATTTAGAGGGTTTTTCCTGGCGTCGTTCTTCAGCTCAGAATCGACTGTTAATCCTCAGTCATCTTTTAAGGGGGAAATGAAATTTGAAACTCCTGTAAATTAATTGTTACTGAGCTGAAATTTTCAACTCTGTGTTAACAAACACACACATGTGTGTGTGTAGCAATGTTCAAAATTTTGTTTTTCTAAACTTTTTTTTTTTGCTGGGAAAGACTTTCAAAATTTGGCAGTTTTGAAAATGTTCCTTGCGTTACGTACTTGAATATATATTTTAGCTTTTTTTTACATTTCTATGTAGGGCTGACCACTTTTAGTATTATTTTTGGGTTGGAATAAAACTGTGGGGAGAAAATAAATTTTTTGTTTTACCAAGAGCTTCTTCATAGGGTTACTTAAAAATTAGTACTTTTCAGCATTTTGAAACCTGTTTTTACACCTAAAAAATTAAAAAACTGATACTTGAATTTGAAGGTTTTAGAAAATATAGATATTATGTAATGAAATAATGAAGACAATATCTTAATAATACTTGTGACGCATGAAAGGTTTTTGATACCAGATATCATGAAGCTGTGAAGAAACCCATTATTTTTTTCCTTCAGAAAAAAACAGTAATAATTTATTAAATTAGAATAAAAATATATTAATTAAAATTGTCCTGCAGCATATGTTACACCTTCCGTATTTTTTGTTTGGCAGCTTCTTTTCCAGTTTACTGAATTTATAGGGAATATTATTATGAAAAAAAAATCCATTTTTTTTTCATCTTCATATTTTTTGGCTGAAATTTCAGTCCCCGTGTCCCTCAAGTCCAGAGAGGAAAGGAAGGAGGAAGTGGAGGTCCTGTTTGTTTGCTCCAGGAGTAATGAAATATTTAAGTTGCAAAAGCGTGCAATTAGAATAATACTTTCTAGCACGAATTCTAGATCACGGAGTTGCAAACCTTTCTTCAAAAGTTTTCAAATACTTACTTTACCAAGCCCGTATATATTATAATATATAATATTAAAGTGGCGAGTTTCATGAATACGCGACTAGAAATCAGAGGTTCAGCTCTAAGGTCGGACAAGCATCGCCCTTGTTCTCTCTCCCTACACCAGAAAAGTATTCACAATACCCCCGGGGATAATTTTATACAACAGCCTTCCTTCCTTCCTTCCGCCAGAGGTTAAAAATAGTAACTACAAAAGCTTCGTGAAGCAGAGTAAAACTATTCTTTTAAATGGCGGCGCTGCTGCTGTTTTACTCTGTACAGGATTTTCTTAATCGTCCTTCTAGTATTTAAATCAAGGTTCCTGCTGCTGCAAGTGTTGAATGAGCTGCTGCCAACCTTGTAAAATAGCACATCACATATCTTTAAAATTTCTATTCAGTTTTTTCTGCTCTTTTGTTTGTTTGTTTCATGTATATAGCTGCTGCTGGAGCAAGGACAGTTTCCTCCTGGTCCAAGTAGTTAAAACTCCATTGCGTGTTCCTCAGTGTGTGCTTGTTTGTGTTTCCCAGTGTGTGTCCGTGTTGTGTTTATATTGACTTTTGTCTATATACACTTTCTTTTACTAATTTATTTTAAGTTTATTTGTCTTTAATTATTTACTTTATTTTGTTCATTTTTAATTTTTAATGTATGACGTATCCTATTTCCTCAATCGAGGATTAATGGAAACAACAATAAATCTAAATCTAGTGATTGGTCGTCACCTTTTGCGGGTGAGAGGCAACCAACCCAAATTGGAGCACACTGACCCACCCCCCTCCTTGCCCTTTGCGTGTTTGCCGGCCGAGGGTCACCTTGGTCCACTGACCTATGATCCGATTCCGACACGCTCCGAAAAATATCACCCGAGTGCTCAACACAAAAAAATTACCCGAGTAAGAGAGAAAAACCCGTGGAAAGTGGAAGGTATAAGCGCGGTAGACAGGAAGGAGACGACGTTGTGGTTTAGTAGGAAACAGAAAGACAAAAAAAGAAAACAAATTACGTGTAACGATCAAAAGCTTTATTATCCTTCATGAAAAGATAGGAGGAATATTGAGAATGCAATAAATTAATTCTAAATTTTGCTCTATTTAGGGTACACACAGGAACTAAATATAATAAAAACTGACTTAATTAGGCACACTTTTCTCCATTTTCTCAGAAACTTCCCCCAAGGTTTCAAAATTATTTTAGATAACACCCAATTATTAATTTAACAATCAGGTATTTGATGTTCAATTATTTATATCATTTTTACTCAACCTCAATGTTTTATTTTTATATGTTATCGTCTAAATGAATATCATCAATTCACTTTTGCGGGAAATTTTTTTCCCCCCGCTGATATAACTTATTCGCCTTGTATTAGTATTCCTTAAATTACTTAAAACTATATTTTCCTTTTTCCTATAATCTAATTTCTCATTTTTGTGTGTGTCCATTTGCTTCATATTTTGAGATTTTTTTCTTTCTTAAACGCGTACGTTCAGTCCATGTATGGAATATGGCGGCGTTATCTGGGTGCGAAACGTGGACGGTAGTAGGAGTAGCAGAAAGATAAAGAATAGAAGGTTTTGAAAAGTTATAGGAGAATCAATTTGAAAGATATTAGCAAAATAAGAGAGAACAATATGTATGACTTTGACCAAGAGAGGAAAAGATAGATTAATAGGCCCCGTTTTGAGGCACGAGGGTATTGGAAAATTTTTGAGAAGAGGGAGGCCAGGGATGGAATACGCTGAGCACTTTAGGAGATGATGTGGGATGAAAAGGATTGCACAGAATTGGGTAAGCATTAAAGAGTTCCATGAGAGTTGTCTAAGGGCTGAAAACAACAACAACAACATTATAATTATAATTAATTAATTAATTAAGCGTAATATGTCTATAAGTAATTTTAATTTAGGAATGGTAAAATTATAAATCAATATGAAGAAAATTTTACATTTCCTCGTAGAGAAAATAAAGGCAAAGTAGATTACTTTTTTCTTCTTCTTCTTCTCCGTGCAATTTCCTGTTGCACGTAAAAGGAATGGCATCTCGTTAAATCCTCGTGTCTGTAGTGGAACCGTTTGTTCGCCACGGAACATCTGTTTCAATCGCCCCTTGTCCTCAGACTTCCATTTAGATATCGGCTCCGATTATTTCGGCTTCCTTTATTCTGGTTTGGTAGTAATTGGCTGCGAGGTTTTATTTTATTTTTTTTTAGTCTTCCTCCTCCTCCTCCTTCTTCTCCCTCTCTCTACTGTGTTCCTTTCTTCCTTTATTTTTATCCCCTTCTCACTCCCCGCGATTGTATTTCTTCTCCCTGGAAGAGATCGGCCTCCAGTGAACTTATGTGGAAAAAGGTTTCGCTCGCCCAATTAAAGGGTGACACACTCTCACAAGCATTCCATTTAAAGCTGCTGTGATTTATGCTCCCCCTTTTCTCCACACACTCGCCGCCGCTTCGAATCCGTCTTGATCAGTTCGCCCTTGTTATCTTTCGTCGGCTAATACAACTTTCTTCGTCTGCAACGTTTCGATTTCAGGTCCATTTAAGGCAGGCAACTTTCGGCATGTGTGTGCGTGTGTGTTTGCTTATTCACCTTTCCCAATTGAGATTTGTGGTTGCTGTGGTAGGTCTCAAAAATGGACAACTTAGTTTGCGTTCTCCTAATTGTGTGGATAGCCATCGTTAATTACAGCTCAGACGAATGTTTTTGTTGATGTTGATTTATTTGAAAGAGAAAAAAAACGGGGATAAAATTTCGAGAAAGAAATCTTATACAAGAAGTCAGCAGTAATTAGAATTGAATATCAAGAAACGAAAAGCAGAAATGAAGAAGGGAGTAAGACAAGGATGCAGTATGTCGCCCATGCTCTTTTAACTAAGTTAAAACGGAATATGGAAAAGGAATCATACAGCAAGGAGAAGAAATAAAAACCCTACGCTTTGCCGACGATTTAATCATAATTAAATATTTTTTTGCAATATTATTCCATTTTTTACAGTAATACCAACTAAAAACTAGAGATACGATTGGAGAGGTGTAAGGTTAAAGGGGGAAAGACGATGAAAAGAAAAATTCTGTTGGGTCACAGCCTGAGAATAAGATTATTAGAGTGGGATGTTTATAGAGGGGAAGAAAGAACGGGTACTTCAATGTTAAGGGGAGAGGAAAACTATGGTAATTAGTGGCTGCTTCCTTCCTTTTTATACATTTCTTGGTTATTTACAAACCAAGATTTTACCAGTTTTCCCCCCTCACCCCTTTTTTTTACTTTTATTTATTTATTTTTTATATTAAATTGGAAGCACTGCAGGAGGTCTGTAGAGCAGACTGTATAGTATTCAGATCGCGCATAAGCTGCGTGGAGACACAGGTATTGTGAATACTTTTCTGGTGTAGAGAGAGAGAACAAGGGCGATGCTTGTCCGACCTTAGAGCTGAACCTCTGATTTCTAGTCGCGTATTCATGAAACTCGCCATTTGTTTGAAACAAATTAGTGTTTCGCTTTACAAACTTTAATATTTCATAAATATATACACACAGGCTTGGTAAAGTAAGTATTTGATAACTTTGAAGAAAGGTTTTGCAGCAACTCCGTGATCTAGAATTCGTGCTAGAAAGTATTCTTCTAATTGCACGCTTTTGCAACTTAAATATTTCATTACTCCTGGAGCAAACAAACAGGACCTCCACTTCCTCCTTCCTTTCCTCTCTGGACTTGAGGGACACGGGGACTGAAATTTCAGCCCAAAATATGAAGAAGAAGAAAAAAAATTGGATTTTTTAATTTTTTTTTCATAATAATATGCCCTATAAATTCAGTAAACTGGAAAAGAAGCTGCCAAACAAAAAATACGGAAGGTGTAACGTATGCTGCAGGACAATTTTAATTAATATATTTTTATTCTAATTTAATAAATTATTACTGTTTTTTTCTGAGAGAAAAAAAATGGGTTTCTTCACAGCTTCATGATTTCTGGTATCAAAAACCTTTCATGCGTCACAAATATTAAGATATTGTCTTCATTATTTCATTACATAATCTATATATTCTAATACCTTCAAATACAAGTATCAGTTTTTTAATTGTTTAGGTGTAAAAAAAGGTTTCAAAATGCTGAAAAGTGCTAATTTTTAAGTAACCCTATGAAGAAGCTCTTAGTAAAAAAAAATTATTTTCTCCCCACAGTTTTATTCCAACCCAAAAATAATACCAACAGTGGTCAGCCCTACATAGAAATGTTAAAAATAGCTAAAATATATTTTCAATTACGTAACGCAAGAAACATTTTCATAACTGCCAAATTTTGAAAGTCTTTCCCCGAAATATGTCAGCAAAAAAAAAGTTTAGAAAAACAAAATTTTGAAAATTGCTACACATATGTGTTTGTTAACACAGAGTTGAAAATTTCAGCTCAGTAACAATTAATTTACAGGAATTTCAAATTTCATTCCCCCCCCCCCTTTAAAGATGACTGAGGATTAATAGTCGTCGATTCTGAGCTGAAGAACGACGCCAGAAAAAAAAACCTCTAAATTATCTCAAATATATTTCATTTACATGAAATTTAAATTCCAGCGATGATACCAAAGAGAAAAATGCTTCAAGAAAGCCCAAAGATATTATGCAAAGCGTCAAAGTAAATGCGAGTTAGGAAAAGATCAGTTTGGCTTCGGGAAGAATATAGAAACAAGAAAAGCAATATTGACTCTGCATCTAACATTAGAAGACAGGATAAGGAAAAACAAACAGGACCTCGTTCATGGCATTTGTAAATTTAGAAAAAGCATTTGATAATGTAAGCAGGAAAAAAAACTATAATGGATTTTGAAAATGGACAGGAAAAAAAATACTGAGAAAGAAGGCTTATGTCTGAGTCTAATATTAGAAGACAGGATAAGAAAAAACAAACAGGACCTCGTTCATGGCATTTGTAGGTTTAGAAAAAGCATTTGATAATGTAAGCAGGAAAAAAAACTATAATGGATTTTGATGAAGACAGGAAAAAAAATACTGAGAAAGAAGGCTTATGTCTGAGTCTAATATTAGAAGACAAGATAAGAAAAAACAAACAGGACCTCGTTCATGGCATTTGTAGATTTAGAAAAAGCATTTGATAATGTAAGCAGGAACAAACTATAATGGATTTTGAAAATGGACAGGAAAAAAAATACTGAGAAAGAAGGCTTATGTCTGAGTCTAATATTAGAAGACAAGATAAGAAAAAACAAATAGGACTTCGTTCATGGCATTTGTAGATTTAGAAAAAGCATTTGATAATGTAAGCAGGAACAAACTATAATGGATTTTGATGAAGACAGGAAAAAAAAATACTGAGAAAGAAGGCTTATGTCTGAGTCTAATATTAGAAGACAAGATAAGAAAAAACAAACAGGACCTCGTTCATGGCATTTGTAAATTTAGAAAAGGCCTTTGATAATGTACGCAGGAAAAAAACTATAATGGATTTTGAAAAGGGACAGGAAAAAAATACTGAGAAAGAAGGCTTATGTCTGAGTCTAATATTAGAAGACAATATAAGAAAAAACAAACAGGACCTCGTTCATGGCATTTGTAGGTTTAGAAAAGGCATTTGATAATGTAAGCAGGAACAAACTATAATGGATTTTGATGAAGACAGGAAAAAAAATATACCGAGAAAGAAGGCTTATACATAACCTCTGAAGAAGACAGACAGCTGTAATTAGAATTGAAGGGCCAGAAAACAAAGCAGAAATCAAGAAAGGAGAAATACAAGGGATGCAGTCTGTCACCCATGCTCATTAACTTGAAATTTTTTGTACAAGAAGAGAAACCTCAATAATCAATGTTCTTATGAGAAAATTTCTGTATGAAGAAAATTTATAAACGAGGGAAAATACTAACATGGGAAAATAAATTATCGACAGTAATAAATTAATAAATATAAAGTTGTAATAATAAAAACACAATAAATGACTCCTAAAGCGAAAAATCTAAACTTGAAAAGTTATAAACGACGAGAAAATTTCGAATTTGTGAAATTTAATCAACAATTTTTTGACGATACATGTGACGAAAGAATAAAGGGACAATTAATGGATGTATTTCAAAAAAGAAACAAGATTATAAAAAGCATATAAGACGAGAAAATCGGTACTTGTTAAAGTTAATTAACGATAAATGTGATGAGAGAATAAACAAAATTAATGGATGTATTTAAAAAAAAGAAACTAAAAAGTAATACGGAAAAAGACGAGAAAATAGGAACATGTGAAAATTAATTAACAATATTTGACGATACAGGTGACGAAATAATAAAGGGACAATTAATGGATGTATTTCAAAAGGAAACTAAATGAGGAAAAGGATAAAAGACGAGAAAATAAGAACTTGTGAAAATTAGTTAACGATAAACGTGAAGAAGAGAGAATGAAGAAACAATTAATGGATGTATTTCAAAAGGCAACTAAATGTGGAAAAGGATAAGAGACGAGAAAATATGAACTTGTGAAAATTAATTAACGATAAATCTGAAGAGAGAATAAAGGGACATTTAATGGATGCATTTGAAACAAAAACTAAATGAGAAATACGATAAAAGACGAGGAAATAGGAATTTGTGAAAATTAATTAACGATAAATGTTAAGAAAGAATGAAGGGACAAATAATGGACGGGTTCGAAAACATATAAAGGAAGAAAAAAAATTATAAACGGAGAATTTGAGAAAATAAATAAACGACAATAATAGGTGTCAGAATCAATGAGCCATAAAATACGGATGCAGGAAAATGTATAAGAGTAAATCTGAATTAGTGAAAAAATAAGTAAATTAATGAACAATAGAGAAAAATTGATACAACATTGAGAAATAGCAATGTATCAGTGAAAAATTGCGTTTTCACATAAACTAGAAAATTACTGAAAAGAATAGGAAAATTCACACTTGAGAAAATTTGACCCGCCGAATGATAAAATTCGGCAGATAGGAAATCTGTGTTCAATTTGAAGAACTGTAAAGCATGAAGGAGAAGGTCACTTACAGGAATTAGATAATTTTTACGAAAACACTACTAAGCCTATTAGCATAAGTTAAGAAACCGGGTTGTTTGGTTGGCGTCTCTAATGAACGCCATTAGTAGAATTTTTTTTCCCCCTGTTCCTCCTCCCGCTCTCTTGTTGTTTCGTAGTCAGTCAGTCAGTTACGCCTTCGTTAACCTAATTTAAGTAGCAATTCTATTTAAACCACCGAGGAAGGGGAAAAAATTTATGCGTGTGAAAGTAACAGCCTTTTTTTTCTACTGAGAAAACTGTTCGTTATATTTCTTATTACAGCTGCCTCAATACTTGCCAAATAAAACAGTTTCCACGCCTCCGTGGTGAAGTAACCTCGCAGATTAAACCTCATAATTCTTCCCACACATCATTGTGTCTGTCTCCCTCCCTTATACTTGGCAGATATTTTCCCCTTACATTACATTAAAATTATGAAATTCATTATTTTTTTTCCCGACCCAAAATGGCTGCGTAAAATGTTGCTCAACATATACGAGCATTTTCCCATCATTTTTCAACAAGATTTCCGCCTAAGTATCCTGAACTTTTTTATTTTATTTTAATTTTTTTATTGATAATAATTTACTTGACCTGTTTTCTAGATTCAATAACAGGTCTGTTTAACAATATTTTTCTTTTGTTGGTACATTTTTTTTACATAGATATAAATATGTATGACTACAATAATAAAGTATATGCTAGGTGTTTTTTTTTCTAATTGAATATTTTTTTATTATTTTTGCGGCAGAAATAAAATTTTGAAAGGGATTCCTGTTGGGAGTTGTCTCTTCCACGCATTTCTTCCCAGATTGACTGCGGGGCTCACCTGACTGCGTTGGGAATGCCTCGTACTCTCTCTCTCTCTCTCTCTCTCTCTCTCTCTCTCTCTCTCTCTCTCTCTCTCTCTCTGTTGCTTATTTCAAAGTTCTCACCTTTACCAATTTTTGGAAATGTATGTACTGGGGTTAAAGACCTTGGGGAAATCGATAAGAGTTGTCCGCTGATACCATTGGACCAGTCGGGGAGGACAACTGCCTCCTTAAACAGGTTGAAGACACGGAAAAGGGAATGCTGCAACCCCACAGAAATATCATCGTTTCCCGGCATTAAGAAACCTTCCTGATGGATGGAGGTTTTCTCAGGGGGGTTTCCCTAGAACTCTTTAGGTGAAACACCCCGCGAGAGAGGGTAGGTAGGATCCTTAAACTATAGTCCCGGGGGCTCTAGTCAATCCTCGGCTATCTTCCTCTACCCTCCACCCTTTTCAATTCCCTTACTATGGTATTGAAGGGGAGTTTCCTCTTTCAGGATCACCCTCATGTAGCCTGTTAACCCAAAAAAAGAAAAAAAAGAAAAATTTATAATTGTATGGTCCGTGTCCAGAGAAAAATCTGACTACTTCTTTGGTTGGAGTTGTTAAGCTGCGTTGTAATCGTGATTCTACCGCGGGTAATAATTTCTATGACCAAAGGCATTATTCAATTTTTTCCCCTCTGGTTTGCTAATCTCTTCATGTATCTTTGGATTCTACAGGTTTGTTAGTAATTTGGTAGATTATGTTTGGGTTATCACTCCTTTTTTTCAGTTCCTCTTCCTTTGCGAATAAAGGGGAATGGATTGCTGCTCAAGATAATCCAATAGTCTATATCCGCGAAAAAAAAGGAAACAAAATCCTCCTAGTTACCATTCTTGGATTTTTGTGATTGATTTTCATTCCAATGGGTGCCAATAATTAAAATGTATACAATTGAGGAATACATAAAATAAAATACAAACATTATATACTAGGAAAGAGGTTAAAAGATCATAATAAATAAATAAAATAAAAACATTCTGCTTCATAAGCCCAACTAAACGATGTCCTACTGTACTCTGAACCTTACACTTCACTTCAATGAATGCCTAAAACATTAAATTTTGTACTTTAAAAGGGCCATCCCCCTTTTTTTAAAATATCGCGTCTTTTCTGATTTCACTTAATTTTCTTAATGCTAACCCTTTTACTATAATATATTAACGTCCATGATAAACAGTTAATCTTTCTTAGAATCGTTTCACAGTCTTTGGGCAGGTCCGTAGCTGTGCACTGCCTACCGTTTACATCTTGGGCAGATAACTGCCCACTTCTTCACTGACAATTCTGTGCAAGTGCTGCCCTCACTACAGAACGGGGCAGAGAACTCTGATGCATGTTTACACTTCTCTGCTATTTTTTTTGGCAACTACGACCGGTTGGATTGTTGATGTTGCATAGTGTCGATATATTGTTTATATCAAGTTGTTGAATATTTTTCCCCCTTTGTGTTTTCGCGCCCCACGCATAATGTCCATAAACAGGAACTAATCACTTTGTATTTGTGATAGAATAGACGTAACGAGGAGGAAAGGTTCCTGAAAAAGTCAAACTCAGTATCACGCTACTGTGCTATAGATACATAAAAATGAAAACAGTTGTTTAGTAATATTGCTTTATATTATTACTACAGAAATCAAGCAATAATAAAAACAGCCAGCGCCTGTACTTTGAAGCTGGTTTTCAGTGTTTAATTGGCTCGGTTTCTATTACTTGTTGTTTTATTCCCCTTAAAGTTGTCAATTACTGAACAAAACGAAATGAATTATTTTTCATTACGTGTGATAGTAAGTAGTATGTTTATAGCTATACATCATTCAGTTGCATAATTTTTTTTCCTCAGTTAAAGTTTGTGCCGTTGGAGGCTGGACAATAATTATGTTTGGAAAGTTAACCTAAAAATTTATAGGCTCATACACAGGTGCAACAAACGAACTCTATCCTAAATGCTTTCTGAACCAAACTTCTAGCCGCTGTTCACAACAAAGATTCACTTACTCCAATCGCACACTAAACCAAACTTGCACGCGTATTGAAAATGCAAAATACAAAAACTGTTTACCATCGCGCAATCGATAATAGTCAGTCTCGCTTCACCGTTCACAATCGATAATTGACAACCGTAACTGCCACTAACTGGCCTCCCATGAGGGCAGCGTCTAGGTCAGTCATGACTGACATACTGTTGACACGCTCCAAGAAAAGTGAGGCAGTGCTCTCGTGTCAGCGATGTATAGGCAGTTGTCAGTGCAGCACTGACGTATGTTGACACGCCACTGACATCACTGCCCCTCGTTTTCTGGCAGTCATCACTGCCCCTGCGTGTAAACCTAGCCTAAGAGACTATCCCACACCGTGGACACTTATTCACAAATGCCTCATAAAATTAAAAGTGCCACCGTGGGAGGTCCTCCACAGGAGGGAGGAAGGAAGGATAACGTACGCGGCTAGTTCAACAAATGTGACACACGCATGGCATGCATGGTATGGGACTCCTGCAGTGGTTAACAGATGTCGCGCTGTGGACGACAGAAAGACGAGGGGGGGAGAAGACCAAAAAAAAATAACAAGTGAGAGAGAGGCTTGAACGACGACGATGGAGCAAGGAAATTACGAGTGCGCTGTTTGGGTTCGCGTGCAGACAGACAGACAGGCAGACAAACATCGCATGTGGTGGAAATATGACGGCTGCTTTACACGAAGAGGCGATGATACGGACGGGAGCGGTCAATGAGGAACAAGTAAAAAAGAAAAATAAGTGAGAGAGGGAGGAACGGGAAGCTACAGACACTTAATAGCCCAAATTACCACCAGGCAGGAGAGAAATCACAGGTTTAAAAAATAAAAAAACCAGAGAGAGAGAGAGAGAGAGAGAGAGAGAGAGAGAGAGAGAGGAACAACCTTGGCCGTTGCGGCGTCACACTAATGCTTATGGAAGCCGCATGAATATTCATTCATTCATAATAAGAATTAACATACGTAACTAATTACCCAACCGCATTGTAACGTTCCGTGATTTCAAAATTAAAGTTACGACAGACATTCCACTTCTCTGAAACGGCAACCCAGGAACAAGTGGAAAAGTGTCTCGGAAAGATTAAACAACCATCCGGGAATTTTTTTTTCATAATAAATTACTAATTGTAACATAGGAGAACATAAATGAAAAAACCCTAGAACGTTAGAAAAATGTAAATCGCATCATAAAAAACCCGCCAGGAATTTTTTTCATTATAAATAACTAATTTAAGCATAGACGTACATAAATAAAAAAACAATAGAACGTTATAAAAATGTTAGTATCTAATCAAAACAACCCTCCAAGAGTTTTTTTTCATAATAATTTACTAATTTAAACATAGAAGTACATAAATGAGGAAACCTTAGAACGTTAGAAAAACGTAAGTAGCTAATCAAAACAACCCTCCAACAATTTTTTTAATAATAATTTACTAATTGAAACATAGAAGAACATAAATGAAAAAACCTAGAACGTTAGAAAAATGTAAATCGCATAGAAAAAACCCTCCGGGAATTTTTTCATTGTAAATAACTAATTGAAGCATAGAAGTACATAAATGAAAAAACCCTAGAACGTTAGAAAAACGTAAATTGCATCATAAAAAACCTTCCGGGAATTTTTTTCATAATATATTACTAATTGTAACATAGAAGTAAATAAATGAAGAAACCCTAGAACGTTAGAAAAATGTAAATCGCAACATAAAAAACCCTGCGGGAATTTTTTTCATTATAAATAACTAATTGAAGCATAGAAGTACATAAATGAAAAAACGCTAGAACGTTAGAAAAACGTTAGTATCTAATCAAAACAACCCTCCAAGAATTTTTTTCATAATAATTTACTAATTGAAACATAGAAGAACATAAATGAAAAAACCCTAGAACGTAAGAAAAACGTTAATCGCATCATAAAAAACCCTCCGGGAATTTTTTTTCATTGTAAATAACTAATTGAAACATAGAAGTACATAAAAGAAGAAACCCTAGAACGTTAGAAACACGTTAATCTCGCATAGAAAAAACCCTCTGGGAATTTTTTCATTGCAAATAACTAATTGAAACATAGAAGATCATAAATGAAAAAACCCTAGAACGTTAGTATCTAATCAATACAACCCTCCAAGAATTTTTCATAATAATTTACTAATTGAAACATAGAAGTACAAAAATTAAAAAACAATAGAACGTTATAAAAACGTTAGTATCTAATCTAAACATCCTCCAAGAATTTTTTTCATAATAAATTATTAATTGAAACATAGAAGTACACAAATGAAAAAACCCTAGAACGTTAGAAAAACGTTAATCTCACATAGAAAAACCCTCCGGGAATTTTTTTCATAATAAATAACTAATTGAAGCATAGAAGTACATAAATGAAAAAACGCTAGAACGTTATAAAAACGTTATTATCTAATCAAAACAACCCTCCAAGAATTTTTTTCAAAATAATTTACTAATTGAAACATAGGAGAACAAAAATGAAAAAACCCTAGAACGTTAGAAAAACGTTAATCTCGCATAGAAAAAACCCTCCGGGAATTTTTTTCATAATAAATTACTAATTGAAATATAGAAGAACATAAATGAAAAAACGCTAGAACGTTAGAAAAACGTTAATCTCGCATAGAAAAAACCCTCCGGGAATTTTTTTCATAATAAATTACTAATTGAAGCATAGAAGAACATAAATGGAAAAACGCTAGAACGTTAGAAAAATGTAAATCGCAACATAAAAAACCCTCCGGGAATTTTTTCATTATAAATAACTAATTGAAGCATAGAAGTACATAAATGGAAAAACGCTAGAACGTTATAAAAACGTTAGTATCTAATACAAACAACCCTCCAAGAGTTTTTTTCATAATAATTTACTAATTGAAACATAGAAGTACATAAATGAAGAAACCCTAGAACGTTAGAAAAACGTTAGTATCCCATCTAAACAACCCTCCGGGGATTATTTTCATAATAAATTACTAATTGAATCATAGAAGTATATAAATGAAAAACGATAGAACGTTATAAAAACGTTAATCTGGAATCGAAACAACCCTCTGGGAATTTTTTTCATAATAAATTACTAATTGAAGCATAGGAGAACATAAATGAAAAAAACGCGACAACGTTAGAGAAACATTAGTATCCCATCTAAACAACCCTCCGGGGATTATTTTCATAATAAATTACTAATTGAATCATAGAAGTATATAAATGAAAAAACGATAGAACGTTACGAAAACGTTAATCTTGCATCGAAACGTCGAGATATCTAACTTTTTTTAAATAAATTCTCTCTATTTTAAAAGGTTTGTCTGTATTTCTTGTTTCTACTTCCACTGACGCTAATTTTTTACAATAGTCTAACAACTGTGGATAATTTTATACGATTAGAATATTTCCAATTTGAGGTTAATTTTTGGTAACCACCTTGGGGTTATTCAATGTTGACATCATTAATTTTAATAGGGTAATCTGACCACAAAATTGGATTCGAAACGACGCACGCCATATTCAGTTTTAATAATAAAGTCTCTGACAATTTTAAGGGAGTATATCATTTGTTTATTTTATATCAGAAAAAATTATTTCATGCTACAAGGAGAAAAAATTAAAAACAAAACCTACACTTTGCCAATGATATTGTAGTTTGAACGTGATACTGGAGAAAGAGTTCAATATGTGGGTCAATAGAGGGAAACCCGAGGTAATGGAGTGTAGTATGTGGAAAAAGTGATATTTGGAAGGAAGTTAACGAATTCTGCTACTTGGGCAGAATGATAACTAAAGTAGGATAGCACAGGCAAAAAAAGAGGAATTTATTTTCGGCTAATATAAGAGTGCGAATATTAGGAAATCATTGCTAAAATTGTTCGTATGGAGCGTGGCGTTATATGGGGTGCGAAACGTGGACGATAGGAGTTGGGGAAAGGAAAAGAATAGATATCTTTGAAATGTGGTGCTATAGGAGAATGAGAAAAATCAGATACAATAACTAACCAGGAAGTTCTAAACGGAATAGGGGAAGAGTGAACAATGTGGAGGAAGTTGACCTAGAGAAGGGAGAGATTAATAGGCCACGTTTTAAGACACAAGGGTCTTGTAAAATTAGCATTAGAGGGAAGTGTGTGTGTGGGGATAAGCACAGAAGAGGGAGACGAAGGCAGGAATTCGATTCGCGGATTAGGGAGGATGTGGCAGTTATGCGGAAAAGAAAAGGTTTGCGCAAGGTAGGTTAGCAATGGAGGGTTACATCAGACCAGTCTTAGGGCTGAATACCACAACAACACTTGTTGGAATAATTGCATTAGTAAGGACCCGCCCTTTTGGGGGGGGGTCGTGGGGGGTTATGGTAGGGGGGGAGGCAGAGAGTAAAGAGCAGCAAAGTGGCTTTGTGAACATATTGAACGCGCGTTATCAGATGCGGTTCCAGTCGACTGCTCTTCCCCTTCCTTCTCTCTTCGCCTTAATAAGTAAGTTAAGTTATTATTACGTGAACGAAATTTTCCCCCTGGAGGGAGTTTCTGTAAACGTGTTACACATAACGATGACGTGGTTTCTCGGAAAGCAGGTTACGACGGAATGAATGACTTTCTTTTCTCCCGCCCCTCGGGCGATCACAAAGGAACGATCCATCACAGGCGCTTGTCACGAGACGGACTGACGAAGGAATTACAACGCAATGAAACGAATCTAACTCTTACCCCGATCCTTCTCAACTCGGACATACCTTTAAAATCCGCATAGCGTTTTCCATCATTAGCCTCCCTCTTCTGTTCACATCCCTCTAATGCTAATTTTACAAGACCTTCATGTCTTAAAACGTCTATTAATCTATCCTTCCTTTTATTAAATGTCCTCCGTATTGTTCGCTCTTCCACTATTCCGTTTAGGACGTCCTCGTTAGTGATTCTATCCACCCAGCATCTCATTCTCCTATAGCACCACATTTCAAAAATGTCTATTCTTTTCCTATACGCAACTCCTATCGTCCACGTTTCGCTCCCATATAACAGGCCACGCTTCTTTAGCAACGGTTTCCTAATATTCACACTTATGTTACTCGTAGGTAAATTCCTCTTTTTCTCGAAATCCTTCCTTGCTATCCTGTGGCTATCCTACTCTAGTTATTACGCTTCCCAAGTAGCAGAATTCCTTAACTTCCGTCACAATATCCCTTCCCAATCTAACAGCCTTAGTTATTCCACTGTTTCCCACACTACACTCCATTACCTTAGTTTTGCCTCTGTTCATGGAATCAACAATAAATCAAAATCTAAACAAGATAAAAATATTGGACATTTTTGATCATTTAAAATTTTTCCAGCCCTCCTCCTCCTCCCACCACCCGCCCATAGGGATGGAGCCGAGTCTTACCACCCACAACAATGCTGATTCGTGAAGTCGAAAAGAACACGTGTACCAAATTTGGTCAAAACTGTCCACTGGTTTAGATTTTTTCTCGAAACATACAGACGGACAGACAGACGGGCAATTTTATGATAAATATTAAGTACTGAGGAATGTTGCTACGCCTACGATTAAATTGTCTCCCGTATTTTATTTTATTTTTTTTAAAAAAAAGCATATATTTTATTGCAACTGCTTATCTACAGTTTATTGTTACAGTCTAAAGTTCCTATTATCTTCCCAGTGTGGCGACAGGTTAAGTGATCTTTGCTTTCTCGTCTCTGAACAGGTTGAAGAGGAAGAACCAGGACGCAGGCAAAGTGTGAGGGTTTTGTTTACGACCTAGTCGTTATAGGATCGGGGCGTGGGACTCGCCTCAATGTGTAGAAACACTTACTGCTAAAATCTCTTCACTTCCTTTTATTATTCTTGTTTACAACCTGTTCTGGTTGTTGTTGTTGTATTCAGTCCTAAGACTTGCGCAAGCCTTTTCATTTCCTTACAACTATCACAACCCTAATCCTCCTTAATCTCCTTAGCGTATTCCATCCTTCGACTCCCTCTTCTCTTCTTACCCCCTCACACACTTCCCTCTAATGCTAATTTTACAAGACCCTCTTGTCTTAAAACGTGGTCAATTAATCTATCCCTTCTCTCTGTGAACATCCTCCATATTGTTCGCTTTCCCCCTATTCTGTGATTCTATCCACCTCATCTCATCCTCTTCTAGCACCACCACATTTCAAAGGCTTCTATTTTCTTTTCCTTTCCCCAACTCACCATCGTCCACGTTTCGCACCCACGCACCACAAGAATAAATAAGTATTATTTGAATATAATACTCAAGATGGCCGCCGAAACGGCCAACCTTTTTTCCTTTTCCCAGTTAATTCAAAAATTATACTCATGTAACTGAATCCGGGATTGTTATTATTATTGTAATTTATTTACTGACCCTAAAATCCGGGTTTCCTTTAGTCCTTGGATGGGAATTGATAACGAATCCTTACTTAATTTCATGGCCATAGCGCACAACCAATATTCCATTAATGTTAAGTGTGTGTGTGTGTGGCTGAAAAACGGCTTTTAAGGCCTGATAATGTGGTGAGATATATATATGTTTTTTTTTCTTCTCCTTCCCCGCTCCTGTCCTTAATTTCGGTATTTCTCCCCACTCCTCACTCTGCCTCCAATCTTTTCTACCAAAAACCTCGATATCCTGTTCCCGCCGCGAACCTTTTTCGCCTTTTGTCCTTGCTGCTGCTGCTGTTGTTACACCAGCGCTCGTGCGTCTGTCTGTCACTACTACTCCGACGACGACGACGGAAGGAATACGGTGATTGGTCCTTGGAATTTTTTATCGACTCATTCCGTCGCTTGTGCTTGCTTACTTTGCCTGCCTTGTCCCTGTCTGTGTAACTCCTGGACAAGTAGCCATTGTATCTCACTTGTGTCCTTTCTTTTTTTTTTTGGTCCGCCCTCCGGGATCAAGCCGAAACAATGGCGGGCGCCTTCCCTCTCGTGACACGTTCACAGTTAATAATAGCGAGAAAAAAAAAGTTTGGGTGGGTAGAGTAGAGTAATTTAATTATCTGAAACGAATCTGAATCGGGTATTAAGAAACGGGGTAACCTTCTAAAAAAAATTATCCCGACTAGAAAGTGCTTTGCTGTCTTGCTTACCTCTGGCGGATATCGAGTCGTTGTTATTTTGTTCTCAATGCGTGCGTAACATCCGGCCGGCGAGTGACGATCCAAATCTACCACCGTACCGGTTCTTTTTTTAAAAAAACTTGTATTTCCCGGTTTCCAGACAGAAAAGAAGTATTCACAGAAAATCGGATTTCGGTCCTTGGAATTTTTAATCCTATATATTGTAGCGGATCCTTCCTTCCTCCCTTCCTCCGTATTCGAGGATTTCTTAATTCCTTTAGGGCGCCAGGTATTTTTCATTAAAAAAAACACCCAAAAATTGATTTTAATAGTTTTAATTTCAATCAGAGCATGAAAAAAAATTATATCTGCAGGGCCGTGGTCATTCTCTCGTCGTCCCGCCGACACAACAACCTGCTGCTTCTCCTCCTCCCATCACCCCATCATGACGACTCCCCAGACCACATTGTTGGCCCGGGTTGCGTCAGTTCCTCAACAATTGCAACCTCGCAAGCTGGCCTGCATTGTTGTGTGTAACTTTTCATGTTACAATATACACATATATAGGAAGGGTTAACTAGGGCCCCCGGGCTATGATATAAGAATCCTACCCGGTGTTTTTGATCTTCTAACTCGTATTCTATTTGACGTTCCATTCCCATATAAACTATTATCTTGAAAAGGCGCTGCGGGAGTTTTCTCGCAGGCGCTTCAGCCCAGAGTGACTGCGGGGCTTACCACCTGATCATGTCGGGAATGCCTCCTGCACTCTCTCTGGGTACTTTTTATCAAAGTTCTCATATGCCGAGACACCTTCACCTATTTTAGGAGGTATATGTACCGGGGTCAAAGACCTTGGGCATATGGCAAGAGCTGTCCGCTGATCCCATTGGATCAGTCGGCCAACTGCCTCCTGAAACTGGTGGAGACACGGAGAAGGGAATGCTGCGACCCCACAGCAAACTCGTCTCCCGTCATTCGGAAGGGCGTGAGAATAGTACCCAATGCCCGACCTACCTGATGCAGGTTTTCTAGGGTTTTCCCTGCATCTCTTTAGGTGAAACACCATGAGGGTAGGATCCTTAAACCATAGCCCGGGGGCCCTAGTTAACCCTTGGCTACCTTGCTCTACCTTCCGCATCCCCCCCTTTTCAATTCCCTTCCTATGCTATTAAAGGGGAGTTGCCTGTTTCAGGATCACCCTCATGTAGCCTGTTAACCAAAAATAAAAATTGCAAAATATTAACAAAAATAGTTTATAGGAGAATGGGACGTCAAATAGAATGCGAGTTGGGAGAAAATCAATTTGGTTTTAGGAAGAATCTAGGGGACAAGGGAAGCAATATTTTATTTGCGACTGTCCCCCTCCCTTTGCGGACCACCCAAAGTCTCGCCAGACCACATTGTTGGTTGGCCCGCCCGGGTTGCGTCAGTTCCTCAACAATTGCAAACTCGCAAGCTGGCCTGCATTGTTCATCGTAGCTTTTCATGTTACAATATATGATTTTAGTTCTTTAAAAGTCATTTTTCAGATATTAAGCTAATACCTAAATTACTCTTTTTAATTTATTAAGATATTTACAACCTGTTCAAAAGAACATTTTAGCAAATTGGATGGATGAGAGGAGAAGTGATCCGTGATACATGAATACAATAAAATTAATCTTCACAGGTCCTGTTGGCCGCTTCTTCCTCTTCTTCAATCTGCGACGAGAGGTAAGTTCACTTGCTAGATGATGGCCGCTGACCTCTTCGTTATGGTGTCCTATTGAAAGGATTTGCTTGTCACTGGGGGTTATTTATTTGCTTCTGCTGTACCACACTTTTAACTTCCATTTTATCTTTTGTGCCATATAGTCTTCTATTTCACCAGTCGCTTTCGCCCTTCCTTGCTTATCAATGAAATATATTCTTGCTATTAAAAGATTTTTTTGGCCTCTTGTACCATGAAGTCTTCTTCTTCATTATCATCAATCGCTTTCGTAATACTTGCTTATCGATTTATTATATTCTTCCTATTAAAAGGTTTTACTTTCCTGCGGTACCATGAAGTGGATTACGTCACCAATCGCTTTAAGCTACCTTCCTTATCAATTTATTTTTAGTCTGTTCACCTAAAAGATTTTACTTTCCTATGGTACCATGACGTCATCTACGTCACCAATCCTTTTGGCATTTCTCTTCTTTCTTGTTTATAAATTACATTTCTTCGTCCTCTCGACCCACTTACTTCTCTTGTGTGACACGGTGTGCAGCGTGACCCGAATTCCTCACACGGCGCCTATTGTTGTTACGCCGGCCCGTAATAAAGGAGTTTCCAACAATGGCGGCCCAGGACCACGAGCGCCGCAGCACGCACAAAGGGAAAAGGAGCCTTGACTTTTTAAAACAGGGCGATTCGAAAGTGAGTAAGTGAGTGAGTGAGTGTCTACGTACGTACCCCGACCCCAGGGGGCGGGGGGGAGGAGGGAGACAGGGACAATTAAAACAGCATTCAGTCAAGTCTAAACGACGGAACGTTAACGGCGTGAGTAACCCTGAGACAGGGAACAACCCAAATCGAGAGAGAGAGAGAAAGGAAAACACACACACGCTGAACCTCGACCGCGTCCAACCAAACATGGAGACGAAAAATTTTATAGTTTTGAATATTTATGAAGCTGGCCCGAAAAAATGTGTGGTTATTATTAAATGCAGGGAGATAAGGCGAAAATTATGAGGCTCGTAAGTTGTCTGTGGGACAGCGGGGTACTTAATAAACTACCTACCGAACGCGTTAACATTTAACCATTTAAAGCGGCGACAAGGCTTCACACCAGGAGAGGAAAAAATAGGAGGGGGTGGTGGTGGTGGGGATCGCAAAAAATGATAAATAATAACAGAGAACTCAGGAGTCGGACGGATTTCGTAAAGGGAAAATTATTGGTGAACAAACACAGAGATTGAGTAAGGAAAAAGGGAAAAGTGAAGAGTCGAAATAATATATTCAAATACGTAGAGTGTAGAAGAAGAAATAACACCATTAAAGAGAGAGAGAACGCCATTATTTCCCATTAATTAAATGAAATAATTTAACGACCACATACAGACAAAAAAAATTTATATATTTTGAATCGACGTTTCGTCGCCATGTTTGGAATTTTGATGTAACTTGATGCTAAATGTATATAAAAAGAAGCACGCAGTCAAGTTTTTTTATACCTTTAGAATGTTTTTTCTATTTATTTTTATATCGGATGAACTATCTCATTATTTTTTTTGATCAACTTAAAAATTACCCAAGAAAGCCTGAATGTGGAATTTGATAATTAAATCGGAAAAGGCATAAATTAGAATGCAAAAATTTGTACGAAACAAAAAATTTATGGAAAAGAAATCTTTAGAGGAATACTAGTCGAACGTAATAAATGATAAATGTGGAAGTTGTAGAATGGGAAATTTTTCAAAAAAAGAAACAGAAGAATCTCGTGGGACTGTGACGAACAAGGATTCACGAAACAGGATAGATTGGGAACGTTAAAGAAAACGCCGTAGAATAAATGCGTCGAGAAGCAAATCTCAATCGAAACGTCTATTCGGTGTAAATTGCAAATGTTTACATTTAGTGGCATAAAATTGTAATATAACACATGGTAAAGGATCGTGGAAGTCGTTGGAGGGAAATGTTTGAAATGGAAGGAACAAAATAGCTTGCTTAGCCACTCCACTCCTTCTATTCAATAAAGGAATTTATAGAAGAATGGGAAAAGAGTAATTAATTAATTAGTTTATAATACAAAAAAATTGTTATAAGTATATTTATCATCTTTTATACAATAAAATAATGTAATAAATGTACTACACACCCACTGACCCATTATTCCACATCCTTGAAGCTTAGCTTCTTCTTTACAGGATCTACGGAATATGATTATTATTATTATTATTATTATATTAGGGTTTTCTTTGCTTAACTCCCTAACAGTAGGATAGCAACGCCGATTCATGGTTACAATGACGTATTGCTGTCGTCATACGCCACCGCGTGACGTCATCGTTGTCCTGACAACTATGTTCTTTTCCAGAAATAGAACGAACGAATAACGGGCGGAAGAATGTATTTGATGGACGAGGATTGCGAAGAAGGAAATGTGAGGAATGTAAAAAGAAGAAAAAATTGCAGAAATAAAAAGACAACCTGCTTGCTATATGTTAGTGTAAGATCGTTCGATTTGGAGGCACGTAATTTGAATGTAATGAATGGCGAAGGAACGGGAAAAGTAAAATTGGTAGAGGGAAAATTAATTCCAATGAATGGAAGAGTTGGAAGGGAAGCGGATTCAGTCAATACAGAAATGTCTTCACGCGTGGTCATTGGCACATCACAAACATGGCGACGGTAAGAAGGGCGACACATAAATTTTTCCCGTCTCTCCATGGACAGGTTTTTGGGTTATTTTTTTTTTCGTGACGCCCGTGATAATTTATACATAGAGTTATAAACGGGTTAATCGACGTGAAACGTGAATATCGATTTAGTCGTTAAAGGATATAACGAGGAGGAGGAGGGAAGTGAAGGAAGGAAGGGTGAGGCGCTGTCGAGGTATCGCGGAATTGAATCGCGGACGTTATGTAATTTTTTCCTTGAAGGTGATGGCGTCGACGACCTCTGAAGATGCGAGATAAGGTGGCTGGACGATGGAAGGAGCTCGGGTGAGGCGGACGATTCAAATCGACTATTTATCCTTGCTTAACCATCTTGTTGAAAGGGAAAAGAGGCTATTATTCAATTTTACCACGCAACTACCCTCCATTTTGTACCCATTTTTCAAGAAGCACAATAGAAAAATTAATAAAAAAAGATAGGGTAAGAAACAGTAGAAATTAGTTCACCGTTCTATATCTATAGGCGTATGGTTCCAGAAGCCATAACGACCCATTTCAGAAGAACAATGACTTCTATTTCCATTCTTCCTTCCTTTTATGATTTTCACTTCTTCACTTCCCTTCAGCATTTCTCAGATTTCCTAAAATTTAAGCATCTGACTTTTACTTCCATTAGTCTTTTTTTTTAATTTTCGTTCCATTCGCTTGGTATTATTTTTCCTTTTTCACATTCCCCTTATTTCCTTTTTTTAATCTTTTTCCATACCAATCACCCTTTTTCATCCGTGACTCGTTCCTACAATTTCCTCCTTTAGTTTAACAATTTTTCTCTCCTACGAGTCCCACATTCCACTATCATTTTTGTTACATTTCCAAATTTTACCTCCTCGTTATATAAACCTCGTGTTACAAATCTGATTAGTCCTTAACGCATTTTTTCATATTTTTTAACGTTCCAAATTTATCTATTTTTTTTAACGAATCTTACTTCTGCACGGTCCGAGATTTAATTTTTTTTTATATTTCACCGGTTCATTTGAAAAATTTCTCCTTTCACGACTTTGACATTTTACATTTATTGGCATCTTTTAGGTTCGAACAATATACCTCCAAATCTGTACTCCTTTTTTTTTTAAAGGCTCGTAGCAGTTTCGTTCTAGTTAATTTTTTTTTGTTTAATAACATCATAAATTGTTTTATTATATACAGCAGACGTTAAATTTAACCTTAGGTATTCTGGTAAACTTTTCTCTATGAAACTATTCCGCAATGGACGGTTCTTTTCCTGAGTTAGTTACCTCCTATAATCCTCAATTCTTCAAGTCTTCTACATTATTATTCAATAACTTTTATTTGTCGTTTCCAGTGTCCTGTTAATTGTGTGGACCTAAAACCATCAAAATCATTTCTTGAGATTTACTGTTATTGTGTTTCTATGTTGGTTTTTCTCTCTCCGGTTTTCGCCACTACTTTTTTTATTTATTGTTTCCACTTTTTTTGTTCTATCTGGATGGGCGCTGCGGGAGTTTTCTCGCAGGCGCTTCAGCCCAGAGTGACTGCGGGGCTCACCTGATCATGTCGGGGATGCCTCCTGCACTCTCTCTGGGTACTTTTTATCAAAGTTCTCATATGCCGAGACACCTTCACCTATTTTAGGAGGTATATGTACCGGGGTCAAAGACCTTGGGCATATGGCAAGAGCTGTCCGCTGATCCCATTGGATCAGTCGGGGGCCAACTGCCTCCTGAAACTGGTGGAGACACGGAGAAGGGAATGCTGCGTCCCCACAGCAGACTCGTCTCCCGTCATTCGGAAGGGCGTGAGAATAGTACAGCCAATGCCCGACCTACCTGATGCAGGTTTTCTAGGGTTTTCCCTGCATCTCTTTAGGTGAAACACCGGGTAGGATCCTTAAACCATAGCCCGGGGGCCCTAGTCAACCCTTGCTAGGCTACCTTGTTCCGCCTTCCACACCCTCCCCCTTTCCAATTCCCTTCCTATGCTATTAAACGGGAGTTGCTTGTTTTAGGATCACCCTCATGTAGCCGTTAATCACTCCAAAAAAAAAAATATTCTTAAGGAGCTTTAAGAAATATCCATATTCATCTACAAAAAATTACAATATTTAAAACATTACATTTTTTTAAGAAAAATATATATATTTTTGAAAATCGCAAGGGAGGGAGCTGTTGAGCCACTGGAAGAAGAAGAAGTAGTGTTGAAAAGCAACAGAGTGAATGTTAACGTAGAAGGTGTGTTTTTTCCCCCCCGACAACTATCTACTCCTGTTAAACGATGTAACTACTAATTTTATGGTCCTAGTTTATTCCCATTTAATACTGAATCTCTGCTGTTCTTTTCTGATATTTTCCGCTATTTTTGTTCCTTATTAATTCTCCTTTTACGATCCTTATCCATTCATTACCTTCTTCTTCTTCTTCTTCTTCTTCTTCTTCTTCTTCTTCTTCTTCTTCTTCTTCTTCTTCTTCTTCTTCTTCTTCTTCTTCTTCTTCTTCTTCTTCTTCTTCTTCTTCTTCTTCTTCTTCTTCTTCTTCTTCTTCTTCTTCTTCTTCTTCTTCTTCTTCTTATTCTTCTTCTTCTTCTTCTTCTTCTTCTTCTTCTTCTTCTTCTTCTTCTTCTTCTTCTTCTTCTTCTTCTTCTTCTTCTTCTTCTTCTTCTTCTTCTTCTTCTTCTTCTTCTTCTTCTTCTTCTTCTTCTTCTTCTTCTTCTTCTTCTTCTTCTTCTTCTCTTCTTCTTCTTCTTCTTCTTCTTCTTCTTCTTCTTCTTCTTCTTCTTCTTCTTCTTCTTCTTCTTCTTCTTCTTCTTCTTCTTCTTCTTCTTCTTCTTCTTCTCTTCTTCTTCTTCTTCTTCTTCTTCTTCTTCTTCTTCTTCTTCTTCTTCTTCTTCTTCTTCTTCTTCTTCTTCTTCTTCTTCTTCTTCTTCTTCTTCTTCTTCTTCTTCTTCTTCTTCTTCTTCTTCTTCTTCTTCTTCTTCTTCTTCTTCTTCTTCTTCTTCTTCTTCTTCTTCTTCTTCTTCTTCTTCTAGCTCTGTACTTAATCAAATAAGTATAAGTATAAATATAAAATCATATTCCATAGATCCTCCTATAGAGAAGCACAGGCTTCAAGGATGATGTGGAACACGAGTCAAAGATTTTACATAGTTAGGTTGCTTTATTAATATTAGAATATACTGTAACTATTTTTGTTGCCAAAATCTGGGTTCCTTTTGTCCTATTGTTTTTGATATGGGATATGTGAGTGCTGCTTTCTTTGCTCTTTGATACATGTTTTTTTCTGTTCTCCGTTTGATTTCTTCCTCTATTGTCGTTATGTTTGCTTCTTTTTTTGGGGGGTAACAGGCTACATGAGGGTGATCCTGAAACAGACAACTCCCCTTTAATAGCATAGGAAGGGAATTGAAAAGGGGAGGATGCGGAAGGTAGAGCAAGGTAGCCTAGCAAGGGTTAACTAGGGCCCCCGGGCTATGGTTTAAGGATCCTACCCTCGCGGTGTTTCACCTAAAGAGATGCAGGTAAAACCCTAGAAAACCTGCATCAGGTAGGTCGGGCATTGGCTGTACTATTCTCACGCCCTGCCTTATGAATGACGGGAGACGAGTTTGCTGTCGTGGGGACGCAGCATTCCCTTCTCCGTGTCTTCACCAATTTCAGGAGGCAATTGGCCGACTGATCCAATGGGATCAGCGGACAGCTCTTGCCATATGCCCAAGGTCTTTTACCCCGGTACATATACCTCCTAAAATAGGTGAAGGTGTCTCGGCATGTGAGAACTTTGATAAAAAAAAATACCCAGAGAGAGTTCGAGGCATCCCCGACATGATCAGGTAAGCCCCGCAGTCACTCTGGGCTGAAGCGTCTGCGAGAAAACTCCCGCAGCGCCTCCCTGTCCTCTCTACATGTTTGCTTCTGTGTGTTGTAGGTCTTTAATGTTTGTGCTTCGTGGCTTATTTATTAAGTGAGAGGCGTAAATACTTTGTTCTGGAATCGTTGTAGTTTTTGGTATGTTTGTTCTGCTTGCTTGTCGTTCCCCAAGCCTGGCATCCGTATAGTTAGTATTGTTCGTCTAATTGTTGTTTTATATAATATTATTTTGTAGTGTTGTGAAATATTTTTTGCTTCTTAGGAGTGGTAGCATACTGTGGAAGGTTTTTCATCTATTATTATTATTATTCCCAGGTATTTTATGTTATTTTTCCATATGTTATTTCTCTGTTCTCTATTTTGATGTTATTTCTTCTTCTTTTTTTGCTTCCTTGGAGTATTATGGATTGACATTTTTCGGGGTTCAGTTTCATTTTGTTTATCAGACACCATCTGTCCATTTTATGCATTTGTTCTTGGATCAGTTTTACTTGCACTGTTTGCTGTTTTCCGTCGTCCGCAAAAAAGAGTGTTTCTACTTTGTTCCGTTATTGGTAAGTCATTTATTTATGTAGATGTTTGAACAGTGTTCTTCAAGCGTCCAATTTTTTTAATCAATCCACAACAACGCGACGTCTCTTTGGTGTTTTTCAATGTGAGTGAAACACAATGTCTGAATGACGTCACAAAGGGGGGTATGAAGTTTGCGGATACGGCATTATATTGTTGAATCTGTGTATTGTTTGCTATTCTCCTTACAATGTCTGCTCAAGAACGTTGGTTTTTCTTTTTCTCTCTCTCTTGGATTTTAACAGTACTTCGTTACTCGTTGATTCTGTCTGCTGAATTCTTTTCTTATCTCCTTCTGTGACATTTTCTCTCCGAGGATGAAATAACTGCATCTACACTTTCACTAAAGGCCTTTTTTTTAACAAGCGATACGCAAAAGAACTAAATTAAGTACCAGCTCGTGTCGACCATAAAAATTGACTGTGGTAAAATGTTTTTTTACTTCTGCGATGAAACTAAATATTTTATCTTCGGAATGGCGTTAGAATAGTGCCCCTATGGGGCCGACCTACCTGATGCGGGTTTTCCCTGCATCTCTATAGGTGAAACACCGGGTAGGATCCTTCAATCCAAACCCTGGGGGGCTCTAGTCAGCCCCTGACTACCTTGCTATACCTTCCGCACCCTCTCCCCCCCTTTTCAATTCCCTTCCTATGCTGTTAAAGGGGAGTTGCCTGTTTCTCCATCACCCTCATGTAGCCTGTTTACCAAAAAAAGAATATATTTTAAATATTGAATTACCTTCAAGGAATTTTTTTTTCTTGTTTAAAGACTGATAATTAATTTATTATGATGATTATTTTCCCTTATTTATATCAGTCACGTCATAAAACCAAATATATTTAAATTTTGATTTCCAAAAATATATATATTTTTCTTATAAAAATGTAATGTTTCAAATATTGTAATTTTTTGTAGATGAATATGGATATTTCTTAAAGCTCCTTAAGAATTTTTTTTTTTTTTGAGTGGTTAACAGGCTACATGAGGGTGATCCTAAAACAAACAACTCCCGTTTAATAGCATAGGAAGGGAATTGAAAAGGGGGAGGGTGTGGAAAAGGTAGAGCAAGATAGCCTAGCAAGGGTTGACTAGGGCCCCCGGGCTATGTTTTAAGGATCCTACCCGGTGTTTCACCTAAAGAGATGCAGGGGAAACTAGAGAAAACATGCATCAGGTAGGTCTGGCATCGGTTTTTTTTTGTCCGTAGACAAGTTCTCAGCTAATGCACCTTTCTTCGGCCTTAGGATTGACGATAAATTAAAGTGGAATGATCATATAGATCTGCTTTCCGGAAAACTAAGCTCAGTTTCTTATTCTCTGAGAACACTAATAATGCAACACGTTGACAAAAAGTACGTCAAAATGGTTTAATTCGTGTATTATCATTCAATTATGAGCCTATGGCGTCTTCTAACTGCTCCAGGAGTAATGAAATATTTAAGTTGCAAAAGCGTGCAATTAGAATACTTTCTAGCACGAATTCTAGATCACGGAGTAGCTGCAAAATCTTTTTTCAAAAGTTTGCAAATACTTACTTTACCAAGCCTGTGTATATATTTATGAAATATTAAAGTTTGTAAAGCGGAACACTAATTTGTTTCAAACAAATGGCGAGTTTCATGAATACGCGCGCGACTAGAAATCGTTCAGCTCTAAGGTCGGACAAGCATCGCCCTTGTTCTCTCTACACCAGAAAAGTATTCACAAAGCAGAGATATTATTAGCCTTCCTCCAGAGGTTAACAAACAGTACCTACAAAAGCTTCGTGAAGCAGAGTAAAACTATTCTTTTAAATGGCGCTGCTGCTGTTTTACTCTGTGGTACAGGATTTTCTTAATCGTCCTTCTAGTATTTAAATCAAGGTTCCTGCTGCTGCAAGTGTTGAATGAGCTGCTGCCAACCTTGTAAAATAGCACATCACATATCTTAAAATTTCTATTCAGTTTTTTCTGCTCTTTTGTTTGTTTGTTTCATGTATATAGCTGCTGCTGCTGGAGCAAGGACAGTTTCCTGGTCCAAGTAGTTAAAACTCCATTGCGTGTTCCTCAGTGTGTGCTTGTTTGTGTTTCCCAGTGTGTGTCCGTGTTGTGTTTATATTGACTTTTGTCTATATACACTTTCTTTTACTAATTTATTTTAAGTTTATTTTTCTTTAATTATGTACTTTATTTTGTTCATTTTTAATTTTTAATGTATGACGTATCCTATTTCCTCAATCGAGGATTAATGGAAACAACAATAAATCTAAAATCCTCTTTCAGCGGTAAGGAGTCAACAAAGCTTCCTCGGCTTCTTCTTTTTCTTCTTCTGAGGCACTACAACGCGTTCCTTCGAACATTTCCGCCTTCTCCACAACAGTCTTCCAGCTCTTCCGGGATGTTTCACTTGGACTACCCAATTTTATTTATTCCTACCACTTTTAGGCCTTTCAGCACTTCATCATCTTCATCTCGCCATCTGACGACCTCTGGTCTTCCTTTCTTTCTTCCTTCCGCGCTGACAAAGGACACCAATTACAGGTTTTCTTAACCGCTCTGTTGTCGTCATTCATTCATTCGATGAAGGTGACCAATCCAGCTTAACCATGGGTCTTTGATACGGCTTAAGTCTGTTAATTGCGTGGTTATACCTGCTTCTCCAGGAACCATCCAATGTTCCTTATATTGGTCCATTAATCCTTCTCATGATTCTCCTTTCGAAAATCGACAATCTTCGCATATCAGTCTCCTTCAGAACCCAGGTTTCAGTTGCATATGTCTGACGATTTCTTCATATAACCTCAATTAGGCATATTTTTTTTGATAAGAGCCTACTTATAAATAAATCTATGTACGCCCTATTTCAAGCTGCTCTTATTTCTTCTTCAATAGTGTTACTTCCATTTATTTTACTTCTGACCTCATGATATGGAATACCATCCAATGTTCCTTATTGGTCCATAAATCCTTCTCATAATTCTCCACTTTCGAAAATCGACAGTCTTCGCATAACACTCTCCTTCAGAACCCAGGTTTCAGTTGCATATATAACTGATGATTTCTTCATGTAACCTCAACGTGGCATTTTTTTTGATAAGAGCCTACTTATAAATAAATCTATGTACGCCCTATTTTCCAGCTGCTATACGTTCTCGTATTTTTTCTCCTTCAATAGTGTTACTTCCATTTATTTTCCTTCTGCCTTCCCTGATATGGAATATGATCGATTATGATATAATGTGATAAAAAAGGCGGATCCTGTGAGGTTGTGGCGTTATGAGGCGCAGTTCGGCCAACACAACAATGGCTAGTCGGCTGAAAGATGGTGATTCCCCCGCGGGAGAGTCCTGCCGAGCGCGTGTATAAAAAATGACGATGGTGAAACCCCGAGGGAAAACCCCGCCGAACGAGTGTAAAAAAATGAGGGCGGGGAACCTCGAAATTTTGTGAGATAGGGGAATTCCCGTCGGAAGATTTAAAAGGGATGCCGATGGGTGGCTCGGACCCCAGAAGGAAGGCGAGTGGAGGAGAGGAAAGGAAGGCGAGTGGAGGAGAGGACGGATGTGGTCCGAGCAGATACCCAGAAGGCAGGCGAGTGGAGGAGAGGACGGATGTGGTCCGAGCAGATACCCAGAAGGCAGGCGAGTGGAGGAGAGGACGGATGTGGTCCGAGCAGATACCCAGAAGGCAGGCGAGTGGAGGAGAGGACAGACTTGGTCCGAGCAGATACCCAGAAGGCAGGCGAGTGGAGCAGAGGACGGGCGTGGACCGAGCAGAAGGAAGGCGAGTGGAGGAGAGGACGGATGTGGTCCGACACCCAGAAGGCAGGCGAGTGGAAGAGAAGACGGATGTGGTCCGAGCAGATATCCAGAAGGCAGGCGAGTGGAGGAGAGGACGGACTTGGTCCGAGCAGATATCCAGAAGGCAGGCGAGTGGAGGAGAGGACGGATGTGGTCCGAGCAGATACCCAGAAGGCAGGCGAGTGGAGGAGAGAACGGATGTGGTCCGAGCCCTCAGAAGGCAGGCTAGTGGAAGAGAGGAAGGACGTGGTCCGGGCCCCCAGAAGGCAGGCGAGTGGAGGAGAGGACGGACTTGGTCCGAGCAGATATCCAGAAGGCAGGCGAGTGGAGGAGAGGACGGACTTGGTCCGAGCAGATATCCAGAAGGCAGGCGAGTGGAGGAGAGGACGGACGTGGTCCGAGCCCCCAGAAGGCAGGCGAGTGGAGCAGAGGACGGACGTGGACCGAGCAGAAGTGAAACGAGTGGAGGAGAGGACAGACTTGGTCCGAGCAGCCAGAAGCCAGATGAGAGGACGGACGTGGTCCGAGCTGTGAGAAGTCAGACGAGTGGAGGAGAGGACGGACGAGAGCAGACGTGTCCAGACGTGATCAAATCCTGCAAGACGCCAGAGAGACGCACAAACATTCGAGAGGTGGATGTTTGTAGGCCCCTGTAGTAATTGTGGGTAAGCTATAAAAAAAATTGTGAAACTTGCTCATTGCTCTGGATAAATAATATTTAATGATTGTTTTTTCTTTCTATTTTCAGCTACTGCATACTCCATCCATCTCTCGAGAGACCCAAAATCCCCCTGAGATTAAGCCCATGTGTATAATCACTTTAAATTAATAAATGAAAAATTTTAAAATTGATCATAATTTGTTCTGTTAATTAATAAATGTTTTATACCCAAAAAAAGTATATTACAATATATTCTGTTTTATGGCCGCTTCCTCGGCTGATGATGATTCTATTTATAACACCCAATTTTTCCCCCCTTACCACGTCCTCTCAAGGTCGACCGAACACCAATAATACTGTATTGCGTCGTTACCGTGATCCTGATAAAAGGTTTCTCTTCCCCTTCCCTCCCCCACTCTTCCCCTTGCCGAGAACTAGAAGAGAGTGGCCCAGCTTCTAATCTCGCCGAATTTATCATCAGGTCCGTTCCGATACATTAACCTTTCATTCTCTCCGTTACTATTATTATTATTACTGTTGCCTCGTTCCTCTCCGCTTGTAGTTATTATTATTATATTATTTATATTATTGCCGCTGCTGTTGCTCCATATATCCCTACTCTGGAACGGAAAGGGAAGGGGTGGGGAGAGGAAGAAGGCATTTAGCTGCACGACGGTTAAAATGAGATGTAGATTATTGTATTGTATTTGCTAATAATCTACAATTGGGCGCAAGCCCCCCCTGGTGGCAGATACATAATTAAATATACATAATTATAAACTAAAAAGAAAGAGATAAACATGTTCTGAGGATGCCCTGAAAGAGAAAAGAGAAACACTTCACTTCACTTTAGTTTTTTATATTCGGAAACACATTTATATTAAAAAAATATATCCACTTCACTTCACACGTTTTTTTTTCAGATTTGACCTAAATTTATTTTCTTGAAGAGGATTTCCTCCCTCCAAACACTCCTCCTCCTGCCACAGGGTAAATTATTCCACAGTCGTCGTTGATGGTCCTATTTAGGAATGAGAATTTGCCAACATCTGTTTTTTTTGTTTTCTATATTTCACTTTGAATTGGTGATGATCCTCCTTCTCATCATCTACCTATATAACTGGGCTTTTGCATTTTGTAGCTAATTCCCCAATCCATGGTTTTTGCCCCCCGTATAAGCTTATGCAGTCTTGCTTTCTCTCCACCTCCTTTCTGACAATATCTTCCCAACCTAGCTGTTTTACTTTTTCCTTCCTATGACCCCCTGTGGCCCTACTTGCCACAAAATTAGCAGCAGCAGCCCCCCTTTTCTGAACTTTCTCTAATGATTCTATTTGATTAATTCTATAAGGATCCCAACAAGCCTGTGCCCCATATTCCAAAATTGGTCTAACTAGAGATGATAAGTATGCCACCTCCTCCTTTGTTTTTGAACTTCCCCCATTTTTTTAAGTTTCCTCATAATGAAATGTAAGGAATTCCACGCTTTTCGGGGCCGTGAAATTCACTTGTTCCTCCCCCACCCCCCAAGTCTGTTGTTGAAATATATCCCCATCCCCAGATATTTGCAGCTCGTTACCCTTTGGAATTAGTTCCCCACACACTCGCCTATTATTCTATATTCTGTCTCATTTAACTAACAACGTGCGTTTAGTAAACGAGATTGAGCTGCTGCTTTTCTTTCCATTAATTTTCATTTTATTTTATTTTATTAAGCGTCTTTTAATCTCGCCTCGAGGCCTCCTTTTTTAATCCTCAAGCAGCAGCGGTCGGCGAACATGGAGTGGGACTCGACTAGAACTACAACAAAAAATAGTCACTTGCTGGGCTGAAAATTTTAATGGACGATATTTAGAAACTGGGAATATGATTATAAACTATGGGACGACGACGACATTTTAAGGTACGAATTTGACAGGGCCATCCATGGTTGCCACATCTCAGCAATTGTAAAAGCTCCAGGAATTGATAACATTCTAGCTGGAGACGATAAGAAACAATATCATGGCTCTTCAGGATAGTTTGCGAAATATACGAAACAGGAAGAATACTAGTAGGTTTTTTTGTTGGGGGGAGGGAGAGGGAGGAGAGGAAGGGGTTAACAGGCTACATGAGACGGTGATCCTGCCTAAAATCATGGAATTTGTGGATTTAGGAAAAAAACGTTTGATAATGTGAAACTGGAACAAACTATTAAGGATTTTGAAGGCAACAAGAATAAAATATCGAGAAAGGAGGGGAGGATTACGCGTAACTTCTACAGAAGGCAGGCAGCAGTAATTAGAATAGAAGATCACGAAAGGAAAGAGGCGTATTCAAGAAAGGAGTAAGACAAGGATGATGCACTCTGCTGTTTAACTTATACATAGAACAGGCGATGAAGAAAGTTGAAACGGGAATATGGAAAAGGAATCGTACTGAAATGAGGAGAAATAAAAACCCCTACGCTTTCCGGGAGTCGGAACAGATACTTGGAAATCATAATAAATGGCATGAACGTAGTCCTGGAGAAAGATTTCAATGTGACGATTAATAGAGCGAAAACCAAGGTAATGGAGTGTAGTATGGGAAAAAGTGAAATAACATAGGCTGTTAGATTAGGAAGGGATTTTACTGGACGGAACTTAAAAGAATTATACTACTACTTGGGAAGCGTAATAACTGGAGTAGGATAGCACAGGAAGGCTTTCGTGAAAAAAAAACTTACGGGTATTATAAGTGTGAATATTAGGAAATCGTTGTTCGTATTGAGCGTGGCGTTATAAGTGTGCGGGAAACGTGGAGGATACGAGTTGCGGAAGGAATGGAAAAGAATAGAAGCCTTTGAAATGTGGTGCTATAGGAGAATGAGATGATGGATAGTGGATAAAATCACTAACTTTGAGGTCCTGAAAAAGAATAGGGGAAGGGCGAACAATATGAAGGACGTCGACCAAGAAAAGGGGATAGATTAATAGGCCGCGTTTTAAGACAAAATGAAAAAACAAAGATAAATGAAAGAAAAAAAAAAGACTGAATACCACAACACAAACACACACACACGTGGTTTTTTACTACTATTTGGAATGTTAATTTTCCCTGGCGGAAGTTTTTTGATAATATTAAAGTGCATGGAAAAATTGTTTACAAAATAAAAAAAACAAAGATAAATGAATGAAAAATACACACACACACACACGTGCTTTTTTACTACTATTTCGAATGTTAATTTTCCCCGGTGGCAGTTTGTTGATAATATTAAAGTGCAAGGAAAAATTGTTGACAAAATAAAAAAAACAAAGATAAATGAAAGAAAAAAAATACTGAATACCACAACACAAACACACACACACGTGCTTGTTACTACAAATTTGGAATGTTAATTTTCCCTGGTGGCAGTTTTTTGATAATATTAAAGTGCAAGGAAAAATTGATGACAAAATAAAAAACAAAGATAAATGAAAGAAAAAAAATACTGAATACCACACAAACACACGTGCTTTTTACTACAAATTTCGAATGTTAATTTTCCCTGGTGGCAGTTTTTTGATAATATTAAAGTGCAAGGAAAAATTGTTGACAAAATAAAAAAAACAAAGATAAATGAATGAAAAAAAAGACTGAATACCACAACACACACACACGCGTGCTTTTTACTACAAATTTGGAATGTTAATTTTCCCTGGTGGCAGTTTTTTGATAATATTAAAGTGCAAGGAAAAATTGTTGACAAAATAAAAAACAAAGATAAATGAAAGAAAAAAAATAGTGAATACCACAACACAAACACACACACGTGCTTTTTACTACTACTTCGAATGTTAATTTTCCCGGTGGCAATTTGTTGATAACATTAAAGTGCATGGAAAAATTGTTGACAAAATAAAAAACAAAGATAAATGAAAGAAAAAAATAAGACTGAATACCACAACACAAACACGAAAATAAATAACGGATAGTGACGTCAAATGAAACAAATGTTTGATCAGCTTTAATATTGCGGTTGTGACGTCATAAAGGTGGGATCGTGAAAAAGGTTTAACACTTAAAACAAACGTGACACACACACACGGTGGTGTTGACTAAGAAACTAAATACTGTAGTAGTGGGGCTAATGTAAATAAATGAATTGTCGGGCCTCACCGGGCACCCAACTGGTAGTTGAATAAAAGAGGATAAGGGAGAAGTGTGTCTGTAATTTTTCTATAATATTAAAGTGCAAGGAAAAATTGTTGACAAAATAAAAAACAAAGATAAATGAATGAAAAAAAATACTGAATACCACAACACACACACACGTGCTTTTTACTACAAATTTCGAATGTTAATTTTCCCCGGTGGCAGTTTGTTGATAATATTAAAGTGCAAGGAAAAATTGTTGACAAAATAAAAAACAAAGATAAATGAAAGAGAAAAAAAAGACTGAATACCACAACAACGCAAAAAAATAAATAACAGATAGTGACGTCAAATGAAACAAATGTTTGATCAGCTTTAATATTGCGGTTGTGACGTCATAAAGGTGGGCTCGTGAAAAAGGTTTAAATTTAAACAAACGTGACACACACACAGGGTGTTGTTGACTAAGAAACTAAATACTGTAGTAGTGGGGCTAATGTAAATAATGAATTGTCGGGCCTCACCGGGCACCCAACTGGTAGTTGAATAAAAGAGGAGAAGGGAGAAGTGTGTCTGTAATTTTTCTAAAAATATTTTCTATGCAATGATTGAACAGGGGACAAATAGTTTAATAAGCAAAACGTCGTCACGAGATGATGAAGTCACGTGATGTGGCTAAAATGGCGGAGTGGTGTTGTTAACCGTTTCCGCAACCTTGTAAATTTTCCTTCCCTTTTCCGCAAATTTATCTCTTGTAGTACATTGACGGCCGGGGATTCCCATCTGTATGTCGTATGGTATTTTTCCCTTTTTCCCACAGTGTAAGGCAAGAAAGCGCGTGCGTGGGTGTGTTTGTTGTACTTATTTTTTTTTCTAAAAGAGGAGAACTCGGCTCTTGCTTTGCTTGCTGGAGCGAGACAAACTCTCCAGGTGTTGTTGTCCAGGCAGGCAACTTCCCCCTGGCACCGACGTCGTTCCTGCTTTCTCGTCCGTACTTTAGTACAAAACCGTCGCACTTGAATGCATATTTACGTAATGGTCGCCATTCCTCATTTCCCCACGTAGCCGACACTTATCTGCAAGGTGCAAAACCTTCCGTGCTTCTCCTACGTCAGCAAGGAAATATAATTCACTTCGCGTCAGGAACTCCTCAAGGGTCAATAATAGGACTCTTATTATTTTTTAACGCTTATTAACTTATCAGAGATTCTATTAACGAAAACGTTACTAAAAATGTTCCTCATTGGTTCGTAATTTAGGCTGTTAAATGTCTAAAAATAATAAGGCAACACAAAGGTCAAATAAGCAAAGATTCTATTATCAAAAACGACATTTGAAAAGTTTGCAAGGTCCAAGTTTTAGACCGTGTATTATCATAAACGTCCAAAAGTCAGAGATTATTTTAGAAAATACGTTCCTGAAAATGTTTCTCATGGTACAGAATTTGGGCTATTATAATTTCTAATAATAATAAAACATAAATGTAGAACAAACAAAGATTCTATTATCGAAGTATCGTAAACGTCTAAAAATCAGAGATTCTATTAACGAATACGTTACTGTAAATGTTCCTCATTGGTTCGTAATTTAGGCTGTTAAATGTCTAAAAATAATAAGACAACATCAAGGTCAAATAAGCAAAAGATTCTATTATCAAAAACGTCGTTTGAAAAATTTGCAAAGTCCAACTTTTAGACCGGGTATTATCAGATACGTCCAAAAATCAGAGATTCTATTATCAAATACGTTACTGAAAATGTTCCTCATGGTTCAGAATTTGGGCTAATGTTATTTCTAATATTAATAAGAAAACATAAATGTAGAATAAGCAAAGATTCTATTATCAAATACGTCATTTGAAAAGTTTGCAAGGTCCAAGTTTTAGGCCCGATAGTATCATAAACGTCTAAAAATCAGAGATTCTATTAACGAATACGTTACTGAAAATGTTCCTCATTGGTTCGTAATTTAGGCTGTTAAATGTCTAAAAATAATAAGACAACATAAAGGTCAAATAAGCAAAGATTCTATTATCAAAAACGTCATTTCAAAAGTTTGCAAATCCCAAGTTTTAGACCGGGTATTATCATAAACGTCCAAAAATCAGAGATTCTATTATCAAATACGTTACTTGAAATGTTCCTCATTTGTTCAGAATTTGGGCTGTTATAATTTCTAATATTAATAAGAAAACATAAATGAAGAATAAGCAAAGATTCTATTATCAAAAACGTCATTTCAAAATTTTGCAAAGTCCTAGTTTTATATCGGGTATTATTATAAACGTTTAAAAATCAGAGTTTCTATTAACGAATACGTTACTGAAAATGTTCCCCATTGGTTCGTAATTTAAGCTGTTAAATGTCTAAAAATAATAAGACAACATAAAGGTCAAATAAGCAAAAGATTCTATTATCAAAAACGTCATTTGAAAAGTTTTCAAGGTCCAAGTTTTAGACCGGGTATTATCATAAACGTCCAAAAATCAGAGATTCTATTAACGAATACGCTACTGAAAATGTTCCTCATTGGTTCGTAATTTAGGCTGTTAAATGTCTAAAAATAATTAGACAACATAAAGGTCAAATAAGCAAAGATTCTATTATCAAATACGTTACTTGAAATGTTCCTCGTGGTTCTGAATTTGGGCTATTATTATTTCTAATACGTTCAAAAAGAAAACAAAGATTCTATTTAAAAAGTTCCTCAGTGTTCAAGATTTGAATCTTCACTTTATTTTTCGTACAGTTAAATCAACAAAAGTAAAAAAAATGTAGTGTTTCTGCTATGAAATACATAAATGAAAATATATACTTCAAGGGCCAGTAATTAGTCCATTATTATTTTATTTTTATTGATCCTACATAAAAGTCAGAAATTATTTATCACAACCGTTACTTGAGAAGTGTATAGTTATAAATATAGTATTTGTCCAAAAGTCAGAGATTATATTATCAAATACCTTAACTAAGAATGCTTTTCGAGGTTCAGTAAAAGGGTCCATTATTCTTACTAATATTAATAAAGTATGACAATAGTCCTAAGTCTAAGAGATTGTATTATCAAATGTTTTATTTAAAATTTACCTTCAGGTACAGAATTGGCCCATTATTATCTCTAATATGCATAAAAATAAGTAAATCAAAACGTCATCATATTTGGGACATTCGCATGTAATTATGTCAAATAATAAAATTTTAAAAATCTGATGAACAAATTTCGGTTCAATCCCTTTGTTAATCAAAATTTTAACAATTGGTCACAAATTAATTTGATTTAATTAATAAGTTATAATAATTGCCCCAAAACCAGAGATTATAGTATCAAGTACGTTATTTATAATGTTCATCAATGTTTAGCATTTCGGCTATTATTATTTCTAATATTAAAAATAAAGTCATTAAATTATCTGACTTAATATTTTATGTAAACACAAAGAATTGGCCAAACTTCAGATATGGAATAAATTTATTTTGAAAACGTTTCGTCCCTCAACTTTGAGGACGTCCTCAGTTCTTTAATGAAAATATTACAGTATTTCATGCCGCTATTGGAACGTCCGGAACCGAAATCAAATTTCTCAAATAAATAATATAACATAAATATCCAAACAAAAAAAACACACCAAAGATTCTGTTATCAAATAAGCTATTTGAAAAGTTCCTCAGTGTTATATTTCTGAGCAGTTATTATTTACATTATTAATAATAATACATCATAAAAGTTTTGTTATAAAATAATTTATTGAAAATGTCCTTCAAGGTTCAGCAAATGGGACCATTCCTATTTGGAAATTTCATTGAACCATCAAAAAAGTCCAAAATGCAGAGATACTTTATCAAAAACTTTACTGAAAATTTCCTACAATGATGAGTAAATCGAGCGTTATTATTTTTAATTTCATAAAAGAAAAAAAAACAGAGATACCTTATGAAATACGTTACTGAAAATGTCCTCTAAGGTTCAGTAAATGGACCAATATTATTTTAAATTTCATTGAACTTCCATACAAGTCCAAAAATCAGAGATTCTGTTATCAAATAATTTACCCAAAATGTTCCTCAAGGTTCAGCATTTGTGTTGTTATTATCATCATTTCTAATATTAATAAAACAACATAAATGTCCAAAAAGCAAAGATAATATTGTCGTATTGTTATTTGAAAAGTTAGCCAGGTTCAACTTTTGGGCCGTTATTATTTCTAATACTCGTACTACAAATACAAAAGTCCAAGAATCAGAGATACTTAGAGAGTTCCTCAAGGTACCGTAATTGGGCTTTTATTATTTCTAATTTTATTGAACTTTTATAAAACTCTGAAAATCAGAGATTATTTATCAAATATGGTACTTGAGAAGTATGGTAATTGTCCAAAAAGTCAGAGATTCTATTAGCAAATACGTTACTGATAATGTTATTCGAGGTTGAGTAAATGGGCCGTAACAGATTTCTAATATTAAGAACAAATTAATAATTGTTAGAAATCAGAGATTCTATTAACAAATACGTTCAGTAATGGGTCCATTATTATTTCTATGATTAATAAACCACCATAAAATCAATTAAACACTTTTATTTTATCTCTCGGTTTCTACATGACTGTATTTTCTGGTCTTGCACAATCCTGTCACCTACCTTCACCCCTCTCAAAATGAGACAATGGGTCAGTCAAACAATATGATACTGGACCAAGTTCACCTTTTTTTCCTTCTACTTCAAAGATGATGGAGAATGGCACCGTGCAGTACGTCCTTGGGGAAGGAAGGACCGTTACGAGTGCCTCTAGGTAATTACTGTGGTCAACTACCACACCAGAGGAGGCAAGGAAAAGACAAACAAATAAATCAAAACAAAACCAACAGGCTACTCAAATTGCGTCTGAAACATTTCATCACCCGTTTACCTTCTTGTAGGCTCGTCGTCGCCTCTTTTACAGCGTTGCTCCGATATGAGGGGGACCAAGAAAAAAACAATAAAGCGCGGCTCGTAAAGTGTTACTTGACGTTCTAATACTTATCTAGTTGCATGCGTGATTATATTATAGTAAAACAGGGTCAGGCCTTCTTTTAATGACATTTTTATGGTGGTTTATAGTGGAATCTAACGTACTGAGTGAGACAAAAAAAAGGACTTTCAAGATACTCCAGTATCAATTCACGGATGTGATTATTGACAGACGTCCAAAAGTTTATAAAGTGCAGAGAATTAAATATATATATTAAAAAAACATCCGTTGTCCAAACATTGATCTCATCGTTGTTTTTTTTCCCAAGAAAAATAAATATACTGTTTTTTTATTTTTATTTATCCAAAGGATTATCACTTTGAACAATAAATGATTCAGTATATAAAATATTAAAGAATACAAAATTAAAATAGAGTTTATAATTAACATGTTGACAGGAAGGTAGGTTAATCCATTTAATTAACCTCCTTTAGTAGATGAGTTAGGTTAATATACTGTGTTAGTTTTATTATCTTTATTATATTATTTCACTGCATATGCATGGTATTATTTTTTTTTTAAAAAAATGACTCATAATATTTATTCTGGTTGGGAAAATTTTTTTTCCGCTGTATATAGAAAATTAAATTACAGTGACCTACAAAGTTGTACAGCTGACGATGACGTCACGTTTCGACACCCAACTTCCGTAACTATTTCCCGTCGATGACGTCACCAGAAATAATGTACCTGTATTTGCAATCCGATATCCTGTTCCTTTATTTATCTGCTCGTGGTTGGTTTTAGGTTTTTATTCTTCTCTGTGTTATATGCGTGGCTGACTTGGCAGGAAACGCTCGCTCACTCACTTGCAGATTTTCCACGGGATTTCGTCGAGCGCCGTCGAGGACCTTGGGGTCACGGTTAATCGTTTCCGCTCTCGATTTCTATTGGCATAGATGCTGTCTGTCGAGGAGAGGAAAGCATTAAAAAAAAGAGGAGGAGGAGGTGGAGGAAGGAATGGTGGCGAAGAAGGAGGACGAGGAGGAGGAGGAGGATGAAGGAATGGTTGGAGGAGGAAGGGGGAAGGAAGGAAGGTGGTCGGTCCATGAAGTGCCTTCACCTCTGCACAGGTAAAAAAGCGCCGACTCACTGACTGGTGGGCAACTCCGCAACTTATCGACAAAGGCGATCGATCTATTTATCTAGTCACGGTCCAGCTGCAGAAAACATGTTATTATAGAGGAGTAAGTAACTAGGGAGGGTGAGACAGGTGCAGCGCCTCAGGTCTGCCACTTGCGGGAAACGTAAAAGAATGATGGAACGTAGGGGTACACAATTTCATGAAAATCGACCTGGGGGTTGATCAGTAATTTAATTCGCAATATAATCGTCAGGATCAAACTCAAAGACTCACATAGCACCGATTTTGATACCAAAAACACGGTCATTAAATTTTTAATTTTCTCCACCTTTAAGTTACAGAATAACTTTCCATTCATCTGAACGGAGCATTTAAATACATAATGTATTTGTTAAATATAATTAAGTATAAAATTAATTAATGTGAACGTAAAGTCACACACATAAAAATAAAAATTGGGCACTTTTGCACTGTAAAGCCCTTTTATATAGGCCAAACAAAGACCTAAAGCTAAACGAAGAATCCGTTTGATGTTCACGAAACGCTGTATGTGCCCGTTTTTTTATTATTTATTTTTTTAAACAAATTACAATAAATAAAAAGACGGAATTGCAACAATTGTAGCATAGGAACCGATTTTGTAATATTATGGTTTTGTAGTATGCCTGAGGTTGGCAGTGTCAAAAGCGGTGGGGGGGAGGTGGAGGGGGAGGAGACGAAACGCGTTGAATTTCTGTTAATATGTTCATATTTGATGTTTTTTTAACTTTATTTAAAAAAAATTCTGTCCCCCTCACCCCGCCCCGTCCAACCCTGGCCCCCCTAGGGGGGTGGTAGCTGAGTCTTACCGAGACACCCTTTGTTGGTGGTTTTGTGGTGATTCATGCAATTTCACACACACACACACTCAACACAACTTTACAATCTATAATAACACTTAAATACGATGACAGCAAAAATGTAAATGAAACTTCCTCTGTTAAATTCTTAGGTCTCTTAGTAAATAATAAATTAAATTGGACTGATGATCAGATTAATCATCAATTACTTAAGAAACTCAGCTACAGCTACATGTGATGCTGTCAATGTCCTTCACACCTTCAGTCATCTAAAAACAAGAAAATTAGTATACTTTGCATATTTTCATTCTGTTTTATCATATGGTATTATATTTTGGGGCAACTCAGCAGCAGGCATAGATAAGATTTTTATTAGTCAAAAACGTGTTATTAGAGCAATATGTGAGTGAGGCAGGTTACGTCACACCAACTTCTTGCACAACTCTGTTCAAAAAGTTAGGCATTTTCACTTTAACGTGCCAATACATTTATTCATTGATGTTATTTGTAATCACAAATAGGAGGCACTTATTTTTGAATAATACTGATATTCATCCCTTCAATACAAGGAACAAAAATAATCTGTATAAAAAATGTAAAACATTGTCAATTGCACAGGAAGGAAGGTGTGCATTATCCATCTTCAACACGTGACTGCAGTCAGCACAGAATTAAACAGTTGTCCGATAATCAAGGTAAATTTAAGACTGAATTACGCTCATTTTTGCTTAGCCACTCCTTCTATTCAATAAAGGAATTTATAGAAGAATCGGAGAAGAGTAATTAATTAATTAGTTTATAATACAAAAATTTGTTATAAGTATATTTATCTTTTATACAATAAAATAATGTAATAAATGTTTACACAGCCCTGACCCATTCCACATCCTTGAAGCTTAGCTTCTTTACAGGATCTACGGAATATGATTATTATTATTATTATTATTACATTCATCGGGTAAAGCAAAAAATAATAATTTAGTTTTTGTTATTATCCTGCGTACAGCAGGAGGACGGAAAACGAGAATGGTTTGGGTGAGGCCGAGTAGGCGGGAAACGTCGCCGTTTTACAACATTATTTATTGCCTGGGGGGTGCATTGTGTTCCAGACACTTGGTCCCAGGAGCGGTCCTGAGAAGGTCGGAAATGGAAGAGAGAGCAGCAGTGGCTGAACAGGCGTCAAAGTTAATTTCGGCCTGCGTAAAAGTTAATTTCGCCATTGTTTGAGAAAGAAGATTCATTTGATGGGAGCACGGAAAACAAAAAGATAACATTTTGATGGAGATTTAAGCTGAAGAAGAAGAGGCGCTAGAGGATCTAGACGTGATCCAGCAAAGGAACATCCGGCAGGACGGCAAACCAGGCAGGAACGACGACGTCACCCACCAGGCCCTTGTTAACATCTGGTAACGGCATTTTTTACCCTGCTTTTTCCACTTAAACCATTCTCGTTTGATTCGCGATTTTTAAATTTCAACTATATCGTTCCCCATGGAAGCAGCAGCCGCCGTTTAGGAGCTGCATAGATTCTTTTTTTTTTTGCTTTACCGACTGAGCCAATTTGATATATTCGTAAATTTATATATATATATTTTTCACTAAAACTTAATTTGAGTTATATTTCTTTTTGGAAATATTTGATAATGTACTATCATCATAATAATTAAATGGAATATATTCAAATTAAAATATACTTTTATTATTATTATTATTTAACAATTCCTTGTTGTAATAATATTTTTGTCGGTGGTGGTGTAAGCAAAGCCAAACACCGCAGTTTACTTGGAGATTTAAGTGAAATAGTGTTGTTGTTACACGGTGCTGGGTGGTAATAAAATACAACCAATTATATACAGTTGACGTATGTTATAGCCAAAAAAAGTGGGGGGGAAATGTTTAATTAACAGTTGCGTTTATGGTGTTCGTTGGTTACACCATCAAAAATTATTTTGTTGTACAATCAAACGAACAATAATAATAATAATGTATTAAATTTGAATAGAAATATAACTCAAATTAAGTTATAGTGGAAAACCATATAAATTTACGATATCAATTTAATCATTAGCTCAGTCGGTAAAAGCAAAAATAATACTCTACGCAGCTTCTTAAATGGCTGCTGATCCCCTGGGGGACAACGCCGCGGGTGACGAACAACGATATAGTTGAAAATTAAATTCGCGAATCAGACGAGAATGGTTTGTGTGGAAAAAACCGAGGTAAATTGCCGTTACCGCCTGATGACGTCGTTCTTCGTTTTTGTTCGTATGCCGGTTGTTCCTTTGCTGGGTCACGTCTTCTTCATATTAAGATTCTCTAGCGCCTCTCCTTCCTTCAGATCAAATGTTGTCTTTTTATTTTCTGTACTCCCACCAAATGAATCTCCTTTCTCGAAACTAAATTTTATACATGTCGCCTTGTTCTGCCACTGACTGCTTCGTCTCTCCCTAGCGTCTCTCTCCCTCAGGCAGCCTCCCTGCAACAATCTACTCCAGGCCATCAACAATGTTGCAGACGGTGACGTTTCCCGCCTACTCGGCCCCCACCACCAAACCATTCTCGTCTTCCGTCCTGCTGCTGTATACGTAAATAACAAAAACTAAATTATTTTTGCTTTACCCGATGAATGTAAGGCTCATGAATCACCACACGTTATTAATTTCTCCTTACTAATAAATCATTTGATTGATATGTGTGTGTGTGGATGTTTATGGACAACGACACGGCGACTAATTACTAGTAATTGCTTGTTTATCAATTAAAGGGAACATCTCTGGATTAAAATTTTTACTTCGTTAAATTAATTAATTAGCGCGATTAATTTTTTTTGGTGAATATTCCTAATTGGAATTGATTTCAAGTCTCCGGATGTTTCGAGATTAATTAATATTGGACGTCCTTGCTGACGGAATTTGTAATTATGACTAGTTAAGTACTTTACTCTGTTAGTTGACGATTACCGTTGTTAATATCCCATGAATTAGTCACGTGCAAATAAAATAAAATGAAATGAATCCCAAGATCAACAAGTACCCCGCAGTTATTAGGGAAAAGTAATAACAAGGAACTATTGATCCGGGTAAAATGGAAGGCGGTGCCGGTGCCTTGCAGACTTGTACACAAGAGGTCAATGTTAGTCGGAGTTGACTCCGGCTCCAGCGGACCATGGAATAAATAAGGTTTCCACACCCAGAGCCGGAGCTCATTGTTTGTAAGGCACAGGCAGGACCACTGGACCGAGGAAACTGAGGCAATGTCTGTCCGGCTCCAGCGGAAGAATTTAGAATAGAGCGTTTGTTTCCCCTCCCCCCTTCTCCACCTTCCCCCCCGCCGCAGCCATTCATGGATTCGACAAGGAACTCAACGGATAAGAAAAGCTTTCAAGGAGAAATACCGACTACTGACAAACAAAAAAATATAAAATAAATTGATACACTGGATCACCCAAGGACTAAAGATAAAGGTAGAGGGAACTGCGGAGATATCCAAATTTATTAATAAATTAAATTCCCCGGCCTGTTATTCTATTTAACCCGGTTTAAAATAGAACAGATCCACAATCTAGGTGACGTTTATTTCTTCCGCTGCTTTTGCAGTTACTTAATAAATGGCATGAACGTAGTCCGGGGGGAGAGAAAAAGAGTTAAATATGAGGATTAATAGAGGGCAAAACCACATACGATAACGTCTAATTTCATCTGATTGGTGCTGTTTTAGTTTTTGGGGATTTTTGCAGTTACTTAATAAATGGCATGAACGTAGTCCAGGGGGAGAGAAAAAGAGTTAAATATGAGGATTAATAGAGGGCAAAACCCACATACGATAACGTCTAATTTTACTCTGATTGGTGCTGTTTTAGTTTTTGGGGATTTTTGCAGTTACTTAATAAATGGCATGAACGTAGTCCCGGGGGGAGAGAGAAAGAGTTCAATATGAGGATTAATAGAGGGCAAAACCCACATACGATAACGTCTAATTTTACTCTGATTGGTGCTGTTTTAGTTTTTTGGGGATTGTTTTAAAATAAACTGGAAAAATGTGAACTCTCCTTATGTTCATTTTAACCATACTAAATATTTATTCATCCTTTCTCTTTGGCTTCAACACGCACTTTTGTTTTCCCATTATCATCCAGTTTTTTTTTTGGGTAACAGGCTACATGAGGGTGATCCTGAAACAGGCAACTCCCCTTTAATAGCATAGGAAGGGAATTGAAAAAAGGGGGGATGCGGAAGGTAGAGCAAGGTAGCCTAGCAAGGGTTAACTAGGGCCCCCGGGCTATGGTTTAAGGATCCTACCCTCGCGGTGTTTCACCTAAAGAGATGCTGGGAAAACCCTAGAAAACCTGCATCAGGTAGGTCGGGCATTGGCTACTATTCTCACGCCCTTCCTTATGAATGACGGGAGACGAGTGTGCTGTGGGGACGCAGCATTCCCTTCTCCTCCGTGTCTCCACCAGTTTCAGGAGGCAGTTGGCCGACTGATCCCAATGGGATCAGCGGACAGCTCTTGCCATGTGCCCAAGGTCTTTGACCCCAGTACATATACCTCCTAAAATAGGTGAAGGTGTCTCGGCATATGAGAACTTTGATAAAAAAATACCCAGAGAGAGTGCAGGAGGCATCCCCGACATGATCAGGTGGTAAGCCCCGCAGTCACTCTGAGGCTGAAGCGTCTACGAGAGAAACTCCCGCAGCGCTTTCTCAATGTCATCATCCAGTTTGATTACAAAACTCTCTTTACAGGATCCTTAACATGATCCAACTGAGAATATTTTTTTTTTTTGAAAACCATAATTTCATTCCACACAATAAATAGCACCAAAGGTGACAAGGCATTAAAATTTATGAAATTCACTAAAATATTTTGGCCTGATTTTTGAATATTGATTTGATTTGACTAATATAATGGCATGAACGTAGTCCGGGGGAGAGAAAAAGAGTTCAATATGAGGATTAATAGAGGGCAAAACCCACATACGATATCAAATAACGTCTAATTACCTCTGTCTGATTGGTGCTGTTTTAGTTTTTTTGGGGGAAAATTTAAAAAATAAAGATTATAAGATAATTATGACCCTAGGAAAAATATCCTCAAAAAGTCAAAGTTCAAAAAACCAACCCGGATTAAAAAGACAAATCCATTTTTCCATCTTTTCTAACCTATAACGATTAAAGTTAAAACGGAACATGGAAAATGAGTCATACTTCAAGGAGAAGGAATAAAAAAAACCTAATATTCACACCTTATATTACCCGTAAGGAAATCCCTCTTTTTCGCCATAGCCTTCCTTGCTATCCTGTGCTCTTATCCTACTCTAGTTATTACGCTTCTTCCCAAGTAGCAGAATTCCTTAACTTACGTCAAAAATATCCCTGACTTCCCAATCTCTAACAGCCTTTTTGTTATTCCACTGTTTTCCCCATACTAAACTCCATTACCTTGGTTTTGCCTCTCTATAAAATCCCTCGTATACAACTCTTTTTCTCCCCCCAGGACCACCTTCATGCCATATATTTATTATTATAGTTTTCCAAGTCTTCTTCTCATTCTCCTAATACTAAAACAAGGATGATGCAATCTGTTGTCTATGCTATTTAATTTATAAATATAGCAGGTAAACTCGTCCCCCCGTCATTCATAAGGAAGGGCGTGAGAATAGTAGCCAGCAATGCCCCCCGACCTACCTGATGCAGGTTTTCTAGGGTTTTCCCTGCATCTCTTTAGGTGAAACACCGTGAGGGTAGGATCCTTAAACCATAGCTCGGGGGCCCTAGTTAACCCTTGCTAGGCTACCTTGCTCTACCTTCCGCATCCCCCCTTTTCTTTTCAATTCCCTTCCTATGCTATTAAAGGGGAGCTGCCTGTTGTTTCAGGATCACCCTCATGTAGCCTGTTAACCAAAAAAATAATAATTTGATATTGGCCACTGGGAGTTTTCCTCTCGCAGACGATATACCTTAAATATTTAGACTAGACTGTGATAGATAATTAATAAAAACCGAATTGAATAGAAAATACACCAAAATTAGAGTGAGGAATTTAAGGGAACTAAAGCAGTTCAATAAAGCAATTGGAAAACCTTTACTTAATTAATCTGATACCCAACCCCGTGAGTTACAAAAATTGCCCTTTTAAGAAGTCGAAAAAAAAAATTAAGTGTTATCGGGGAAAAAATTTTGGGTTTAGAAAACGAAGGTTGCAAAACGTGGATGGTATGAGTTGCAAGGCAGGAAAAGAGAACGGAATATGGGAAAAGGGGAAAACATACTGCAAGGAGAAGAAACAGAAAAAAAACCTCCTAAGGAATTCAGATGATATTGTAGTATTAAGGAGGGAGTCAGAACAAGAACTGGAAATGATAATAAATGGGATGAACTTGATGATCCTGAAGAAAGAGTTCAATATGAGGATTAATAGAGGGGGGCAAAACCAAAATAATGGAGTGTAGTATGGGGAAACAGAGGAATAACAAAGGCTGTTAGAGATTGGGGAAAACGATATTTTGACGGAAGTTAAGGAATTCTGCTACTTGGGAAGCGTAATAACTAGAGTAGGATAGCAAGGAAGGAAAACTTTCGCGAAAAGAAAAAAAAAGGAAAATTTACTTACGGGTAATATAAGTATGAATATTTATGAAATCGTTGCTAAAAATGTTTGTATGGAGCGTGTGACGTTATATGGGAGCGAAACGTGGACGATAGGAGTTGTTGTGGGGAAAGAGGAAAATGAATAGAACCCTTTTTGACATGATGTTGTGGTGCTGTAGGCGAATGCTGAAAATCGGATCGGATGGATAGAATCAGTAACCAGGATAGTAAGGATTCGTTATCAATTAATTCATTCCCCATCCAAGGACTAAAGAAACCCGGATTTTAGGGTCAGTAAATAAATTACAATAATAATAATAATAATAATAATCCCGGATTCAGTTAGTTACATGAGTATAATCTTTGAACTAACTGATATAAAAGAGAAAAAAAGTTGGCCGTTTCGGCGGCCATCTTGAATATTATATTCAGATAATACTTATTTATATCTTGTTGAAGCGTGGCGTGTTATATGATGGGGTGCGAAACGTGGACGATAGGAGTTGGGGGAAAGGAAAATAAAATAGAAGCCTTTGACGTGATGTAGTGGTGCTATAGAAGAGAATGAGATGATGAGGTGGATAGAATCACAAACGAGGAAGTTGTAAACAGAATAGGGGAAAAGCGAACAACAATATGGAGGACGTTGTTGACTAAGAGAAGGGATAGATTAATAGGCCACGTTTTAAGACATGAGGGTTTTGTATAATTAGCATTAGAGGGAAGTGAATAGATTACGGAGGTGAGGATGAAATACGCTAAGCGGGGAGGATGTGGGAATATGTAGATATGAAAAAAAAACCAAGGTAATGGAGTGTAGTATGGAAAAAACAGTGGAATAACAAAGGCTGTTGTTAGATAAATTGGGGAAGGAATTCTGCTGCTTGGGAAGCGTAATAACTTGAGTAGGATAGCGAAAAAGAGGGATTTACTTACTTACGGGTAAAATATAAGTGAAAATATTAGGAAATCGTTGCTGAAAAATGGTTGGTATGGAGCGTGTGGCGTTGTTATAATATGGGCTGCGAAACGGGGACAACAGGGGTTGAAGAAAGGAAAAGAATAGAAGTCTTTGAAATGTGGTGCTGTAGGAGAATGAGAGATGAGTGATAGAATCACTAACCAGGATATTATAAGTAGAATAGGGGAAGAGAGAACAATATGGAGAACTTTGAAGGGATAGATTAATAGGCCACGTTTTAAGACAAGAGGGTCTTGTAAAATTAGCATTAGAGGGAAGTGTGTGGGGAAAGGAAAGAAGAGAAGAGGGAGGCGAAGGATGGAATACGCTAAGCAGATTAGAGAGGATGTAGGTTTGTGCTAGTTATAAGGAAATGAAAAGGCTTGCGCAAGATAGGTTATCATGAAAGGTTGCATCAGACCAGTCTTAGGACTGAATACCGCAACAGGTTGTAAACGAGAATAATAAAAGGAAGTGAAGAGATTTGAGAGCAGTAAGTGTTTCTACACATTGAGGCGAGTCCCACGCCCCGATCCTATAACGACTAGGTCGTAAACAAAACCCTCACACTTTGCCTGCGTCCGGGTTTCTTCCTCCTCAACCTGTCCAGAGACGAGAAAGCAAAGATCACTTAACCTGTCGCCACACTGGGAAGATAATAGGAACTTGAGACTGTAACAATAAACTGTAGATAAGCAGTTGCAATAAAATATATGTTGTTTTTTTTAAAAAAAAACAGCTCACCGAAGTAATGTATATATAGTCCCGGGGAGGAAGATGTCAGGTAATAATAAGGGTTTAGTGGGTAAGAATCCCACACTGTTGCGTAATCTTTTGAAGATTCCACTTTTCGTCCATCGTTACAAAAAGGTAGAGAGAGAGAGAGGTAGAGAAAGATAGAGATAAATGGAGGGGTAAAGGCAGATAGATAGAGATAGAGATAAATGGAGAGATAAAGACAGATAGATAGATAGAGATAAAGAGAGGTAGAGAGATATAGAGATAGGTAGAGAGAGATAGAGGAAGATAGAGAGATAAAGAGAGATAGATAGTTAGATATAGAGAGAGATAAAGGTAGATAGATAGAGATAGAGAGAGGTAGAGAGAGATAGAGAGATAAATAGAGAGATAGATAGAGATAGAGAGAGGTAGAGACAGATAGAGATAGGTAGAAAGAAATAGAGATAGAGAGATAAAGAGAGATAGATAGATAGATCGATATAGAGAGAGATATGGGTAAGAATCCCACACTGTTGAGGAGTGCGGACCTTCCTCTTCGTTTTTTGAAGATTCCACTTTTCGTCCCTCGTAAAAAAAGGTAGATAGATAGAGATAGAGAGGTAGAGAGAGATAGAGAGATGTAGAGAGATATAGAGATAGGTAGAGAGAGATAGAGGAAGATAGAGAGATAAAGAGAGATGGAGATAGATAGAGATAGAGAGATAAAGAGAGATAGATGGATAGAGATAGAGAGAGATAAAGGTAGATAGATAGAGATAGAGAGAGGTAGAGAGAGATAGAGAGATAAATAGAGAGATAGATAGAGATAGAGAGAGGTAGAGACAGATAGAGATAGGTAGAAAGAAATAGAGATAGAGAGATAAAGAGAGATAGATGGATAGAGATAGAGAGAGATAAAGGTAGATAGATAGAGATAAGAGAGGTAGAGAGAGATAGAGATAGGTAGAAAGAGATAGAGATAAATAGAGAGTAAAGAGAGATAGATAGATATAGAGAGAGATAAAGGTAGATAGATAGGGATAGAGAGAGATAAAGGTAGATAGATAGAGATATAGAGAGAGGTAGAGAGCGATAGAGAGATAAATAGAGAGATAGATAGAGATAGAGAGAGGTAGAGAAAGATAGAGATAAATGGAGAGATAAAGGCAGATAGAGATAGAGAGGTAGAGAGAGATAGAGATAAATGGAGAGATAAAGACAGATAGATAGAGATAGAGAGATAAAGAGAGATAGATGGATAAAGATAGAGAGAGATAAAGGTAGATAGATAGAGATAAGAGAGGTAGAGAGAGATAGAGATAGGTAGAAAGAGATAGAGATAAATAGAGAGCAGAGAGAGATAGATAGATAAATATAGAGAGAGGTAAAGGTAGATAGATAGAGATAGATAAAGGTAGATAGATAGAGATAGAGAGAGGTAGAGAGAGATAGAGAGATAAATAGAGAGATAGATAGAGATAGAGAGAGGTAGAGACAGATAGAGATAGGTAGAAAGAAATAGAGATAGAGAGATAAAGAGAGATAGATAGATAGATCGATATAGAGAGAGATATGGGTAAGAATCCCACACTGTTGAGGAGTGCGGACCTTCCTCTTCGTTTTTTGAAGATTCCACTTTTCGTCCCTCGTAAAAAAAGGTAGATAGATAGAGAGGTAGAGAGAGATGGAGAGATAAATAGAGAGGCAGAGAGAGGTAGATAGAGAGAGATAGAGAATAGACAGAGAGGGAGGGAGGGAAGGAGAGAGGAGAGTGCGAAGGTAAGAAACTAGACCGCAGTCGAGAGTGTTTTAGCACACGCAACATCCGCTCGGGGAACTCCACTCAGGTGCACTGTCGAAATCTCCCTCCCCCTTCCCTCCGTCCCGCCGCGTCAAGGTCAGCAAAGCGTGGCGCAAGTACGCGGTCATGAGGTCATCCGCTCCTCAGCTGTCACCATGACGACGTCCAGCTGCGGCGACAACAAAAGAACACCGCTGTCACAATTGTCGTCGAGACGTCGTCGTCGACGATGAAACGTCAATCCTGTGGGGGCGACGGGGAAGGTTTCACCAGACGCCAACACCACCACAGGCAAGGCTCAACCAGCGTGTCTCATTCACCTCCAGGAATCGCTGCTCAGATGATCAGCCCTGGAGAAGTTGCCATAGATGATGGAGCACAACTAATGCTGACAGAGCATGACGCGTACCACAATTACAAAACTTAAAATCTAGAAACCAATTTTCACATTTGCTAAATAAAAGGTCCCGTGTGTGTTTCATTGACTGTTAGGACCGTAATTTAATTTTTTTTTTCTCAGGGGATAAAATCGCCAGCAACTCACTTTGACCAACGAGATGATGGCATTCATTCAGGTTTTATATCCCTTGGAACTCCTCGTCTTTACCTGCAGCATCCGTTCATCACGGTTATGGGCGCCATTCGAAAAATAACAACATCCTTCCGTGAAAAATAGATGGTGAAAACACCAAAGTAAGGGGACGAAACGTCTGATGTCAATAAATTTGACAGTTCTTCCGACTCGCTGGTGGCCTTTTCTTAATTTTTAATTTCAAAACAGTCAGGTTGGGAGGAGGTATTGTCAGAAAGGAGGGAGGGAGAAAGCAAGACTGCATAAGCTTATACGGGGGGCAAAAACCATGGGATTGGGGAATTAGCTACAAAAAGGCAAAAGCCCAGTTATATAGGTAGATGATGGGAGGATCATCACCAATTCAAAAGTGAAATATAGAAAACAAAAAAAAAACAGATGTTGGCAAATTCTCATTCCTAAATAGGACCATCAACGACTACTGTGGAATAATTTACCCTGTGTGGCAGGAGGAGGAGTGTTTGGAGGGAGGAAATCCTCTTCAAGAAAATAAATTTAGGTCAAATCTGAAAAAAAAAACGTGTGAAGTGAAGTGGATATTTTTTTTTAATATAAATGTGTTTCCGAATATAAAAAACTAAAGTGAAGTGAAGTGTTTCTCTTTTCTCTCTTTCAGGGCATCCTCAGAACATGTTTATCTTTCTTTAGTTTATAATTATGTATCTGCCACCAGGGGGCTTGCGCCCAATTGTAGATAATTAGCAAATACAAATAACTAATGTTATTCCAATGCACGGCGGCCTGTGTAATTTAATATTTGATGTTGTAGAATTGAGGTCACAGACTGGTGGTGGTCCTCCTCTTCTGTTCACGTCCTTCTAATGCTAATTTTCACAAGACCGTCGTGTCTCGAAACGTGGCCTATTAATCTATCCCTTCGTGAAGAGAAGAGAGGGGGAGGGAGGAGGGAATACGCTAAGTAGGTTATGGAGGAGGATGTGGTAGCTGTGTACTAATGGAAAGCTTGCTTAGGATTAGGTTAGCATCAGAACAGTCTTACCACAACAGCTGACATAAATAATCGTTTTCCCATTAAAGAATAAATTCTGATATATATTTTATAACGTTCGTGGATAAATACAGAGACATTGATACACCCACATTAATCTTTTCTTGTAATATCTTTTATGGCAAACGTCTTCAAAGATCTCATCCAAAGATCCTCTACCTATTATGTAACCTCTCTGACTCGGCTGTTCTCCCCCTTATTTCTTTCCGACCACCAAAGCATCACCAAAGAGTATCTTAAATAAATAGAGAGGTGATGTCAGGACTCCAAAGATCCTCTACCTATTATGTAACCTCTCTGACTCGGCTGTTCTCCCCCTTATTTCTTTCCGACCACCAAAGAGTATCTTAAATAGATAGAGAGGCGTGATATAGCGTGACGTCATCCCCTGTAGCTCCCATAAGAGCCTGCCATGTAAAAAACAGCGCTTTTTGAGTCCGCTAAAATCCCTTCTTAAAGCAGCAAAAGGCTAATTTAAGTGGATTTTTTCATTCTCACCGTATATTAGTATTTCCAAATATATAAGGCAAAATAATCAATTCAAATGGGAATATTAAAAATATTGAGCATGTTTAATAAATCGGTATTGCGAGTTACATGCGGCCAAAGTTATATCAGCATATTTTTTTTCAATTAAATGTTAAATGTATACAATTTTCTAATCGCTAATGTTGGAGCAGAATGTAAATTGTTTTTCCTAGGATCTGAATTTGGAGAATAAAATATTTTTACAATATAATTTTATATAGGCCGACGTTTCGATGCGACATTGGGGGCATCTTTTACTAGTAAATGGCTCTTACAGGGAAATTTAAAGTATTTAATTGGTTCACCCTGATTCTTAATCTCCCTGTGTTAAATAAAATCGTATATCTTGTGTTATTAACTAAGGCAAAGGTCAAAAGAGAAGTAAGGATAACAATGCACATGAGTGAGTGAGTGACTGACAGCAGAGACATCTATATGTCAGGATCGCTAAGACACTAATTAGTGTTATAAGGTAACTTGTTCAGAAGTTTATTCACTATCTTCTGATTTCACTACATCATCGATTGTTTCCGAAAATACTCCCTAAATTCAAACGAGAAACTGACAAATAGCCAGCAGCAGTGTTGCCACTACTAAATTAAAATTTATAATCCTTACTTTTTGCAATTTAATTTCAATTTTCATAGTCAATTATTCGATTAAATTAAAAAAATATATCAACCGTACTCATTATCTCAGTCAGTAGGTCCTTTTATTACTATTATTTAATCGCGCTGAATAAGTTGCGTCGAATACATAAATAGTTTTTTTAAAAAAACATTTTCGTAACTTAAATTTTTATAATTATTTTTCTATCAAAATGTTTAAAAACGTATAGCAATGTTTTATGATTAACATAAAAAAGGTTACATTTCAATAATTTAATGAGACAGTGTTTCATTTTTTTTAAGTCCAATCGGCCCAAAGAATATAGAAAATTCCTTTTTATCAGAATTTAGACCAGAGAAAAAAAAGGCAATTTCCATTCTCCACCAACATTTGCGAATAGAAAATTATATATTTTTAACATTTAATTGAGGAAATATGCTGATATAACTTGACATCCAACTCGCAATATCTTTCACTAGTAAATGGCTCTTACAGGGAATTTAATTGGTTAACCCTCCAATAATTGAAGAATGTTTTCCAACCTTTTTCCTTTTATTTACCGCGTTGATTGGTCCGAAACATCGCACAGTTATTGTATTTAAATTTAAATATTAAACTTTAAAACGTTTCGTCTCTCATATGAGACTTCTTCAGGTAATTAATTAAAATATGGCTGTACCTGGAACCTCGCTCCATTATTTTTTGATTCTGAAAAAAAGGCAACTCCCCTTTTAATAGCATAGGAAGGAAATTGAAAAAGGGGAGGAGGAGGAGGATGAGGGCTGTAGATTAAGGATCCTACCCTCACGGTGTTTCACCTGAAGAGATGCAGGGGAAAATCCCTGACTGTATGTGCAGCTACCTGAAGGAGTCTCAAATGGGAGACGACGAAACGTCGAAACGTTTAATATATTAAAATTTTAAAAAAGAAACTGACAAAGAGGCTGATTTAAATAATTATTTTATATATTTAATTGTCAGATAAGCTACTTAATCACAGTGTTTCATTCTACCCGCATATTTTTAATGGGGTAAGGAAATTAAAAATAGCCGCGGAGAAGCAAGAAAAATAGAACAAAAAAGAAGAGAACAACTGCCAGCGTAACGGCAATTGCCGCTGATTTCTTCGCCAGGTGTGGTCTTAAATTTTCGAGAAGCGGAAAAGAAAACCCGACTGACAGTCAACAGAGTGAAAAGGTTGGTATAAGGAGGGGGGGAGGAGGAGGAGGAGGGGGGACATTGCAAAGCTCCAGTAAATGAACCTTTAAACAGGCAGATAATCCATTATTTGGTCCAGGTAGAAACTACGGATAAGACTTGTGAAGGCGCCGGCCGTCCGTCCGTGTTAAAAGTTGTGACACTCCTGGGGCATGGGCATCGAAGGCGCGACCAACCGACCAAATCTCAATCTCTCCCTCCTTCCATGTGACAAGTTTCGCCCCCCATCAAATAAAAAAAAGAAACAACAAGGAACAGAAATTAAACAGCATCGGCCGCGACGATTAATTGGGTCGTGACGACGATTTGGTCAAACTCCTCAGCTTGCTCAAGACGTTGTTCAAAGCGTCGACGTCATCAAACTCGAAGGCAATGACGAGTGAAGACGGAAAGAGAAGATACCGAAAAAAGGTGTCATTCCTAATAACCTTTACCAGTTGATTGTGACGCTCAAAGAGTATCTTAAATAGATAGAGAGGTGACGTCAGGCCTCCAAAGATCCTCTACCTATTATGTAAACTCACTGACTCCGCTGTTCTCCACCTTATTTCTTTCCGACAACCGAAGCATCACCAAGGAGTATCTTAAATAGATAGAGAGGTGACGTCAGGACTCCAAAGATCCTCTACCTATTATGTAACCTCTCTGACTCGGCTGTTCTCCCCCTTATTTCTTTCCGACCACCAAAGCATCACCAAAGAGTATCTTAAATAGATAGAGAGGTGACGTCAGGCCTCCAAAGATCCTCTACCTATTATGTAAACTCTCTGACTCCGCTGTTCTCCCCCTTATTTCTTTCCGACCGCCAAAGCATCACCAAAGAGTATCTTAAATAGATAGAGAGGTAATGTCAGGCCTCCAAAGATCCTCTACCTATTATGTAAACTCTCTGACTCGGCTGTTCTCCCCCTTATTTCTTTCCGACCGCCAAAGCATCACCAAAGAGTATCTTAAATAGATAGAGAGGTAATGTCAGGCCTCCAAAGATCCTCTACCTATTATGTAACCTCTCTGACTCCGCTGTTCTCCCCCTTATTTCTTTCCGACCACCAAAGCATCACCAAAGAGTATCTTAAATAGATAGAGAGGTGACGTCAGGCCTCCAAAGATCCTCTACCTATTATGTAAACTCTCTGACTCCGCTATTCTCCCCCTTATTTCTTTCCGACCACCAAAGCATCACCAAAGAGTATCTTAATAGGGTTTTTAAAGTATTTTGGGCCACGCCTACTTCAAGCGTCTGTCTTGCCATATGTGTTTTACATTTTACTTTCTGTTTTTTTTAAAAAAAAAATATAATCTGTGAAAATGTTTAGATGTCCTTGCAATCGATTGTGGAAAGCAGTACAAATATACAAATAGTTTGCCACTTCCTGTAATGGAAGAAGTGAAACCTATATCTATATGTATATAGGGACCTTGCTGATCCCCAAACTAACTCAAAACCCCAAACGAGTCTTTTAACAATTGTGTATGGATGGGAACGCATTCCAAAAAAAAATATGTATTTGTTGCAATGACAACTTTGAAGGTTGGAGTGAATACTGGATGCAGTTATATGTTTTAATAATGGTCCTTGTAAAAGGCTTGATGTTTTTTGAACATTTGGGTATAGTTGCCAGGAACTAAAACATGAAAATTGACCAGCCTCAGACTTTCCCAAGGAAGCTAACAACAAATCAGCTGCAGAGATGACACAAGGAAGCTACAACATAACCAGGAAAAGAAAGAAGCAACCAAAAACATGAAAACCAAAAAGATTATGACCCTGGAATGTTTTAAAAATAAAATATGCAACTCTAAAACTTCTTTTTTTCATTTTCCCGCAAACCATTTTTTTTGTTGGTATAATAGTTAGGTACCAATATCTCCTAAACGGGCTAAACCTATTTAAATTAAATTTGGAATACAGCTTCAAAACATATTTATCTGCAATAAAAAAACTTCAGTAACATTGAATATCATTATAATTATTACTTTAATATCATGAAGATTAATAAAAAAATTATCCTTCTTTTTTAGCATATCTTGATTATTAATTATTATTATTTTTTTAAAAAAAATAAATAAATTTCATTGCCTAAACAACGAAAAAAGAGAGTAAGTCTCTCAGAATTTCCTTTATAAACAGAATAGAATAAAAAAATAATAATTAAAGTCCTCCAGCTTTGGTTTACATTACAGCATGTAAGTACCTAATCATACAGAAGAAGAATTTTTTTTTACCTTTCATTCCGACTTATGTTCTGTCAACACTATTCGCTTAAATCATATAAAACTTCATCAATATAATAAACATACGGTTATACATAACTGTGATAAATTTAAATTAAATATCTCTGAAACTTTCAGAGATATAAGTAGCCTAAGTTCACAGACAGGTTCCCTTAATTTATTCTATAATATCTTGTAAAAAAATGAGGGTCAGTATCCGTTACAAATTAACTATTAAATAACACGGGCAAGAACAAGAAGTCAGTTAAAATATAATAATGACGAAATTCCACACACACACACAAAAATATATATAATAGTCAAAAAGGTAAAAGTTACAAAAAAAACTTTTAATTAAATTAAAAATTGGCTTCAACGTGTACCGTTTACTTTGTCCTCATAACGTCCCTTACGAGCAAAGGTATAATAATAAAATTTAATTGGCTGAATTTTATTTTCCTCGAAATACCCAGTTAACATTTCGGAGAGAATGCAGATAAATATTTTTCACTTTTATTATTATTATTATCATCGTCGTCGTCGTTGTGTGAAGGTTTTAAAAAAATATATATTTGTGTAACAACATTTGGCTCGGTTATAAAAAAATTTTTTTCTACTACTTTCTTCAAGCCAATTAAATTCGTATATTAAAGACACAATATTCAGAAAATAAAAATGAAAATATTCAGATACAGGTGGGAAAGTTAATTTCCTGGGAACAGAGAGGCGCCGAGTAGTCGCGTAGATTCTGTAAAGGTCTGAGGATTAAGGATGGTCAGCCACAGCCACCACCAGGGGGAAAAAACCTAAAAAATCTTATCTGGACACCGAGTTTCTACTCAAAGCCCTAATTCCTCTTCCTCTTATTCCAGATACGATAACAAATAACACTTTAAATGTCTCTGATTGGTGCTGATTTATTTTTTTCGGGGAAAATTTAAAATAAAGAATATAAGATAATTATGACCCTAGAATATATATCCTCAGTCAAAAAACCAACCCTGATAAAAAGACAAAAATCCATTTTTTTTCAATCTTTTCTAACCCTATAACGATTAAAGTTAAAACCGGAACACATGGAAAAGGAATCATACTTCAAAGGAGAAGGAATGAAAAAAAACCCCTACGCTTTGCCCGATGATATTGTAGGATTAAGGGGAGTCAGAACAAGAATTGCAAATCATGATAATAATAAATGGGATGAACTTGATCCTGAAGAAAGAGTTCATCATGAGGGGCTAATAGAGGGGCTGAAACCAAGGGGGGTAATGGAGTGTAGTATTATTATTTGGAAGCAGTGGAATAAAAAAATGGATTTAGAATTGGGGGGAGGGGATATTTTGAAGGAAATTAAGGAATTTTTCTGATGTTAGTGGGAAGTTGAATAATAACTAGGAAATGGTAGTATAAGTATAAAATCATATTCCATAGATCCTCCTATAGAGAAGCAAGCACAAGCTTCAAGGATGATGATGTGGAACACGAGTCAGAGATTTTACACATAGTTAGGTTACTTAATTATAAGTATAAATATAAAATCATATTCCATAGATCCTCCTATAGAGAAGCAAGCACAAGCTTCAAGGATGATGATGTGGAACACGAGTCAGAGATTTTACATAGTTAGGTTACTTAATTATAAATATAAATATAAAATCATATTCCATAGATCCTCCTATAGAGAAGCAAGCACAAGCTTCAAGGATGATGTTGTGGAACACGAGTCAGAGATTTTATACACATAGTTAGGTTGCTGCTTTATTAATATTAGAATATACTGTAACTATTCATTAATTTTTTTAACTTATAATAAGATTTTCTTAAGTTCTATACAGAAGACATACAATTTGTACCTTATATATATAAAATTGATAAATATTTTTACATCCTATACTAAAAAATTAGTGTTCTAATAATGTTCTTACATAATTATCTTTCATAATTATAAATATCTACCCTATGATGATACATTCAGCTCCATAAATTCTTCAACAGAGTAGAAGGAGTGGCCTTAGTAAGAACTTAGTTAGTTAGTTCATATTTGAACTTGTTTGGATTTATTTTTAATTGTTTAATGGAGGTGGGAAGTTTATTAAATATGCTAATAGATGGCATTGTAATGTACACCCTTTTTGTATTACGGTTAGAGACTTCCCTTCCTTCCTTCCTTCCTTGTGTAAATTGTTTTTACTTCTGGTATCAAAGTCATGTATTTCTGAGTTTAGTGTGAAGAGGTTACTGTTATTAATAACAAATAACATCATGAGTGATTGGCAAGTGAGTGTCACAGTATTCCAGTTTTCTTGAAAAGTCCCCTACAAGATGTTTTTGGTGAGACCTGACATAATAATATTCTAACAGCCTTTTTTTTGAAGTGTAAATATTTTATCTTTCCCTCCCTGATGCATTGCCCCAGAATATTATTATACCATATGATGTCATTATAGAGTGGAAATATGCATAATAAACTAATTTTCTTATTATGTTAGGATCACTACAACTTGACATAAAATTCTCTAAGGGAAAAGGTTGTTGTTGCCGCCGCCGAAGAGCCTAATTTTCGTAGGAGAATATTAATATGATGATCCTTCCAATTTTAATTTATTGTCCATGGATGATATACCTGAAAATTTTTTGTAGAAGTATAGTTGACATAAAGAGTAGGATAGCACAGGCCATGAAGGTGTTTCTCGAAAAAAAGGAGAAGTTTACTTAAGGGTTATATTATAAGTGAAAATATTAGGAAATCGTAGCTAAAAATGTTGGTACGGAGTGTGTCGCGTTATATATGGGTGCGAAACGTGGACGATAGGAGTTGACGAAATATGAAAAGAATAGATAGAAGCCTTTAAAATGTGGTGGCGCTATAGGCGAATGCTGAAAATCAGATGGGTGGATAGAATTTCAAAAGAGGAAGTTCTAAATGGAATAGGGGAAAAGCGAACAATATGGAGAAAGGATAGATTAATAGGCCACGTTTTAAAACCTGAGGTTTTTGCAAAATTAGCATTAGAGGGAAGCGTGACGGGGGGTAATAACAGAAGAGGGAGGCCAAGGATGGAATACCCGAAGCAGATTAGGGAGGAGGATGTGTGTCATAGTTACGCGGAAATGGAAAAATATTTTCCAAGATAAGTTAGCATTAAAGGTTCAATCAGACCAGTCTTAGAACGATTAAAGGATTAATCTTGTCAAATTAAATTTCTCAGACGCGATGAAAATCAAAAAAGAGGAAAAACTGTTGTCACCCGAAAAAAATAAATCATAGAGGTTCCGTTATAAAATTTTTTTGTAATCCTTATAGGAAAGAATTGAGGAGAAAGTTACGTACTGTGGAGTGAGAGAGAGAACAACTTCCGGAATAAGTTACGCCATTTATGATTCTTTACAGTAATGAGAGTTTGATTATATTATATTATCCTATATTTGTTTTCTTTTCTGTATTAAAAGCTCGCTCAATTTATTTGTGATTCAGCCTTTAGCAGGCAACTTACAACATTATCCTGACGGATGGGCTGCATAACTTCAGGTGACGCAATTGTCCTTGGAGTGGAATGATTCAATCCTCCAAACTAACCTATCCTGTGCAAGCCTTTTCATTTCTATTATATCCCCCCATATTCCGTCCTTGCTCTATTCTTCCGTCCCAATATTGCTAATTTTGCAACACCCTGATGTCTCAAAATGTGACCTACGAATATCTATCTATTCCCCTTTGCCTCGGTCGTCTATATATTGATTGTTCTCTCTTCTCTTACTCTGCTTTGTAAATTTTTTGGTTAATTATTTCTCTCCACCCGTCTCATTCTCCTAAAGCACCACGGTTTGAATTACTTCCATTCCTTTCCTTTCTGGTACCTCCTACCGTCCACGTTTCACACCCCACCACTCCATACCAAAAATTCCCTTAATATTCATACTGATATTAGCTGTAAATAAATTACTCTTCCCGGTCCTCTGCTATCCTACTCGAGGTATTATGCTGCCCAAGTAACTTCCTTCCCAATCGTGTTCCTCTATTTCCCATGCTACACTCCATTACCTTGGCTTCTCCCTCTATATTAATCCTCATCCTCCTATTGAACTGTTTCTCCAGGACCACGTTATTGCCATTTGCTAAGGCTACCAAATACTCTTTCTGACTCGCCTAATACCTCAATATCGTCCGCAAACCTTTAGAGCTTTTATTTCTTGCAGTATGATTTCTTTTTTTTTTCAAAATTTCTTTTTAATTTTCTTCATCGCCTGTTTTACATATATAAGTTAAAGAACATTGTCGACAAACTGATTCCTTGTCTTATTCCTTTCTTAATTTCTTACCCTTCCATTTTGATTCCTATCGACTGCCTTCTGGAGATATTTCTCGATATTTTATTCCTGTGTCTTCAGATTCCGAAGTAATGCGCTCTAATTAATTAATTTTGGCGCCACTGTAAACACACCTTTTAAAAAAGATTAATGTTTCCAAGTGTAAATATTGAGTGTTGTTCACTGCTCATTATATTCATATGTTATTAACAAAAATGATATACATTGTCGTATTTGAAATAAATGAACAAATAATTTGAACATAGAATAAATAACTGTAGGTTAGCCGAAATATTCGTAGTTACTCTTATGTTGTAATTGTTAATTGCTCTCCTTTTCGCATCCGCTGTTTGAAATCACTTTCTCATTTATTAAAATTTGGATACAGTATTTTTGCAATTTACAAATTTCCTTTAGCTGCAATAAGTTGCATTTTCGTTGAATTATATTTTGTATCGATCTTGTACAAACGCCCTTTGTGTTAATATTATGATGAATTTTTATAATTAAGGACACGATCAAAAGTACATTCCGATTAGACAAAATGAAGTCTTTCTTTCTATATTTCTTTCTTTCTTTCTTTCTTTCTTTCTTTCTTTCTTTCTTTCTTTCTTTCTTTCTTTCTTTCTTTCTTTCTTTCTTTCTTTCTTTCTTTCTTTCTTTCTTTCTTTCTTTCTTTCTTTCTTTCTTTCTTTCTTTCTTTCTTTCTTTCTTTCTTTCTTTCTTCTTCTTTCTTTCTTCTTCTTGCTTTCTGTATTTCTCTTTCTTTCTTCTTCTCTTCCTTTTTTCTTCTTCCTTTTTTTCTTTCTTTCTCTCTTTCCCTTGTCCTCTTATACCTTCTGATGGGTCTGTAGAGCAGACTGTTATCCATGCAGATCGCTCTACCTGCACAAATTCTCCCAGCAATAATTCGTGGAGTCCGCAGGAGGTAAGCCTTCGCCCTTTCCTGGTCTCCTTCGAAGGTCTATCGGATAAGAGAAATTCATATTAACGTTCGGTTATAATTTTTGTTGTTTATTCCTCTTAATTTAATATTGGCCGAAAAACAAACGTCTTCACGTTAACGTATCCGAAAAAGACAGAGATTCTGATTCATGAGTGAGTCTCTCTTTCAAAGAGCTGGGTCCGCGATACCCGATTCACTACTCACTGATTCAGGCGCAAGGTTACTCTCGCATCACAGGAGCGGAGAAAATCAAAAAAGAATCTTTTTTACTTTCTTTCTTCTTCTTATTCCTTTGGTGTGCAGCCTATCGAGAACCTTGGTCTACGGGGGATCGACTGAGGAACTATCACCTTGCATGTCACATTCCGAATTTGGAGTGGCACCTGGCGCGTGGTGGGTGTGTATCGATCCTCCAGCAGTCTTAATCACGGTCTCCGTGACCATGACGACACACACAAACATGCAAACCCATGCCAGGATTCCAAATCAGCGACCACAGGAGGTATGTTGGTATATCTTTGGAGGCGTTGTGGGTGATATATGTATATAACATCGCTGACATCATATCAAAATCAAATAATGTGCGTCAAGTGTAAAATATTACTATTTTTAAATGCAGAATTTATACGTTAACTAAGATTGGAAAATTTTTTAATTCTAAATGATCAATGGTCATGATTACGACTATAGGATAACAGAGCTGCGTATTGATTGACTTTTAACGCACGCAGTCATCAATAAAGGGAGGAAAAACTGGTTTGGTACAACCCCGCAAAGTTTAGAGATGGTCATGTAATCAATTTTATTTTGTAATTCCAATAAAATATCGAGAAAGGAGAGGCTGATACATAACCTCTACAGAAGACAGGCTGCAGTAATCAGAATAGAAGATCAAGAAAAGAAAGTCGTGATCAAGAAAGGAGTAAGACAAGGATGCACGCAGTCTGTCGCCCCCATGCCGTTTAACTTATATATAGAACAGGCGACGAAGAATGTTAAAACGGAATATGGAAATGGAATCACACTGCAAGGAGAAGAAATAAAAACCATACGTTTAGTAGCCGACGGTGTCGTAGTATTAGAGGAATCAGAAGAAGACTTGGAAACCGTAATAAATGGCATGAACGTGATCCTGGAGAAAGAGTACAACATGAGGATTAATAGAGGGGAAAACCAAGGTAAGGGAGTGTAGTATGGGAAAACAGTGGAATAACAAAGGGCGTTAGATTGGGAAGGGATATTTTGACGGAAGTTAAGGAATTCTGCTACTTGGGAAGCGTAATAACTAGAATAGGATAGCACAGGCTAGCAAGGAAGGCTTTAGCGAAAAAGAGGGAATTACTTACAGTGAGGAAATCATTGCTAAAAATGTTCGTATGGAGCGTGGCGTTATATGGGGTGCGAAACGTGGACGACAGGAGTTGGGGGGAAAGGAAAAGAATAGAAGCCTTTGAATGAAATGTGGTGCTATAAGGCGAATGAGATGGATAGAGTGGATAGAATCACAAACGAGGAAGTTCACAACAGAATAGGGGAACAATATGGCGGACGTTGACTAGGATAGATTAATAGGCCACGTTTTGAGACACGAGGGTCTTGTAAAATTAGCATTAGAGGGAAGTTTGTTGGAGTAAAAAACATAGGAGGGAGGCCAAGGATGGAATCCGATAAGCTGAAAAAAGGAGAATGCGGGGACGTGGTGCTAGTTATGAGGAAATGAAAGGGGCTTGCGCAAGTTAGGTTAGCATGGAAAGGGTTGCACCGGACCAGTCTTTAATTTTTCAGAGGAGGGCTGATTCGGTTTTTTCTCGTATGGACTGGACGAAGTTGTGTAGCCTCAAGTCTCTGGAGCTGGAAGTGTCCGGCCGGCAAGGAGAACGATTTGAATTTCGAAGGTAAGGACACACATTAAGGTAGATTTGTCCGCCCCCCTCTCTCCCTTCTCTCTACACGAGCACGTTCTCCATGGTAACTGCTAATTGTCTCGGGTGACTGTCTCTTATCCACATGTGTGTGTGTGTGTGAATGTCTTTAGAGGGAGACCTTGCCGATATCTTTGAGACAAAATCAAGTGTACTTTTACCTGCTCGTGAAAGGCAAGCAAGGCTATTTAAATGGTGTGCGCGACCGTCCACCTTCGACAGTCTCCTCCATCACGTCGCAAGCAGTTTCCCTTCCCCAGGTGCTCGCTCTCTTGCTGTTCGCTCGTGTCCCCATAGTCTCTCTCTCTCTCTCTCTCTCCCATTGTGCTCGCCTTCTCCAATCTGATAAAAGGGTGGAGGAGAGGGGGCGAATCAGTTCCGGGACCGTTCTCTCTCTCTCCCTCTCTTTCTGCTCCGATAACCTTAACCCGGTGTCCAACCTTTCTTATTCTTTTCTTTTTTTTCCTTCCTTCAGGGCGCCGAAATATATATTTTTCGAAAGTCAAGTCCTCTGGTCGGTGAGTGAATGAGTGAGTGAGTGGACGACGGCGGCGCGACCGACTTCGACCTCGCTTAAGGCTCGATCTGTGACGTCACAGTCGACCAGTGTATGTGCGTGAAAATTGAAAGAGCAATGCTCATAACTCATCACCATTTAATGATCCTGGGGGAAGGGGGGGAGGTGTTATTATTTTAATTTAAATCGAAATAAATTATTAGGTTAGATTAAATAAAAAAAACAAATTAGATTTATTCACAGGAAACAAAGGAAAACAACAATAATTACAAAACCTTAGGGTCAAAGTAAAAAATTTCCCACGGCCAACTCAGCATATAAACAAATATCATAAGGGTCAGTTTTTGTGGGGGGACTTTTTTTTTCAGAAGGACGACAGTCATGACACATCTCAGACAGTGGCATAGACAGACACACACCTGTTTTTGCCTTTGTGAAACGGCGGTTTCCTCCTCCATTTCCGTAATCCGTCAGGCGACTCCTTCCAGTGAAGAATTCTGCCATCGGTACCTGGTTTTCTTTCTAGGAAATTCTGAGGCCAGGATTACACTAGACGGGGCTCCTTCAGCTCGCTACCGTCTATCTTCTTTTCAGTTTGCCCCCAGATTAGATTGAAAACAAACGTCTATCACTCTCAAGCTACTTCTTCCTAATTCCCGCTTCCAAGTTTCCCGACTGCCATGAACATGGACCAAATACCACGCGTCTTCCAGACCTCTTTCTTCTTCAAATCTCAACGCCCGACTGCCAAAGTTTCTCGCGTCCATCCCACCATGATATGCATGGCGGATCACCTGATCCTCAGCTTCCAATTAAAATCCAACTTGGGTCCGCGGGGTTTCCCTCTAATTTCTCGAAAGAGACGCGCGTTCCGTATTAACATTCTTAATCGCCTGATCTATAGATAAGTTTAACAGCATGGGCGACAGACTGCATCATCCTTGTCTTACTCCTTTCTTGATTACGGCTTTCTTTTCTTGATTTTCTATTCTAATTAACGCTGAAAATATATTTGAGTAATTAATTAAATCGATACTAAACTGGTTAATGCTTTAAAGAAAAGTAAATTCAATTTCTTCACCATTTTAGGTTTATAAATCACAACGATTAAAATAAGATTTTAATTTTTTTTAAATATATGTATATTATATATATATATATTAAACCGTATTAAGAATTATAAATAGAGTAATTAATTTATCTGATTTGGATTTTAAACAAAACACTAAGAACGGCCGAAAGTCAGAAATGTAAAAAAATTAATTAGTATACGTTTCGTCTTCAAACTTTACGTTCATCCTCAGTTAAAGTAATTCAGAAAATTTCTTGTTGCTCGTGTATTTTTTATAGAGCCAGTACGTTGCAGGACTAACACGAAATTGACGTAGGAGCTTCTATTTTTCTTCTCCTTGCAGTATGATTCCTCTTTCCGTATTTATTTTTCACTTTCTTCATCACCCGTTCTATATACACGTTTAAGAGCTTGTGCGACCGACAGACAGACTGCATCATCCTTGGCTTACTTCTTTCTTGATTTCTGCTTTCTTTTCCTCATCTTTATTTTTAATTACTGCCTCCCTGCCTTGTGCTTCGATATCCTCTTCAAAATTTTTAATAGTTCACATTACCAAAGGTTTTTTTCAAAAATCTTCAAATGTCATGAACGTAGGCCTGTTTTTTTCTTATTCTTTCTTCTAACTTAGACGCAAAGTCAGTATTGCTCCTCTTTGTTCCTTCATTCTTCCTGGAACTAAACTGATCTCCTCCTAACTCGCATTCTATTTGTCGTTCCATCCTCCTACGTTCTATTTTCGTTTTTATTAAATAAAATTAAAATGCCCTTAGTAAAATGTGTCTAATATATATATATATATATATATATATATATCCCCAACGACTGCTGCCTTACCGTAGTGAGGAGGATTTTTGAGTCCCGATGTTCCTGAGAGCTTAGCTCCTGGTAGGACCACCAAGAATAAAGGACGATTAGGAATCAAAAACACATTAAAACTGGGAACGTGGAATGTAAGAGGTATTCGAGGTAAAGAAGAAGAATTGGATAAAGAATTATTTAAGAAAGAAATCAATATAGCTGCAATAACAGAGACAAAAAAGAAATTACAAGGGGCAAAATAAATTCATAAATATTCCAGTATTCGAGGTAAAGAAGAAGAATTGGATAAAGAATTATTTAAGAAAGAAATCAATATAGCTGCAATAACAGAGACAAAAAAAGAAATTACAAGGGGCAAAATAAATTCATAAATATTCCAGTATTCGAGGTAAAGAAGAAGAATTGGATAAAGAATTATTTAAGAAAGAAATCAATATAGCTGCAATAACAGAGACAAAAAAGAAATTACAAGGGGCAAAAGAAATTCATAAATATTCCAGTATTCGAGGTAAAGAAGAAGAATTAGATAAAGAATTGGAATTTAAGAAAGAAATCAATATAGCTACAACAACGGAGACAAAAAAGAAATTACAAGGGACAAAAGAAATTAATAAATATACCATGATTTATAGTAGAATGCCAAAAGAATGCAATAACAGAGACAAAAAAGAAATCACAAGGGGCAAAATAAATTCATAAATATTCCATGATTTATAGTAGAATGCCAAAAGAAAAAAGAGCCGCTGCAGGAGTGGCAATATTAGTAGATAAGAAATGTAAAAATATTAAAATAGAAAGTTATTCTATTATAAATGAGAGGATTTTAGTGCTTAGATTGAAAATTCCAAACTTTGTTATGTGGGAGTGAAACGTGGGTGAAAATATAAAAGAAAATAAAAGGAGTAAGATACAAGCTTCGGAGATGAGATTTCTTAAGATCTGTGAAAAGGATACTCCTGGAGCGATGAAAATAGGAAATGAAGAAAATAAAGGGAAGCAGTTGGATATATTCACATTGAATGATAGGATTTACCAAAATAGAGCAAATTGGGAAAGCCACGTTCTCAGAATGGATGGCAATTCTATTGGGAAAAAAAAGGATGTCGGTCGTCCTAGAAAAAAGAGATGGACTGAAGATTGAGGTCGGAACAGGCAATAGCCTAATCCATGAAGAAGAGGCACTTAAGTTAATATCCGTACCAACCAAGACATCGTCCTGATAACAACGACGATGAAGCAGCAGCAAGGAACGATTTAAACGCAGATGGTGTGTAATGGTCCTTACAGTGTTGCAGAACCTTGATTATCCTGTCTGTCTGTTTAAAACGGGTGGAAGAGGGGGAAGTGGGAGGGAATTACTTTATGGACAACTCCGCAACCTCTGTGACGTCTAAAAGGTGCTGTAAACTAAGAGACTTTTCAAGATCATCGGACTCTGATAAATCCGGTCTGAATCGAACGTTAAGGTAAGATTATCTTGAGAGCTGACAAATCCTCACAACCTAAATTAACGTAATACCCTGACAATTCCTTTCCGATGATCCTTATCTAGAAGCCAGGATTCAACCAATAGCTCAATCTCTAGAATATGTTTAGACAATCTAGAGGTTCGACCCTGGTTTCTAGTTAAGGACTATCGGAAAGTCCTTGTCACACTGTGTAACAATCAAATACAGGGTTTCTTGTAACTTTGCACATTTTCCCTGAAGCCACAGGGCTTCATTTTAATATTTTTTATGGTCTCAGCGTTATGTGACAAATAAATTTTCAATCTATAACCGAAATTTTCTTCCTCTTCAAGGCGTTCCTTTATAAATAAAAATATTTATCAACATCTACTGTACATTCCTGGCAATTGAGTCATTTGCCGACTCATCCAATGGGACCAGCGGACAACTCTTACAGTATTCTTTAAGGTCTTCGACCCTGGAACATGCACCTGCTCAAGAGATGGATGAAGGTGCCACGACATGTGAGAACCTTAAAACTGGAAAGAGAACGAGGAATTTTTAATTTTGGGTAACGGGCTACTTGAGAGTGATCTTGAAACAGACGACTCCACTTTACCGTATCCTTAAGGTCTTCGACCCTGGAACATGCACCTCCTAGAAGAGATGGATGAAGGTGCCACGACATGTGAGATCCTTAAAACTGGAAAGAGAACGAGGAATTTTTAATTTTGGGTAACAGGCTACTTGAGGGTGATCTTGAAACAGACAACTCCACTTTACCGTATCCTTAAGGTCTTCGACCCTGGAACATGCACCTGCTCAAGAGATGGATGAAGGTGCCACGACATGTGAGAACCTTAAAACTGGAAAGAGAACGAGGAATTTTTATTTTGGATAACAGACTACTTGAGGGTGATCTTGAAACAGACAACTCCACTTTACCGTATCCTTAAGGTCTTCGACCCTGGAACATGCACCTGCTCAAGAGATGGATGAAGGTGCCACGACATGTGAGAACCTTAAAAATGGAAACAGAAAGAGGAATTTTTAATTTTGGGTAACAGACTACTTGAGGGTGATCTTGAAACAGACAACTCCACTTTACCGTATCCTTAAGGTCTTCGACCCTGGAACATGCACCTGCTCAAGAGATGGATGAAGGTGCCACGACATGTGAGAACCTTAAAACTGGAGGGAGAACGAAGAATTTTTATTTTGGGTAACAGACTACTCGAGGGTGATCTTGAAACAGAAAACTCCACTTTACAGTATCCTTAAGGTCTTCGATCCTGGAACGTGCACCTGCTCAAGTGATGGATGAAGGTGCCACGAGATGTGAGAACCTTAAAACTGGAAAGAGAACGAGGAATTTTTATTTTGGGTAACAGACTACTTGAGGGTGATCTTGAAACAGACAACTCCACTTTACCGTATCCTTAAGGTCTTCGACCCTGGAACATGCACCTGCTCAAGAGATGGATGAAGGTGCCGCGACATGTGAGAACCTTAAAAATGGAAAGAGAACGAGGAATTTTATTTAGGCTAACAGACTACTCGAGGGTGATCTTGAAACAGACAACTCCACTTTACCGTATCCATAAGGTCTTCGACCCTGGAACATGCACCTGCTCAAGGAGATGGATGAAGGTGCCACGACATGTGAGAACCTTAAAACTGGAGGGAGAACGAAGAATTTTTATTTTGGGTAACAGACTACTCGAGGGTGATCTTGAAACAGACAACTCCACTTTACCGTATCCTTAAGGTCTTCGACCCTGGAACATGTACCTGCTCAAGAGATGAATGAAGGTGCCACGACATGTGAGTTCCTTAAAACGAGAAAGAGAACGAGGAATTTTTAATTTTGGGTAACAGGCAACTTGAGAATGATCTTGCAACAGACAACTCCACTTTACCGTATCCTTAAGGTCTTCGACCCTGGAACATGCACCTGCTCAAGGAGATGGATGAAGGTGCCACGGCATGTGAGAACCTTAAAACTGGAAACAGAAAGAGGAATTTTTAATTTTGGGTAACAGGCTACTTGAGGGTGATCTTGAAACAGACAACTCCACTTTACCGTATCCTTAAGGTCTTCGACCCTGGAACATGCACCTCGTGGAAGAGATGGATGAAGGTGCCACGACATGTGAGAACCTTAAAAACTGGAAAGAGAACGACGAATTTTTATTTTGGGTAACAGGCTACTTGAGGGTGATCTTGAAACAGACAACTCCACTTTACCGTATCCTTAAGGTCTTCGACCCTGCAACATGCACCTGCTCAAGGAGATGGATGAAGGTGCCACGGCATGTGAGAACCTTAAAACTTGGAAAGAGAACGAGGAATTTTTAATTTTGGGTAACAGGCTACTTGAGGGTGATCTTGAAACAGACAACTCCACTTTACCGTATCCTTAAGGTCTTCGACCCTGGAACATGCACCTGCTCAAGAGATGGATGAAGGTGCCACGACATGTGAGAACCTTAAAACTGGAAAGAGAGCGATGAATTTTTATTTTGGTGTAACAGGCTACTTGAGGGTGATCTTGAAACAGACAACTCCACTTTACTGTATCCTTAAGGTCTTCGACCCTGGAACATGCACCTGCTCAAGAGATGGATGAAGGTGCCACGACATGTGAGAACCTTAAAACTGGAAACAGAAAGAGGAATTTTTAATTTTGGGTAACAGGCTACTTGAGGGTGATCTTGAAACAGACAACTCCACTTTACCGTATCCTTAAGGTCTTCGACCCTGGAACATGCACCTGCTCAAGAGATGGATGAAGGTGCCACGACATGTGAGAACCTTAAAACTGGAAAGAGAACGAGGAATTTTTATTTTTGGGTAACAGGCTACTTGAGGGTGATCTTGAAACAGACAACTCCACTTTACCGTATCCTTAAGGTCTTCGACCCTGGAACATGCACCTGCTCAAGGAGATGAATGAAGGTGCCACGACATGTGAGAACCTTAAAACTGGAAAGAGAACGAGGAATTTTTTTATTTAGGGTAACAGACTACTTGAGGGTGATCTTGAAACAGACAACTCCACTTTACCGTATCCTTAAGGTCTTCGACCCTGGAACATGCACCTGCTCAAGAGATGGATGAAGGTGCCACGACATGTGAGAACCTTAAAACTGGAAAGAGAACGAGGAATTTTTATTTTGGATAACAGACTACTTGAGGGTGATCTTGAAACAGGAAACTCACCCTTAAATAGCATAGGAAGGAAATTGAAAAGAAGAGGGGGGTTACAGAAGGTAGAACAAGGCAGCCAAGGGTTGACTAAGGCTCCCAGGATATGTAGTTTAAGGATCCTACGCTAATTTTACAAAAATGATATAAAGTAGAAAAGAGGCGGAAAGGTGGAAGGGAAACATAGAATAGTTGTGTCACTGTGGAAATATAGATCAGATACTAATAGAAGTAGAAGAACTTGAAGACTTGGGGGTCAATAGTTTTAAGGTCAGCGTTTGACAGGGAACTGTCAAATTTCAGCAACGGTAAAGTGTCAGGAATTGATAATATTGCTGTGGAGTTGATAAGACGCTGTTGACGATAGTTTGAGAAATCTACGAATCTGGAAGAACACCAAAAGATTTTGGGAACAACATAATTATATCCTTACCGAAGAAGACTGGGGCTGATAGATGCAGGACAATTAGTTTGCTATCTTATGCGTGAAAAAAGAAATTATTTATTGGTTAACAGGCTACATGAGGATGATCCTGAAACAGGCAACTCCACTTTTAATAGCATAGGAAAGGGAATTGAAAAGAGATAGAAGGGGAGTGGTGCTGCGGAAGGTAAAGCAAGGTAGCCGAGGGTTGACTAGGGGATCCCTAGCTATAGTTTAAGGATCCTACCCAGGTGTCTCACCTAAAGAGATGCAGGGAAACCCCTAGAAAACCTGAATCAAGTAGGTCGGGGCTGTTGAGTAATATTCTCACGCCCTTCCGGATGACGGGAGACCAAAGTCGGCTGTGTGGGGTCGCAGCATTCCCCTCTCTGTGACTCCACGGGTTTTACTAGGCAGTTGGCCGACTGGTCCAATGGGATCAGCGGACAGCTCTTACCGTACGGCCAAAGTATTCGACACCAGTACATATACCTCCTAAAATAGGTGAAGGTGCCTTGGTATGTGAGAACTGTGGAAAAAAAAACAACAGGTAAAATCCCCCAAAAAAATAATATTCTCACACCCCTTCCAAATGACGGAAGAGGAGTTTTCTGTTGGGTCGCAGCATTCCCCTTTCTTCCAGAACCAGTTTCAGGAGGCAGTTGGCCGACTGTTCCAATAGGATCAGGGAACGACTCTTACCATATGCCCAAGGTCTTCGACCCCAGTACATACACCTCCCAAAATTAGGTGAAGGTGCTCTGGGATGAGACAACTTTGAAGGGAAAAAAACACCGCAGTCAATCTGGAGAGAAATTCATACGAGAGAAAACTCTTATCCAGTGAGAACGAGGCATCCCCGAAGGTAAGATCCATCCTCCCGGCTTCAGGAGAAATTTACCTGCGAGAGAAATCTCCCTAGCATCAGTATCCTGTTAAAGAATAATGAAGAAGAAACATAGGAGACCTTAAGTTTTAATTTCGTTTTATCTGTTAACTTTTATTTTCCTCATAGCACTGATCACTTTCTGGTAGAGACAGAAAAGAAGATTGGACATAACGCGAAAAGAAAAGAAAAGAAAACATCTCATCAAATTTACACGTTAAATAAGAAGAATACCAGTTGAGATATAAAGTGATTTACGAGGAAGAAAACAGCAAGCTCATGATGGGACAAGTAAGTCTCTTTGTCTAAGGCCAGAGGCAAGAGGGAGGGAAGGAAGGAAGAAAGGAGAGAAAGAAAGGCTGTTAAAACCCGTGCTGAATGAAGATCCTGCTGATTACCGCGGAGAGAAATTAACCAAACTCAAAAGGAATTTTAAGATTACGGATAGTGTAAACAAGGATATTAACCGTCGTCCAGTAAGGCTTTATGGGGTTCACGGAGGAGCCGCAGTTTAACAGTGAAAGCGAACGGTAAAAAATATTAATTATCGGTTGCTATTAACTGAGAAAATGGCGATGGTGAGAGGTGAAGGACTTCACGAAAGATTCCTCCGAGATTTCAAGGGAAAGTTATCGAAAGAGCTAACAGACGTCAACCAAGAACGCTTAGGTAAACGAAAAGGAATGTGGCATAATAAATGGGCGCCAATATGTGAGGTAAATAAAAATGATTCACGGCTCAGGACTGTGTAAAGGCGATTGAGACTAACCAAAAAAAATAGATATTCACGGAGGAAAAAATTAATATTGTTACTGTGTTAGAAAAATTAAATATGAATTGAACCTAAAAGAAGAAAATGTATATTCTTCTTCTAGCGGACTTGGAAACAAGGTTTCAAGCGATGTTACCTCGACGACTATTCTTAATTGATGGTTTCTTAAATATTCTTGATCCTTTTCCCTATTTAAATTACGAGGTTTATATAAAATCGTCCTGTATTCTTCCCTATAAATTATTTTTTTTTCTAAAATACTATTGACTATGAATAAACCCACACTTATTCAACATTTAATTTTCTGACATTACTTACAGTAATTATATAAAAATACAGCCGAAAAATGTCACCAAAAAATCAAATTGAATTAACATGTAGTTGTTATAAATACAACGTTTCAATCCATCTTTGAGGACTTCTTCAGGTAACTTAGGGACGAAAAATTATAAAATCGATGTAAATTTTGAGTACATAAATTTTGTTGATGAAATATGAAGTACAATTTTCAATAAATGAAATACATTTTTTAAAAGGATTTACTAATTAATTAGATTACCCATTTAAATTAATTAGTTTATCCGTTTAAAAAGGAAAACTCTATTATTTATTGAACTATTTAAAAATTGATTCATCTTTTTAATTAAAAAAAATATGTATTCCAAATTAATATTTGTTTTATATTCGTTTGTGTCTGTTTACCTGAAGAAGGTCACTTATGTAGATGAAACGTTGTATTTATGCTAAGTAAATGTTGATTAAATTTTACTGACTTACATTTTTGGACGTATTTTTATTTATCTAATCAGGGGTTTTTTATTTGGGGGGTGAGGGTGAAACAGGCTACACGAGTGTGATCCAGAAACAGGTATAATAGTAGCATCGAATGACTATAAAAAATGGCATGAACGTAGTCCTGGAGAAAGAGTTCAATATGAGGATTAATAGACGGAAAGACCAAGGGGTAATGGAGTGTAGTATGGGAAACAGTGGAGTAACAAAGGCTGTTAGATTGGGAAGAGATATTTTGACGGAAGTTAAGGAATTATGCTACTTGGAAAGCGTAATAACTAGGGATGGTAGAAGTACAGTAGACATAAAGAGTAGGATAGCACAGGCAAGGAAGGCTTTCGCGCAAAAAAGAGGGATTTACTTACGGGTAATATAAGTGAAAATATTAGGAAATGGTTGCTAAAAATGTTGGTATGGAGCGTGGCGTTATATGGGTGAGAAATGTGGACGATAGGAGATGGGGAAAGGAAACGAATAGAATCGTTTGAAATGTGGTGCTATAGGAGAATGAGATGATGAGGTGGATAGAATCACAAACGAGGAAGTTCTAAACAGAATGGGACAAGAGCGAACAATATGGAGGACGTTGACTAAGAGAAGGGATAGATTAATAGGCCACGTTTTAAGACACGAGGGACTTGTAAAATTAGCATTAGAGGGAAGTGTGTGTGGGGTAAGAACAGAATAGGAAGGCGAAGGATGGAACACACTAAGCAGATTAGGGACGTTGAGGGTTGTGCTAGTTGTGAGGTAATGAAAATGCTTGCGAAAGATAGGATAGCATGGAGGTTTGCGTCAGTCTTAGGACTGAATACAACAACAGCAAAGGATGGGAATTGAATTAAATTTCAGTATGCATTATTAATATTTCCCCTTCCAATAATATATGTTTTTAATATACATTTTAGGGTAGAGATTTATTTATTAAGCAACTCGAGTCTTTTTTTCTTGGACTATAATCGCTTGCGCATCGTTATCTTTCACTGGGAAACTTTATTTTAGCACTCACTTTAGCACTGTAATTTGCTATTATTTTTTTACGTAATTAGATTTTTATGTATTACTGGTTTTTGATATTTATTAAAAGTTGATTAGATTTAGATTTATTGTTGTTTCCATTAATCCTCGATTGAGGAAATAGGATACGTCATACATTAAAAATGAACAAAATGAAGTAAATAATTAAAGACAAATAAACTTAAAGTAAGTTAGTAAAAGAAAGTGTATGTAGACAAAAGTCAATATAAACACAACACGGACACACACACACACACACTGGGAAACACAAACAAGCACACACTGAGGAACACGCAATGGAGTTTTGAACTACTTGGACCAGGAAACTGTCCTTGCTCCAGCAGCAGCAGCTATATACATGAAACAAACAAACAAAAGAGCAGAAAAAACTGAATAGAAATTTTAAAGATATGTGATGTGCTATTTTACAAGGTTGGCAGCAGCTCATTCAACACTTGCAGCAGCAGGAACCTTGATTTAAATACTAGAAGGACGATTAAGAAAATCCTGTACCACAGAGTAAAACGCGCCATTTAAAAGAATAGTTTTACTCTGTTCACGAAGCTTTTGTAGGTACTATTTTTAACCTCTGGGAGGAAGGCTTAATAAAATTATCTCGGGGTATTGTGAATACTTTTCTGGTGTAGAGAGAACAAGGGCGATGCTTGTCCGACCTTAGAGCTGAACGATTTCTAGTCGCGTATTCATGAAACTCGCCATTTGTTTGAAACAAATTAGTGTTTCGCTTTACAAACTTTAATATTTCATAAATATATATACACAGGCTTGGTAAAGTAAGTATTTGCAAACTTTTGAAGAAAGGTTTGCAACTCCGTGATCTAGAATTCGTGCTAGAAAGTAGTATTCTAATTGCACGCTTTTGCAACTTAAATATTTCATTACTCCTGGAGCAGTTAGAAGACGCCCATGGCTCATAATTGAATGAAAATACGCGAAATAAACCATTTTGACGTACTTTTTGTCAACGTGTTGCATTAGTGTTCCAAGCTTAGACTCCAGCAAGCAGATCTATATGGATGGTCATTCCACTTTAATTTATCGTCAATCCGAAGGCCGAGGAAAGGCTCAAGCATTAGCTGAGAAGTTGTCTACTGGTCTATTCCTAGCATCAGCACTAAACTCAACTAACTTAGTCTTATGCGACATTACATAAATAAATATTCGTATGAAAACGAATAAACAACTTTTATTATATTTTTACAAAATGGTTAAACCGTTTTATAATGCATGAAGAAAACACGAGCACTCTATATCTCAGGCCTAATGGGTATAATATTTTTGCCAGTAGTTTTTCCTCGGTATTGCTGTACCGGTTGTAGCTGGTTCTGTTGCACCAGTAGTAAGATGGACTGGAAAGAGGGCAGGATCTGGTGCTTTGGTTCGCGTCTCGGGAAATGCAAGCGGGGCCTGGTCCTGACGTGACGTCACTGGTCGTCAGCCACGGGCGAGTTTGATATCTCTCGATTCAACGTACAAAGTACATGTAATATTTGAAATGAATATAATTAATAAACATGGAAACAATAAGTTCGGTTGACATATGAATTAAAATTATTCAAGTAAATTTATTCAATTAACTAATTAAATAAATTGTTTATATATATAAATGTATACAGACAATGAATCGTCGTGTGTGATACACTCCCTTGGATGTCTCACACGCATCCAGGTCCAAGCAAAGCAAAGGAATACAGACATCAACAATACGTTCAGTTCAAAGAAAATATAACTTCAATTGTTTTTCGTTACTGTTTATTCATTGTAGTTTTCACTATTTGTGACCAGTATTAATTTCCTTTGTGGTCAACAATTTAACATCAAACGTATATTAATGTTACACTTTTAAATTAATTAAATCACGCGAAAAATAATAATAAATGGAAATGACATATTTGCGAACTCAAAGATATTTCTGTTTCCAACCAGGGAGATGCTAACATACCAGAGACGTTGCTTACGCGCGAATTATTACTATATTTGAAAATAAAAGAAATGCGCGGTAACGTGTACATATGTCACGTTACACTTATCTAGGTTGAGGGATAATTTATTCACGTTAAACCAAATATTTAGACCATCCAGAGCCTCGTTGTCTACTTTCTTAATCAGATTATCTAAGTTTTTATCTGCAATAATTATATTTGTATCATCCGCGTAGAGAATCGATTTTAGAGGATTTACGTATTCCCTGGAAGATCGTTTATGTACAGAATAAAAAGTAAAGGCCCAAGAATTGATCCTTGAGGAACTCCACATGTAATAAATTCCCAATCGGATAAGTGAAGTTGGCCGATTTTTGGTTTCAATTTACTACTTGCTGTTTGCGGTTTGTGAGATACGATCTTAGTAAAAGTGACGTATTTCCCCGAATTCCATAATATTCCATCTTTTTTTAATTAATATTTGGTGATCTACGGTGTCGAAAGCCTTAGAGAGGTCAGCGGGTGTGATCTGATGGTACCAGAGAGGTTAACAGTACGTGACTGTGACATTTGGCAACATCACTCATCACTCAGGTGACAGAATAAAGTAAAGTAACCCTCAAGAAGCTGGAGTAAGAGAGAGAGAGAGAGAGAGTAAGTAAGAAGAGAGAAGTAACGACAAGGAGCGAAAGAAGGGGAGAGACAAGAGAGAATTGGATAGAAAATTAAATTATAGCCGACAGGCGTAACTGATGAGGCAGGATCCACACTCAATTGACTTGAATGTTCCGACATAATCGGGCGAAAAGTCTTTCTCGGTAGATCACCGGAGGATGATGGTGAAAGCTCGTTTCCCGTCAACCTAGAAATAGCCTTAACCAAGTTATTTGCAAGATAGAAAGCAGTTAATAGTCAGCTTATTCGAGGGGTGAAACGAAATATATCACATAAGACAGAATAAATCCTTTCAAAATCCATACATCACATCAGTATATGACACATCATTTGAAGAGTTTCTTAAAGCCCAATTAACTCGGTATTCTCATATAACCGCAGGAATTTTAACGAAAGAAAATAATAAAAACGAAATCGCCATGAAATTCTAGGAAGGCGGCCATATTTTATGGCAAATTAACCAGTCAAACGTGAGACGGCCATTTTGTAAGTGGTAACAACTTTTTTACCTTCTTTGCGATAAATTCTGGTGGCTTTTCAAATATTCATTTTTATCACAGTGACGTCAGAAACGGCGTTGATGACGTATTTAAAGATGATACACTTAACGTAAAAAAGAAAAAAGAAAAAGTCGCTTCAAAAAATTCAAAAGTGTATTTCATGATTGTTTTCCAAAAATTTATTCAGGAAAAAGCTTTCGGCAATTGTCATATTTATCTACAAATTAATTACAATATTTGAAACATTACAAAGTGTTTTATTGACTTTTGTCTGTATACATTTCCTTTTATTAATTTATTTTAAGATTATTTGTCTCTAATTATGTACTTTATTTTGTTCATTTTTAATGTATGACGTAACCTATTTCCTCAATCGATGGATTAATGGAAACAACAATAAATCTAAATATATACATAAATATGGAAATTTGTTTAAAACTATGGTTATATGATATAATGTTTAAAAATATTATACATACCTTCATGTATTTCGGTAGCAAATAAAATTTCTAATTTTCTTCAATGAAGAAACATTATCATATAACCATAGTTTAAAACAAAATTCCATATTTATGTATATATATATATATATATATATATTTAAAAATTGTAATGTTTCCAAAATTGTAATTTCTTTTGTACATGAAAATAGCAATTGCCGGAAACCATTTTCCGGATAAATTTTGGAAATCAAAATTGTAACACACTTTTGAGTCTTTTTTGAAGTGACTGATGTAAATAAGGGAAAGAGAAAAAATTATTATCATAATAAATTAATTATCAGCCTTTAAACAAAAATTTATTAAAATCCTAGAAGAAAGAAAGTTGTGATCCGGTTGGATGAATAAACAAAATAGTTTCGAATACTCTTTAATCGTCACCATCAAGTTGCTTGCCATTTCAAAAAAAATTATTGTACATACATGGGTTACCAAATATTGAGTTTAAATCTTAAATGTTGTTGTTGTTACTCAGTCCTAAGACTGGTCTGTTGTAATTCCTCCATGCTAACCTATCTTTCATCATCTCATGACGACCTCATCCCACGTCCTCCCTCATCTGCTTTGAGGATTCCCTCGAATGCTAATTTTGTTAGACCCTCATGTCTCAAAACTTGGCCTGTTAGTCTATCCCTTCTCCATATTGGTCCCTCTTCACCTATCCTGTTGAGAACTTCCTCGTTAGTGATTCTATCCAACCACCATCATCTCATTCTCCTATAGCACCACGTTTCAAAGTCCTCTCTATTCTTTCCCTTTTCCCAACTCCTATCGTCCACGTTTCGAATCCATATATAACGCCACGCTCCACACGAATATTTCTAGCAATGATTTCCTAATATTCACACTTATATTACCCGTAAGTAAATCCCTCTTTTTCGCGAAAGCCTTCCTTGCCTGTGCTATCCTACTCTTTATGTCTACTGTACTTCTACCATCCCTAGTTATTACGCTTCCCAAGTAGCAGAATTCCTTAACTTCCGTCAAAATATCCCTGACTTTCCCAATCTAAACAGCCTTTGTTATTCCACTGTTTTCCCATACTACACTCCATTACCTGGGTTTTCCCTGTAATATTTCCTCATATTGAACTCTTTCTCCAGGACATAAACGTTTTTCCGGGAAACGGGGGAACATGACGTAACTATTTAAATTTTTCAATGTTGTCTTCTAAACTGCATCCAAAAATGTTTCTGTAAACTGCTGTTGAAGTAAAATTTCGATAAACTCTTTTTTTTTGGTTAACAGGCTACATGAGGGTGATCCTGAAACAGGCAACTCCCCTTTAATAGCATAGGAAGGGAATTGAAAAGGGGGGATGCGGAAGGTAGAGCAAGGTAGCCTAGCAAGGGTTAACTAGGGCCCCCGGGCTATGGTTTAAGGATCCTACCCGGTGTTTCACCTAAAGAGATGCAGGGAAAACCCTAGAAAACCTGCATCAGGTAGGTCGGGCATTGGGTACTATTCTCACGCCCTTTTGAATGACGGGAGACGAGTCTGCTGTGGGGTCGCAGCATTCCCTTCTCCGTGTCTCCACCAGTTTCAGGAGGCAGTTGGCCGACTGATCCAATGGGATCAGCGGACAACTCTTGCCATATGCCCAAGGTCTTCGACCCTAGTACATATACCTCCCAAAATAGGTGAAGGTGTCTCGGCATATGAGAACTTTGATAAAAAGTACCCAGAGAGAGTGCAGGAGGCATCCCCGACATGATCAGGTGGTGAGCCCAGCAGTCACTCTGGAGTGAAGCGCCTGCGAGAAAACTACCGCAGCGCCCTGCCCCGGACTATAAACTCTTCTGTTAAAGTAAAATTTCGACAAACTGCTGTCCTCCTCGTCTCCTAGTGCATCCTGGTTTTGTTCTCCTCGCCCCCCGCCCCAAAATATCTCCTGGTGGTCGTGGTGCACTTTCTACTTCCTCCATATTGAGGGTAGGATTCTGGAGATTATCATTTCGGCCGGCAAGTGTCCCTCAAAGACGTTGTGACTGACAACACCATCACTCACTCTCCTGGACCGGTAATCCCAGGAACCGGAGAGTAAAACAGATATGAACAGACAAGGATATATACACTCCCGACATTTTCGTATCAATTTGGCGGTAGAAATGAAAAAAAAATAATACACTTGACGAAGCCAGCTTAAACCAACCCTCATATCCTGGACGCCGGAAAATGAGGGAAACCGGAATTCCGGAGCTGGAAGTACAACCTGTGCTAGAGAAGTGGAGATGCAGGAAGGAGGGTGGAGGAGGAGGAAGCGAAAACATTGAAAGACTGTCTTCTCCTGCCTCCAAAAGGAAGCCCAGGAGACAAGAATAGAGCAATGGCTGACCTCCACGCATCTTTACTGGTAGAACTTATGCAGGGAGAGCGTCTTCTGCTCTACAGACCCCCTGCAAAAAAATATACTTCCATATTTGATGTATATATATATATAAAAGTATTATAAAAAAAGTGTTAAAAAATCTCAGTCTGTAATGTAATGTAAAAGAAGGATGGAAGCAGCTATGACTTAACATAGTTTTCCTCTCCCTTCTCTTTCTTCCCTTCCATATTCCGCCAGCTGTGATCTCCCTTCAATCCTCCTACTCCCATTCACCCTTCACCCTATACCCTTCTGTCTTTAGTTTTAGTTTATTAGTTTTATTATTGTTAAAAAAATAAATATTTATAAAATAAAATAGAATAAATCTGTAACACAAATATTGTAAGAAATGAAAATAAGGCCTGTTATAGATACTCAAGAAAACAGGCTATTAGTGAGTGTAATTAGTGTAATAAAAAAAGTTGTCCTTCATAATCTTGGGCACTGCATAACAAATAATTGTCGTGTGTATGAAGTCGTCACTTGCCTCTATTGTTCCGGCTTTCGGGGAATCGGGGGATAAAGTAGCAGGTAGGAAGGAAGCAAGGAGGTCCCAGGCGTCAGGTCAAATTTTTTACTTTCCCCCCACGGGCTGACCAAGTGGCAAATAACATCTGTTGTCGCCCCCATGGTCTTCCGCAGGACATATCATCCAATAAATATTTACCGAACCAACCTTAATTTTTTCCGTTTTTTTCTTCTGGCCGAGGAGGAGAAGATGACTGTAATTTCGTCATTTACTTAACCTATCGCGGTTTCCATTCATGCTCCCGACTTCGTCCTGCTTAGATCTAAATACTTATGTACAAGAAATAAAAATTACAATTTAATTAATATTATGTGGTTTAGGCAATCGCGTACCACAGTGGTATTAGGGGAGTAAATTGTTACCGTTTGTGTGGCCGGGGGGGGAGGAGGAGGAGGAGGAGGAGGAGGATAAGCAGCAGTACATGATGGCAATCGTCGTGACTCTGCCAAAAACCACCATTATTCTTCTCTCTCCCCCCACCGCTTCTCTCTCTCTCTCTGGGCTTGGATTTGACCCTTTATGAACGGCGTGACCAAAGCCGAATTACCTCTTGCAGGACCTTCTAAATCAAGAAAGCAAGACAATGCAGGCCAGCCTCGTTATTACCAACGCAACACCAGGCAGGCAGCCACCACCACACCTCAGGGCTTTAATTAACACTGTGCGATCGCCTGGACCGCGGTGGGTGGCCGTCGTTGTTACCTCTAACGATTATTACTGGTTAGGTGGGGAGGGGGAGAGGGAGGGCAGGGGGAACCACTCAACCTCGTCGTCGTCGCCGTCGTCGTGACACGCCCGCGAATACATCAATAAATTCCCTCCACCTCCTCCTCCACACCTACCTTGCCATATTATTATTAAGGTTACCACGAAATGTTAAGGACAAAACTTTAAAGGAACCTGGGCCTCGATTGTTTTCGGGTCGGCCGATTACCTTATGCAGGTGTTAATTGTGGGCGGATCTGATCTGGTACGCGGAAATCCGTGTGGCAGCAATTATTAGTGACTTACGCTGCTGATCACGTACGTGGAATGCAGAACCATAAAAACAAAACGTCGCGTGGGAGAAAGGTTACTGAAAAAAATAATAATAAAGGGCCTATAAATTTTAGATTTATTCATATTCATTATGGGCGTATTATGCGGAAAAATTTTAATAATAAGACAAAGCCACTCGACTGGACAATGAAGAATGAAAAAATTATAAAGCTGCAAACTTTCAGTGAATATAGGAAAATTAATAAAAACAGAAATATAATAAAATTAATTCACAAAGGAGCAAAAAATTGTACCATATAGGAAAATTAATAAAAATAGAAATATAAAATTAATTCACAAAGGAGCAAAAAATTGTACCATTAGGCAAATTAATAAAAATATAAAATTAATTCACAAAGGAGAAAAAAATTGTATCATATAGAAAATTAATAAAAATATAAAATTAATTCACAAAGGCGAAAAAAATTGTACCATATAGGAAAATTAATAAAAATAGAAATATAAAATTAATTCACAAAAGTCGAAAAATTGTAGCATATAGGAAAATTAATAAAAATAGAAAAATACAATTAATTCACAAAGGTCAAAAAATTGTACCATTAGGCAAATTAATAAAAATATAAATATACAATTAATTCACAAAAGAGAAAAATATGGTACAATTAGGGAAATTATAAAAAAGGAAATGTAAAATTAATTCACAAAAGAACAAAAAATTGTACCATATAGGAAAATTAATAAAAATATAAAATTAATTCACAAAAGAGCAAAAAATTGTACCATATAGGAAAATTAATAAAAATAGAAATATAAAATTAATTCACGAAAGAGCAAAAAATTGTACCATATAGGAAAATTAATAAAAATATAAAATTAATTCACAAAGGAGCAAAAAATTGTATCATATAGAAAATTAATAAAAATATAAAATTAATTCACAAAGGCGAAAAAAATTGTACCATATAGGAAAATTAATAAAAATATAAAATTAATTCACAAAAGTCGAAAAATTGTACCATATAGGAAAATTAATAAAAATAGAAAAATACAATTAATTCACAAAGGTCAAAAAATTGCACCATATAGGAAAATTAATAAAAATAGAAATATACAATTAATTCACAAATTAGTAAAAAATCGTACCATAAATACCGTAGGTACGTATATATATATTAAATATGTACATTTATTAGAGTTTTAGAAGATAGAAAAAGAAAAACAGGCATTGGTGAATTTAAAAACTCATTCCTCTACTTTAACCTGGAAGAAACTATTAATATTTTGAAAATGAGAGGAATAAAATGTCGAGCAAGAATAGTTATACATAACTGCTACAGAAACCACTCAGCAGCAATTACAATTGAATTGAAAGAAAAGAAAGAAAAAAATTAAAAAAGGAGTAAAACCAGGATGCAGTCTTTTTATTTTTTACATATACACAAGTCGATGAGATAAGCTAAAAAAGGAATCATATTACAAGGAGAAGAAATAAAAACCCTAAGGTTTCCTGATGATACTTTGGTATTAGCGGAGTCAGAAGAAGACTTGGAAATCACAAAAAATTGACATTAACGTGATCCTGGAGACAGAGTACAATGTGAGGATTAATACAGAAAAAACCAAGGTGTTGGATTGTAGTGTGGGAAACAGTGGAATGCTAAAGACTTTTAGATTGGGAAGGGAGTTACTTGGGCAGAATAAAAAAAATGGAGTAGAATAGCCACAGGCAAGGAAAAATAATTTACGTAAATGTAAAATAAGTGTGCATATTAGGAAATCATTGCTAAAGATGTTGGTATTGGGGCATGGCTTTATAAGGGTGTGAAACGAGTGTGGTAGGACTTGCAGAAATAGAAGCTTTTAAACGTGGTACTACAGGAGAATGAGATGGGTGGATATAATCACTAACGAGAAAGTTCTAATCGGAAAAGGGGAAAAGCGAACAATATGGAGGAGGTTGACCAAGAGAACGGATAGATTAATAGGCCACGTTTTAAGACATGAGGGTTGTAAGTTTATCATTAGAGGGAAGTTTGTGTGTAGAGTAAGAACAGAATAAGGGGGCGACAAGGATGTAATTCTCTAAGCAGACTAGGGATAACGTGGGATGTGGTTGTTATGAGGTAATAAAAATAAAACATTTCACTGTCTCATGACATGAGGTTTTATAGTGATTTTGGTTTTATGATAAACACACAGCATTTTAAAAGTAGTAGCTTATTAGAAACTGTTTGATTTAAATTCGAAAATTCTTTTTAAAATATCGATTTTTAGATACATCTTGTCCTCGCAAACCGTAAAATTTTCAGGCAATACTTTTAGATGGTTTTATGTGCGTGTTAAAGCAGAAAAAGTGATTAATTATAATTATTCTTCGGATTGTTAATTACCCGTGAGTAAATCCCACTTTTTCGCGAAAGTCTTCCTTGCTGTCCTGTGCTATCCTACTCTTTATGTCTACTATACTTCTACCATCCCTAGTTATTACGCTTACCAAGTAGTTGAATTCCTTAACCTCCGTCAAAATCTCCCTTCCCAATCTAACATCCTTTGTTATTCCACCATTTCCCTTAGTCCACTCCATTACTTTGGTTTTGCCTCTATTAATCCTCATATTGAACTCTTTTTTCCAGGACTACGTTCATGCCATTTATTATGATTTACAAGTCGGCAAACCGTATGGTTTTTTATTTCTTCTCATTCATTTTCATTGTTCCATTTTAACTTCCTTCATTGTCTGTTCTACATATATATAAGTGAAACAGCATGGGGTGACACTGTGTCCTTGTCCTACTCCTTTCTTGATTACGGATTTATTTTCTTAATCCTCTATTCTAATTACTATTGCCTGTCTTCTGCAGAGGTTATGTCAAAGCCTCCTTTCTCGATACTTTATTCCTGTGCTCTTCAAAATTCTTACTAGTGTGTTCCAGTTTACATTATCAAACACATTTTCTAAACTCATGAACGTAGGCCGGTTTCGTCTTATTCCGTCTTCTAAAATTATTCGCAAAGGAAGGGTCATTACAGTGATAGTTGCTTTGTGACAGGGGAAAAGGAAGGGCGGAGGGAAATAATTCAGCATGATTGAGCCCTTGTTCCAGAGGTAATGATTAGTTGGGTTCGACACCTGACATGTCACGTAGCCTTATTTGGCTCCGACTCCCTTTCGTGGTCACTTGTGCTGCTGCTGCATTTGCTGTTGTTGTTGCACCTGCAACTTGCAAACAAAAGTCGCGGGGTCCTTGGAATGTAAAAGGCGGGGTGCGTGGCGCGGCCGAGTTTCTGGTGTCCCACAAGGTACGGACGGCAATGGACACACTCCTCTCACTTCTCGCCCAAACAGCATTCATAAAAAAATATATGCACAACCGCGTCGTGTTTCTCTAACTGCCGCCAGAGGGATTATCGTAGGTCTGGGCTACTTCTGCCTGAGGTCCTACATGACCTACTGAACGACAATTGGTTTCCCTTTACTCTCTAAACGATTGTGCGTTTATATATATTGTAATATACTTTTTAGGGTATAAAACATTAATTAATCAATAGAACAAATTATAATCAATTTTAAAATTTTTCATTTATTAATTTAAAGTGATTACATGGGCTTAATCTCAGGGGGATTTTGGGTCTCTCGAGAGATGGATGGAGTATGCAGTTACTGTAAATAGAGAAAAAAAAACAATCATTAAATATTATTTAACCAGAGCAATGAGCAAGTTTCACAGCTTTTTTTTTAATAACTTACCCACAATTACTACAGGGGCCTGCTACAAACATCATCCACCTTCACGAATGTTTCCGCGTCTCTCTGGCGTCTTGCAGGATTTTTATCGATGAAGGTAGAAGGAAGGAACCAGATCCGCCGCAACTCATCTGCTTCCTCGAAACATCTGACGTCTCTGCCCACCTCTCACAGCATCTGCTCTCGTCCGTCCTCTCCTCAACTCGTCTGACTTCTGATCATCTGCTCGGACCGCGTCTTTCCTCTCCTCAACTCATCTGACTTATGATCACGTCCGTCCTCTCCTCATCTCGTCTCAATTTTGCTCCAGAGCCACCATCGGCTCCCCTTTTTAAATTCTCCGACGGGAATTCCCCGCCATAGGTCTACTTCATAAGATTCCGGGGTTCCCCGCCTCAGGTCCCTTACAAAATTCCGGGGTTCCCCGCCAGTCAGTTCATTAACACAAAATTTCGGGGTTCCCCGCCATCATTTTTTACACGCGCTGGGCGGGAGTCTCCCGCGGGGAATCACCATCTTTCAGCCGACTAGACATTGTTGTTGGCCGAACTGCGCCTCATAACGCCACAATACCACAAAATCCGCGTTTTTTATAACAATTTACATATATCCCCGTGTTCAATTTTGTCATTTGGGACAATTTTCAATTTATTCTTTGTTTTGTTTGTTGTCTTTACTTAAGAAATATCAGGGAGGTGTTTTTAGAAAATAATCTCATGATCATGTTATACTGTTGAGCCCTTAGACTGGTTCTGACGGAACTCTCCTTCATAACACACTCTGTGCAAGCCTTTTAATCTCCACATAACTACCATATTCTACATCTTCCCTAATCTGTGTAGCGTATTCCACCCTTGGTCTCCCTCGTCTGCTCACTGCTTCCAATGCCAATTTACAAAACACCTCATTAATCTATCCTACCTCTTGGTCAACGTCCTCCATATTGTTCGCTTTTTCCGCTATTCCGGTTAAAACTTCCTCGTTAGTGATTCTATCCACCCATCTCATTCTCCTATAGCACCACGTTTCCAACGCGTCTATTCTTTTCCTCGCTGCAGCTCCTACCGCCCGCGTTTCGCACACATATAAAGCCAAGCCCCATACCAAGATCCTACAAATTCCTCCATACTGTTATCTCTTTTCTTATTCTCCTCAGAACATCCCGGTTACCTTCTGTAGCTCCACATTTCCTTTCTGCTTCTCCTACCGACCACGTTTCGCACCAATATAGGGTCTCACTCCATGCAAACATATTTAATAATATCAAAGAACATAGGTTTTCCCGGTGTATCTGCTGCTTCAGTAGTTCTTGGGCAAACACTTGAGAACGATGGCAGTGACCGCCGTCGAAACGTCGTGGCCAATGCCTACATTTCACCCGGCTGGAAGCCCAAGAACTACTGAAGCATATTTAGTAATGATTTCTTAATATTTATACTTATATTTGCCGTAAGTAAATTCTTCTTCCTTACTATTTTTTATGCTACCCAGGTAACTTAATTTCATTCTCAATCTAACGGTCTATGTTATTGCACTCTTTCTCGTACAAAAACTCCATTACATTTGTTTTTACCTTTAATAATCATCATGTTATAATACTGTTCCCGCCATGATCACGTTAATTCCATTTATTATTATGGTTTCCAAGTCTTGTTCTGACTCCCCCTAATATCACAATAGCATCAGCAAACCTTAGGCTTTATATTTCTTCTCCTTGTTGTATGATTCTTTTTCAACCTACGACGCCCAACATTGGTCGGGCGTCGTAGGTAAATAAGGAACGTCCTTTACGTGATCGAGTGACCGAGTGAATGACGTAAGCCTGGTCGTGCCTGAAAAGAACGAGAAGGACACGCGGCGGCCTCTCCCCCTTTCCCCTTCCTTCCTCGCCCCTTCCTTCCTCCCTCCCTCTTCCCCTCCTCGTGCTTTTTTCGTGAAAGTTTGTCGTGCAATTTTGCTGCACTTTACTGGATAATAATTGATTGGATAATGACGTGGATTTGGAGCGAATCGTGATCTCTGTACGCACAATTACACGCTAAGCAGGCGACACGGTCGGCACCAACAACAACAACTCTGTGCTCGTTGCTCAACACCCTCTAGAGGCTGCAGCTGCGGCTCTCTCCTTAAAATAATAACGTTTACCAACGTAATAAAAATATTTAAACAGGCGCATGACGTGTAAACCTGAGCGAAAGTCACGCCTGACACACCCCCACGGGCGTGTATGGTGAACATGGGGGATGGATTTTAATTTAAATAAATATGAATTATTGGATTTGATTAAATAAAAGCAAATTAAATTTATATACAGAAAAGAAAAGAATAAAACAATAATTACTAAACTTTAGTGTCCATTTTTTTTACATTTACAACGGCAATTGCATTTAGTAAGACTCTAACAACTGTAACGAGGCCAAAAAAAAATTCAAGATAAATTTTAGTAGTTAAAAGTCTCAGCCCGAGTAGCGTCTTTGTCACGTCTTGTCACGGACTGTTTAGAGGGGTTGTTCGAAGGTCGGAGAGGGTTCGTTTTTTTTTGCTAGAGGGGGCAGGTGAAAATCTTCTAAAGGACACTATCTCAGGGTCCGCACTGGATAGTAGTGTGTGGGGGATTCTACCCACTAAAAACATCTCCCTCCCTTCCCTTTCCAACGATGACTGACTGTGTGTGTATTTTCCTGTGAGACCGTCGTTAGACATTACTTCACAGGAAGCAGTTTCTCTCTCTCTCTCTCTCTCTCTGTCTCCTTTAAACATTATTAATTCTTCTCTCTTTTTCGTAATTTCTTAATCTTTGAATTACTGTAGAGGAGGCATAATATGCGCTTACTTTATTCCAGGTATTAGGTGGGTGATGAAAGCAGCAGCCAGCATATTGGGTACCAAATTATCTGGTGTTGTTCAAGGTTCCAAAATTGGCTTTCTGATGCTCGTCTCCCCCATATGAAAAATCTCGAGCAACTGAAAAAACACACGTGTTCTGGTGTCTCATTAACTCCACATGCAGGTGAATTATCTATGGCAAACCTGTAGAAGTCTGCAGCCGTGACCGGTCAAGAGTTGAGTAAGATAATAATTCACTTCTCCGTGTTTTCCGATCAATCCAGTCTTTAATTGATCTTATTAACAACCTATGGGGTCCATCGGCCCTTTTATTGGACCTTATCATCCCAACGTTGCGTTGCCATTCTTCATATGTTTTGAGTCTCTCCCTCTCTCAACTCTCTTGTTGCCCCTTCCAGACACCTCTGTTTGTTTGTAGTCTTCGGCACCTCATCATCGGCCAGAATGTCTACCGGAGGAGGCATTGCTGCCACCACACACAGCACAGACAGACTATCGTCCTGTAGTGCACACAGTAGCCTGTGGACGGTGCTAACCTTTCTCCTGTTTGATTTTATTATTATTATTTTAAAAACTTTTATCGTACAGATTATCAGTTAGGACGATAACGATACAGTATATACAATTTTAAAAAAGGTATATAATTAACATGATAACGTGAAGATAGGTTAATTCATTTAATTAACCTACTTTAGGAGAATTGGTTATGTTTATTTATTTTTGCGAGTACCTGAGGGGCATACGACTTAGGTGGGTGAGGATTGACAGGTAGAGAACTGATTTATGGAGGATTAATGAGGATGTGACATGATGATGGTAGAGTGGGTTAGGATGATCATCAGGGGGAAGGAAGGATGAGGTCAATTGGAAGTTTTCTTTTGAGGCTAGGGGAGCGTATGGAGGAGGTATGTGGAGGAGGATTGTCATGGATCGTGGGTGGTTTTGGGTGGTTGAGTTGCGCGCTTTTGATTACTGAGTTTACATTGGGAATTTTGATGTTTTTATGGATGACGGAATTTCTTAGGTACCAGCCAGGGAGAGTTTGTGATGGTTTGAATTTTGGTTGAATGGGTTTTGTCTGTTGTTCCCCATATGGAGGAGGCATATGGAGAGGTATATGAGGCGTTTTGTGCTGCTGCTAGTGGAGACAGGAGGGGATGGATTTTCTGTTTAGGAGGGGGGGATATATAGAGTTCTGAGTATTTGGTTTATTTTGGAGAGGAGAAAATTAATGTGAGGTTTCCAGGATAGTTCTGAGTCAAACATGACTCCGAGGTAGGTACGTGGGTGGTTTCCGTTTTTGTAGGGATTAATGAATTGTTTAGATAGAGATGAATTTGGGGAGGATGGTTTTTTGTTAGAGTGAATGGGATGGTTATTGATTTGGTGGGGTTGATACTGATTCGCCATTGTTTGGACCATTGCTCTAGGTTATTGAGCGGTGATTGGAGTGGTTGGAAATCGGCTTTCTCCTGTTTGATTTTAACTGTCAAAGCAGTTCACCATATCGAGGCATCATCCATACAAGATCACTGATCGCACAACATTCGCGAAAATAAGTCGCCCGCTGGTATTGTCTTGGACCTGCAACATTTGGCATAATTCGTGACAGTGTAGATACTGTCCCGGATACTTAACGACCCATTGTGTCACAGCAAGTGTCACTCTTCCTTCTATGCGCCAGCAAGTTTCCTCGTCTTCTCTCCGCTTGTTAAAGTCTCCATGCCGTCTGCCCTGCTGTGGATCAAACGTCACGCACCCTCTAGCCATCCTCCTTCTTAAAATATCAATGACCAACTTAATAAATTTTCTCTCATCCATCGTCGCAGTTCACCTCCTTCATTCGCTCCACCATGAGATGCATGGCGGATTACCTGACCCTCAGCCTCCAATCAAAATTCAGCTTGGTTCCTCGGTTTCTCTCCCTAATTTCTCGCCTTCCAAGATTCCCGGGGTCAAAGAACTGAACTCGGGTATCAGATTTATAAATCCCCATACGGTGTTTTTGTGACACGTTCTGAAACCCTCTGTCTCACCTCTCTGGGTCCTTGGTGTTCACTTGAAAGGTTGTCTCCAATATAGAGAATTCTTCACCCAGCGACGAAACGAAATGGCGATTGCACACAGCCACAGGTCAGGTGTTTAAATCTGGACTGGAGAAATGTGGATTCGGGTTCGAATTACAATCAATGAAACTCTTTTCTTAAATTGTTTACTTAATTTTCTGCCGTCACCTTTCGTTTCCACTAATTTTCTTCTTTCGAGAATGTTCTGTTTAAGGAATATTACAAGAATGTATAAATAGTACTGGACCTCGAATCGTAGGCAGTCTTTCGCAGTACGAACCTTTGTACAGCATTTCGTGTTAAATCAACGTCTATAACCTCCATGGGTGTGTGTTATTTCATCTCACGACTTTTTGGAAACATGCCTATATATGATTTTTTCTTATTTCTAGTAGAAGGAGATGGAATACTTACTTGTCCTTCAAAAATTATGAAATATATATTTTATTTTCAGCCAAGTTTATCCCTTTTCGTCAACATTAACAGAAGCTTTCAACGAAATTAATGAGTGTTTTATTTTTTGAAAAGGAAATTAATTTCAGAAAAAGATGAATTTCTGAAAAATGTATAAATTAGAAGCAATACATTTACAGTGAATGAAGAAATTATATGTTGGATTATTAAATCGTCTTTGTCAATTTTACCTTTTGGCTATTCTTTGTTTGTATGATCTTCGTTTTCATATCCTCAGTTCGTCACAAATACTGACAAGGACAATAATTGATGGTAGAAGAAACGTCTACAATTTAAGTTTAAAGATATTCAATTTTTTTTGTAAGAGTCTGAATAAACGGGTCCTTAAATCTTAATTTACATATGATATTAAGGCACCGTAATCGTTTTCATGACTGGATTTAGACAGACGGTCAGGTATTTTTGGCACACACACACAACCTACTTTTAGCATTCCTTAAAAAATAATAGTGGTAAGGTTATTATTTTTATCAACAGCATTATCTTGAAATCTATCCAAATTTAAATTTAGTCTCAGTTGTTGTTGTTGTGGAATTCAGACCTTAAGATTGGTCTGATGCAACACTACTATCTTGCGCAAGCCTCTTTAAATTTCCTTATTACTAGCACAACCCCCTTCCTCCATAATCTGCTTAGCGTATTCCATTCTTGTCTCCCTCTTCTGTTCTTACCCCACACACACTTTCCTCTAATACTAATTTTACAAGTCCCTATTAATCTATCCCTTCTCTTGGTCAACGTCCTCCAAATTGTACCACTTTTCCCCTATTTCTGTTTAGAACTTCCTCGTTTCTGATTCTATCCTCCAATCTGATTTTTTAGCATTGGCCTGTAGCACCACATTTCAAAGGCTTCTATTGTTTTCCTTTCCCCACAACTCCTATCGTCCATGTTTCGCACCCCCATATAACGCCACGCTCACATACGGAACATTTTTAGCAACGATTTCCTAATATTCATACTTATATTAGACCTTTAAGTAAATCCCTCTTTTTCGCGAAAGCCTTCCTTGCTATCCTGCCTGTGCTATCCTATCCTTTGTGTCTACTATACTTCTACCATCCCTAGTTAATAATTTTCCCAACTGAGAGAAGATTGTGGCGTTATGAGGCGCAGTTCGGCCAACAACAATGGCTAGTTGGCCGAAAGATGGTGGTTCCCCGCGGGGGAGGCCCGCCTTGCATGTATAAAAAATTACGATGGTGAACCCCCGCGGGAAAAATGAGGGCGGGGAACCCCGAAATGTTGAGAAATAGGGGAATTCCCGTCGGAAGGTTTAAAAGGGAAGCCGATGGGTGGCTCGCGATGAGACCCCAGAAGGGAGGCGAGTGGAGCAGAGCGCAGAAGGCAGGCGAGTGAACCAGAGAGCAGATATCCAGAGAGCAGATATCCAGAGGGCAGAAGGCGGGCGAGTGGAGCAGAGAAAGGACGTGGCTCGACCCCAGAAGGCAGACGAGTGGACGGACGTGAGCAGACGTGATCAAATCCTGCAAGACGCCAGAGAGACGCACAAACATTCGAGAGGTGGATGTTTGTTGGGGCAGTAATTGTGGGTAAGCGATAAAAAAATTGTGAAACTTGCTCATTGCTCTGGATAAATTAACATTCAATGATTTTTCTTTCTATTTTCAGCTAATACATACTCCATCTCTTGAGAGACCCAAAATCCCCTGAGATTAAGCCCGTGTCTTCACTTAAATTAATAAACAAAAATATTAAAATTGATCATATTTGTACTTTAAATTAATAAATGTTTTATACAAAAAAATGTATATTACAATATATATATATATATATATATATATATTTATATTTAAAAAAACAGGTCTCCTGGACCTAGCGCGACTAATGGAGGGTCAAGGAATGATGGACAGGAGTAGAGAGGTTATAGTAGATTGAGTGGGAACCTGAAGTAGTCATGCGCTTTTTCCACCCACTGGAATGTTTCCCTCGCTCCAGTTTAAGCACGAGTCTAATTTTCCTCCTTAAATCGTGCGGTAATTGCGTCACGAGGAATTTATTATGACCCCCCGTTAGTTAACGTCACTTAATTGAGAAAAAGGGAACGGTTTCCCAGAGGCGGATATTTGTACGTTCGACAAAGAGTGAGTTCTAATGAAATACAATGAGTGTCCTTGCGCAAGGACATAACACGTTCACCCGTAACAGCAGCAGCAGCACGGGGAAACAAAGTGCGTAGTCGTTGTTGTTGTCTTTTCCCAGGACAGGAATCCGGATACAGTCTCTCTCTCTCTCTCTCTCTCTCTCTCTCTCTCTCTCTCTCTCTCTCTCTGTCTATAGGATAACACTCACAGGAAATTACACAGAGAGAAGAAGAGGAAAAACACTTGTGGCTCACAGAAAACACGAAAAAGGAAAAATATGTGGAAAAGGTAAGTGATTCCCATACAGGGCGCTGCGGGAGTTTTCTCGCAGGCGCTTCAGCCCAGAGTGACTGCGGGGCTTACCACCTGATCATGTCGGGGATGCCTCCTGCACTCTCTCTGGGTACTTTTTATCAAAGTTCTCACATGCCGAGACACCTTCACCTATTTTAGGAGGTATATGTACCGGGGTCAAAGACCTTGGGCACATGGTGGCAAGAAGCTGTCCGCTGATCCCATTCATTGGATCAGTCAGGGGCCAACTGCCTCCTGAAACTGGTGGAGACACGGAGAAGGGAATGCTGCGTCCCCACAGCAGACTCGTCTCCCGTCATTCGGAAGGAAGGGCGTGAGAATAGTACCACTCAATGCCCGACCTACCTGATGCAGGTTTTCTAGGGGTTTTCCCTGCATCTCTTTAGGTGAAACACCGCGTGAGTAGGATCCTTAAACCATAGCCCGGGGGCCCTAGTTAACCCTTGCTAGGCTACCTTGCTCTACCTTCCGCATCCCTCCTTTTTAATTCCCTTCCTATGCTATTAAAGGGGAGTTGCCTGTTTCAGGATCACCCTCATGTAGCCTGTTAACCAAAATAAAAAATTAAGATAGTACTTAATATACAGCCCAAAACTGATCTGTTTGGAGCATTATGAACAATATTTGTAAAATTGAACAGTGTAAATCAACGTCGCTAACGACCAATGGCGGAACTGAGTCAAAAAATCGAACGTACTGTAACGGTCACACACGTCTACCTCGGACTTTGGCGGTGCGGAGTGAAGAGAAGAGAAAAGAGAGAGAGTATTGGATCCAGGGGTAATGAAACCCAGACATAACGACGCGCCTGGGGGGTGGTGGTGTTTTTTCCCAACTATTGTGAGATTTGGCGGCATCGGGCGGTGTTCCCCCCCCCCCAAAAAAAATCCCGTTGGGGAGAGGGGGTAAACTGTTACTCCCAGAGAATAGTAATCGTTAATGTGATTGATTAATATCCATTCCTTCGGGATATGAACTGAAGAAGCTGGGAGGAGGCAATAAAAAGGCTTGCAGAGAGATTTTCCAGACAGATAACTGGAATTTAGGCAAGTGTGATTGTGGAGACGAGAGCGGTGAATCGATCGGATGAGATTAGAGGGCAGGTTGCGCAGACGAGCAGATGATCGAGGAGACGAGGATAAACTTGGAAGAGTACTGAACCAGGGAGAACAGCGGCGGCGGCGGCGTCTCTGATTTGGATCGAGTACGACCCAAATGGAAGGAAATATCAACGAGGAAGACGCTGGAACGTCCATTATGACGACATGGTAATTACTCCTGTAACTTTTTACTGATTTCCAAAATTACCAGGCTCTAGTAGATTTTGTTGAGATATCGAGAATTGTTAGCTTTAAGTAATTAATTAGTATAATTTGTTATGTACATATATATGTAGTATTTAAATAAAAAATAATTGCCGACTTAAAGATTAAAAAAGAAAAAAATTGTAATATTGATGTAAATTTGTTTAGCATAAAATTATTATTTTTTCCTTATTTTATTATAAAAGTTCATTAATAGTACATTAACACTGCAATTACACCAATAATATCCTCCATATTCATTTTAATATACTGCCTAAAAAAGTACAAATAAACATTCTAAATGTAAACTTATCAATGTCAAAGAGTTTTATCTATCAGTATATAAATTATAGCTTTTTATCGAAGAATTGGTTGTTAATTTATATCTCTGACCAACCTCGATGTTAACCCATTATTTTTCAAAGATTTTAATTTTATGTGCAAAATTATTGTAACGTGGAAAGAAAATTTTTTTTGGCTCATTTCCATATATATTTTATTAGTCTGGTTAATAACGTTTGTGTTGTGTTATGCAGTCCTAAGACTGGTCCATGCAAGCCTTTTTACCTCTTAATAACTACAACATCCCACATGCTCCCTAATCTGCTTAGCGTATTCCACCCTTGGCCTCCCCATTTAGATCTTAACCCACACACTTCCCTCTAATGCTAATCTTACAAGAACCTCGTGTCTTAAAACGTGGCTTTTTTAATCTATCCCATCTCTTGGTCAACTTGCTCTATATTTTGTTTATTCTTCCCCTATTCTGTTTAGAACTTCCTCCTTTGTGATTCATTCTCCTATAGCACCACATTTCAAAGGCTTCTATTCTTTTCCTTTCCGCAACTTCTGCCGTTCAGGTTTCGCACCCATGTAAACATCACACTGCATACCAACATTTTTAGCAATGATTTTCCTAATATTCACACTTATATTACCCGTAAGTAAATCCCTCTTTTTCGCGAAAGTCTTCCTTGCTATCCTCTGCCATCCTACTCTTTAGGCTCTACGATCCCTAGTAGCAGAATTCCTTAACTTCCGTCATAATATCCCTTCACCAATGTAACAACCTTTGTTATTCCTCTGCTTCCCATTACCTTGTTTTTGCCTCTATTAATCCTATTATTAAACTCTTTCTTTCAGGACCCCGTTCATGCCATTTATCATGGTTTCCAAGTCTTCCTCTGACTCCTCTAATACTAACATATCATCAGGAAACTTTTAGGGGATTTTATTTCTTCACCCTTGCAGTTTGTTTCCCTTTCCATGTTTAACTTTCTTCATCGCCTGTTCTATACAGACTCCATCCTCCTGTTACTTTTTTTTTCTCTCTTGATTTCTGCTTAACTTTATTGCCTTTGAATTTCAATTACTGCTGACTGCCATCTGTAGAGTTTATGGATAATACTTCTTTCTGGATATTTTTGTTCCCTTCCTTACCCACGTCCATTTAAGGAATATCTCCCTGGTAGGTTGTGACCTATTCCGCTCAGGTGGGTAACAAAAAAGGAGAACAGCCCGTGAATGTTGCATCTGTTGTTTGCGTGGCAATCCACAGTAATAACGTCATGTAATTGCCCCCCCTGCACCTTTCCTTCTCTTCCGCCTGCCGTGGTTCGTGAACTTTTTGAACCTTGCCATTGCATTCCTCCTTGTTCCTATTTGTTCTTTATTGTTTATCATTAGCAGTTGTTATTCGATCGCGTAATTAGCTATCCGAACACCTTTCGGGGGGCGTGGGGAGGTCACGAACGTGTGTTAGTTATTAATAATAATCCCCCACACCGTTTAGTGTCGGAAGCCGCCGCCGCTCATGCTTTTAGTCCATTACCTTCTATTACACCATAAGGCGGAATGTTCACTCATCGTCCTTTACTCTGAGAACCTCTTTTCTTAACCAGATATTGAAAAACAATATTAGAAAAGTCTTTAAAAATAAAAAAAACAATATTAAAACTCCCCACATATTTTCTTTATGATGTCCAGCGTATTATTTTATGTTAATAACTATCTTTAACATTGTCCAAATTATTTTGATATTTTTAAAGTAATTATGGTCATTATTTTGTGTTTTTAAAATAATAACAATCTTTAACATTGTCCATAACTAAATTATTTTGATATTTTTAAAGTAATTATGGTCATTATTTTGTGTTTATAAAATAATGTTTTTAAAATAATAACTATCTTTAACATTGTCCATAACTAAATTATTTTGATATTTTTAAAGTAATTATGGACAATGTTAAAGGCAGAAATTATTTTGTGTTTATAAAATAATGTTTTTAAAATAATAACATTCTTTAACATTGTCCATAACTAAATTATTTTGATATTTTTAAAGTAATTATGGGCAATGTTAAATATAGTCATTATTTTGCGTTTATAAAATAATGTTTTTAAAATAATAACAATCTTTAACATTGTCCATAACTAAATTATTTCGATATTTTTAAAGTAATTATGGTCATTATTTTGTGTTTATAAAATAATGTTTTTAAAATAATAACAATCTTTAACATTGTCCATAACTAAATTATTTTGATATTTTTAAAGTAATTATGGACAATGTTAAAGGTAGTAATTATTTTGTGTTTATAAAATAATGTTTTTAAAATAATAACAATCTTTAACATTGTCCATAACTAAATTATTTTGATATTTTTAAAGTAATTATGGTCATTATTTTGTGTTTATAAAATAATGTTTTTAAAATAATAACAATCTTTAACATTGTCCATAACTAAATTATTTTGATATTTTTAAAGTAATTATGGTCATTATTTTGTGTTTTTAAAATAATAACAATCTTTAACATTGTCCATAACTAAATTATTTTGATATTTTTAAAGTAATTATGGTCATTATTTTGTGTTTATAAAATAATGTTTTTAAAATAATAACTGTCTTTAACATTGTCCATAACTAAATTATTTTGATATTTTTAAAGTAATTATGGACAATGTTAAAGGTAGTAATTATTTTGTGTTTATAAAATAATGTTTTTAAAATGATAACAATCTTTAACATTGCCCATAACTAAATTATTTTGATATTTTTAAAGTAATTATGGTCATTATTTTGTGTTTATAAAATAATGTTTTTAAAATAATAACTATCTTTAACATTGTCCATAACTAAATTATTTTGATATTTTTAAAGTAATTATGGACAATGTTAAAGGTAGTAATTATTTTGTGTTTATAAAATAATGTTTTTTAAAATAATAACTATTTTTAACATTGGACATAACTACCTTAAAAATATCAAAATAATTGTTCTTATTAATAATAAAAAAATTATTTACATCCTTTCTTGAAGTTTTCTGCAGTTTATTTCCTGATGATTTTGAAGAGCAGTGGAATACAATATCTAGAAAGGAGGCTTATACATAACCTCTACAGAAGACAGGGAGCAGTAATTAGAATTTAAGATCAAGAAAAGAAAAAAAAACCGTAATCCAGAAAGGAGTAAGGACAAGGATGATGCAGTCTGTCACCCATGCTGTTTAATTTATATATATAGAAAAGGCGATGAAGTAAGTTAAAAGGGAATATGGAAAAGGAATCATGTTGCACGGAGAAGAAATAAGTACCCCTACGCTTTTGCCGCCGATATTGTAGTTTAGTGGAGTCAGAAGGAGGCTTTTAAAACCATAATAAATGGCATGAACGGGGTTCTGAAAGAAAGAGTTCTATTGAACAGCGGATTGTAACTGAAATTTGTTAGTTTTTCCGTCCTCTTGATTTCATTTTCAACCGTCTTTCTTGAAAATAAATCCGTGGTCGTTTTCCGTTTTTAATGTAACAAAACTCGGTCGTTTTCCGGTGCCCAAGCGGTTTTTCTTCCATTCAGCAATTTTTTCCCACCGCCTCATCGAGTAATCCGGGTGCGACCATCGTGATACAGAGTAGGTCAAGGGTAAAGTCAAAAAAAAAATCTCCGCCCACCCGCGCTGCGCGTTGTTCAACATGGAGAGAGAGAGAGAGAGAGAGAGAGAGAGAGAGAGAGAGAGAGAGAGAGAGGTCAGTGGGGCAAAGGCATAACTCACCCTTCCTCGTGTGAAAATGTCACTGCCCATGGAGGTCCGCTAATCGGAGCGTACGAAAAGGTCAGTGACACACGCGCGCACACACACACACACAGTGCGTTATCGGATCGCAAAGTCATCAGGGTCGTGGGAAACTGGACTGGCAGGAAACTTGCCCAGGCAGCGCACGGGCTCGTTTTCCAATTTGGAAATAATTCGGTCCTGGCCAGATTATCTGGCTTCGCGGACTTCGTTACCTGGTCGAAATTAGGGAGGGCGGAACTGGTTCTTTTATCTCTTAATAACAAATTTTTACACTCACACACACACACGAACAGGAGATTGCCTGCCAAACCTTTTCAGGTATTCTTCTTTTTTTGTATTTATCGTTAGTCTACAGGTATCCCGGTGGCAGATACAAAATGAAATTCCTTAAACATGAATACTCCTAATCTAAAGAAAAATATTCACAGTCCTTTAAAAATTCCTATAGCCCTGAAACAAAAAAGAGAAACACTACAAGAAGTATATTATCTTCACTTTAATTTTTAAATTCGAATATTGTAAAGATAGGGGGTGGGGAGATATTAATTAATGAATTTAATAATTGGGGTTTAAATAAATATACATTTATTAATTGTAAACACAATAATTTTTAATATGGGTAGTGCGTGTATATATTTTATGTACAAAAATAATTAATTAAAATGGGATTGTATTAAAGATCTCAGGGTATTAATGGTTTGGGTGTTGACCACGTGTCTACTGTTCGTTGACGAACCTGAGTTGTCTTCATAGGCGGCGTCTCGCTGTAATTTCCGTGTTGTGGAACTTGAAGCGGCCGGTCGACAATAACACGAAGTCGTGCTGCCAAATTGAGGAAACTCCGCTTTTTCCTCTTTCTTCCCTTGTTGTTAAGACCTTTCTTCCTGGACTGATCAAAGCATGGTCTGTCTCCGCTGCCACCTCACCACCAATCTCCTCTCTCCACCACTCTGCTGCCAATCTCCTCTCACCATCACCTTGCAAAAATCTGTAAAATCTTCTCTAAATTGTCTCCGCCAGCCTCTTTAAAACCTTGTCGTCCCCACTTATCCGACACCTATCACTAAGGTGGCAGGGATGATGGATATCCTCCAATCATATCCCTTGTTTCATTTGGGGAACACACGCCACCCGGTCACCAAATTCCCAGGCAGATTAGGACATTCCGAAACCGGCGACGAGGTGTCAGAGCTTTATGGTCCAGGTGTCAGCCGCAGTCCCCTTTGTTATTATTCCGAGCCGCCAAGACGGCGCGCGGAAAAAACCCCTTCTTCCTTCCTGGCAAGCGACTTGCTCATGCCGGAATATTTGGTATTTAAGTTCCCGTAAATTATAATAAAAAATTGGGTACGCGGGTTCAACTGCGCTACAATATACATTTATATTATTGAGGATAACAACTTCACTTCACACGTGTTTTTTTTTTGGATTTGTCCTGAATTTATTTTCCTGAAAAGGATTTCCTTCCCCCAAGCCCTCCTGCTTGTGCCAGCTGTGATCTCACAGCACTTTCCCTTCAATCCTCCTACTCCCATTCACCCTTCACCCTATACCACCACCCTTCTGTCTTTAGTTTTTCAGTTTATTAGTATTATTATTATTGTTAAAAAAAATATTTATAAAATAAAATAGAATAAATCTGTAACACAAATCTTGTAAGAAATGAAAATAAGGGCCCGTTATAGATACTCAAAGAAAACAGGCTATTAGTGAGTGTAATAAAAAAAGTTCATCGAGGAACGCTTCAACAAAATAAATCAATTAAGTTTAAATAAAGGTTAAATTTGATTTAAGAATTTAGAAAGTTGAGCGGAAGTCGTATTTTTTAGGGGGATTTTTAGGCCATGAAGCAGTGAAGCAAATTTATATATTTTTTGTTGTTTATCTGTTTACGGTTACCGTCCTGCTAGCGGCTTACATACAGACACAGCCATGTTTTGAAGAATTTCCACCCTATATATTTGAAGGTTCTTGGTAGGCAAAGGACCGAATGCGGGCAAGAATATCATAGGAATAAGAAGAAAAAGATATTTGTAGGGTTCTTTCCCGGCAGGTCGTTTACCTAGATGAAGGTGAAAGTTGTTGACTCTTGGGAAGAGTCGTAAAAGTCACACATAGGATATCAAGGAAGGCGATAAATTTACCTTCTTATAGCGAATTCCTGCGCTTCCTCGCCTCCTCATGTCAGTGTCGTAACTACTCTATTAACTTTACTATTAACTACTCGTCTACACTTCTCCTCCTTTTCAAGACATCTTCCTGTTGCAGTAGTGTTGAGAGCCCTTACACTGGACTGACTCCATGCAGATCTATTCTATGAAACTGATTTCATCTCTACACATCTACCACGTCCCACATCCTCCCTAATCTCCTCAGCGTATTGCATTCTCCTCACCCTTCTTCCGTTCACTTCCCTATAATTTTTTTTTACAACTCTCAAATGTCTCAAAACGTCGCCAATTAATCTACCCCTTCAAAGGCCTCCATATTGTTTGTCTCTACTATTATGTTGCTTATAACTTCATGGTTATTCTAGCCACATAATCTCACTCATCCTCCTTATAGCACCACCTTTTCGAAATTTTCTATTCTCATTCTTTCCGCAACTCCTACCATCCACGTTTCGCACTCATATAACGCCATGCTTCATACCTAATATCGAATGAGAAGAAGAATAAAAACCCTTACGCTTTTCCAACGATATTGTAGTATTAGGGGGAGTCAGAAGAAGACTTGGAAACCATAATAAATGGCATGAACGTGGTCCTTTAGAAAGAGTTCAATATGAGGATTAATAGAGGGAAAGAGGGAAACATTGGAATAACAAACGGTGTTACAGTCAAGCCAAAAGGACTGTTGTAGATGTTCCAGCAAACAGACTAATTATATCCTAAATAATTAATAAATAATAATTACTTTTTCTGACAAATTGGCTGTGTTACTAATTTAATTGTTTCTCCCTGTGGTAAATTTTTATTAGAACAGGAGATGAAGAATGTTAAATCGGAATATGGAAATGGAATCACACTGCAAGGAGAGGAAATAAAAACCATACGTTTAGTAGCCGACGGTGTTGTAGTATTAGGGGAATCAGAAGAAGACTTGGAAACCATAATAAATGGTATGAACGTGATCCTGGAGAAAGAGTACAACATGAGGATTAATAGAGGGGAAAACCAAAGTAATGGAGTGTAGTATGGGAAACAGTGGAATAAAAAAATGGGTGTTAGATTCGGAAGGGATATTTTGACGGAAGGTAAGGAATTCTGCTACTTGGGAAACGTAATAACTAGGGATGGTAGAAGTATAGTAGACATAAAGAGTAGGATAGCACAGGATAGCAAGGAAGGCATTTCGCGAAAAAGAGGGAGTTACTTAAAGCTCTAATATAAGTGTGAATATTAGGAAATTGTTGCTAAAAATGTTCGTATGGAGCGTGGCGTTATATGGGTGCGAAACGTGGACGATAGGAGTTGGGGAAAGGAAAAGAATAGAAGCCTTTGAAATGTGGTGCTGTAGGAGAATGAGATGATGAGGTGGATAGAATCACAAACGAGGAAGTTCTAAACAGAATAGGGGGAAAAGCGAACAATATGGAGGACGTTGACTAAGAGAAGGGGATAGATTAATAGGCCACGTTTTAAGACACGAGGGTCTTGTAAAATTAGCATTAGAGGGAAGTGTGTGTGTTGGGGTAAGAACAGAAGAGGGAGGCCAAGGATGGAATACGCTAAACAGATAAGAGAGGATGGCGGTTTTTGGTTAGATATGCTCCAATGAATAGGCTTGCGCAACATAGTTAGCATGGAGGGTTACATCAGACTAGTCTTGAACTGAATACCACAACAACAACAACATATTAACCGTAGGTAAATTCCTCTTTTTTACTAAAACCTTCCTTTCCTGTGCCATCCTACTCTTCACTTCTTAATGTTATCTGTTCTGTAGTCTGTGTGTACTGTTTATAATGACTTTTTTTTTACTTATTTCTTTTGAGATTATTTGTAATTAATTACGCACTTTATTTTGTTCTTATAATTATTTGTAATGTATGACGTATCCAATTTCCTCAACCGTGGAGTAATTGAAACTACAATAAATCTAAATTTACTATACTCCTTCTATGGCTTGTTCTTATTAATTCCTTACTTTTCTTAAAAAAAAATTCGTTACCTTGGTTTTCCCTCTACTAATCCTCATATTGTATTCTATGTCCAGAATCAAGTTCATGTCATTTTCCACGTCTTCTTCTTACTCCCCTAATACCATCCTCCCCCTCCCTCTTCTGTTCACTTTCCTCTAACGCTAATTTTACAAGACCCTCATGTCTCAAAACGCGGCGTGTTAATCTATCCCTTCAAAGTACTCTATATATTTTTCTTTCTTTTTCTTATTTTGTTTAGACCTCCTTCCTTGCTAGTTATTCTCATCCTCCTATTAGCACCACATTTCAAAACCTTTTTATTCTTTTCCTCTCTGCAACCCCTACACGTTTCAGCACCCACATAACGCCACGCTCCGTACCAACATTTTCTAATATTCAGACTTATATTGGCTGTCAGTAAAGTCTTCCTTTTTTACCGTCACCGGTTGTTATGTAGAATTCCTTAACTGACTGCCATTTTAGTGTGTGTTTTTGTGAATAAAATAAATTATCTTAATGTGGTTTATTTTGTTAAATAAAATTAAAGTGTAATGGCCACAGGGCAGGAATTTTTTTTATTTTAAATTTTTTAATTTACATTACACAACACGTTTCATCCCCAAGTTCAGGGATCTCTTTCGTTGTATGAGGGATGAATTCATTTTTTTTCGAAATGCGGGAGGGAGAGGGTTTAATAGAATAGGAAGGGGGAATTGAAATAGGAAAAGGGGTGATGTGGAAGGTAGAGCAAGGTAGCCAATTTTTGTCTGGCCCCTCCGAACTATAGTTTAAGGATCCTACCGAGGTGCAGGGGAAACCCTAGAAAACCTGAATCAGTTAGGTTGAGCTTCCATTTTATCTAGATATTTATTTTTTTCTGCATTTATTTTTTTCTGTATCCAGATTTGGCTTTCTCATCGGCCCTTCCTGATGTTCTTCTAATATTCTTTTCCTCTTTCCGAATGTTTCTCTTTATTTTCCTATAAGTTGCGCTCTATTTTCCCTTCCGCCATAAAATCTTCAACCGCCTTGTATTTCTCTTAGAGTTAAGCGTTCTTCGGCTGCTTTGCACTACGTAGCTATCTATCTCATTCTTCAGTCGTCTGTACTGCTCTTTACCAATTTTATCCCTCGATTTTTTTTAAATATTTACGTGTGTTATCCATGCTTCCCTTCCCTATCAGTCTCAGATGTTGTTCTTTTTTTTTGGCAACTACTATAGGTATTTCTTCCTTTAAGAGCGCCCATTTCTTTTCTCTATTCTTCCTTTCTCCTTTCTCTAGTAATATACTCTGGATATCTTCTTTGACATTCTTAAACCATTTCCTGTTGTTTCAGTTTTTATAATTCCCATTTTTATGCTTTTATTCCTTTCTTTGTGTTTCTTTACAGACTACAGTTAGCTTATGTAAGTTCCTGTTGTTTCAGTTTTTAATTAAATAAGGTCATTATGCCAAGCTTAGGAGTTCCCAGTCCCAGAGTAAGGATCCGTTATTATGTGGTTATTGAAGGGGTGGAGGGGAGGAAAGGGGGTGGAGTTATTACTATCGTCGGCGAAAATCGTTCGCAAGGTTGTTTCGTTGCGTGTCGGTTACGTTGAGGATTGTCAAGGACGGGAGAAACGGTGTGTTGAACCATACATCAAGACTTGTAGTAGAAGAGATAGAACGGTAAGAGCGAGGGGAAGGAGATAGAGAGATGGAGAGAGAGAGAGAAAGAGAGAGCAGGAAAATAAAAGATGCCGCCAGATGATACAGAAAGTTTGACCTCGACATTAATCGCTTGTTCGCCCAGTAAAGGGAAAAAAAGAAGGAGGAGGAGGAGAAGGAAAAATAAACTATCGTTACAGGTGCAGATTACGTGGAAGAAACCATTTCCTGGATTTCCAATTTCTTTCGGCAGCGAAAGAAAAAATAAAAATAATAAATTAAATGTACCTGAAATAATGCTGAAACAACTTCTGGGTTTCCGGAACCCAAATGTGAAAGGATTAACAAGAAAAGAAGGTTTTTTTTTCTATTTTTGACTTGTTGACATTTATTACATTTCATTTATAAAATATAAGTCAGATTATTTCATATATATAACTGCCCGGAGTTGCTCGGGTATTTATTTAATCCTTCGTCACCATCAAATGATTTAAACAGACATCGAGACAGTCAGAAATACTCCCGATACAATATAAAGGGGGTAAAAATATTTTCAGTACTTACCCCGTCCCATCCCCCCTCCGGTTACAGGATGAAATTCAATTCAATTCCAGATCACATGCTAAATGTCAGAATCAAACTCAGTGACTCCCATAACACAGATTTAGATACCATGCTCGACGACTTTTCTTTTTATTTTCATGTGACATCCCTTCCACCTCCCCCAACACACCCCCTCAACCCTTATGTATATTCTTCCCTTCGATGCTGAATGGGGGCTGAAGTTATACGGAAAGAAATTCAGTGAAAAATGCTATCAAATTAATTTCCCAGAAAAAATATATATAAGAATGTAATAACTGCTTTTTTATGGATATTTGAAAAATATTCGGCCCTCTTCATCCCCTGCTCCAAGTGGTGGCAGCCGTGTCTTGCCATAACCGTGTTGGAAATTCGGATCTTCAAGAACATGTGTTAAAAATTTGGTCTAAATAATTTTTAAATCCGTTAAAGGTAGTCTGTTTTACCCCCCTCCCCTTCCAACACCTCTTAGGGGATGAACTGTAACTTAAACTGCATCTTGTATGTCCGAATTAAACGCAGCGTCTCACATTATACCGGTTTAGAGCCCAATCTCGATGTATTTCTTGGCTATTTTTATTTGATACCCCTCCACCTCCACCCTTAAAAATACTCTTCTGGGATGGAAATTATAAGCTAACAGTATCGGAAGAAACCAGTCAAATTAAATGACACAGAAATGTATTTATATGAAGGAAATATTTGTCGTTTTCGGTTATTTAAAATTTTTCACCCCCTCCCCAAGCATGATAGCCAAATCTTACCCCCAACAGTGGTAATTTCCGGGTCGTAAAGAACACGTGTAAGACATTTGGGCGAAATTGGCCCCATTCGATTAGATTTGTATGTGTAACATACACACACACACATACGGGCAATTTTATTATGGAAATTCTTTGATAATTGATAAATTTGTTGTCATCTCTAAACTTATTATTATTGAACTTAAGAAAGTGCATTTTTTTTTCTTTCTGTTTCTGACTTTCGGTTATCTGTTATATTCTATTTTATTATTTTCCTCTTGTAACACCTTCTTATCCATCAACGTTTTATTCACATGAGTGAAAATGGGCCGAGGATGTGAATCCTTAGCCTCTCAATATCACCGTTCCTCTGTTTGGAACCTTTAACGACAGCGAACAGTCGTTGTGTAATATTTTATTCTCTATGGTAAACCACAACGTTGTTGTTGTTGTTGTAGTGGTACTCAGTCCTAAGACTGGTTTGATGCAACATTCCATCATAACCTACATTGCGCAAGCCTATTCATTTCCTCGTATCACGCAAAGTCAACCTCATCCCTAATCTGCTTAGCGTATTCCATCCTTGTCCTTCCCTCTTCTCTTGATACCCCACACACACTTCCCTCTAATGCTAATTTTACAAGACCCTCATATCTTAAAACGTGGCCTATTAATCTATGTCTTCTCTTGGTTCTCTCCATTATTGTTCGCTCTTCCCCTATTCTGTTAACTTCTTCGTTCGTGATTCTATCTAACCCATAGCATTCTCTTATAGCACCATATTTTCCATGGCTTCTATTCTTTCCCTTTCCCCCAACTCCTATCGTCCACGTTTTGCACCCTTATAACGCCTCGTTCCATACGTGCATTTTTAGTAACGATTTCCTAATTTTCACACTTATATTACCCGTAAGGAAATTCCTCTTCCTTGCTATCCTGTGCTATCCTACTCTAGTTATTACGCTTTAGATGTAGCAAAATTCCGTAACTTCCGTCAAAATATCCCTTCCCAATCTAACAGCCTATGTTATTTTACTGTTTCCATTACCTTTGTCTTCCCTCTATTAATCCTCATATTGAACTCTTTTTCCAGGACCACGTTCATGCCATTTATTATGGTTTCCTAGTCTTCTTCTGACTCCCCCCCTAATACTACTACAATAGCATCGGCAAAGCGTAAGTTTATTATTTCTTCTCCTTGCAGTATGATTTCCCTTTTCCATATTCCGTTTTAACATTCTTCATCTCCTGTTCTATGTATAAGTGAAACAGCATGGGGCGACAGACTACTGAGTCCATCCTTTTCTTACTCCTTTCTTGATTACGGCTTTCTTTTCTTGATCATCCATTGTAATTACTGCTTCCTGTCTTTTGCAGAGGTTATGGATAACTCTTCTTTCTCGATATTTTTTCTTCCCGGTGCTCCTCAAAATCCTTAATAGTGTGTTTCAGAAACCACGACGTACCTGCACATAAAATACGTTAATATTTGTTCATTACTCTTACTGACTGATGTTATTTTTTTTCTGTCTATTCTTTCACTGCATTCTGTTCCTTCTGTCTATGTTCTCACCCCCTCCCCTCCCCTCCTTAATTTAATTTTTTTAAATGTCACGTATTATAAAATGATCACGTTTAAACACAGAAAAGGATAATAATTTACTGGTGGAAAATATTTGCAGAATAGAGAATTTTTTTGGTGGGTTTCCCTAATAGGGTAGAAGGAGGGGGGAAACCGTTTTACATCTTTATGCATTTTCACGTTGCATTATCGCGGTTCTATTTTACATCTTCAACGGTGTTCATTTAGAGCGGGAATAAATGAGCCGAAAATTGAACCCTGCGGCAATCCTTTATTTTTTTTTTACTTCCCCCTCCAGCTATTAATATTCAAAATCGACCATCGAACGGTGTTGCTGTATATTAAACGTCCTATTTTTTTTTTTTTTGTAGAGATCCGATCCGCGATCCGATCTAAACCACTCGGTCAGTCGAAACTGCTTATTATATGTACAAAAAAAATTTATAATAAACATTTTTCGTATTTAGCTTCATAATTTGAGTTATTGTGTGTTTTCTCGCCGAATGGATTTGGAATATTCTTTTTAAATACAAACAAAACTCAATGAAAATATTCATAACCGCTGCGGGAGTTTCCTCGTAAGCGCTTCAGCCCAGAGTGACTGCGGGGCTTACCTGATCATGTCGGGAATGCCTCCTGCACTCTCTCTGGGTATTTTTTATCAAAGTTCTCATATGCCGAGACACCTTCACCTATTTTAGGAGGTATATGTACTGGGGTCAAAGACCTTGGGCATATGGCAAGAGTTGTCCGCTGATCCCATTGGATCAGTCGGCCAACTGCCTCCTGAAACTGGTGGAGACACGGAGAAGGGAATGCTGCGACCCCACAGCAAACTCGTCTCCCGTCATTTAAACGGTCGTCAGAATAGTTCCCAACAGCCCGACCTACCTGATGCAGATTTTCTAGGGTTTTCCCTGCATCTCTTTAGGTGAAACACCGGGTAGGATCCTTAAACCATAGCCCGGGGGCCCTAGTTAACCCTTGCTAGGCTACCTTGCTCTACCTTCCGCATCCCCCCTTTTCAATTCCCTTCCTATGCTATTAAAGGGGAGTTGCCTGTTTCAGGATTATCCTCATGTAGCCTGTTAACCAAAAAAAAAAACAAAAAAAACTGAAAATATTCATACCAACGTTTAAATAATAAAATCCTGAAATGATAGCCCTGCCGCATCTGCCGTTACAAAATCCCTTCCTATGTAATTAAAGGGCAATTATCGACCAACTAACCTCAAGTAGTTTCTCAATCAATAATAAGTAGTAAAATGTGTAAACGTTCTAAAATATACAGCAATAACTTAGACTGCGTCATCAGTTTTGTTGTTGTTGTGGTATTCAATCCTCCATGCTAACCTCTATCTTGCGCAAGCATTTTCATTTACCTATAACTAGCACACCCCAATGTCCTCCCTAATCTGCATAGCGTAAACCATCCTTAGCCTCCCTATTCTGTTCTTACCCCACACACAATTCCCTCTAAATGCTAATTTTACAAGACCCTCGTGTCTTAAAACGTGGCCTATTAATCTAATCCCCTTCTCTTAGTCAACGTCCTCCATATTGTTCGCTTTTCCCCTCCTATTCTGTTTAAAATTTCCTTGTTTGTGATTCTATCGACTCATCTGATTTTCCTATAGCACCACATTAGAAAGGCTTCTATTCTGTTCCTTTCCCCCAACTGTTATCGTCCACGTTTCGCACCCCATACGACGCCACGCTCCATACCAACATTTTTAGCAACGATTTCGTAATGTTCACACTTATATTACCCGTAAGTAAATCCTTCTTTTTTTTTTTGCGAAAGCCTTCATCCTGTGGCTATCCTACTCTAGTTATTACGCTTCCCAAGTAGCAGAATTCCTTAATTTCCGTCAAAAATATCCCTTCCCAATCTTAACAGCCTTCGTTATTCCTGTGTTTCGCATACTACACTCCATTACCTTTGGTTTTCCCTCTATTAATTCTCATATTGAACTCTTTCTCTAAGACTATGTTCATGCCATTAATTATGCTTTGCAAGATTCCTTCTGATTCCCCTAATACTGCAATATAATCGGTAATGCGTATGGTTTTTATTTCTTCTCCTTGCAGAATGATTCCGTTTAAAGTTTCTTCATCGCTTGTTCTATTTATATATATATATGTTAAACAGCATGAGTGACAGACATCATCATCATCATCCTTGTTTTATTCCTTTCTTGATTACGGCCTTCCTTTTCTTGGTCTCCTATTGTAATTACTGCTGCGTGTCTTCTGTAGCGGTTCTGTTATAAGCCTCCTTTCCCGACATTTTATTCTACTTGTCTTTACAATGCTTTATAGTGTGTTCCAGTTTACATTTACAAACGGCTTTTCCGAAATCTACAAATGCCATCCATGAACGTAGGCCTGTGTTTTTCCTTATCCAGTCTTCTGAAATTAGTCGCAAAGTCAATATTGCTTCTCTTGTCCCTACATTCTTCCTGAAACCCAACTTTCCTTGTCCTAACACGCAATCTATTTGTCGTTCCATCTTCCTTTATACTAGTTTCGTTAATTTTTTTGCAAGCATGAGATACTAAACTAATTGTCCACAGTTTAGAAAATTGTCAATTTTATAAATATTTTGGATGTAATTAACTATAGAAATAATTTTTGATTTTATTTTTTTCATTCTGAATGATCATAGACAGCCAGGCCTGACTTTCTGTCCTTCCATTTTCTCTCTCTGTGTCTCTCTCCTCTCTTTCTCCCTCTCCTTCTCCTCCCTCTCTCTCTCCCTCCCCCCTCTCCCTCCCCCCTCCCTGTTTTCCTATAAATCTGTAGTTAAATTACAAATTCCTTTGAAGAGAGCCAGGTGGAGGTTGACTTCCCCCTTCCTGGTTTTCCTCTTTCCCTCCCCCCTTGGTCCATGGCCAAGGTAGCTAATTTAAGACTCCTGCAGGCTGAGGCGACCTTGGGGCAGTTTGAGAGGGGTGTATGTACGGGGGTCGAAGACCTTCGGCATACGGTAAGAGTTGTTCGCTGATCCCATTGGACCAGTCGGCCAGCTGCCTCTCAATACTGAACAAGGCACGGAGGCGGCGGGTTTGTTGCGTTCCCACAGCAATCCAGTCTCCCCGTCGTCATCAGAAGGGCGCAGGAGTAGTACCCACTAGCCCCCGACCTACCTGATGCAGGTTTTCTAGGGTTTTTCCCTGCATCACCTTTAGGTGAAACACCGGGTAGGATCCTTACACTACAGCCTGGGGGCCCTAGTCAACCCTGGGCTACCTTGCTCTACCTTCCACATCCCCCCTTTTCAAGTCCCTTCCTATGCTATTAAAGGGGAGTTGCCTGCTTCAGGATCACCCTCATGTAGCCTGTTACCCAAAAAAAAAATCCTTTGTCGCTTCCACACACATGCTAACTCACTTTCCGTCTGTCCATGTGTATGTGTGTGTATGTGTGAGTGTATTATTTGAGAGATTGAGTTTGTAACGTGAGCGACGAACTCAATGGACGCCGCCGCGCCGTAATTCGATTCACGTCGACAGAATGCCAAAGCTTGGAATCCTGAAACAAAATGTCCCTGTAATTTAACACACTCACAGTTATATCCGCTTCCATTCAACCCTCATTAATCATCCTCGACATTATTAATAATATTACTCTGTTTTGTAGTTAGCTTTTTTTATGTTTTCCCCCTTTTGCTCTGTGTTCCGTCGTTCTAGGATTACATTTGTTTCAAATCTGCAGACGGAAATGTGACGGACGACACTTGTCACTGCACTTCAGTCACCACTACATATATAATCCTATGTCCTTATACGCGTTTTACCATAAGGAAGGGCGCTGCGGGAGTTTTCTCGCAGGCGCTTCAGCCCAGAGTGACTGCGGCGAGGCTCACCTGATCATGTCGGGGATGCCTCCTGCACTCTCTCTGGGTACTTTTTTTTATCAAAGTTCTCATATGCCGAGACACCTTCACCTATTTTAGGAGGTATATGTACCGGGGTCAAAGACCTTGGGCGCATATGGCAAGAGTTGTCCTCCGCTGATCCCATTGGATCAGTCAGGGGCCAACAACTGCCTCCTGAAACTGGTGGAGACACGGAGAAGGGAATGCTGCGACCCCCCACAGCAAACTCGTCTCCCGTCATTCATAAGGAAGGGCGTGAGAATAGTAGCCAATGCCCCCCGACCTACCTGATGCAGGTTTTCTAGGGTTTTCCCTGCATCTCTTTAGGTGAAACACCGCGAGGGTAGGATCCTTAAACCATAGCCCGGGGGCCCCACTAGTTAACCCTTGCTAGGCTACCTTGCTCTACCTTCCGCATCCCCCCTTTTCAATTCCCTTCCTATGCTATTAAAGGGGAGTTGCCTGTTTCAGGATCACCCTCATGTAGCCTCACTTCATAGTTCAGGTTACACCAATCGAGTCTGTTTATCATCATAAAAAAGTTTCACAATGAAGCATGTAGCATGCAGCAGCAGCAGCAGCATGAAACACACACATTCCCAGCCTAAAAGTGGGGGGGGGGAAACCGAAGGGCAGTCACGATTCACGAATTAAACGGAACAGCCACTCACTCACTCACTCATGCGCTCTGTCTGAGAGAGCGAAAACGGTATAACGATTATTATCCTTCTTTAAGCCGAATCCCCCAGAACAGTTACTTGGTCTTGTCTCCTTTAGAAATGGCAGTATAATAATAATAATAATAATAATAATAATAATAATAATAATAATAATAATAATAATAATAATAATAATAATAATAATAATAATAAGAAGAAGAAGAAGAAGAAGAAGAAGAAGAAGAAGAAGAAGAAGAAGAAGAAGAATCATATTCCGTAGATCCTGTAAAGAAGCTAAGCTTCAAGGATGTGGAGGAATGGGTCAGGACTGTGTGTACATTTATTACATTATTTTATTGTATAAAAGATGATAAATATACTTATAACAAATTTTTGTATTATAAACTATTATAAACTAATTAATTAATTACTCTTCTCCGATTCTTCTATAAATTCCTTTATTGAATAGAAGGAGGAGTGGCTAAGGCAAAAATGAGCGTAATTCAGTCTTAAATTTACCTTGATTATCGGGGGACAACAACTGTTTAATTCTGTGCTGACTGCAGTCACGTGTTGAAGATGGATAATGCACACCTTCCTTCCTTTCTGTGCAATTGACAATGTTTTACATTTTTTTTATACAGATTATTTTTGTTCCTTGTATTGAAGGGATGAATATCAGTATTATTATTCAAAAATAATAAGTGCCTCCTATTTGTGATTACAAATAACATCCATCAATGAATAAATGTATTGGCACGTCAAAGTGAAAAATGCCTAACTTTTTGAACAGAGTTGTGCAAGAAGTTCGTGTGACGTAACCTGTCTTACTCACATATTGCTCTAATAACACGTTTTTGACTAATAAAAAATCTTATCTATGCCTGCTGCTGAGTTGCCCCCAAAATATAATACCATATGATAAAACAGAATAGAAAATATGCAAAGTATACTAATTTTCTTGTTTTTTAGATGACTGAAGGTGTGAAGGACATTGACAGCATCACATGTAGCTGTAGCTGAGTTCCTCAAGTAATTGAGGATTAATCTGATCATCAGTCCAATTTAATTTATTATTTACTAAGAGACCTAAGAATTTAACAGAGGAAGTTTCATTTACATTTTTGCTGTTGTCGTATTTAAGTGTTGTTATAGATTGTAAAGTTGTGTTGAGTGTGTGTGTGAAATTGCATGAAATGTGTTTTTTGTCACAGTTATTTGTTAGTCCGTCGTTCGCATTAAACACCATGTTAGCAGGTTAGTTAAATTATTGTTACTTGCCTCAGCTTCTAGTGTTTCTTTGAACTTTTTACTATTACAACTAGTATCATCTGCAAAGAGGATAGCTTTAGAAGTTGAATCTATGGTATTAGGAAGATCAATTATAAATATAAGGAATAATAATGGCCCTAATACTGATCCCTGTGGGACACCACCGCAGTTTTAATAATTCCCCAATCTGATTTATGCTATTTCACCTGTACACGAGTCTTTTATTACTACTCTTTGCATTCTATTTTTGTAAGTATGAATTAAACCAAGAAAATGAAGTTCCTGTTATTCCATAGTACCTCAGTTTTTCTAGCAATATGCTATGATGGTCTACACAATCTCAAAAGCTTTTACTTAAGTCACAGAATATACCTAAGGCTAGGTTTACACGCGGGGGCAGTGACGTCAGTGGCGTGTCAACATACGTCAGTGCTGCACTGACAACTGCCTATACATCGCTGACACGACTGGAGCACTGCCTCACTTTTCTTGGAGCGTGTCAACAGTATGTCAGTCATGACTGACGTTCCTGTTCCTCCTCCACCGCTGCCCTCATGTGAGGCCAGTTAGTGGCAGTTACGGTTGTCGATTATCGATTGTGAACGGTGAGGCACGGTTGACTATTATCAATTGCGCAATGGTAAACAATTTGTATTTTGCATTTTCAATACGCGTGCAAGTTTGTTATTGTGTGCGATTCGAGTAAGTGAATCTTTGTTGTGAACAGCGGCTAGAAGTTTGGTTCAGATAGCATTTAGGATAGAGTTCGTTTGTTGCACCTACCTATGAGCCTATAAATTTTTAGGTTAACTTTCCAAACATAATTATTGTCCAGCCTCCAACGGCACAAACTTTAACTGGGGGAAAAAAATTAAGCAAAAGAATTATGTATAGCTATAAACATACTACTTACTATCACACGTAATGAAAAATAATTCATTTCGTTTTGTTCAGTAATTGACAACTTTAAGGGGAATAAAACAACAAGTAATAGAAACCGACCCAATTAAACACTGGAAACCAACTTCAAAGGAACAGGCGCTGGCTGTTTTTATTATTGCTTGATTTCTGTAGTAATAATATAAAGCAATATTACTAAACAACTGTTTTCATTTTTATGTATCTATAGCACAGTAGCGTAATACTGAGTTTGATTTTTTCAGGAAGCCTTTCCTCCCTCGTTACGTCTATTCTATCACAAATACAGAGTGATTAGTTCCTGTTTATGGACATTATGCGGCGTGTGCGAAAAGACAAAGGGGAAAAATATTCAACAACTTGATATAAACAATATATCGACACTATGCAACATCAACATTCCAACCTGTGTCGTAGTTGCCTAAAAAATAGCAGAGAAGTATAAACATGCATCAGAGTTCTCTGCCCCGTTCTGTAGTGAGGGCAGCACAGAATTGTCAGTGAAGAAGTGGGCAGTTATCTGCCCAATATGTAAACGGTAGGCAGTGCACAGACAACCCAACTTCGACGAACATCACTGCCCCTGCCCTGTGTAAACCTAGCTTAATGGTTGTTGTACCGATTCGCATTGTCTGCGAGACCTGCAATGAGGGGCGGCGGTCGGACGAGCAACAATGCCTTCACACCTTGCGGAGGCGGGGTCAGCCACCGCATTGTTACGAAACATGTGCGCGCGCTTGACGCTGATGAAGAAATCACCTGCCAATGACGTCCCTTGTTGCAGAGTAAATCACGTACCGCCTCGCTTCCTATTACCGGACAAATGACAACGTTATTCACATAAACGAGAGAAATAGCTGTGAAAAACTAATGAGAAACTTACATAAAGACAGGGCTGCTGTTACATGGCAGAATTAAACAAATAATATATTTTTTTTAAAAAAAAGAAAGAACATTATTAACATAAATGAGAAAAAAACAGTTGTAAAAAAGTAATGAAACATTCTGACTTTAAAATTTACAATATAAATAAAAAGACGGCCAAGAAGGCAGCATGGAAATATATCGCCATTCATTCAGAAAAGCGACGTTATTGGCATAAACGAGAAAAAAACACTTGTGAAAAACTTAATGAAAGTCATTACTGTTAAATTACAGATTTATTTTTGGAAAAAACCTTCGTGGCAGAATGAAGTATATTAATGAGGTAAGAGCCATTAGAAAATTTAAATAATTTCTTCGAGTAATATTTGTCAAATGACTGAATTTTAATTTTAATGATAATGATGAATAACCACGGGTTTTTTAATCAGTCGCTCCATTTAATTAACCAAAACCGATTTGTAAATTTTTATTCAATTTTGAAGGAGGTTTCGGCATACGCCATACTCATCTACTAATCTAAAAACACTGAATATTTGGAGGAAGTTCTAAACAGAATAGGGGAAAAGCGAACAATATGGAGAAGGGATAGATTAATAGGCCACGTTTTGAGGGGCTTGTAAAATTAGCATTAAAGGGAAGTGTGTGTGGGGTGAGAACAGAAGAAGGAGGCAAGGATGGAATACGCTAAGCAGATTAGGGAGGATGTGGGATGTGCTAGTTATAAGGAAATGAAAAGGCTTGCCCAAACCAGCCGTAGGACTGAATACAACAACAACAACAACAACAATTATTTTGATTTTTTTTACAATATAAAAATAAATTTGATTTTAACATGTTTACAATCTTAAATCCACTACACATACAGTTTTAATAAAGGTATATATTTTATTATCTTAAAATACTTTTTTTTGTCCAATATGGAGTAAGGTATTGTTCCCCTTTAAAAGATTAAAATTTTTATTTGTATTCACCGCATATTTTTATTTATGTACTGAGTTCTATTAATTATTTAACTTATTCAGGTCTATTTATGATTTACAAAAACATATTTACGTACTAAAATTTCTGCTCTATATGACAGATATATCAAATTTATTTTATAATATCCCTGGCCGCAATTTCTTTTTACTATTCAAAAAATTTACCGATTAGACTAGTCTAAGGGCTGCTTAGGGTGTTCCATCCTTTGCCTCCCTATTCTATTTTTGAAACCCACACACAACTTCCCTCTAATGCTTTCTTGTTTGCCAGACACGAGGGCCTTGTAAAATTAACACTTATAGGGAAGTGTGTGTGTGGGGGGGTAAGAACAGAAGAGGGAGGTCAAGGATGGAAAACTCTAAGAATATTTTGGGGGGGATATGGGGTGTGGTAGTTATGCGGAAATGGAAAGGTTTGAGTACTATAGGTTAGCATGGAGGGTTGAATCAGACCAGTCTTAGGATTGAATATTACAACAACAATATAGGGAAAAAGAGTGTTTATATAAAAAATTTTAATGGGGCGATTATGAAAAATGACAAAAGTTTCCGGATCACTTCCCTCTTGATATTGCGGAAAAAAAGTAAATGAAGAAACCCGCAGGGGATAATTTTAGGGTCAAGTATTTAGGAAACAGAGCGGGTCTTCCACGTCGTCGTCCGTTTGTGATGGTGAAAGTTGTGCTGCAGGAAGACCACACGGAGCGATCCGTTCCCGAAGCAATGCAGGTCAAAGGCGCGCGACCTTCAGCTCCGACGGTAAAAACCCCTTTTCCCTTTCGTTACGGCCTGCAACAGTTGGACCGGCACGGAATAACTTCCTCCAGGACAATGTGCTATTGGGAAAAAAAATATATATGTATATTCAAGGCGTGGCGAGGCGGAGAAGGAAGGATACTGATGAATAGGGGAATATTATTTTGTTGTTCTTATGGTATTAAGTCCCTTATGCGACCCACCATGCTCACCTACCTTGCGCAAGCCTTTTCATTTCCTTAAACTATCACAGCTACACATATACTCTATAATCTGCTTACCTCCCTCTTAGATAATCTAAGATCGAAGCAGACTGCTGGGCCTGCTGATAGATGTGAACAGAACAGGAAGGACAATTTGGTTTAGTATGCTAAAATGCGTGCTAAATATTTACGAAAATAGTATATAGGAGGATGGAACCATAAACAGAATACGAGTTAGGGGAAGAAAAGTTTGGTTACAGGAAGAATGTAGGGACAAGAAAAAAACAATATACGTAGACGAATTAAGGTTATACAGGAAGAAAAAAAGGGAAAGAAACTGTCCTCAAAAAAGAGAAGATATCATCTCAAGCTATTGGTACAGAAAAGCGGTTTTAGTGATAAAGGTGGCGTACTTTGAAAGTTTTGTTGGAAAATAAAACCTAGAAACTGAGATTGATTTTTTCCCTCTCTTCTTTTCTTGATACTGAAACAGACAACTCCCCTCCCCTTTAATAGTATAGGGAGGCTAATTGAAAAGAGGGAGGGGGATGTTGAAGGTAGCCCAAGGCCTTGACTGTGGCCCCCGATGCTATGGTTTAAGGTTTTACCCTCACAATGATTTACCTAAAACGGATGCGGGGGGAAAACCCTAGAAGCCCCTGCAATCAGGTAGATCTGATTTTTGGTTTTTCTACATTCACGATTTTCCGCACGAATGACGGGAGAGGAATCCGCTTTTGTTGGGGGGTCGCAGCATCCCTCTTCTCCGTGTCTCCGTAAGTTTTAGGAGGCGGCAGCTGGCCGACCCCGACTGATAAGATAAGATTTATTGGATCCATTAGTCCTCTATTGAGGAAATAGGACAAGTCAAAGAATATATGTTACATATCACACACACTAAGAATACAAATATAATAAGAAACAAAATATGGATACAACATATGTTCTTACCCCACACACACTTATCTCCAATGCTAATTTTACAAGACCCTTGCGTCTTAAAACGTGGCCTATTAATCTATCCGCATTTCCCACAACATCTTCTTTCGTCGATATAAAATCCTGAGGAAGGAAATGTACATGTCATGTTCGGTGGGAAAAAAAAACATTCTGAAAAAGGGAAACATGAATTTTACTACACGAAAACAAGAAAAAAACAGCTCTTTAGAACCCAGGAATAGAATTACTATTCCGGTTAATAGCTGTATCACATTGTATTGAACATGCTGGCCTATTAATTAATCCGCATTTCCTACAGCATCTTCTTTTGTTAAGATAAAATCACGAGGGAGGAAATGTAAAAAAAAATTCCGATCGCCGCAATACACTTTTTGAAGGGTCAATGAATGGCAGGTACCAAGGGCCGAACAACTAACTTTTAATCGGCCGCCCGTGTAGGGAGTTGAGGGTTGAAAATTCTTCAGGGGACACGCAAGCTTCAATATCAACATTTTGACACGTCTGAAAATCTCCCACTGGGGAAAGTTCAATGGTTTGATGCGTGGAGGTTTTGGCGACTTTGAAGAAAGACATGCGGATGCCGTATTTATAAACTTGGAGAAATGTGAGATAATTTGTTATTAAACAATAATTTTATTATTATTACGTAGCTGCTATTGAGAATATGCCCGGTGGCAGTTATATACAAAGAAAATACAAATACAATTACAGAAAGAAAATACAATTCACCCTAAGGAACAATCTTTAAGTGTCTTATGAAGGTTTTGATCTGAAGAAGAGAAGTCAGGAGGCACACAGAAATCACTTCACTGCACTTCACTGATTCTAAAAACTGCTCACTTTGGTTTCCTTAGCCTATTTCTTAACTGATTTACGCTACCCCGAAAAGTCGTCAGTATTTCAGCAGATAATGAATTCCAATCGCGTATTGATCAATTTTCAAATGAAAATTTTCTTCTGTCTGTGGGTTGCCCCTTATATTTAATTTTGAACGTGTGATCCTTTTTAGAGATATAAGATGATATGTTATTTCTTTCCAGGCCTGTTTACCCTTATAAGCTTTATATATTTCGAATGTTTTCCTATATTACTGACAGCTTCAAAAAACAAGGGTACAGCCGGCTAGAGTCAGGTGTAATACGGATCTAGAGGGGAGGTTCGAGGAGGATGAAAATGTCTGTGGCAGCCCAATTGTTAACGGAATTTCTAAGTGGCTGACAATATTTTTATAAGTGGTGATAGTGATCAAGACTTGAGTGACGGTCTGTGGACAGCAGGTATGGAAACGCACCCCACAATCCTTAGGTTGCTCCAGAAGCCAACAATCCAGAGTCACGGCAAAGGTCCCTGAGCGTTGCGATAATTTATTCCAGAGCACCTTTGGTAATGTACCCATTAAACTATAAACCTCAGATCACACTTCCACTTCCAAAATTGGTCAATAGCAAACAATCATAAGCCGCACTGCTTCCAGTATGGGGGTTAACGCGTCTCTCTCCAAAAGCCGCGAAACATCACACATGCATTAGGATTTTCCCAATTCGTGTGTGAAAGAGTGGCGCTTACAAAATATTGTGGCGACTCAGCTTATTCTCCCGACGTGATTTACGACCCACACAGAGCCAGCCGCTTTAACAGATATTTGTTCTGCCGGGGCCCCTGGTACCTCGAGATGCAATGACCCGACGAGTTCTGGAATTCAGAAATTTAGTTTTTTTCCGTAAGATTATCTAATTAAAATGAAATTAAGTAACCCAGGGTATTCATTTATTGCATATACGTCCATTAAAAAATAATCAATAAGGGTTATTAGAACAGCTAAGAGAAAGACTGTATCTGGATAGAAAGTGAGATATTCGTTATCTCAGATTGAAAATGTTCCTTTAAAATACAGGACAGGAAAATTATCATTTTTAAATATTGATCTATTTACAAATCAAAATTTTCCTCCGTCTGTGCGTTGCCCTTTTTCTTTAATTTTGAACGTGTGATCATTTTAAGAGATATAATTCGGCGCCGTAAGATGGTTTGTTATTTCTTTCCAGGCCGGTTTACCCTTATAAGCTGTAATGTATTGCGCAAAACCTGGCATGTTTCCCTATATTACTGAGAGCTTAAAAAAAACAAGGCCTCAGCGGGCTAGAGTCATGGGTAATTCTGATGTAGAGTTGAGATTCGAAGTTTCGAGGAAGGTGAAAATGTCTGAGGAGGCCAATTGTTAATGGCTGACAATATTTTATAAGTGGTGATGGTGACCGAGACTTGATATGTGGACAGCAGGTATCAAAACGCACCGCAAATCCTCAGGTTGCTCCAGAAACCAACAATCCAGAGCCGCGTCAATGACTTTAAAGGGTCCCTGAGCGTCGGTGATAATTTATTCCAGAGCACCTTTGGTATTGTACCCATTAAACTGCAAACCTCGGATCTCGCTTCCAGATACAAAATTGGCCAATAACAAGTAATCATTAACCGCACTGCTTCCAGTATGGGGGTTAACGCGTCTCTCTCCAAAAGCAGCGAAACATCACACATGCATTAGGATTTTCCCAATTCGTGTGTGAAAGAGTGGCGCTTACAAAATATTGTGGCGACTCAGCTTATCCGCCCGACGTGATTTACGACCCACACAGAGCCAGCCGCTTCAACAGATATTTGTTTTGCCGGGGCCCCTGGTACCTCGAGCTGCAATGACCCGACGAGTTCTGGATTTCGGAAAATTTTGTTTCTTTTTTCCCCCTAAAATTATCTAATTAAAATGAAATTAAGTAACCCCCGGTATTCATTTATTGCATACACGTCCATTAAAAAAATAATCAATAAGGGTTATTAGAACAATTAAGAGAAAGACTGTGTATCTGGATAGAAAGTTAAATATTCGTCATCTCAGATTGAAAATGTTCCTTTCAAAATAAAGGTTTACCTGAAATAAATATTAAGTGCAAAATAAGGTAAACAAGCTATTGTAGTTAAATAAATAGGAAAACGTATAATGAACGCGGAATTTTCCGCCCCAGGTAATATGTGTATTCATAAATCGTTCTGCGAACTGTAAATGAGGATTAAAAATTTATACGGTTTATTCGCACAACGTTAAAAGGAATAGCCAATGAAATAGTGTTCCTGGAGTCCTCATTGCACATTCAATAATAAATAATTTTTTTTTCCCCCACCTATTACATTGTCTGTTAAAGTCTGTAAACCATTTCAATAACAGTGAAATAAATTGTTACATTAGTTTACATTTAAATATTTAGTTATTAATTTTGTTGAACGACCTATGGTCCACAGTTCTCGTATGTGTGTGTTTGTGCGTCTGTGTGTCCATGTGTTTTGTGGTTTACAGAACTCCCGTTAAGGTTAAACCTATTACGTAACAGTCCCAGCCGGTGGTTCGATACAAGAAATTACAGAGAGTAAAGAAATATATAATTACAGTGACAGAAGGAGTAACGGTACTGAAATGATAATCACGAATTTAAAACTTTACGTCATTTCGGTCCAATATTAGAAAAAGAATTGATTCTATGTCGCTACAGAAATGGATAATGGCTTTTGTGTTCAGTTTCGGAGGAGAGGAGGAGAGAAAAAAAAACAAGTTATTTACTTGACGGAGGCAAAAATCTATTTAGGCGGGAAGTTCAAGGTGGAAGGAACGAGACAAATACATAGTGCAGTTCGAGGGGGGAAAGGAAGGTAAAAATAATAGTGGCCGACGTAATTAGAAGCGTGACTGGAACGGGAAATGGGGGCGACATTCCAGATTACGGCGACAAAACAAAAATTTTCCAGTTGCGGAATAATTCCTCACGCTCCAGGGCAAATTCCTACGCGTCAGCAGTCGGGGTGAATGAATATTCATTCAACATTCGCGGAATATTCCTAACTGGATGATGAATTTTATTATTATTACCTCGACAATCAAATATTTCTAAGAATAAAATCTATTTCCAACGAATAAATATATTTATTTCATTCCCCATTCCTTTGTGTAAGGAGTTCCAGATACAAGTATTTAGAGGATTATTGCTGTTGTTGTGAAGGTATTTTCACTCCTAAAATTCATTTGATGCAATCCTCCATGCTAGCCTAATCTACTCAGCGTATTCCACCCTTCGCCTTCCTCTTCTATTTTTACCCTAACACACACTTCCCCCCTAAATTTTAAATTTTCAAGATCCTCATCTCTTAAAACGTGGCCTATTAATCTATCCCTTCAAAGTCCTCCATATTGTTCGCTCCTCTCCCCCTATTCTACTTAGAACTTCCTCGTTAGTGATTCTATCCACCCCATCATCTCATTCTCCTATAGAACAACATTTTAAAGGTTTTTTTTTCTATTCTTTTTCCTTTCTGTAACTCCTACCGTCCTCGTTTCGCTCCTATATAAATGCTGCAATCCACACAAACATTTCATTCAACGATTTCCTAATATTAAAACATATATTAGCCGTAAGTAAATTCCTCTTCCTTGCTATCCTACTCTAGTTATTACGCTTCCCAAGTAGCAGAATTCCCTAACTTCCGTCAAAATATCCCTGACTTCCCAATCTAACAGCCTCTGTTATTCCACTGTTTCCCATACTACACTCCATCACCTTGGTTTTCCCTGTATCAACGCTCATGTTGTACTCTTTCTCCAGGACCACGTTCATGTCATTATTATGGTTTCCAAGTTTTCTTATGACTCCCCCATAATACTACAATATCGTCGGCAAACCTTAGGGGTTTTTATTTCTTCTTGTTTCATATTTATTCCCTTTCCATATTCATTTTTAATATTCTTCATCGCCTGTTCTGTATATTAACTTATACAGCACGGGTGACAGACTGCTGCATCATCCTTGTCTTACTCTTTTCTTGATTTTTTGCATTATTTTCTTGCCTATCAATTTTTTAGACATTAATCTGACTTAAAGTTATAAATAAAATACAACCATTGGTCAAATGCCAAAAATATAAGAATTTTAATGCAAAATAAGACGTTTCGTCTCCAAGTTTCGGAATCTTTTCAGTTCTTAAGTTAATTAAAAATCCTGAACAGAATTTTTTTTTCTTCGTACTGTCACATCCTATTCTGAACCTTTTCTCTATGGCCCCATTTCATGCCATTTATTATGGTTTCCAAGTCTTCTTCTGACTTCCCTCCTTGCAGTATGATTCCCCTTTCCATATTCAGTTTTCAGTTTTCTTCATCGCCTGTTCTATATTAAACAGCTTGGATGACTGCAGCCTTGTCTTACTCCTTTCTTAAATTCTGCTTTCTTTTCTTCTGATATTCTATTCGAATTACAGCTGACTGCTATCTTAGAGGTTGTGTATAAGCATACTTTCTCGATATTTTTTTTCCGGAGCCCTTCAAACCTTCGTAATAATGTGTTCCAGTTCACTTCTCCTAAATCTACAAATGCCATGAACGTAGGAAGGTTCTTTTGTTTTTCAGTCTTCCAAAATTTAACCGCAGAGTTATTATTGCTTCTCTCGTCCCTACATTCTTCCTAAAACCAAACTGATCTTCTCCTAGATCGCATTGTATTTGACTTTCCTTCCTCCTTTATGCTAATTTCTTTAATATTTTTCTCGCACGAGAAAATACTAAAATATTTGTCCTTTTTTTTCGCATCTATCAGCCCTGGTCTTCTTTGGTATGGTTATAATTATGTTTTTTTCTAAAATAATCTGGTATCCTTTTCCTGTTTCGTAGATTTCGCAAACTGTCCTGAAGTAAGAAATCTAAGGATCATTATTTCGTTATGGCTAGAAAAATCGTTTAAATGGTTATAATTAATGGATTTACTAAAATCATCTGGTATCCTTTTCCTGTTTCGTAGATTTCGCAAACTGTCCTGAAGTAAGAAATCTAAGGATCATTATTTCGTTATGGCTAGAAAAATCGTTTAAATGGTTATAATTAATGGATTTACTAAAATCATCTGGTATCCTTTTCCTGTTTCGTAGATTTCGCAAACTGTCCTGAAGTAAGAAATCTAAGGATCATTATTTCGTTATGGCTAGAAAAATCGTTTAAATGGTTATAATTAATGGATTTACTAAAATCATCTGGTATCCTTTTCCTGTTTCGTAGATTTCGCAAACTGTCCTGAAGTAAGAAATCTAAGGATCATTATTTCGTTATGGCTAGAAAAATCGTTTAAATGGTTATAATTAATGGATTTACTAAAATCATCTGGTATCCTTTTCCTGTTTCGTAGATTTCGCAAACTGTCCTGAAGTAAGAAATCTAAGGATCATTATTTCGTTATGGCTAGAAAAATCGTTTAAATGGTTATAATTAATGGATTTACTAAAATCATCTGGTATCCTTTTCCTGTTTCGTAGATTTCGCAAACTGTCCTGAAGTAAGAAATCTAAGGATCATTATTTCGTTATGGCTAGAAAAATCGTTTAAATGGTTATAATTAATGGATTTACTAAAATCATCTGGTATCCTTTTCCTGTTTCGTAGATTTCGCAAACTGTCCTGAAGTAAGAAATCTAAGGATCATTATTTCGTTATGGCTAGAAAAATCGTTTAAATGGTTATAATTAATGGATTTACTAAAATCATCTGGTATCCTTTTCCTGTTTCGTAGATTTCGCAAACTGTCCTGAAGTAAGAAATCTAAGGATCATTATTTCGTTATGGCTAGAAAAATCGTTTAAATGGTTATAATTAATGGATTTACTAAAATCATCTGGTATCCTTTTCCTGTTTCGTAGATTTCGCAAACTGTCCTGAAGTAAGAAATCTAAGGATCATTATTTCGTTATGGCTAGAAAAATCGTTTAAATGGTTATAATTAATGGATTTACTAAAATCATCTGGTATCCTTTTCCTGTTTCGTAGATTTCGCAAACTGTCCTGAAGTAAGAAATCTAAGGATCATTATTTCGTTATGGCTAGAAAAATCGTTTAAATGGTTATAATTAATGGATTTACTAAAATCATCTGGTATCCTTTTCCTGTTTCGTAGATTTCGCAAACTGTCCTGAAGTAAGATATCTAAGGATCTTTATTTCGTTATGATTAGAAAAATCGTTTAAATGGTAATAATTAGTAAATAAATTATTGTTATTTCGGGTGACGTGAAGTAAAGAAAGTCGTTGAAATAAGGATTACGTACAGCGTTTGTTTTGGTAGGGTTGAAACGTGCCGCTTTTTATTTTTTATTTTTATTTTTTAAAAAAGAGAGAGAAGCAGGTTAGCCAACCACGTGCCGAATGACAAGGTGCAGGAAGGACGGAGGAGGTAGGAGGTTGAGTCAACCTGCCTGCAGTAGTAAGTAGCAGCAGTGGATACGTAATGAGGCGGCGCATTACTTGCCAGTCATAAATACGGGAGAGACTTTCACTGGCCTTGGGATCGGGGGCAAGGTCGCTTCGTGGGAACCCAACTACGGAAGAGTGAAAGGAGACGTTGTAACAACAGACCATGTCAGACTGCGCCACCAGGGCGGATATCGCTTGGTAACAGACATGGGGGGGATTTCGGCGGACACGGAAATAAACAATGACCTGCAGAGAAAAAAAAAGGAGGAATGAGCTCACGGAAAGAGGGAAAGGGGGGGTGGAGAGAGAGCAAGGTCTTGCACGGAAAGGGGGAGAGACCCAAGGCGGAAGTGACACCGTCCTCCAGATAACTGCAATTACATTTAAAGACATATATCAAATTCCTGCTTTCACAAAAAAAAACCACGATTCAGAAGCTTTTATTTTTCGACGACGACGACGACGTTTCGTCATCACATTTTCGGGTCTTCAGTATGCATTCATCTCTACATCCCCCCTCCTCCTAAACAGAAAATCACAACCTCACCCAATCGCGGCGGGCGTCCCCCAAGGAAGTGTCATTTCCCACCCTTCCTATACAACATCTTCTCCCACAACATCCTAACACTAGCACAGAGCCATCTCCTATGAAACCTCCTCACCTCTCCCTCACCTCCGATTTCCAACCACTCACTCCAATCAGCGCTCAATAACCTAGAGCAATGGTCCAAACAATGGCGAATCAGCATCAACCCCTCACCACCAAATCAATAACCATCCCATTCATTCACTCTAACAAAAAAAACCCTCCTCCCCCCAAATTCATCTCTATCTAAACCAAAGACATATATAAATAACATAGACTGGGGACAAGGCGCCGCCATATTTGAAGCAAATTGAAGGCTCAGGCGCCATTTTTTGAATGGTAAGGTGGGCGTGTCCTGTCGTCTGCTGGCATTGAATTGAGGTGGACTTAGGAATACGTGCAGGAAGCGTATCTCGTAAATCAATATTTAAAAACTATATATACATATGTATTAAAGTTACAAATGAGCGGAAACCAGCTAGAAAGTGTTTCATTACATATAATATATATATAACACATCACTTAAAAATTGTAAATTATTTCTGTTGTCACACAAGGAAAGGAAAGTGCCGAAATTAAAGTTAACACGGATAAAGGGGCTCATTAACATCATCTCAATGCTAAATACAACATGTAAACATTGACAGTTAATGAACAGGAAACTTTATAATAGTTAATTTATAATTTTTGTTTTAAATCAGTCATTTCTGATATTAATGGCCGAATTATTAGATGAGATTAGATGAAGCATCTCGCTCATCAGTCTATAATAAAGATTACTCCCAATATCTAAAATTTTAATTTTTTTTACAATCATACAATTGTACGTTGTACAAGTAACATCTAAATGCATCTAGACTGACATTAAATATAGTTGAAAGTTGATAGGGATCAAGGTTAAACGAAATAAAACACATTCATTAATTACAGTACAGAGAACTACTTTCATAAAAAGAACAAGAGCTGGCTTGCATATTCTAGAGCACCACCAAGATCAGAAATTTGGTAAATATCCAAGTTACAAACACGTGCTGTCAAAAGTGAAAATATGATGATGATATTTACTTAAAATACGATATTCCAGTTGTTTTTGAACTACGATTAGTACAATTGTACGCTGAACACACATTTGGCATGATTTCGGATGAAAAACAATATATTTTAATCACAAAAATACACGATTATTCAACCTCAGTCATTTAACACAGTACATACGGTCAAAGTTCTTGACCACCGTAGACATTGTGATTGTCCCTGTTGTTAGTTGCTGCCACCCAGGGCGCTGTAACGTCCTCTCTATGATGTTTATATATCTCTTTGATCTAAACAATTCATTAATCCCTACAAAAACGGAAACCACCCACGTACCTACCTCGGAATCATCATGTTTGACTTCAAAACTATCCCCTGGAAACCTCACATTAATTTTCTCCTCTCCAAAATAAACCAAAAATTCAGAACTCTATATATATCCCCCCCACTCCTAAACAGAAAATCCATCCCCTGTCTCCACCAGCAGCAGCACAAAACGCCTCATATACCTCTCCTCCATTATACAACCCACCTGGTCCTGTGCCTCCTCCATATGGATGGGGAACAACAGCCAAAACCCATTCAACCAAAATTCAAACCAAACAAAACACAATACTACGCACCATCACAAACTCTCCCTGGCTGGTACCTAAGAAATTCCGTCATCCATAAAAACATCAAAATTCCCAATGTAAACTCAGTAGTAATCTCCAAATCCATAACAAACCTAATCAAAAGCGCGCAACTCAACCACCCAAAACCCCCCACGATCCATGACAATCCTCCTCCACATACCTCCTCCACACGCTCCCCTAGCCTCAAAAGAAAACTTCCGATTGACCTCATCCTTCCTTCCTTCCCCCTGATCATCACCCTAACCCACTACTCTACCATCATCATGTCACATCCTCATTAATCCTCCATAAATCAGTTCACTCACTACCTGTCAATCCTCACCCACCTAAGTCGTATGTCCCCCTCCTCAGGTACTCGCAAAAAATAAATAAACATAACCAATTCTCCTAAAGTAGGTTAATTAAATGAATTAACCTATCTTCACGTTATCATGTTAATTATATACCTTTTTTAAATATTGTATATACTGTATCGTTATCGTCCTAACTGATAATCTGTACGATAAAAGTTTTTTTAAAAAACGTATGCATTCATGAGATGTAAATAAATTTCGTTTAAAGTTTTTAACTTTGTAATGTGTTAATTACGCGAAGGGAAACTTTAAGTCTGTGCATCTGTTTCCTGGCTTTGTGGCTTATAACTAGTATATTTGGATTTAAGATTTTAAATTTAGAAAAAAACATTATAGGTTTTAATTAATTTAAATTGAATTTCTCTTAAATAAGTTATTTTGTTGGAAATTAAATAATTAAGGTTTTATAAAATTTCAATAATTTATTAATAAAAATTCAAATTTATAATATCTTTACAATTTATGTAATTATTTTGTATCGATATTTGTTAAATATAATTGTTGTATGTGCAAGAGAAAGCCCATTCACGAAAAAAAACTTTCAGGGGAGAATCACCGCGAAACGATAGCGAAATGTGAATCTTACTTTTTATCAATTCTACTTGTTGTTTTTTATTTTTGTTTTTTTTTGGCTGTCGTTTAGTCACGATATTCTGCACTATTATTTTTTTTAGGCGATAAGGAACGAGGAAACGTGACGCGGTTTTTTCACCTCAAGGTTTTTGCTCGCAATTACTGTACATTGTTTCTATCATATTGTAATGAAATACAGTGACGTTTATATGATCACTAAAGTAGGTACGGTACGCAAATGAAGGTCACAATTTACTGACTCTTTAACAACCACCATAAGAAATACCACGGTGACTAAAGGCAATTGGGAGGATTAAGGATAGAGAGAGAGAGAGAGAATTCTGCAAGTCATTAGTGTTTGAGTTGTACTTGATCAAAGACGTAAGAGGAGAAGGAGAGAGGAGGAGAAAGAGGGGGAGAAAAGTGTTCTGGATCGTAACTTTGCCAACTTGTGGGATTTACGATCCTCACGAATTCAGTGTGGTCTACCGTGGTTCATCGTTTCTTCTTTTTTTTCTTCTCTTTCCCCTCTCCACCAGTCTCTCTCTCTCTCTCTCTCTCTCTCTCTCTCTCTCTGCAGTTTAGAATTAAGCAAACTGTCACGACGTTGGGATACTACACTATACGCCATCAGTCTTAACGATAATTTTATATATTATAGGTTAATATTTTTAAAGATAACCTCATATATCTCCAATAAACGGTATGCAATCTGTCTTTTAACGAGATATTAATTCTAGTATTTATATATTGTAGCGCAGTAGAACCCGCATCCAATTTTTTATTATAATTTACGGGAACTTAAATACCAAATATTCCGGCCTGAGCAAGTCGCTTGCCAGGAAGGGAGAAGGGGTTTTTTCCGCGCGCCGTCTTGGCGGCTCGGAATAATAACAAAGGGACTGCGGCTGACTTACACCTGGACCATAAAGCAGCTCGGACACCTCCTCGTTACCGCTTTCGGAATTTCTTAACCTGCCTGGGAATTTGGTGACCGGGTGGCGTGTGTTCCCCAAATGAAACAAGGGATATGATTGGAGAATATCCACCCGTGCCACCTTAGTGATAGGTGTCGGATAAGTCGGATAAAGAGGCTGGCGGAGACAGATTTTACAGATTTTTGCAGGGGATGGCGAGAGGATATTGAAGGTGGAGGAAGAGATTGCTGGTGATACAAGGTGGTGGTGAAAGGAGATGGCAGCAGAGTGGTGGAGAGAGGAGATTGGTGAGGTTTCAACGGAGACCATGCTTTGATCAGTCCAGGAAGCAGGGAAGGAAGGTCTTAACAACAAGGGAAGAAAGAGGAAAAAGCGGTGTTTCCTCAATTCGGCAGCAGCTATTGTCGACCGGCCGCTTCAAGTTCCACAACACGGAAATTATAGCGAGACGCCCATGAAGACAACTCAGGTTCGTCAACGAACAGAAAATCTGCTACACGTGGGTCAACACCCAAACCATTAATACCCTGAGATCTTTAATACAATCCCATTTTTAAATAATTATTTTGAACTTAATATATCTACGCACTACCCATATTAAAGATTATTTTGTGTTTACAATTAATAAATGTATATATTTAAACTCAATTATTAAAGTCATTAAATAATATCTCCCCCCATCATTTACAATATCAAACAATATAGACGATAAGCACTGTGAGGAGGACAAGAGAAAAGGTTAGTTCGCAAAGAAGAAGTTATAAATCATTATATAAGAGGGGTGAAAATGGAGGTGGAGGGACCCCTATGACACTTCTTTTTTTAAAAAAAACTGTTAATACTGTTGAAAACGGATTAACCCAGTAGGTGTGTTTTCAGAAAAAAGGCTTTAGTCTGGAAGAAATGAGCTTGTAATGGAGAAACGCCACTAAATACGGAAATTTGACGGTGCAAAATCAAAGACAGTAGACTTGAGAGAGGAACTGAAGGAGACTGAAGAACAGGGTAATAAAACCCTAGACAGTTTGGCGCCTGTCCGGGATCACTGAAATTGTTGATTCTCCGTGTGACACACACTTCGGGGTGTGTGATGAGGTCTGGAATTTTTTTTTCTCAAAACATCTGTGATAAGTGGGGTGACTGGAATTCCAGAGATAAATTCTTTTGATTAGAGAGGATTCGAGTCGACGCCACACACAAACAGAAATTAAATAACGGAGTGGGGAAACGTTTCTTACAGACTATATACATAAAAAATTTTAAATTCTATTTCGTCATTTTTAAAAGCTCAGGAGCAATTTAAAAGGAATTGATTTTAAATTAATAAATTATTAGTTTCGTCAGAAAAAATTGTGTTTATCCCGGCTTCATTATTTCTGCTACCAAAAACCTTCTATGCGACACAAATGCTAATATACTGTCTTCATTCTTTTTGTACATAATACACATGCAAAATTCCTTCAAATAAAAGTATTAGTTTCCGAATTGTTAAAGCAGTTTAGGAGAAACAAATTTTCAAAGCGATGAAAAGTGCCAATTTTTAAATTAACAGTAATGAATCTCTTAAGAAAAAAAATATTTTCTCCCCCCCAAGTTTTATTAAATTTCAAAAATAATACTAACAAATGATAACAACGGTCAGTTCTGTAAAAAAAATGTAAAAAAAGCTCAAATTTATTCAAATATGTGACGCAAGAAACATTTTCAAAACTGCCCAATATAATTTTCTAAATATCACAACAAAAAAACAAGTTTACAAAAATAAAATTTCATTCATTAGTCGACATGTCTGTTGGTAACACTGAGTTAAAATTTGAGCTCCGCAGTTTTTCATTTACAGGATTTTCAAAATTTCAGTCCCCGTGTCCCTTAAGTAGTTAGTTATCAATATAGTAGATTAAAATACCTTTTAAAATATTAATAACTACAATAAGGTTTTTTATTAAGCTGTCAGTTTAATTATCTATCAAAATTGTAAATTAAATCTTCCAAAAACTGACTATAAAATAATTTATTCAGGTCTCAATTTAATTAATTATCAAAATAGTAAATTAAATTATTTTTAAATAATAAAATCTACAAATATGCAGTCACGTGTCAATTTAATTACTTTTTAAAATAAAAGAATTAATAATTTTTAAATAATAAAGTCATTTAGGACTTACATTTAACTAGTTTATGTGTTACAAAAATTGTAAATTTTGATAATAAGATCTTCTACGACTGTACAATGAATAAATATATTCACGTGTCATTTAATTAGTGATAAAATTATAAATTAAATAATTATCAAGTAATGAAATATTCTATGGACCTTCAATGTAATTAGTTTTCAAAATAGCAAACTTAAATAAATAATAACTATTAATATCTACAGTAGGGTTCTTTATTCAGTTGTCTATTTAATTAGTTATCTAAATAATTAATTTAATAGTTTTTAAAATAATAAAATCTTGTAGGACTTACAATAAAATAGTTTATTCACGTGTTTATTTTAATGAGTTATGAAAATAGTAAATTTAAATAATAAAATCTTCTATGATTCTACAATGAATAAATTTATTCACGTGTCGTTTAATTAGTTATCAAATAGTAAATTAAATAATCATTATTGGGTCTACAATAAGTTAGTTTTTTTCGCGTGTCAGTGTAATTAGTTATCAAAATAAATAAATTTAATAATTAAATCTTCTAAAGGCTGACGATAAATTAATTTATGCAAGTCTCAATTTTAAAATAGTGAATTAAATTATTTTTAAATAATAAAAATCTACACTAAGTTAGTTTCTTCACGTGCTAATTTAATTCGTTGTTAAAACAGAAGTTAAATAAAGCATATATTAATTTTTTTAATAGTCAATTTAATTAGGTATCACAATTGTAAATTATATAATTTTAAAAATAATAAAATTTTCAATTAATTTATTTATCATAATGGTAAATTAAATGATAAAAATATTCTATTAGTGTGCAATGAGTTAATTTATTCACGAGTCAGTTTTTATTGAGTTATCAAAATATTTAATTAATTAATTTTTTTGGTTTAATTAAGAATTGTTTTTTTTTGGATGTGGCTCAAAGCATTTAATTATTGCAATTATGTACGGTGGTGGTATGTTATTTGAAAAGGTCTCTCCTGCTCAACATACAGGGTTCTTATTATTTTAATTAAGCTCATTATTTTACCGCGATCACTCCAGACCTAATAATTTCAATTATTAATAAGTCGGTGTAAGATAACCATCACTCAAGGTTGAAGGCCCAAGGAGGAGGAGGAGAAGAAGGAGGAAGAAGAAAAAAAAAGAGACCACCACGGCTAATTCGTAAGGATCGTAAATCCAACAAGTGAGTCCAATTACCGATCCAAACTACTTTTTTCTTTCTTTTTTAATTTCTATCCCGTCCATCTAAGGCTGTGATCGAAGTCCCACCAGTTCATAATGACTCCCTCTAGTTACCCTTTTAGTCTCCCCTCCCCCCAACCCTTGTCTTCACTCTTTTCATACGGTCGGGTCTTAAAGTGTCTGTTGTATGTGTGAGTGTTTGTGTTTGTTTTTTCCTCTTGAACGCCTTTCATTTGCGTACCGTACCGGTTTTTTGGGTATCTATAAACGTCACAGTATTTCATTACACAGTTTGATTATCAGCATTAACCTTCTCTTCCCTCCCCTCCCCTCTCCTCCCTCCCCCCTTCCTCAATACCACCACAGGAATGTTCGTGATGTAAATTACGTCACGTAGACTGAACAAACGTTTTGGAATTTTTTTCATAATAATCTTGAGCGTGTAATCAGTCATGTGTGTGTGTGATAACCTTTTTAACAGCATCCGCGGGCATTTCACGAACTAAAATTTGGCTTTTCGAAAGGAAAAAAAAATAAACTGCTTCGTGAACCTCAAAAAATATATTAATTGACTCCCAACCCCCTCCCGCCCTCATAACCCCAACATCTCCTTTATGTCCTCAAGAACAGAATCGACAGTTCAAATCCATGGATGACGAATTCTTGCTAAATATAGGGGGTTTTTAATTTTAAAATAAGGGCAGGTCGATGTTGAAATGGAATAAACAATCTTACTGTGAGACGTTAAGGAAATTATTGTTTTTTTTTTAAAATTAATTTCAACGTCCATGTCCTTTAAATTAAAAAAAAGATTTTAGGTAACACCTAACATACACCTTATTTTTCATTCTATTTCAACATCGATCCGCCATTATTGAAAAAAAAACCTTATATAATTGGATCTGCTGTTTTACCGCGTGGAGCAATTTTTGACCCAAATTGTTTTTACGCATGATCTTTACGACGTGGAGCTCAAATTTATTTATTTTAATCTCTTTTGCGTTCTACTTACTAAAAAAAAATTTGAATTCGGTGGAAACCAAAAATTTTGGAGCAACGTTGGTCCAAGACTCACACGTCTCCTTCAAATCTTGGCCCCGATAATCTATTCCTTCTTTTGGTTAAAAGTCCTCCAAAATTATCCATCTCTTCTCTTATCCTCCTTAAGATTTCCTGGTTACTTTGCTCCATCCACTCTTCTCATTCTTCTATAGCACCGCAAATTTGGTAATACGTCTCTATTCTTTTCCTATCAGCGCATTCTATCGTCCACGTTTCGTAACCATATATGAAGAAGCCTCACTCCGTACCAATTTTCATATTCTTTTGTATAAGGACGCTAAGCAGATTAGGAAGGATGTGGGTTGTGACGTATTTTCCCCTGAGAACAGGAAAATTGATAAAAATCACCTGACACTATTTCAGTCCGACCGACGTTTCGAAGTAACAGTAAGGACTTGGTTTTCACTTTTCATCATCGTTCTTATTGCTTCAGATCGACGAACACTAAAGGCGCGGGGGGGAAAGAAAAAAGAATCATCGTGGGATTAGATCGGCAACGACCTGCCTGTCGGATGAAAGGAAAGAATAAAACCGCAACAATGGCCGCCATTGTTACGCGAACCGGGGGTCTGTCAACACTCATTGTTCTGGCTGTTATCCCCCTTATCTAATCTGGAATCCCACGCACGTAGAGAGGAAGGGAGAGAGAGAGATGGAGAGACAGATAACCATCGGCGGTTCCTTTGGCACTTCCCTTCCAGATCTAGAACAATGAGCAATGGTGGACCAATGTTGAGGGGAGGAACGTGGAGTATTCAATTAGGCAAAAATTGCGGCGGCGCCACTCAAACTCTCTCTCTCTCTCTCTCTCTCTCTCTCTCTCTCTCTCTAGTCACAACGGCCTTGAGAAGGATTTCAGCAGCACAGGATGTTGCAGAAGGATTACAGACCCAAATTCGTCCAGGAGAAGGAAAAATAAATTATAAATGAGACAACTAAATTGTTATGACTCTTTATTTTTTTGGGGGGTTAACAGGCTACATGAGGGTGATCCTGAAACAGGCAACTCCCCTTTAATAGCATAGGAAGGGAATTGAAAAGGGGGGATGCGGAAGGTAGAGCAAGGTAGCCAAGGGTTAACTAGGGCCCCCGGGCTATGGTTTAAGGATCCTACCCGGGTGTTTCACCTAAAGAGATGCAGGGAAAACCCTAGAAAACCTGCATCAGGTAGGTCGGGCATTGGGTACTATTCTCACGCCCTTCCGAATGACGGGAGACGAGTTTGCTGTGGGGACGCAGCATTCCCTTCTCCGTGTCTCCACCAATTTCAGGAGGCAATTGGCCGACTGATCCAATGGGATCAGCGGACAACTCTTGCCATATGCCCAAGGTCTTTGACCCCAGTACATATACCTCCTAAAATAGGTGAAGGTGTCTCGGCATATGAGAACTTTGATAAAAAAAGTACCCAGAGAGAGAGCAAGAGGCATCCCCGACATGATCAGGTAAGCCCCGCAGTTACTCTGGGCTGAAGCGTCTACGAGAAAACTCCCGCAGCGCCCTTCCCTATCATTACTTTGTATCCTCTATCGGGTCCATTTTATATATTATACACAGACAGAGAGAGAGAGAGAGTCTTTTATTCCATGCTGATCCTATAAGTTGTTGCGCGCAGGTAACAGTCAGTATTTTGCGTCGCAGACCCTTAGCAAAGCATTTAAGAACAACAATTAACCTTCCTTGGTGCACGGTAAATTACTGTTATTAATTGAGAGCCTTAACCTTGTAAATTCGAAGCAGTCGGTAACGAACGGCTGACAATTAACTTCGCGGACACTATTAGTCGATACACATGCGTTTGAGGAGCAAAGAATAAAAGAAGGAAGGAGGACAGAAAGAAAGGAGGGTATAAAGAAAGAGAGGAAGAAGAAGGAAAGGTCGACGGTAGCGGCGCTGCGGGAGTTTTCTCGCAGGCGCTTCAGCCCAGAGTGACTGCGGGGCTTACCACCTGATCATGTCGGGGATGCCTCCTGCACTCTCTCTCTGGGTACTTTTTATCAAAGTTCTCACATGCCGAGACACCTTCACCTATTTTAGGAGGTATATGTACCGGGGTCAAAGACCTTGGGCATATGGCAAGAGCTGTCCGCTGATCCCATTGGATCAGTCGGCGGCCAACTGCCTCCTGAAACTGGTGGAGACACGGAGAAGGGAATGCTGCGTCCCCACAGCAAATTCATTCGGAAGGGCGTGAGAATAGTACAGCCAATGCCCGACCTACCTGATGCAGGTTTTCTAGGGTTTTCCCTGCATCCCTTTAGGTGAAACACCGCGAGGGTAGGATCCTTAAACCACAGCCCGGGGGCCCTTGCTTGGCTACCTTGCTCTACCTTCCGCATCTTCTTTTTTCAATTCCCTTCCTATGCTATTAAAGGGGAGTTGCCTGTTTCAGGATCACCCTCATGTAGCCTGTTAACCAAAAAAAAACTAACTCCTGATTAAATTATTCATTCCTCTGTCACGTTGACGCAAAGCCTCCCCACTTTTTTATTTTTGCCTTTTAAGGTTTTTTTTTCATATTTTAATCACTTTTACCTGTCCTTAAAAATCGTCTATCTTGTTATTTTGTTTCACCTTTTTATTATTCTTATAAAAATGCAGTTAAATTAGTCATTAATTACTCCACCCAGAAGACGTATCAGTTCCTTCTCTCTTCCTCTCTTTCTCTGTGTCTTTTAAGCGATTTTCGTATATTAATCGGTAGGATCCTTAGCCCGGGGTCCTAGTCAACCCTTGGCTACCTTGCTCTACCATCCGCATCCCTCCCCCTTCCCCGCACTTTTTATCACTTTCCTTCCCATGCTATTAAAGGGGAAGTTGCCTGTTTCAGGATCACCCTCATGTAGCCTGTTAACCCCCCCCCCCCAAAAAAAAAGAAGGAAAGGTAGCAAGGAGGAAAGGAAGACGGAAAAGAAGAAAGAAATAGGGAGGTCCTCACAAATCCAGTCTACAAGACTAGTTTAGTTTCTTTCCCGTCTCTTTTTAAGGTCAACGATTTAGTGACCGCAGTACATAATTTATTCTTGTATTTATCTCCGACGTCTATGACAAGACTAAATGTTTGTATTGGAATGTCGAGAAGTAATTTTTCCTCGCGGCGGCTCCTCTCTCTCTCTCTCTCTCTCTCTCTCTCTCTCTCTCTCTCTCTCTCTCTCTCTCTCTCTCTGTGCGTTGGTCCTTTTACCTCTCATTAGGAACCGCAATTAATCGCTTTTGAAAGTCACAACAGGTGCATGTGTGTTTAACTGCAAGGAAAGAATGAGGAAAAAAGAAAAGACTCTCTCAGAGGTGAAGTTATGTAATTTATCGCTGTCTGATATTTTCCTTTAGCACTTTCACTTAAATTGGACACGTACTGACTGCAGTATATATTTCATTTATACTTTTTAATAAAATAATACTTCCCACATTTTTAGTGATTTTTTCCCCCTCAGAATCCTCAGCAATTTTCTACTTTCAGGAAAAGGGATGGAATACGCTAGGCGGATTAAGAAGGATGTGTGGGTTGCGCTAGTTACGAGGTAATGAAAAGGCTTGCGCAAGATAGGTTAGCATGGAGGATTGCATCAGACCAGTCTTAGGACTGAATACCCGCAACAACAATTTATTTACATAATTGCAACCGTATCGAAGTAGACTGGGCCTGCTGATAGATGTGAACAGAACAGGAAGGACAATTTGGTTTAGTATGTTAAAATGCGTGAAAAATATTTACGAAAATAGTATATAGCAGGATGGAACCATAAATAGAATACGAGTTAGGGGAAGAAAGGTTTGGTTACAGGAAGAATGTAGGGACAAGGAAAAAAACAATATACGTAGACGAATTAAGGTTATACAGGAAGAAAAAAAAGGAAAGAAACTGTCCTCAAAAAAAAGAGAAGATATCATCTCAAGCAATTACATGGACTAATTGGTACAGAAAAGCGGTTTTAGTGATAACGGTGAAGTACTTGAAAGAGTTTTGTAGAGAAATAAAACCTAGAAGCTGAGACTGATTTTTCTCTCTCTCTTCATTTCTTGATACCGAAACAGACAACTCCCCTCCCCTTTAATAGTATAGGGAGGCTAATTGAAAAGGGAGGGGGATGTTGAAGGTAGCCCAAGGCCTTGACTTTGGCCCCCGGGCTATGGTTTAAGGATTTACCCTCACGATGATTCACCTAAAACGGATGCGGGGAAAACCCTAGAAGACCCTGCAATCAGGTAGATCGGATTTTTGGGTTCTTCTACATTCACGATTTTCCTCACGAATGACGGGTGAGGAATTCGCTGTTGTTGGGGTCTACCTGATTACATATTTTCCCTCAGTACGAATTCCTCACTCCGCATTTCAATTTTAAATTAGGTTTCTTTGCCTTTACATAATACTGTTCAGAATAAAAATAGTTCCAGCAGAAACGGATTTCAAATAATCTTGTAGGGTGTGGAAGTCAATTTCTCTCAATTAGAAAAAATAAATCTGAAAGGTTTTATTGTTCTCTATTAGGGTATTTCATCCTATTCATAGTGAAATAGCGAATATATAGGGGAAAATATATGAAGAAACGTTCAGTTCATAATAAAAAGAAAATGTGTTGAATGGGGGGGAGGGAAAAGGAAAATTTATGATCCATACTGAACTAGATAATAGGAAAAAGACAGACAGACGTGGTGCGTGTAAAATTTAAATAGGGTGGGTTAGACTTTAGAAACCAGAAATCCGGTTCCTCTCGTTTTTTCTCAGTTGATTTTCATCAGCGAACTATTAACAACGTTCTCCGTAGTGTTAATCACACACACACACATAGAGAGAAGAGAGAGAGAGAGAGAGAGAGAGAGAGAGAGAGAGAGGAAAGTGGAACTGTCGACTTGTCACGTTTAATGTACAATAAAAAGTTTTATCAACCGTACAAGGGTTTTGCTGAAGCACTCATATTTAACATGAGTGCCAGGAATATATGAACCATGGTCACGAAATTCTGAATTATTATTTTATTTTTATGTTTTTTGTTTGGTTATTTTTTGGATTAACAGGCTACATGAGGGTGATCCTGAAACAGACAGACAACTCCTCTTTAATAGCATAGGAAGGGAATTGAAAAGGGGGGATGCGGAAGGTAGAGCAAGGTAGCCTAGCAAGGGTTAACTAGGGCCCCCGGGCTATGGTTTAAGGATCCTACACGGTGTTTCACCTAAAGAGATGCAGGGAAAACCCTAGAAAACCTGCATCAGGTAGGTCGGGCATTGTGGTACTATTCTCACTCCCTTCCGAATGACGGGAGACGAGTTTGCTGCGGGGCGGCAGCATTCCCTTCTCCGTGTCTCCACCAGTTTCAGGAGGCAGTTGGCCGACTGATCCAATGGGATCAGCGGACAACTCTTGCCATATGCCCAAGGTCTTAGACCCCGGTACATATACCTCCTAAAATAGGTGAAGGTGTCTCGGCATATGAGAACTTTGATAAAAAGTACCCAGAGAGAGTGCAGGAGGCATCCCCGACATGATCAGGTGAGGAGCCCCGCAGTCACTCTGAGGCTGAAACGTCTGCGAGAAAACTCCCATGGGTGTGTTTTATCTGCACATTGTCTTCGTTTCAACTGCACGTTACTTTCCAATTACGTTTGGGGGTTAATAGTACTTTTTCTCTTCAACGATTATAACATCATCACGCCCTTTCTTTGGATCTGTATCTGAATCGACTGGATTTCTTGGTCCAATCATTGTGGTTTTTGGAATTTAAGGATGAGACGAAAGAAATGACACACTTGCTTGCTTCTGTCTTCTTGGTATAATTTGTAAATAAATAAATTACCCGATAATATTTTTATTTATGGTTAAGGATCTCGGTAGACCAGCTGATACAAAATGCGGAAATGAAAAGGCTTGCGAAAAGGGGTTGCATCATACCAGTCATAGGACCCAATACCACCACCACAACAACAACAACAACGAAAAATGAAATTATCCTGTAAATTTCGACCACAATTGGTTCAACACAAGGGTTATTAGGGCTGACGATTTAAAAGCATAAATTTCAACTGTCGATGATATGTTTTATTTTGTATAATAAATTTAATATAGTCACGTTTAACTTTTTCTTTTTTTCAATTTCCCATTCAATACTTTTTTTTAGCGATGAGAGGTTTTATTTTCTCCCTCTCTCTCTTTCTTTCTCGTATCTCTTTCTCTCTCTTTTTTTCCCATTATTTCACTTCCCCCTTTGCTAACAACGGACGCTCCCTCCTTCCTAAAAAAATTTAAAAACAAGTAGTAATATTTCTATCAGGTGTTCAAATCTGTGTTAATTTATTACTCCTGTGGGCGGTTTCACATTTCTTCCACGCAATAAATTAACCTCCGCATTCCAAAGGTGTGGTGTACTACTCCAATAACCGGATTTTTCTCCCTCACGTGTGTGTGCACTTTTCTTCAAGTGAATATTTTCTTGGAGAGAGAGAGAAAGAGAGAGAGAACTAGTTTTTTATGACCACATGTTTAATACCAAAGTGGATTTGTCCTTTAATCGCGTGTAATTTCAGTCTCCCTCTCCCTCTCCTCTCCCCACTCCCCTCTACCCTCCCTCCTCACTCTCTCTTTTTCACTTAACAACTCCCTATTTCACGGTCTTAAAGAACTGTCGACTTGTCACGTTTAATGTGCAGTAAAAATTTTTATCAACCTGTGCTGAAACACTCATATTTAACAGGAGTGACGGGAATTCATGAAACATGGTCACGAAATACTGATCCTACAATCCCGTATTATATTTCCGTTTTTTTTCTCCCCCGTTACCTTTCACTTCACTCTATTTTTAATTATAATTTACAATACTTATTAATTTAACGCCGACCTCCTGTGGTGCAGTGGCTAGCGTGACTAAAGAGCAAGAAACGTTTTAAAAAAAAAGGCGCGGGGCAGAGGAATTAAAACTGTAGAACGATGAAAGAAACCAAAGATATACACTACATAGAACTAACAAATAAGAAATTAAAAAAATATAAACGGAAAACGGAAAGGAGGAAAAATATTAATCAGACAGCTAGGGTATGATAGAAATGGATTGCTAAACCATAGAAATTTAAAAGAAGGGAAAATATTAAACTTTAATACGGAAAAACAAAAAAAAACAACAAAGGAAATATTAAAATTACTAAATATGAAAAAAAACACAAACAAAGAGGTTCCGGGCATGGATGGTTGTGTGATAGATTTTTCAATATCACCTCAAAAAAATCTCCCATTCGCACCGCAAGAGCGCATCATCAACCGGCGGAAGGAAACGGGAAGTCACAGCTGTGTAAATTTAAATTGATAGAGGAAATGGTATTCAATAGAGAGTATGCAGTAATTAATTATTTAATTACAGTTAATTATATAAATTTAACATTCTTTCCGACTAATTAAATTTTTTTAATCAAGAGTCCTTTCTCTTATTTTCATTTATTCATAATTAGAAATTTTAAGAATTCCTTTACGTTTTCGTTTTTAAAGATTAATAATTTTTTCCTTTCTTTTAAATTTCTGGGATTTTGGTATGTCATATCTATTTAATTTAATTTAATCTAGATTAATTTTTCTCTTCTTTCTATTTTCCGTTTATAATTGTAATTTCTTAATTGTTAGTTCTATGTAGTATATCTTTGGTTACGTTTATTGCTCTACAGTTTTAATTTTTTCCCCCTTGATTGTCGTTCGGAATCCGTATTATTTTTGCAATTTTGAATTTACTCCTGTCCGTCTGTTTTACACACCAATTTTCTCTATTTGGTCAATATAATTTTTTTCTTTTATTGTTCTACAGTTTCAATTTTTTCCGTCCTTTCACATTTCTTCCTCCAATCCTCTTGCTTTTGGATTCTGCTTTCTTCTTAATTTTATTATAAGTTTGTCTCCTCTGTCGATTTGTCTCATTTTTTCAATCGTCCCATTATTTTAGTGGAATGCTTACGTCATCTCTGCTTTTTTTAAAAATTTTAATTTGGTCAACGTCCTTTTTTCTTTTATTGTTCTACAGTTTTAATTTTTCCCCCTTTCACATTTCTTCCCTTGTTAGGTTAACTCATTCCTTTGTTTTTTGTATTCTGCTTCATTTTTCTTTTGATTATATGTTTGTCTCCTCTCCTGATTTGTCTCATTTTTTCTATTTCTACTGTCCAATTTTTTTAGTAGAATGTTTACGTTATCTCTGCTTTTTTTTAAATTTTTAATTTGGTCATCGCCCTTTTTTCTCTTATTGTTCTACAGTTTTAATTTTTCCTCCCTTTCACATTTCTTCCCCTCTTAGGTCAACTCAATCCTCTTTTTTTGTATTCTGCTTCATTTTTCTTTTTATTATATGTTTGTCTCCTCTCCTAATTTGTCTCATATTCTTTTTCTATTTCTACTGTCCAATTTTTTTAGTAGAATGTTTACGTTATCTCTGCTTTCTTAAAATTTTCAATTAAATTTTTAATTTGGCCGTCCTTTTTTTATTGTTCTACAGTTTTAATTTTAATTCCCCCCTTTCATATTTCTTCCTCACTAGGGCTAACTCAATCCTCTTTTTTTTAAAATTTTGTTTTCTTCTTTTTTGATTACGTTTGTCTCATCTGTTATGCCTCATATTTTTTCCTTCTTCTATTTTTTTTATTACTAAGCGGATATTCCCCGTCAGCCCCGTAGTTTTCTTCTCTGTTTCCATATCTTCTATTTGTATTTCACGCAGGAGAGAGGAAGTGTAAAATATACACAGTTTTGAAACTGAAAAAAGAAAAACATTAAAATAACTAAAAAATGCGAGAGTGAAAATGGATTAACAAGTCAGCGGGAAAGAGAAGAACGTAGGAAAGTGACATTTTTAAAGTTCAAAATAAAATCCAGAATAAATGTCAAATTTTAAAATAAATAAGAAACAGCGGAGACGTAAAAGGAAAAAAAAACACCGAAACAGAGAAGGAAAATCTAAGTTACATTGACGAAATACAGAACGAGACATCAGGTATAATGGAGTTAAGTCTAAGGAAGAGAAAACCGTCATGAGTAAATTCAGGTGACGCTTCTTCGTCGTTCCGCCTCACACTCGTCACTTCACGTTTCGTCTCCACACAACTTCTTCCATTACTTCGTATTCTTTTTCCCCCTCGATTTCCCGGTTATTCCTCCCTCATTTCCCCCTTCCCCTTCCTCCCACCCTCTATCCCCCCTACAACGAACTCCTTGCACGCACCTGTTGATATCCTCACATGTTCTGCTTCCAAATTACTCGCAGCAGCTGCCTTTCGTGATGATGAAGAACTTCGCCTGTTGCCGCTTTGTGAAGCCGATCCAAAAACTTGCCACAAGGGAAAAATAATAATAATATGAGAAAAAAAAAGAGAATAATGATACGGAAAATTAATTTAACGCTTTGACGATTAAATTACCAGATTGAAATAATTCAAGGAAGGAAGATGGGGAAAAGAAAAAAATTTTTTTTTCCTCGCTCGCCAAAAAAAATTGGTCAAGACTTTCCCAGTTTTTTTTCCTCCAATCAGAATTAATGGAAGAACCGGGAATTTTTTTTCCCCCTCTCCAGTCTAATTCCAGTTGGCTAAACACTTCCCTGAAGGCGTGGCGGTTGAATTTATGAAGGACCTGTATCCCCCCTTTGAGGAATGAAGCAAGGATTATTTAGAGGAAAAATTATGTAGAATTATTTCCAAAATCTACTGTGGTTATATATTTCTACTTATCTTGACAATTTTATCACCATTTTCCATTTAAATTTAGCTGTTATTTAGCCCACATCTTCTACCTACCCTCAAAAAAAGAAAGGAAATGGAAGACTTACAAACGATGACATGACGTCACGACATCCCCAATTTTTTTTTATCTTTTCCATTAATTATTCTCCCTGTTATAGGTGAAAACACTTGGAAACTAATCTTCCCACCTTTTAAACCTGGCCTAAAGTGTCCTCGTAACCACGCAGGTGTTTTTAATTACTCCCCTCCTCAATCGCTCTTCTAATTAATTATCTATCCTCCGCCATTTCTGTTTTAAAATTTTCTTCTGCTCGCCTCTCGTGTAAATCACTTGGTCCAGTGTCATACCAGTTTTCTCCTCTTAATTGGGTCTCGCGCGTCTCTCTGTACGCCTTTTAGGCTCAGCTCCAGCCAAGCTTTAGATTTCTGAGAGAGCCACGGTAACGAGAATTAAATTTTTTTTCTCTCTCTCTCTTTCTCCGCCTCTCGCTCCTTTATATAATTTTTTTTTAATTTATCGCCTTCCGGTCACGTTCTAATTATCCTGCCTTAGACCAAAACCCCAATTCCTCATTCCATCCTTCAATAAAGCGAAACTCACGAGTGTAATTATTTATTGTTGTTGTTATTATAACACGTGCAAAGTTTGTCGGTCAGCTATGCTTTAATTAGAGCGCTGGGTAATTGTTCCTTAGAAGAAACGTATCCTTCCGGATTCTTTAAGTTCGATTATGTTGTTGCGGTCATGAGACTGGTCTGATGCAACCCCCTCCAAGGTAACCTATCTTGCGCAAGCCTATTCATTTCCGAATGACGGGAACGTCCCACGTCATCCCTAATCTTATCAGCGATTTCCATCCCTTGCTTCCACTCTTCTGTTCTTACTCCACACACTTCCCTCTAAGGCTAATTTTAAAAAAACCCTAATATTTCAAAACGTGGCCTATTAATCTATCCCTTCTCTTAGTCAACGTCCTCCATGTTGTTCGCTTTTCCGCCCTATTCTGTTTAAAACTTCGTCGTTAGTTATTATATCCACTCATCTCATTCTCCTATAGCACCACATTTCAATGGCTTCTATTCTTTTCCTTTCTGCAATTCCTAACGTCCATGTTTCGCACCCATATAACGCCACAATCCATACAAACATTTTTAGCAACGATTTCCTAATATTCACACTTATATTACCCGTAAGTAAATTCCTCTTCCTTCCTTGCTATCCTGTGCTATCCTACTCTAGTTATTACGTTTCCCAAGTATCAGAATTCCTTAACTTCCTTCAAAATATCCCTTCCCAATCTAACAGCCTTTCTTATTCATCTGTTTCCCATAGTACATCCATTACCTCGGTTTTCCCTCTCTTAGTCCTCATATTGAACTAATATCTCCAGGACTACATTCATATCATTTATTATGGTTTCCAAGTCTTCTTCTGATTCTCCTAACACTACAATTCTTACAATTATCATTTTACATTCATGTGGGTCTAATCGTAACACAATTCCTTTTCTTCTTCTTTTCCCTGTTTATTTTTTCGTATCGCAAGTCTGCGGTTATATAAATCATTTGTGTGTAGTACTGTCTAACTGATTCTTTTGCTTTAACCTATTCTCTTATTCTCATCCTGTTATTTTTTTTTTTTTGTTTTCATGGCCCCTGAAGTAACGAACATTACCTTCGTAATTTATGTTTCTATTTTCTGCCGCCTCGCGAACGTAATGGAATATAAATTTAGTGGGCCCCCGCGCACAACAACAACAACTTGGTACAACATTCGACTCCTCCTTTGCTCCCAACGTGGGGGTCGTTACTCATCCATCCGCCAGAGCCGCCACAGCAGCCAACAATGACACTGTAAATCACAACAGTACTACACGCCCTGCTATAATGATCGCCCCGGTCCGCTACTCCGTGTTGCCGAAAATCGGCGTGAAAACGACTGACGTGGACGTTGCCGGGTACGAAACGTTCCCGCCGAGTGAGGACTCTGTTAAAAGAGGAGGAGGCGTGAGGGTCACGTCCTGGTCCCATTAGCACGGGGGGAATGCTAATAACGAAGCCATAATCACCTTGACGACGACGACGACGACAACAACAACTACAAGGAGTAATTTAATTTCGTCTCAGTGTGTGTTCGTCTTGAGAACAGAAGAAGAGGGGGAGGAGGAGAGGAGGAGGAGGAGGTGATAATAAATCTTTCGGGCTTCACCGTGGGTGTCTGACCGCAAATTACTCCTCCCCCCTGAGCGCGAGTGTCCTCCTTAGCATCGAAATAAGCCATTAATGTTTCGGCCAACGAGTCTATTAGTTAAGATAAATAAAACCAGTCGCGGACGACAGCCAACAAAGGGACAAGCGCGGAGGTATTCTGTGTCTGACTGCGTGTGTGTGTGGGCCTCGTTTGAAACGTTCACCATATCAGGGAAAATAACCGAATCAATTACCTACCACAGAGCTACTTAACTGAAAATTCCAAGGGTGGAGGAAGGTTGACCTTAGGAGAAAAAATAGTACCCTTTCGTAACTTCTCCCACCAACCTTCTGCAGCTTCCCCAACAACCTGTGACGTCATAAATCTCCACACACTCTTTAATTCTGACCGTTAAAGCAAGTGACATACATTTCTCTAAAGATCTGGTTTTCCAAGAAAAGGGAGGTTTTTACGGATAATAAAATGTGAGGCAGAATATGGGAGTCAGGCACAGAATCGGATCACTTGAAAAGAAATAACGTAAAAAATTAATACTATTGGAACCGTAACGCAGGGACGAAAAAACCCGACCTACGTTCATGGCATTTGTAGGTTATGAAAAAGGCGTTTGATGATGTGAACTGGACCACACTGTTAAGGATTGTAAAGAGCACTGGAGTAAAATATCGAGGAGAAAGGAAGAAGGAAGAAAGCCGTAATCAGGAAAGGAGTAAGACAAGGATGATGCAGCACTAGTCTGTCGCCCCCCATGCTGTTTAAATTATATACGGAACAGGCGATGAAGCAAGTTAAAACGGAATATGGAAAAGGAATCATGCTGCAAGGAGACTAAATAAAAACCGTACGCTTTGCCGACGATATTGTAGTGTTAGGGGAATCAGAAGAAGACTTGGAAACCATAATAAATGGCATGAACGTGGTCCTGGACAAAGAGTTCAAATATGAGGATTAATATAGGCAAAACCAAGGTGATGGAGTGTAGTATGGGAAAACAGTGGAATAACAATGGCTGTTAGGATTGGGAAGTCAGGGATATTTTGACGGAAGTTAAGGAATTCTGCTACTTGGGAAGCGTAATGACTAGAGTAGGATAGCACAGGATAGCAAGGAAGAGGAATTTACTTACGGGTAATATAAGTGTGAATATTAGTAAATCGTTGCTAAAATTTTTCGTAAAGAGCATGGAGTTATATGGGTGCGAAACGTGGACGGTGGAGTTGAGGGAAGGAAAAAAATATAGAGAAGGGATAGATTAATAGACAACGTTTTTCAGGCAAGAAACTCTCGTAAAATTAGCTTTAGAGCGAACTGAATAAGAAGAAATGGAACGAGGATGGAATACGCTGAGCAGGTTGGGAAGGATGTTAGGTGCGGTAGTTATGTGGAAATGAAAAAGGCTTCGACAGAATATGTTAGCACGGAGTGGAATAACAAAGGCTGTTAAAATGGGGAGGAATATTTTGATGGAAATTAAGGGATTAATAAGACCAAGGGATAGAAGAAATATGGTAGATACAGATTTATTGTTATTTCCATCAACTTAATGATGTTGTTGTTGTTGTAGTATTTGAGTCCTGCGACTGGTCTGACGCAAACCTCCATGCTAACCTATCTTGCGCAAGACTTTTCATTTCCTTATAACTAGCAAACCCCAGATCCTCCCTAAACTACTTATCGTATTCCATCCTTGGCATTTATCTTCTGTTCTTACCCCACACACACTTCCCTCTAATGCTAATTTTATAAGAACCTCGTGTCTTAAAACGTGTCCTATTAATCTATCCCTTCTCTTAGTCAACGTCCTCCATATTGTTCTCTCTTCCCCTATTCTGTTTACAACTTCCTCGTATGTGATTCTGTCCACGCATCTGATTTTCAACATTCTCCTATAGCACCACATTTCAAAGGTTTCTATTATCTTCCTTTCCCCAACTCCTATCGTCCATGTTTCGCACTCCATATAACGCCACAATCCATAGCAACGATTTCCTAATATTCACACATATATTACCCCTAAGTAAATTCCTCTTCCTTGCTATCCTGTGCTATCCTACTCTAGTTATTTCGCTTCCCAATTAGCAGAATTTCTTAACTTCCTTCAAAATATCCCTTCCTTCACAATCTAACAGCATTTGTTATTCCTCTGTTTCCTATAATACACTCCATTCCCTTGTTTGTCCCTCTATTAATCCTCGATAACCACGTTCATTCCACTTGTTATGGTTTCCTAGTCTCCTTCTGACTCTCCTAATACTACAATGCCATCGGCAAAGCTTAAAAGTTTATTTTTTATTTTTTCTCCTTGCAGTATAATTCCTTTTCCATAAATCATTTTTAAATTTCTTCATCGTCTGTTCTAAAGAAAATATGGGTTAAACAGCGTGGACGACAGACTGCATCATCCTTGTCTGACGTCATATTTCACGTACAAAAAAAAATTATAAGCAAAACGATTAAAATAAAATTATTCCTGATTCTATGTTAAGTATGGTTTTTCCTCTTTGTGGTTACTTTTCAGTCTTCCCTACGTTTGGTTGGTAAATCGAGGTAAAATTAACAAGTAGTATGATTAATGTAAGAAGAAGTAAGGAATGAATGAATGAATGAAAACGAAACAGACGTGGAGAGAAAGAGAGAAGGAGGGGGGAAGGGAGAGGGGAGGAAAGAGAGAGAGAGAGCGGTACTACATTCATTTGAATAACCTCCTGAAATAATTGATAGCGTGACAGTCTCGCGAAAATGCGAGACGCATTACCTTTATTAAAGCGATATATTATTTCCATTCTCTAGCTTTTAGGATTAAGTAATAAATAAACCACCACGCAGCTTTCCCGTTATGGGTTGACGTCTTATTTCGGTTGTTGTACATTTCTCTCTCTCTCTCTCTCTCTCTCCCCCTCCCTCTTTTCTCTGTGTGCTGATTTACATTAAAGTGAGCTCCGTAATTCACCGCGACGTTTCGATGAAGCTCACTTGTTCCGCCGTCACCGTAGGAGGATGTAGCATATATCATAATTTTTCTTACCCCCCCTCCCCCCTGCTGTTTACCAATAGCCTTTGACTTGGAGTAACGCGTCATCATTAATTAAAATTACCAAAAGGAAACAAGGTACCGAATCCTTTGTCTGTATATATATATATATATATATATATATATATATATATATATGATATTCTTGTTCCTGTTTAACCCTGACGTAGATTTAGACTATATATAATTCACGAGATGAAAGAAAAGAGACGAGTGCAACAATTGACTTTAACAAATAAGTAAAAATAAATGTATACATTATCAGCCATTGACGACGAAGTTGTAACATAATAATTGTTACGATGTAACGTAAGTTACAAGGAATGTGTTGGAATTGAAATTTATATATATATATATATATATACGTATAATTTTTTTTCGTCAATTTCTTTTTTTAAAAATTAACTGGTGCTACGACGGAAGGACAGTTTCCTGGTCCAAGTAGTTAAAACTCCATTGCGTGTTCCTCAGTGTGTGCTTGTTTGTGTTTCCCAGTGTTTATATTGACTTTTGTCTATATACACTTTCTTTTACTAATTTATTTTAAGTTTACCAAGCCTGTGTATATATTTATGAAATATTAAAGTATGTAAAGCGAAACACTAATTTGTTTCAAACAAATTTGCGAGTTTCATGAATACGCGCGCGACTAGAAATCAGAGGTTCAGCTCTAAGGTCGGACAAGCATCGCCCTTGTTCTCTCTCTCTACACCAGAAAAGTATTCACAAAGCAGAGATATTATTAGCCTTCCTCCAGAGGTTAACAAACAGTACCTACAAAAGCTTCGTGAAGCAGAGTAAAACTATTCTTTTAAATGGCGCTGCTGCTGTTTTACTCTGTGGTACAGGATTTTCTTAATCGTCCTTCTAGTATTTAAATCAAGGTTCCTGCTGCTGCAAGTGTTGAATGAGCTGCTGCCAACCTTGTAAAATAGCACATCACATATCTTTAAAATTTCTATTCAGTTTTTTCTGCTCTTTTGTTTGTTTGTTTCATGTATATAGCTGCTGCTGCTGGAGCAAGGACAGTTTCCTGGTCCAAGTAGTTAAAACTCCATTGCGTGTTCCTCAGTGTGTGCTTGTTTGTGTTTCCCAGTGTGTGTCCCTGTGTTGTGTTTATATTGACTTTTGTCTATATACACTTTCTTTTACTAATTTATTTTAAGTTTATTTGTCTTTAATTATTTACTTTATTTTGTTCATTTATAATTTTTAATGTATGACGTATCATCCTATTTCCTCAATCGAGGATTAATGGAAACAACAATAAATCTAAATCTATTACATTGTCGTCTTAGAACGAAATTAGAAGCGGCTTCGCCGTTGTTGGCGACCTTGGAATCACACAAAACAAACGACATTAAGAGGAATGACGCTGGGACAAGCAACGTCGCCGAAAAAATCGCAGGGTATTTTGTACGGGGTACAATAAGTATTCATGACGTGTGGCGGAGAGTTCCTCCCTTCATACTAGAATAATAATTCATATATTTTCTAAGTTTATCTACTCAAGTCCGTATTTAACTTACTGTACTTTCCTCAATTATTTTATTTTTATTATTACTACTACTACTACTAAGCTGTCAATCAGCAGACCAAGAAAAGAGAGGCGCATGCTCTGAAATGTTTTCCAATGTTAGGAGATAAACTGTTTTGTGTTTGCTGTGTGAAGTTAACGATTTTTTGGTTTTCTCTCTAGGCTAAGAGAAAAATTTGTTTGCAGTGGATCGATCAAAGATTATTGAGACTGCAGGCGGCACATCGCAGTATCATCTTTCTCGCATAAAGTCCGTGATTACCAAATTTGTGTCGTCAGCCCCACACGTAGAGGACTGATTTTAAGGGATCTAAATAATTAGGTAAATCGTTAATGTAAATGATGAAAAAGTAAAAGGTCCCCCAAAATTGAGCCCTGAGGGACACCGCAGGTCCGTCATGTGGTGATTCATGACCCTTACAGTCGGGTAAAGCAAAAAATAATTTAGCTTTTGTTATTTACGTATACAGCAGGACGGAAGACGAGAATGGTTTGGTGGTGGGGCCGAGTAGGCGGGAAACGTCACCGTCTGCAACATTGTTGATGGCCTGGAGTAGATTGTTGCAGGGAGGCTGCCTGAGAGAGACGCTAGGGAGAGACGAAGCAGTGGCAGAACAAGGCGACATGTATAAAATTTAGTTTCGAGAAAGGAGATTCATTTGGTAGAAGTACAGAAAATAAAAAGACAACATTTGATCTGAAGGAGAGGCGCTAGAGAATCTTAATATGAAGAAGACGTGACCCAGCAAAGGAACAACCGGCATACGAACAAAAACGAAGAACGACGTCATCAGGCCCTTGTTAACATCCGGTAACGGCAATTTACCTCGGTTTTTCCACACAAACCATTCTCGTCTGATTCGCGATTTTAATTTTCAACTATATCGTTGTTCGTCACCCGCGGCGTTCCCTGGAGCAGCAGCCATTTAAGAAGCTGCGTAGAGTATTATTTTTTGCTTTTACCGACTGAGCTAATGATTAAATTGATATTCGTAAAATTATATTTTTTTCCACTATAACTTAATTTGAGTTATATTTCTATTCAAATTAAATACACTATTATTATTATTGTTCGTTTGATTGTACAACAATATTTTGATGGTGTAAACAACGAACACCACAGTCACCTGGATCTGCCGCGATTAACGGAAGGTTAAGAAGTAATTACGTTTTTCACTCCATTTTTTTTTCTTCTTCAGAAGATCTGATTACCACCGGTGTTTCAGATGGTTTAAAACTCGTCCCTTTCGCATTCCAGTTATTAATCGTGGTGGTGGTCTAGTTCGTCGCCCTGAGGCCCCCCGAAACCCCCAGTTACTTAACGATGTTGATTGCACTGGAGGGGCAGCCCGAGTTATCGACGACATTACGAGCAATTACCGGCTGTTGCAGCGGCGGCCTTCCTCTCTCTCTCTCTCTCTCTCTCTCTCTCTCTCTCTCTCTCTCTCTCCTTCTCTTCGTGGGAGAGTTCCCTTATAAAGGAGTCGACGACGGGCGCGTGTCTGGCAGTGTCGATATCCATGAGTCACCCCGAGGTGGTTCGGGGCCACAATTAGGAGCGACCCAGAGGGAGCCAGGAAATACGGCCGCCAAATGAGGCAATAAGAGGGCGAAGGCGAGGGCGAGGAGGGATTTGCTAACAGCGGTCACTTTGCTTTACGACCGACACCTTTAAGGGAGAGAAGTTTAAATGGCCAGGCGTGACC
>CM067376.1:11030065-11035065 GCA_034510155.1 Eucriotettix oculatus
GGGGGGGGGGGGGGGGGGGGGGGGGGGGGGGGGGGGGGGGGGGGGGGGGGGGGGGGGGGGGGGGGGGGGGGGGGGGGGGGGGGGGGGGGGGGGGGGGGGGGGGGGGGGGGGGGGGGGGGGGGGGGGGGGGGGGGGGGGGGGGGGGGGGGGGGGGGGGGGGGGGGGGGGGGGGGGGGGGGGGGTGGGGGGGGGGGGGGGGGGGGGGGGGGGGGGGGGGGGGGGGGGGGGGGGGGGGGGGGGGGGGGGGGGGGGGGGGGGGTGGGGGGGGGGGGGGGGGGGGGGGGGGGGGGGGGGGGGGGGGGGGGGGGGGGGGGGGGGGGGGGGGGGGGGGGGGGGGGGGGGGGGGGGGGGGGGGGGGGGGGGGGGGGGGGGGGGGGGGGGGGGGGGGGGGGGGGGGGGGGGGGGGGGGGGGGGGGGGGGGGGGGGGGGGGGGGGGGGGGGGGGGGGGGGGGGGGGGGGGGGGGGGGGGGGGGGGGGGGGGGGGGGGGGGGGGGGGGGGTGGGGGGGGGGGGGGGGGGGGGGGGGGGGGGGGGGGGGGGGGGGGGGGGGGGGGGGGGGGGGGGGGGGGGGGGGGGGGGGGGGGGGGGGGGGGGGGGGGGGGGGGGGGGGGGGGGGGGGGGGGGGGGGGGGGGGGGGGGGGGGGGGGGGGGGGGGGGGGGGGGGGGGGGGGGGGGGGGGGGGGGGGTGGGGGGGGGGGGGGGGGGGGGGGGGGGGGGGGGGGGGGGGGGGGGGGGGGGGGGGGGGGGGGGGGGGGGGGGGGGGGGGGGGGGGGGGGGGGGGGGGGGTGGGGGGGGGGGGGGGGGGGGGGGGGGGGGGGGGGGGGGGGGGGGGGGGGGGGGGGGGGGGGGGGGGGGGGGGGGGGGGGGGGGGGGGGGGGGGGGGGGGGGGGGGGGGGGGGGGGGGGGGGGGGGGGGGGGGGGGGGGGGGGGGGGGGGGGGGGGGGGGGGGGGGGGGGGGGGGGGGGGGGGGGGGGGGGGGGGGGGGGGGGGGGGGGGGGGGGGGGGGGGGGGGGGGGGGGGGGGGGGGGGGGGGGGGGGGGGGGGGGGGGGGGGGGGGGGGGGGGGGGGGGGGGGGTGGGGGGGGGGGGGGGGGGGGGGGGGGGGGGGGGGGGGGGGGGGGGGGGGGGGGGGGGGGGGGGGGGGGGGGGGGGGGGGGGGGGGGGGGGGTGGGGGGGGGGGGGGGGGGGGGGGGGGGGGGGGGGGGGGGGGGGGGGGGGGGGGGGGGGGGGGGGGGGTGGGGGGGGGGGGGGGGGGGGGGGGGGGGGGGGGGGGGGGGGGGGGGGGGGGGGGGGGGGGGGGGGGGGGGGGGGGGGGGGGGGGGGGGGGGGGGGGGGGGGGGGGGGGGGGGGGGGGGGGGGGGGGGGGGGGGGGGGGGGGGGGGGGGGGGGGGGGGGGGGGGGGGGGGGGGGGGGGGGGGGGGGGGGGGGGGGGGGGGGGGGGGGGGGGGGGGGGGGGGGGGGGGGGGGGGGGGGGGGGGGGGGGGGGGGGGGGGGGGGGGGGGGGGGGGGGGGGGGGGGGGGGGGGGGGGGGGGGGGGGGGGGGGGGGGGGGGGGGGGGGGTGGGGGGGGGGGGGGGGGGGGGGGGGGGGGGGGGGGGGGGGGGGGGGGGGGGGGGGGGGGGGGGGGGGGGGGGGGGGGGGGGGGGGGGGGGGGGGGGGGGGGGGGGGGGGGTGGGGGGGGGGGGGGGGGGGGGGGGGGGGGGGGGGGGGGGGGGGGGGGGGGGGGGGGGGGGGGGGGGGGGGGGGGGGGGGGGGGGGGGGGGGGGGGGGGGGGGGGGGGGGGGGGGGGGGGGGGGGGGGGGGGGGGGGGGGGGGGGGGGGGGGGGGGGGGGGGGGGGGGGGGGGGGGGGGGGGGGGGGGGGGGGGGGGGGGGGGGGGGGGGGGGGGGGGGGGGGGGGGGGGGGGGGGGGGGGGGGGGGGGGGGGGGGGGGGGGGGGGGGGGGGGGGGGGGGGGGGGGGGGGGGGGGGGGGGGGGGGGGGGGGGGGGGGGGGGGGGGGGGGGGGGGGGGGGGGGGGGGGGGGGGGGGGGGGGGGGGGGGGGGGGGGGGGGGGTGGGGGGGGGGGGGGGGGGGGGGGGGGGGGGGGGGGGGGGGGGGGGGGGGGGGGGGGGGGGGGGGGGGGGGGGGGGGGGGGGGGGGGGGGGGGGGGGGGGGGGGGGGGGGGGGGGGGGGGGGGGGGGGGGGGGGGGGGGGGGGGGGGGTGGGGGGGGGGGGGGGGGGGGGGGGGGGGGGGGGGGGGGGGGGGGGGGGGGGGGGGGGGGGGGGGGGGGGGGGGGGGGGGGGGGGGGGGGGGGGGGGGGGGGGGGGGGGGGGGGGGGGGGGGGGGGGGGGGGGGGGGGGCGGGGGGGGGGGGGGGGGGGGGGGGGGGGGGGGGGGGGGGGGGGGGGGGGGGGGGGGGGGGGGGGGGGGGGGGGGGGGGGGGGGGGGGGGGGGGGGGGGGGGGGGGGGGGGGGGGGGGGGGGGGGGGGGGGGGGGGGGGGGGGGGGGGGGGGGGGGGGGGGGGGGGGGGGGGGGGGGGGGGGGGGGGGGGGGGGGGTGGGGGGGGGGGGGGGGGGGGGGGGGGGGGGGGGGGGGGGGGGGGGGGGGGGGGGGGGGGGGGGGGGGGGGGGGGGGGGGGGGGGGGGGGGGGGGGGGGGGGGGGGGGGGGGGGGGGGGGGGGGGGGGGGGGGGGGGGGGGGGGGGGGGGGGGGGGGGGGGTGGGGGGGGGGGGGGGGGGGGGGGGGGGGGGGGGGGGGGGGGGGGGGGGGGGGGGGGGGGGGGGGGGGGGGGGGGGGGGGGGTGGGGGGGGGGGGGGGGGGGGGGGGGGGGGGGGGGGGGGGGGGGGGGGGGGGGGGGGGGGGGGGGGGGGGGGGGGGGGGGGGGGGGGGGGGGGGGGGGGGGGGGGGGGGGGGGGGGGGGGGGGGGGGGGGGGGGGGGGGGGGGGGGGGGGGGGGGGGGGGGGGGTGGGGGGGGGGGGGGGGGGGGGGGGGGGGGGGGGGGGGGGGGGGGGGGGGGGGGGGGGGGGGGGGGGGGGGGGGGGGGGGGGGGGGGGGGGGGGGGGGGGGGGGGGGGGGGGGGGGGGGGGGGGGGGGGGGGGGGGGGGGGGGGGGGGGGGGGGGGGGGGGGGGGGGGGGGGGGGTGGGGGGGGGGGGGGGGGGGGGGGGGGGGGGGGGGGGGGGGGGGGGGGGGGGGGGGGGGGGGGGGGGGGGGGGGGGGGGGGGGGGGGGGGGGGGGGGGGGGGGGGGGGGGGGGGGGGGGGGGGGGGGGGGGGGGGGGGGGGGGTGGGGGGGGGGGGGGGGGGGGGGGGGGGGGGGGGGGGGGGGGGGGGGGGGGGGGGGGGGGGGGGGGGGGGGGGGGGGGGGGGGGGGGGGGGGGTGGGGGGGGGGGGGGGGGGGGGGGGGGGGGGGGGGGGGGGGGGGGGGGGGGGGGGGGGGGGGGGGGGGGGGGGGGGGGGGGGGGGGGGGGGGGGGGGGGGGGGGGGGGGGGGGGGGGGGGGGGGTGGGGGGGGGGGGGGGGGGGGGGGGGGGGGGGGGGGGGGGGGGGGGGGGGGGGGGGGGGGGGGGGGGGGGGGGGGGGGGGGGGGGGGGGGGGGGGGGGGGGGGGGGGGGGGGGGGGGGGGGGGGGGGGGGGGGGGGGGGGGGGGGGGGGGGGGGGGGGGGGGGGGGGGGGGGGGGGGGGGGGGGGGGGGGGGGGGGGGGTGGGGGGGGGGGGGGGGGGGGGGGGGGGGGGGGGGGGGGGGGGGGGGGGGGGGGGGGGGGGGGGGGGGGGGGGGGGGGGGGGGGGGGGGGGGGGGGGGGGGGGGGGGGGGGGGGGGGGGGGGGGGGGGGGGGGGGGGGGGGGGGGGGGGGGGGGGGGGGGGGGGGGGGGGGGGGGGGGGGGGGGTGGGGGGGGGGGGGGGGGGGGGGGGGGGGGGGGGGGGGGGGGGGGGGGGGGGGGGGGGGGGGGGGGGGGGGGGGGGGGGGGGGGGGGGGGGGGGGGGGGGGGGGGGGGGGGGGGGGGGGGGGGGGGGGGGGGGGGGGGGGGGGGGGGGGGGGGGGGGGGGGGGGGGGGGGGGTGGGGGGGGGGGGGGGGGGGGGGGGGGGGGGGGGGGGGGGGGGGGGGGGGGGGGGGGGGGGGGGGGGGGGGGGGGGGGGGGGGGGGGGGGGTGGGGGGGGGGGGGGGGGGGGGGGGGGGGGGGGGTGGGGGGGGGGGGGGGGGGGGGGGGGGGGGGGGGGGGGGGGGGGGTGGGGGGGGGGGGGGGGGGGGGGGGGGGGGGGGGGGGGGGGGGGGGGGGGGGGGGGGGGGGGGGGGGGTGGGGGGGGGGGGGGGGGGGGGGGGGGGGGGGGGGGGGGGGGGGGGGGGGGGGGGGGGGGGGGGGGGGGGGGGGGGGGGGGGGGGGGGGGGGGGGGGGGGGGGGGGGGGGGGGGGGGGGGGGGGGGGGGGGGTGGGGGGGGGGGGGGGGGGGGGGGGGGGGGGGGGGGGGGGGGGGGGGGGGGGGGGGGGGGGGGGGGGGGGGGGGGGGGGGGGGGGGGGGGGGGGGGGGGGGGGGGGGGGGGGGGGGGGGGGGGGGGGGGGGGGGGGGTGGGGGGGGGGGGGGGGGGGGGGGGGGGGGGGGGGGGGGGGGGGGGGGGGGGGGGGGGGGGGGGGGGGGGGGGGGGGGGGGGGGGGGGGGGGGGGGGGGGGGGGGGGGGGGGGGGGGGGGGGGGGGGGGGGGGGGGGGGGGGGGGGGGGGGGGGGGGGGGGGGGGGGGGGGGGGGGGGGGGGGGGGGGGGGGGGGGGGGGGGGGGGGGGGGGGGGGGGGGGGGGGGGGGGGGGGGGGGGGGGGGGGGGGGGGGGGGGGGTGGGGGGGGGGGGGGGGGGGGGGGGGGGGGGGGGGGGGGGGGGGGGGGGGGGGGGGGGGGGGGGGGGGGGGGGGGGGGGGGGGGGGGGGGGGGGGGGGGGGGGGGGTGGGGGGGGGGGGGGGGGGGGGGGGGGGGGGGGGGGGGGGGGGGGGGGGGGGGGGGGGGGGGGGGGGGGGGGGGGGGGGGGGGGGGGGGGGGGGGGGGG
>CM067376.1:11057565-11065065 GCA_034510155.1 Eucriotettix oculatus
GGGGGGGGGGGGGGGGGGGGGGGGGGGGGGGGGGGGGGGGGGGGGGGGGGGGGGGGGGGGGGGGCGGGGGGGGGGGGGGGGGGGGGGGGGGGGGGGGGGGGGGGGGGGGGGGGGGGGGGGGGGGGGGGGGGGGGGGGGGGGGGGGGGGGGGGGGGGGGGGGGGGGGGGGGGGGGGGGGGGGGGGGGGGGGGGTGGGGGGGGGGGGGGGGGGGGGGGGGGGGGGGGGGGGGGGGGGTGGGGGGGGGGGGGGGGGGGGGGGGGGGGGGGGGGGGGGGGGGGGGGGGGGGGGGGGGGGGGGGGGGGGGGGGGGGGGGGGGGGGGGGGGGGGGGGGGGGGGGGGGGGGGGGGGGGGGGGGGGGGGGGGGGGGGGGGGGGGGGGGGGGGGGGTGGGGGGGGGGGGGGGGGGGGGGGGGGGGGGGAGGGGGGGGGGGGGGGGGGGGGGGGGGGGGGGGGGGGGGGGGGGGGGGGGGGGGGGGGGGGAGGGGGGGGGGGGGGGGGGGGGGGGGGGGGGGGGGGGGGGGGGGGGGGGGGGGGGGGGGGGGGGGGGGGGGGGGGGGGGGGGGGGGGGGGGTGGGGGGGGGGGGGGGGGGGGGTGGGGGGGGGGGGGGGGGGGGGGGGGGGGGGGGGGGGGGGGGGGGGGGGGGGGGGGGGGGGGGGGGGGGGGGGGGGGGGGGGGGGGGGGGTGGGGGGGGGGGGGGGGGGGGGGGGGGGGGGGGGGGGGGGGGGGGGGGGGGGGGGGGGGGGGGGGGGGGGGGGGGGGGGGGGGGGGGGGGGGGGGGGGGGGGGGGGGGGGGGGGGGGGGGGGGGGGGGGGGGGGGGGGGGGGGGGGGGGGGGGGGGGGGGGGGGGGGGGGGGGGGGGGGGGGGGGGGGGGAGGGGGGGGGGGGGGGGGGGGGGGGGGGGGGGGGGGGGGGGGGGGGGGGGGGGGGGGGGGGGGGGGGGGGGGAGGGGGGGGGGGGGGGGGGGGGGGGGGGGGGGGGGGGGGGGGGGGGGGGGGGGGGGGGAGGGGGGGGGGGGGGGGGTGGGGGGGGGGGGGGGGGGGGGGGGGGGGGGGGGGGGGGGGGGGGGGGGGGGGGGGGGGGGGGGGGGGGGGGGGGGGGGGGGGGTGGGGGGGGGGGGGGGGGGGGGGGGGGGGGGGGGGGGGGGGGGGGGGGGGGGGGGGGTGGGGGGGGGGGGGGGGGGGGGGGGGGGGGGGGGGGGGGGGGGGGGGGGGGGAGGGGGGGGGGGGGGGGGGGGGGGGGGGGGGGGGGGGGGGGGGGGGGGGGGGGGGGGGGGGGGGGGGGGGGGGGGGGGGGGGGGGGGAGGGGGGGGGGGGGGGGGGGGGGGGGGGGGGGGGGGGGGGGGGGGGGGGGGGGGGGGGTGGGGGGGGGGGGGGGGGGGGGGGGGGGGGGGGGGGGGGGGGGGGGGGGGGGGGGGGGGGGGGGGGGGGGGGGGGGGGGGGGGGGGGGGGGGGGGGGGGGGGGGGGGGGGGGGGGGGGGGGGGGGGGGGGGGGGGGGGGGGGGGGGGGGGGGGGGGGGGGGGGGGGGGGGGGGGGGGGTGGGGGGGGGGGGGGGGGGGGGGGGGGGGGGGGGGGGGGGGGGGGGGGGGGGGGGGGGGGGGGGGGGGGGGGGGGGGGGGGGGGGGGGGGGGGGGGGGGGTGGGGGGGGGGGGGGGGGGGGGGGGGGGGGGGGGGGGGGGGGGGGGGGGGGGGGGGGGGGGGGGGGGGGGGGGGGGGGGGGGGGGGGTGGGGGGGGGGGGGGGGGGGGGGGGGGGGGGGGGGGGGGGGGGGGGGGGGGGGGGGGGGGGGGGGGGGGGGGGGGGGGGGGGGGGGGGGGGGGGGGGGGGGGGGGGTGGGGGGGGGGGGGGGGGGGGGGGGGGGGGGGGGGGGGGGGGGGGGGGGGGGGGGGGGGGGGGGGGGGGGGGGGGGGGGGGGGGGGGGGGGGGGGGGGGGGGGGGGGGGGGGGTGGGGGGGGGGGGGGGGGGGGGGGGGGGGGGGGGGGGGGGGGGGGGGGGGGGGGGGGGGGGGGGGGGGGGGGGGGGGGGGGGGGGGGGGGGGGGGGGGGGGGGGGGGGGGGGGGGGGGGGGGGGGGGGGGGGGGGGGGGGGGGGGGGGTGGGGGGGGGGGGGGGGGGGGGGGGGGGGGGGGGGGGGGGGGGGGGGGGGGGGGGGGGGGGGGGGGGGGGGGGGGGGGGGGGGGGGGGGGGGGTGGGGGGGGGGGGGGGGGGGGGGGGGGGGGGGGGGGGGGGGGGGGGGGGGGGGGGGGGGGGGGGGGGGGGGGGGGGGGGGGGGGGGGGGAGGGGGGGGGGGGGGGGGGGGGGGGGGGGGGGGGGGGGGGGGGGGGGGGGGGGGGGGGGGGGGGGGGGGGGGGGGGGGGGGGGGGGGGGGGGGGGGGGGGGGGGGGGGGGGGGGGGGTGGGGGGGGGGGGGGGGGGGGGGGGGGGGGGGGGGGGGGGGGGGGGGGGGGGGGGGGGGGGGGGGGGGGGGGGGGGGGGGGGGGGGGGGGGGGGGGGGGGGGGGGGGGGGGGGGGGGGGGGGGGGGGGGGGGGGGAGGGGGGGGGGGGGGGGGGGGGGGGGGGGGGGGGGGGGGGGGGGGGGGGGGGGGGGGGGGGAGGGGGGGGGGGGGGGGGGGGGGGGGGGGGGGGGGGGGGGGGGGGGGGGGGGGGGGGGGGGGGGGGGGGGGGGGGGGGGGGGGGGGGGGGGGGGGGGGGGGGGGGGGGGGGGGGGGGGGGGGGGGGGGGGGGGGGGGGGGGGGGGGGGGGGGGGGGTGGGGGGGGGGGGGGGGGGGGGGGGGGGGGGGGGGGGGGGGGGGGGGGGGGGGGGGGGGGGGGGGGGGGGGGGGGGGGGGGGGGGGGGGGGGGGGGGGGGGGGGGGGGGGGGGGGGGGGGGGGGGGGGGGGGGGGGGGGGGGGGGGGGGGGGGGGGGGGGGGGGGGGGGGGGGGGGGGGGGGGGGGGGGGGGGGGGGGGGGGGGGGGGGGGGGGGGGGGGGGGGGGGGGGGGGGGGGGGGGGGGGGGGGGGGGGGGGGAGGGGGGGGGGGGGGGGGGGGGGGGGGGGGGGGGGGGGGGGGGGGGGGGGGGGGGGGGGGGGGGGGGGGGGGGGGGGGGGGGGGGGGGGGGTGGGGGGGGGGGGGGGGGGGGGGGGGGGGGGGGGGGGGGGGGGGGGGGGGGGGGGAGGGGGGGGGGGGGGGGGGGGGGGGGGGGGGGGGGGGGGGGGGGGGGGGGGGGGGGGGAGGGGGGGGGGGGGGGGGGGGGGGGGGGGGGGGGGGGGGGGGGGGGGGGGGGGGGGGGGGGGGGGGGGGGGGGGGGGGGGGGGGGGGGGGGGGGGGGGGGGGGGGGGGGGGGGGGGGGGGGGGGGTGGGGGGGGGGGGGGGGGGGGGGGGGGGGGGGGGGGGGGGGGGGGGGGGGGGGGGGGGGGGGGGGGGGGGGGGGGGGGGGGGGGGGGGGGGGGGGGGGGGGGGGGGGGGGGGGGGGGGGGGGGGGGGGGGGGGGGGGGGGGGGGGGGGGGGGGGGGGAGGGGGGGGGGGGGGGGGGGGGGGGGTGGGGGGGGGGGGGGGGGGGGGGGGGGGGGGGGGGGGGGGGGGGGGGGGGGGGGGGGGGGGGGGGGGGGGGGGGGGGGGGGGGGGGGGGGGGGTGGGGGGGGGGGGGGGGGGGGGGGGGGGGGGGGGGGGGGGGGGGGGGGGGGGGGGGGGGGGGGGGGGGGGGGGGGGGGGGGGGGGGGGGGGGGGGGGGGGGGGGGGGGGGGGGGGGGGGGGGGGGGGGGGGGGGGGGGGGGGGGGGGGGGGGGGGGGGGGGGGGGGGGGGGGGGGGGGGGGGGGGGGGGGGGGGGGGGGGGGGGGGGGGGGGGGGGGGGGGGGGGGGGGGGGGGGGGGGGGGGGGGGGGGGGGGGGGGGGGGGGGGGGGGGGGGGGGGGGGGGGGGGGGGGGGGGGGGGGGGGGGGGGGGGGGGGGGGGGGGGGGGGGGGGGGGGGGGGGAGGGGGGGGGGGGGGGGGGGGGGGGGGGGGGGGGGGGGGGGGGGGGGGGGGGGGGGGGGGGGGGGGGGGGGGGGGGGGGGGGGGAGGGGGGGGGGGGGGGGGGGGGGGGGGGGGGGGGGGGGGGGGGGGGGGGGGGGGGGGGGGGGGGGGGGGGGGGGGGGGGGGGGGGGGGGGGGGGGGGGGGGGGGGGGGGGTGGGGGGGGGGGGGGGGGGGGGGGGGGGGGGGGGGGGGGGGGGGGGGGGGGGGGGGGGGGGGGGGGGGGGGGGGGGGGGGGGGGGGGGGGGGGGGGGGGGGGGGGGGGGGGGGGGGTGGGGGGGGGGGGGGGGGGGGGGGGGGGGGGGGGGGGGGGGGGGGGGGGGGGGGGGGGGGGGGGGGGGGGGGGGGGGGGGGGGGGGGGGGGGGGGGGGGGGGGGGGGGGGGGGGGGGGGGGGGGGGGGGGGGGGGGGGGGGGGGGGGGGGGGGGGGGGGGGGGGGGGGGGGGGAGGGGGGGGGGGGGGGGGGGGGGGGGGGGGGGGGGGGGGGGGGGGGGGGGGGGGGGGGGGGGGGGGGGGGGGGGGGGGGGGGGGGGGGGGGGGGGGGGGGGGTGGGGGGGGGGGGGGGGGGGGGGGGGGGGGGGGGGGGGGGGGGGGGGGGGGGGGGGGGGGGGGGGGGGGGGGGGGGGGGGGGGGGGGGGGGGGGGGGGGGGGGGGGGGGGGGGGGGGGGGGGGGGGGGGGGGGGTGGGGGGGGGGGGGGGGGGGGGGGGGGGGGGGGGGGAGGGGGGGGGGGGGGGGGGGGGGGGGGGGGGGGGGGGGGGGGGGGGGGGGGGGGGGGGGGGGGGGGGGGGGGGGGGGGGGGGGGGGGGGGGGGGGGGGGGGGGGGGGGTGGGGGGGGGGGGGGGGGGGGGGGGGGGGGGGGGGGGGGGGGGGGGGGGGGGGGGGGGGGGGGGGGGGGGGGGGGGGGGGGGGGGGGGGGGGGGGGGGGGGGGGGGGGGGGTGGGGGGGGGGGGGGGGGGGGGGGGGGGGGGGGGGGGGGGGGGGGGGGGGGGGGGGGGGGGGGGGGGGGGGGGGGGGGGGGGGGGGGGGGGGGGGGGGGGGGGGGGGGGGGGGGGGGGGGGGGGGGGGGGGGGGGGGGGGGGGGGGGGGGGGGGGGGGGGGTGGGGGGGGGGGGGGGGGGGGGGGGGGGGGGGGGGGGGGGGGGGGGGGGGGGGGGGGGGGGGGGGGGGGGGGGGGGGGGGGGGGGGGGGGGGGGGGGGGGGGGGGGGGGGGGGGGGGGGGGGGGGGGGGGGGGGGGGGGGGGGGGGGGGGGGGGGGGGGGGGGGGGTGGGGGGGGGGGGGGGGGGGGGGGGGGGGGGGGGGGGGGGGGGGGGGGGGGGGGGGGGGGGGGGGGGGGGGGGGGGGGGGGGGGGGGGGGGGGGGGGGGGGGGGGGGGGGGGGGGGGGGGGGGGGGGGGGGGGGGGGGGGGGGGGGGGGGGGGGGGAGGGGGGGGGGGGGGGGGGGGGGGGGGGGGGGGGGGGGGGGGGGGGGGGGGGGGGGGGGGGGGGGGGGGGGGGGGGGGGGGGGGGGGGGGGGGGGGGGAGGGGGGGGGGGGGGGGGGGGGGGGGGGGGGGGGGGGGGGGGGGGGGGGGGGGGGGGGGGGGGGGGGGGGGGGGGGGGGGGGGGGGGGGGGGGGGGGGGGGGGGGGGGGGGGGGGGGGGGGGGGGGGGGGGGGGGGGGGGGGGGGGTGGGGGGGGGGGGGGGGGGGGGGGGGGGGGGGGGGGGGGGGGGGGGGGGGGGGGGGGGGGGGGGGGGGGGGGGGGGGGGGGGGGGGGGGGGGGGGGGGGGGGGGGGGGGGGGGGGGGGGGGGGGGGGGGGGGGGGGGGGGGGGGGGGGGGGGGGGGGGGGGGGGGGGGGGGGGGGGGGGGGGGGGGGGGGGGGGGGGGGGGGGGGGGGGGGGGGGGGGGGGGGGGGGGGGGGGGGGGGGGGGGGGGGGGGGGGGGGGGGGGGGGGGGGGGGGGGGGGGGGGGGGGGGGGGGGGGGGGGGTGGGGGGGGGGGGGGGGGGGGGGGGGGGGGGGGGGGGGGGGGGGGGGGGGGGGGGGGGGGGGGGGGGGGGGGGGGGGGGGGGGGGGGGGGGGGGGGGGGGGGGGGGGGGGGGGGGGGGGGGGGGGGGGGGGGGGGGGGGGGGGGGGGGGGGGGGGGGGGGGGGGGGGGGGGGGGGGGGGGGGGGGGGGGGGGGGGGGGGGGGGGGGGGGGGGGGGGGGGGGGGGGGGGGGGGGGGGTGGGGGGGGGGGGGGGGGGGGGGGGGGGGGGGGGGGGGGGGGGGGGGGGGGGGGGGGGGGGGGGGGGGGGGGGGGGGGGGGGGGGGGGGGGGGGGGGGGGGGGGGGGGGGGGGGGGGGGGGGGGGGGGGGGGGGGGGTGGGGGGGGGGGGGGGGGGGGGGGGGGGGGGGGGGGGGGGGGGGGGGGGGGGGGGGGGGGGGGGGGGGGGGGGGGAGGGGGGGGGGGGGGGGGGGGGGGGGGGGGGGGGGGGGGGGGGGGGGGGGGGGGGGGGGGGGGGGGGGGGGGGGGGGGGGGGGGGGGGGGGGGGGGGGGGGGGGGGGGGGGGGGGGGGGGGGGGGGGGGGGGGGGGGGGGGGGGGGGGGGGGGGGGGGGGGGGGGGGGGGGGGGGGGGGGGGGGGGGGGGGGGGGGGGGGGGGGGGGGGGGGGGGGGGGGGGGGGGGGGGGGGGGGGGGGGGGGGGGGGGGGGGGGGGGGGGGGGGGGGGGGTGGGGGGGGGGGGGGGGGGGGGGGGGGGGGGGGGGGGGGGGGGGGGGGGGGGGGGGGGGGGGGGGGGGGGGAGGGGGGGGGGGGGGGGGGGGGGGGGGGGGGGGGGGGGGGGGGGGGGGGGGGGGGGGGGGGGGGGGGGGGGGGGGGGGGTGGGGGGGGGGGGGGGGGGGGGGGGGGGGGGGGGGGGGGGGGGGAGGGGGGGGGGGGGGGGGGGGGGGGGGGGGGGGGGGGGGGGGGGGGGGGGGGGGGGGGGGGGGGGGGGGGGGGGGGGGGGGGGGGGGGGGGGGGGGGGGGGGGGGGGGGGGGGGGGGGGGGGGGGGGGGGGGGGGGGGGGGGGGGGGGGGGGGGGGGGGGGGGGGGGGGGGGGGGGGGGGGGGGGGGGGGGGGGGGGGGGGGGGGGGGGGGGGGGGGGGGGGGGGGGGGGGGGGGGGAGGGGGGGGGGGGGGGGGGGGGGGGGGGGGGGGGGGGGGGGGGGGGGGGGGGGGGGGGGTGGGGGGGGGGGGGGGGGGGTGGGGGGGGGGGGGGGGGGGGGGGGGGGGGGGGGGGGGGGGGGGGGGGGGGGGGGGGGGGGGGGGGGGGGGGGGGGGGGGGGGGGGGGGGGGGGTGGGGGGGGGGGGGGGGGGGGGGGGGGGGGGGGGGGGGGGGGGGGGGGGGGGGGGGGGGGGGGGGGGGGGGGGGGGGGGGGGGGGGGGGGGGGGGGGGGGGGGGGGGGGGGGGGGGGTGGGGGGGGGGGGGGGGGGGGGGGGGGGGGGGGGGGGGGGGGGGGGGGGGGGGGGGGGGGGGGGGGGGGGGGGGGGGGGGGGGGGGGGGGGGGGGGGGGGGGGGGGGGGGGGGG
>CM067376.1:11070065-11213983 GCA_034510155.1 Eucriotettix oculatus
TTGAACTCTTCCTCCCAGGACCACGTTTATACCATTTATTATGGTTTTAAAGTCTTCTTCTGACTCTCATAATATTATAACGTCATCAGCAAAGCGTAGGGTTTTTATTACTTCTCCTTACGGTATAATTGCTTTTCCATATTCCGTTTTAACCTTCTTCGTCGCTTGTTCTATATATGAGTTAAACAGCATGGGGCGACAGACTGCATCATCCTTGTCTTACTGCTTTCTTGATTTCTCCTTTCTTTTCTTGATTTTGTATTCTTATTACTGTTGCCTGTCTTCTGTGGAGGTTATGTATTATCCTCCTTTCGCTATACTTTATTCTAGCGCTCTTCAAAATCCTTAATAGTGTGTACCGCGTTGCCTATTGCCCAAAAAGTAACCATATATTTTTAAAATTATTTAATAGGTGTGTACGTTAGTAATTTGGCTCAAGGTAGACGTTACCTTCAAAACATATTCCACACGTTCAAGTGTCTTGATTCCATCTCGAAAACGAGATTCCTCCAGGTCTTGCGAAATTAAATTTGTCAGATTTACGTTTAAGATAAATTAATGTTTAAATGAGGCCAAACACAGAAAAAAAAATTATTGAAACATAAACTATAATTAAACAATTGATGACCTTTTACAGACCTTTATCACTTATTAAATTTACTTGTAACAACGTTTCGGCATGTTTTTAAACCTTCTTCAGTTTTTTCCCCTCCCTGTAGAAGAATTAAAACGGATTTTTTTCAAAACATATGTGTAACAAATACCTATCATGTTTTTAAGCCTTCTTGTGGTTTTTTTCCCTCCCTGTAGAGAAATTAAAACGGATTTTTTTTAAAAAAAAACAAATATGTGGAACAAAAACTTTCCACAACAATGTCGAAACAACAAAAATTTCATAAGAAGAAACTATAATTAAAAAACTATCTGCAAAAATAGTCTTATTATATTTTTCAATAAATATAGATGGCGCCCCGGTTTTTTTTTACATGAAATTAAGTTTTCCTAAGTATTTTTGTATTGAAAAGAAAAAATTCCTTCTAATTAAATATCATCCGTGTGTTCAGACATGAGTTGAAACTGGGCGCCATTTTTCCTCCTTTTTATTTTCAGTGCTTGGATTTTTTTCTCCCCTTCCTTCCTCCTTCCTTTCAGAATGAAATCAACGATCGATACTTCATTGCTTTCCTTTCATATTGGAATTCTTCGCATTCCGCAAAGGAACGTTTGTATAATTCAGTTATTAAAAAGGGACGTGTCGATAAATCAGTCGCAAATTGGCATGAGAATAGAAACCCCTCAATAGAATCGGCCTCTGATTTATTTATTTATTTTTTCTTTTTCCGTCTCACCTTGCCAGGTGGATTGGGTTTCTTTTTTTTTCTTCCTTTCGCCTGGTGGTGCAGGAGGACTGGATTACGTCTCCCCTGGTGGTCATTGTTTGCTCACACAGTCGGCTTAGTAGTATTGTTGTCTGTGAGTAAGCTCTTTGAGTCCCCGCCCGGTCCATTCATCACGTCCAATGTCTTAATTGACCATTTTTCCCGTCCTCCTTATCGTCCTCATTAAGAGGCACGACATGTTGTGGCGATGATGAGTTAGTTGTTCCTTCGTCCTCGTCGACGAACCAGATGTTTAATTCACAGCGTGTTCGATTTGCAAATTCATCATTCTCTCTGTCCGAAGGTGGAACGGAGATAGATAGATCGAGAAAGAGAGACAGAGAGAGAGAGAGAGACTCCTATAGATCTCTCAACATCAAAAGAGGACCGCACGAAACATGACGCCATTTTCTTTATCGTGCCAAACAAATCTTCTGAGTCAATATGTGTAATATAAAAAAATTCTACAGAAGAGACTCAGCAGTAATTAGAATAGAAGATCAAGAAAAGAAAGCAGATATCCAAAAAAAGGAGTAAGACAAGGATGCAGTCTAGAAAAGGCGATGAATAAAGTTAAAAATGAATGTGGAAAATGAATTTTTTATTTTATTTTAATATATATTCGTTTCCATTAGTCCTCGATTGAGGAATTGGGATACGTCATACATTACAAACAATTTTAAGAACTAAAGAAGGTACATAAGTAATTACAAATAATCTTCAAATAAAAAAATAAAATTACAAAGAGGCGGGAAAACCTCAGTGTAAACGAGGTTATACGTCATGCACTATCGATAGTGTATGATAACATCGATTATTTTTCTTTTTATGTAATACAATTACGGTTTAAAAAACCATACTAAATTAATAACACCGATCATTATAAATGACCAAATATTTTTTTTATCTACAACTAACAAAATTAAAGCAGTTGCAATTTATCAGGATAATAATAATAAAATCTTCGCAATCTAACACCAAACAATATTTCACACTAATATTATATATATATTGTAACATGAAAAGTTACGATGAACAATGCAGGCCAGCTTGCGAGTTGCAATTGTTGAGGAACTGACGCAACCCGGGGCCAACAATGTGGTCTGGCGAGACGTTAGGGAGTCGTCATGGGGTGAGATGGGAGAAGAAGCAGGTTGTGTCGGCGGGACGACGAGAGAATGACCACGCCCTGCAGATATAATTTTTCTTCATGCTTTGATTGAAATTAAAACTATTAAAATCAATTTTTGGTGTTTTTTATGAAAAATACCTGGCGCCCTAAAGGAATTAAGAAATCCTCGAATACAGAGGAACGGTGAATCCGCTACAATATATATATATATATATATATATATTTGGATCATTGCAATTTTTTATATAACATATATGTACATAAATATGGAAATTTGTTTCACACTAATATTATATATATAATGATTAAAAATATTATACATGCCTTCATGTATTTCGATAGTAAATAGAATTTATAATTTTCTTCAATGGATGTGATTCCAAACCGACGTGCTGCTTCTTGCTTACACAGACCATTTTTCATATAACAATCATTATATCATGTAACCATAGTTTTAAACAAATTTCCATATTTACGTACATATATATTATATTTAAAAAATTGTAATGTTTCAAAATTGTAGCGCGATATTTAATTTATTATTTATTTTATTAAGTTGTAATGTAAAAATTAGCGACGGGTTTGGAAGGTTGAGCGGCGCCTCGAAGTCGGCAAGAAAAGGAGGCTGTAATCCTATGGGATGCTGTCAGGTCACGTATAGAATTTACCTGCGCTATTCTCAGAAATCCCAAACATCAACGAAACAAACGATATTTTAAAATTACCTCGTGAATGGCCTCGGCCAAATGGGGGATGTCGTGTCGTGGATAGATAAATCGAGTGAAAAAGATCGATTTATCGAGGTGGAGGACACAGATGCATTCGGCTCCAATCATTAAGAGGAGACGACGGTCAGACCTGATGACTTCGGCTGGACTTCTGAAGAAGATAGAAGCTGTAAAGAGGTACGCTGCCAGACTTTCCAATCCAGATCGTTTAAAGGGGGCGGAATCGTCCATGGTATTAACCCTGAGTTAAGGAGATCAGATTGCTTCACCGAACCTTAAATTTCCTTGTAAATATTCCCTCAATAATGTATTCCCTGTTTAATTCCCCCTACGTAAATAAATTTACCAATATTTCTAAATCACCCTGTAATTAAAACCACAAAATTATTGTAATTTACTTTGTAGATGAATATGGCAATTGTCGGAAGCTTCTTCCGAATAAACTTTGTAAATAAAAATAGAAATATAATTTTCGTTTATTTTGAAGTGTCTGTTATAAATACGGGAGAAAAAATTATTATCATAATTAATATGACTATAAATTCAGTAAATGATAAAAGGAAGCTGCCAATCAAAAGACAGAAAAGTGTGAAATACGCTGCAGGACAATTTTAATTAATGTGCTTGAACTTAAATATATAATTTTTTTCTCCAGAAAAATGTGTTTTTCTCAGCTTCACGATTTCTTGTCCCAAAATCCTTCAATGCGTCACAAACTTTAAGATACTACCTTCGTTCTTTCTCTACATAATCTACATGTTTCAAATACAAGTATTAGTTTTCTAATTGTTCAAGTAGTTTCAAAAATTTTTTTCCCCAAAGTCGTAAAACGTGCCACTTTTTAAGTAACCGTTTGAAGCTCTTAGGAAAAAAAAATTTTCTCCCCACAGTTTTGTTCAATTTCAAAAATAATACTGACAATTGATAACTATGGTCCACCCTAAATATTAATGTCAAAAATGCTAAAATATATATTCAAGTATGTAAACGCAAGGAAAAATCTTCAAAACTGCCAAAAATATTGATAATAATTTTCATAATATCTCAACAAGAAACAAGTTTACAAAAAAACACAAATTTGTACATTGCTACCTACACATGTGTGTGTTGTTAACACACGGTGAAATTTTTCAGTTCAGCAGCAAATTTATTTTTACAGGAATTTTTAAAAAATTTCAGTCGCCTCCGTGTCCCTTAATAAATCCATGTTTCACACATTTTTGGATTAAACTCGGCTTAGTTGTTTTTCCACAGAATTTGCGTGGGTCTTGGAGGATTCTTTTCTTCTTATGCGGATTGGTTGTTTTGAAGAAGAAGAAAAAGAAGAAAAAAATACATTTGTCAATATCTCACAGCCTATCTTGTAAGGGAATTTACCATTTACTCGGAACAGTCCGATCGTAAGCGAGCAAAGCGTAATGACAGATTCAAATTACCAAACTTGATCTCAGAAGCTGAACTTATTAATTTTTTTCTCTTTCCCCCTCCTTTCTCTGTCTCTTTCTCTCTCTCTCTCTCACTGTGTGTGTGCCAGGTTTCGTGTTTGTCCCTCTTCTCTTATAGACGTGTTTGCATAACGAATGACCAGTTCATGTTACCAATTTCGGCGTGTCTCTGTCTCTCTCTCTCCCTCCAATCTCCCTTTTTTCTTCTCTCTTTCTTCACTTTCGACAGTAAAGAAATCAAATTACTCCACCGGGTTTCGCATTTCACTCCGAAACTGAAAAAAAAGAACATGTCAATGAACCAGAAACTCAGATTAGATCTAATAATTATTTTTCCCCTTTCGGTTAAGGCAGCGTGTTCACAACAAATTGAATTGAGAGGGAGGAATAAAAAGAAGAAGCAGTGACATTTCCAGAGACTGTAATTATATTCTTGTCTTATTTTCGAGCCTTTGACTTTCTTTTTTCCCCCACGACTTTGTTTCGAGGTGTGTGTGTGTGACTATGAAGTCGTTAACATCTCATTTAATGGGGAAATATTCGTGTCTTTGGTTTAATTAGTCTCTGTTACGCGCCCCTCTTCTCCGTCCTGTTGCCGCGCGTCCCTTTCAACCACATCAAGCAATCATAAATTGTCTCTTCTAATTGAGTTGTTGGTATTTATTTCACCGTGACTTGTAATCATGAATTTTATTTTTAATATATTTTCGGAACTTTATTATTTTCGGAAATTTATGATAAATAGAGTGATATTGAGGTCTATGTATATATATATATATATATATATATATATATATATAGAGAGAGAGAGAGAGAGAGAGAGAGAGACAGCTAGAGATGGAGAGATCTATGCGCATATGTGGAGAGACAGGGAGAGATAGATTGAGAGAGAGAGAGAGAGAGAGAGAGAGAGAGAGAGAGAGAGAGACGTGTGACATCTCGATCGCGATGCTCGATTTCGATATGAAGGTCGGGTGAAAAAAAAACATGTATCGCTATTAATAAGCTACCCGACGCTAGTTACACTGTATCTGAAAATTATTTTCCACGATATCGAAACAGTATTATTGTAGAAAAGTTGCAAGAAATAAAAAGAATGGAGGAGGAGTTATTTTCAGCGGTAGTAAAATGGTAGTAAAATTTCAAGCAAAATTGATTGTTTTGAGAGACTTGTGTCACGTGGTACCAATAAGTTGGGAAATACGGATGTAAACGCCCAAAGTTTTGTTGTCGATGAGCAAAAGAATAGTATTGAGACTGTAACGAACAGATACAGCTGCTCGGGCTTTGGCGGCGGCGGAATCAAAAAAAAGAAAAGGAGACAGCGGTTGACACTTGGGCAATAAAACCTAGACTCGGCGTCTCGGCTCGGAAATTTACCGAAATTGTGTGAGAATCGGCGACCGGGCGGCATCCAAGGGATATTATTGGTGATAGATGTGACAGAAATGGGGAAGAAGCTTTAAGACAGGCAGGCGGAGACAATTTTTGGAGGACATTGTTGGTAGAAATTGGAATGAACAGATTGTTGGATAGATGTTGAGATTGTGGTGATTGATCGGTTATCAGACTGGTGGAGAGACAGAGATTGGTAGAGAGTGAATTAGAGGGATTGAGATGAGAATTGGTCAGATGATGCGCTAGAGCGGTAAGATGGAATTTTGAGAGAGATTTTGGAGGAGATTGTTGGAGAGCGTGGTGACGATCTGGAGAAATGACGAGGAAGGGAGCTGGAACCTGCACTAAGACGATTAGGTAAACTACTGCTGCCAGATCCGAGTGGTTTAGTGTAATGAAATATCTGTTCTATTAGAAAAGGCCCATAAAGTGCGACCCTGAGATGACTCTTAAAATTGTTAGTGTATAAGTAATTAATATAAATCATTTTGTAAATATATAAGTTGTTATTACTGAAAATAAGTTCCGGCGTAATTATTGAAACTATTAAAAATTTGTAATTATTATTATTATAAATATGGTCTGTTTTGCTAAAGTAAATTGTCTATTGCTATTGTAGCGCAGTAGAACCCGCGTCCAAATTTTTTATTATTATTTACGGGAACTTAAATACCAAATATTCCGGCATGAGAAAGTCGCTGGCCAGGAAGAAGGGGTTTTTACCGTGCGCCGTCTTGGCGGCTCGGAATAATAACAAAGGGACTGCGGCTGACACCTGGACCATAGAGCTCGGACACCTCCTCGTCGCCGGTTTCGGAATGTCCTAATCTGCCTGGGAATTTGGTGGCCCGGGTGGCGTGTGTGTGTTCCCCAAATTAAACAAGGGATATGATTGGAGAATATCCATCATCCCTGCCAGCTTAGTGATAGGTGTCGGATAAGTGGGGACAAGGCTTTAAAGAGGCTGGCGGAGACAATTTGGGAGAGATTTTTGGCAGGTGATACAAGGTGATGGCGAGAGGATATTGAAGGAGAATACAAGGTGGTGGTGAAAGGAGATTGGCAGCAGAGTGGTGGAGAGAGGAGATTGGTGGTGAGGTGGCAGCGGAGACAGACCATGCTTTGATCAGTCCAGGAAACAACAGAAGAAAGGTCTTAACAACAAGGGAAGAAAGAGGAAAAAGCGGAGTTTCCTCAATTTGGCAGCACGACTTCGTGCTATTGTCGACCGGCCGCTTCAAGTTCCACAACACGGAAATTATTACAGGGAGACGCCCATGAAAACAACTCAGGTTCGTCAACGAACAGATCACGTGGTCAACACCCAAACCATTAATACCCTGAGATCTTTAATACAATCCCAATCTAATTAATTATTTTTGTACATAATATATACACGCACTACCCATATTAAAAATTATTGTGGTTTACAATTAATAAATGTATATATTTAAACCCCAATTATTAAATTCATTAATTAATATTCCCCCATCATTTACACTATTATCATAAAATCTTACAATTTTTTAATTATTAAAATTAGTACTCCCCCTATATTCATTATAAGACGTTAGGAGTGATGTGTGTGTGTCATGTATGGATGATTCCATCAAACCAACTGTCTTTCTCAGTTGTATCTGTCTATAATCTCTTCCTTCGACCCTTGGAGCCAATTTGGGAGGGTTTCTGAGAGTTTATTTCTCGAATACGCCAGAGGGTTTCATTTCTGCTTCCAACTACCCAAGTTTAATAGCTTTTCGAGTTTCCCTTCTTTCCTTTTTTTCTTTTCTTTTTTGTTTTGCCATGAGTGTGAGCCGAGATGAAGGACTCTTGACAGCCGAGGCTCCTGAGTGATCCTTGGGTAAAGGAAAAGTGTTGCTCCAAATTGAGCGGCCTAATGAATCGCCACAGCACGGCGTGAAAAATGGCCGTCGCGCTGCAACAGATCAGTCGTGAGTGATTAGAGCGCTGCCACGCCACGGAGAACTCCCTAATTAATTCTACCACCACCTTACACCTGGTGCAGCCGACTGGGTATGGTATCGTCTTGCACAAACACTCAGACAGCGGTGGTGAAAAATAGCTCCCCCTTCCCTCACAAACACTACTATCAGTCACAGTACGTAACTCCCCCGTCAACTCTTCACAGCCGTTACAGAGGCGAGCGCTTAGGAACAGGGCAGCCAACGCGACAACGACAAACTCCCCAAATTATCTTGCCTTCGTGGATGCGACTGTATTTCAGCAAATCCGACTGATTCGTGAGTTGGAAAACTGTAAACTATTTCACTTTTCAACAGAAATTCACAATACTCCTTTTCTCTAAACACAGAAATATAGTCTGAGGAATTGGAAATGCTTCAAATCAAAGCTCAGTTAAAGCATATGGTCTATTCTAAGAGAAAAAACAAAAATTGAAAAAGTCAACCGGACCAGGGACCTCCTCCCGGTATCCAGCCGGGTGTCCTACCAACTGAGCTAATCCGAGTCGATGTCCAAGGACCATTCCAGTGCTGTATCACACAACTCGTCAAGAGATCCCTTGTCAGCGGTATAACACAAAAAGGGTGTATAGAACGTAAGTCCCAGAAAATGACGTATTAAAAAACTAAATACATTTATTAAGAGAAAAAAAGTATATTTGTTGTTGCGGTATTCAGTCCTAAGACTTGTCTGATACAACCATACGTGCTAACATATCTTGCGCAAGCCTTTACTTTTCGTTATAACTAGCACAACCCATATCGTACATACTCTACTATCCGTATTGCATCCTTGGCCTCCCTGTTCTTTCCTTACTCCACCCACTTCCCTCTAATGCTAATTTTACGTAGCCTATTATTCTATCCCTTGTCTTAGTCAACGTCCTCCATATTGTTCGCTTTTCCCCATATTCTATTTAGAACTTCCTCTTTTGTTCTCCTTCTGGCTTTAATATTCTCACATACCGAGGGTGTATGTGCCGGGGTCACAAAAACCCTTGGGCGTGCTGTAAGAGTTGTCCGCTTAATCACATTGGACCAGTCAGCCAGAGCTGCCTCCAGCAGGAATGCTGCGACCCCAACGGGCAAAGTCGTCCCCCGTCATTCGGACGGGACCGAGAATAATACTACTACCCAAAAGCCCCGAGTTACCTGATGCAGGTTCTCTACTAGGGTTTTCCCTGCATCTATTTTAGGATAATCACCGTGTAGGATCCTTAAAGTATTGTCCGGAGATCCCATAGTCTCAATCCTTGATTACGTTGCTCTACCATTCCACAACCCCGCCTCCCTTTTATCAATTCCCTTCCCATGAAATTAAAGGGGAATTGCGTGCATCAGGATCACCCTCATGTAGTCTGTCCATCAAACGACAGACGACATGAATGACGGAAATGACGAAGCGTCTCTGACAAATATGCCGATAGGGTGAAATTAATCTTTGTATAGACCAGTTTTTCTTTTCCTCCTGAGATCCCTTTGAGCTTATGGTGCATTATAATATATAATTTATAAATATTTCATTTGTAGCCAGCAGCAGCACAAAGCCAAGAGTTGGAACTTTCGGGACAAAGGGTGACGCTGGAAAATCCCGTAAAGGGACAAACACGTCTATTTTGGCCCCCCCCCTTTCTGAGAAAGGGCTAAGGAGGAGGGGGGAATATTGGGTTTAGCCATAGTTGGGCCAATAAGAGGATGGAAAAAAAGTAGAGAGGAAGGGAGGAAAACGTTTCCCGTCGTCTCTTTGAGATTTTCAGAGACAGACACTTGTGGTAAAGACGACGGCGAGAGAGGGATGAGGGATGGTCCATTTAGCGCCACAGAACAAGTTCCTGAATGTTCCGGCTCTTTGTAAATGTGTTGGCCACGAATGATCACGCACGCGACCGCGAGGTTCGTAACCGAAATCACCACCACCACGGTTATCCTTGGGGGAAAGGAGTCTCATTTTTAGCTTTCGGAATTAGTAAAATTTTTTAGGCCAGACAGATAAATATTTCGTATATAATTTTTTTTGTTGTGTTTATAATAAATTCATTTTCTTAGGATATTTTATTTTATTTTATTTATTTCCTGCGTAAATAACCTACGCAGGAGGGGGGGGGCGCCCCCAAAATCCCTGACCACGTGGTATTCCGAAGCGTACCACAAGCTAAATTGGTAGATCGCACATCACTTAGAAAATTTTTTTTTTCTCAGAGGAACTTGAGGTTTATTAATTATTTCCATTGAGTACTTATTAGAGTTTTTTTCTCATCTAGGGTCAGTTTTCCAGTTTATAATTTTTACCTTTTCTTCTCTCTCTCTTTTTCCTCCCACGACTGCCCACACCGTTTCATGGATAACTTACTTTACTCTACAGTAGCTGTATGACGAAAGGTCTGCCCGCTCGCTTTACCAAATTGAAAAGGCCTTCAGCAAAGCAAGCAAGCAACAACTCTCTCTCTCTCCCTCCCGCCGCCCCGCCATAGTCTGAAGTTGATGGATGTCGGAACATTATGGGGACCTGGAGCGATATTGCAAAGGTGGCTCGGGCGCCCCATTGGCCTTAACAAATGGACGGTCATTTATCCTGTGCTTTATACTCCAAATTCAAATGCAAATGAAAATCTCTCCTCTCCGCCGCCTTGTCTCTTTCTCTCGTTAAGTGAAAAATATTGTTTTTTATTATTTGTTGCCCGGCGCTGTCGTTAAGTTATCGTAACCCCCTTGTTAGGGCCATCCTTCAAAAGTTCCAGGGAGACTCGCTGCTGAGGAGGTAACAAACGGTGGCAGCTCCTGACGTTTTTACACTCTTAACTAACAGCTGCTTCACGCCAAAGAGCATTATAATACAGCTAGAGTAGAGTATCGCTGGTTTCACCCCCAACCCCCTTCAGGACCAACTCCATTAGGGGTAATTGAGTAAACAAAATAGAAATTAAAATGGATTACATATTCCCTAAATAAATGTTTTCAAATATGTTCTTCGTCCAATGGTTTTTGATTTACTATCATTTGTAACTTTGGTTTCCTAATTATTATTTCCGTATCTTTGTATTGTTTACATTTCAAAAAATGTTAATTTCTGAATTCTCCTTCCTATGTTTAATTTTTAATTTTCTAAAATTCGAAACTTTATTACGTTCCTAACACTTCCTACATCATGTTTGTGTGTTGTTAATTGCTTGTCTAATTCTTCTTCCTATGTTTTTTGTTTTTGTATTATGGTTTTTGATTTACTATCATTTGTAACTTTGGTTTCCTAATTATTATTTCCGTATCTTTGTATTGTTTACATTTCAAAATGTTAATTTCTGAATTCTCCTTCCTATGTTTAATTTTTAATTTTCTAAAATTCGAAACTTTATTACGTTCCTAACACTTCCTACATCATGTTTGTGTGTTGTTAATTGCTTGAAACGCTGCTTGTCTAATTCTTCTTCCTACGTTTTTTGTTTTTCTATTATTCGTAACTTTATTTTCCTAATTATACTTCCCATAACTTTGCATTGTTTACGTTTGTAAACATTGGTTTCTCAATTATTCTTCCTATACCTTTGCATTGTTAGCTATTCGAAACGTTTGGTTTCCTCATTATTCTTCCCACACCTTTTCGAAACGTTGGTTACCTAAATCTGCTGGCTAAGAATTTTTTTAAAACTTTCTATGTTTTTAATTTTTGTTTCCTAACACTTCCTACATGTTTTTGTATTGATTACTGTTTGAAACGCCGTTTCCTTAATTCTTCTTCCTATGGCTTTTAATTTACTGTTATTCGTAACTTTTGTTCCCCTAACTATTCTTCCTATACCTTTGCCTTGTTAGCTTTTCGTAACGTTGGTTTCTTAAATAAGTGCCTATATTTTGTACTTTGCCCTTCTTGTTTTGGTCGTTTCATCTCTTCTTCTACCTGATTACATATTTTCCCTCAGTAAGAATTCCTAACGCCGCATTTAAATTTTAAATTAGCTTTCTTTGCCTTTACATAATACTGTTCACAATAAAAATAGTTCCAGCAGACACAGATTTCAAATAATCTTGTAATTAGAAAATGGTAGAAGGGTGTGGAAGTCAATTTCTCACAATTAGAAAAAAAAAATCTGAAAGGTTTTGTTATTCTCTATTCATAGTGAAATAGCGAATATATATGGGGAAAGTATATGAAGGAACGTTCAGTTCATAATAAAAAGAAAATGTGTTGAATGGGGAGGAAAGGAAAATTTATGATCCATACTGAACTAGATAATAGGAAAAAGACAGACAGACGTGGTGCGTGTAAAATTTAAATAGGGCGGGTTAGACTTTCGAAACCAGAAATCCGGTTCCTCTCGTTTTTTCGTCAGTTGATTTTCATCAGCGAACTATTAACAACGTTCTCCGTAGTGTTAATAACAGATAAGAAGAAAGAAAAAAAGAAAGAAAGAGAGAGAGAGAGAGAGAAGAGAGAGAGAGAGAGAGAGAGAACCTTCGACCCGACCACATAATTAGCTCATTTCCTAGATTACATCTGGATTTCTATCTTTTCTCTCTCTCTCTCTCTCTCCTGCGTTTCTTTTTCCAGTTACTCCTTCCCTCCCTTCCTCGTCTACATCGCAAAACAAAAAGGCCATAAATTTTATTTGGCTCATAAAACTGTCAAAAAGTAAACCGGGGAGTATCCACCCTGAATACTTTCTTTCGGTGAGAATGTTCGTTCACGTTAAAGCTTGATTTACGCGATTGATTAAGTCTTTAAGGAAGAGAAAAGAAAGGGAGAGAAAACATGCAGTATCTTAGAGAAAATGGATATTATATAAAAAAAATTGGAACAAGCTTCCCCCCTTTTTTTAATGAGAAGAAGAAAACATTGAAGTACTAGAGGAGGAGGAGGAGGAGGAGGAATGAATGAAAACAACGAGGGAACTAGGCGAAAGAATATGAAAATACGATGCGGTCAAACCGAACAGATGAATAGATTCGTGTTTTCTCAGAAGAAGGTAGGTAAATGACGAAATAGAGAGAGATATGCAAACATCTACGTGTATAGATAAAGAAAAACAAAAATATAGAGTGATAGAGAGACAATCCTTTGTAGGGAAAGAAGAGAAGTAGAGAGAGAGAGAGATATGGAGAAATCAATGTACAAAGCGAGAGAGAGAGAGATTTTTTCTTTGGTTAACAGGCTACATGAGGGTGATCCTGAAACAGGCAACTCCCCTTTAATAGCATAGGAAGGGAATTGAAAAAGGGGGGATGCGGAAGGTAGAGCAAGGTAGCCTAGCAAGGGTTAACTAGGGCCCCCGGGCTATGGTTTAAGGATCCTACCCTCGCGGTGTTTCACCTAAAGCAGATGCAGGGAAAACCCTAGAAAACCTGCATCAGGTAGGTCGGGCATTGCCGGGTACTATTCTCACGCCCTTCCTTATGAATGACGGGAGACGAGTCTGCTGTGGGGACGCAGCATTCCCTTCTCCGTGTCTCCACCAGTTTCAGGAGGCAGTTGGCCGACTGATCCAATGAATGGGATCAGCGGACAGCTCTTGCCATATGCCCAAGGTCTTTGACCCCAGTACATATACCTCTGTTACACTAGTTTTATTATTATATTATTTTCGTGGTTGAGAGACTCAAGGAGAGAATTCTTAATTTCTTTGTCTCCTCCTCTTCATCCTTTCCACCTTTATACATTTTGTTTGTGGAACAACTCCGGGGTGTTTTCCGGTTACGACCCTCACACACACCACGTGTTTCCGGATCTCCTCCATGACGCGTTGGTCGAGTAGTTGTAGGTTCAAACTTTTTTTTACTAATTTTATACTCTAATTATTTATGACTGTATTTGTATTAGCAGAGTTATGTAATTTGTTTAAGATAATTACTTGAATAATCTTACTATTACTATAATTTATATTCTATTTTATGTTATGATGTCCATATTTTTGGTCCTTATACTCACTCATCCGGTTCCTGGATGGATTTGAAAGTCCCCCGGTCCAGAAGAATCAGCACTCGTGTCAACCTAGAGTGGGTGAATCGCCCTAGAATCTAAGCACAAGGTTAGGTTCTCCAGTGGCTGGCTGGAGGCAGCAGGAGCAGCAGCTGCAACCTTTCCTCGCCGTTGCTAATAGCGCCTAATACCATGTTCTTTGCACTTGGTAATTATAACTCACACCACTCTAATTTCAACTTAACAATTCCTTCTCAGCTCCAGTTCTTAAATGAGTGGAATTTATTTCTTTCGCAGGCTGCGAGGTTAAGCAAACAAGACTCGAGGGCAGGTGCAAAAAAAAAAAAGAAAAGGAAAGGAAAAAAAAACATCCTGCTCGTTCCTTAAAATTAGGGATGACTAATGACAAAGTCCGTGTGTTGTAACGGGCAAGGACGACTTAGACTGATTTTCCAGGTTAAAGACTGGGAAAAGATGCAGCGGATCAATACTCAAAGATTACACTTATTAATTTACATAGTTTAGAAAAAGCGTTTGATAATGTGAACTGGAACACACAATTAAGGATTTTGAAGACCACTGGAATAAAATATCGAGAAAGGAGACTAATACATAACCTCTACAGAAGACAGGCAGCAGTAATTACAATAGGAGACCAAGAATTAACAAACTTCTTGTCTGTTTTTCTAGATGAGATCGGCTCCTTTGGTCGACTCATTCCACATAAACTCTTCTTCATGGACCAGTTTGCCTTAAATTTTGTGTGGATTTTCCAGAAAATCCTATGGTCGATTCGTTCCAGAATCTCTTCTCAATGGTCCAGTTTGACTCAAATTTTGTGAGGATTTTCCAGAAATTACTTTAGTAAATTCGTTCCAGAATCTCTACGTAATGGACCAGTTAGACTCAAATATCGAGACGATTTTCCAGAAAATCCTTTGGTCGATTCGTTCCAGAAACTCTTCTTAATGGACCAGTTAGCCTCAAATTTTGTGAGAATTTTCCAGAAAATCCTTTGGTCAATTCGTTCCAGAATCTCTTTTAAATGGACCAGTTAGCCTCAAATTTTGTGAGGATTTTCCAGAAAATCCTTTGGTTAATTCGTTCCAGAATCTCTTCGAAATGAACCAGTTAGCCTTAAATTTTGAGACGATTTTCCAGAAAATCCTTTGGTCAATTCGTTCCAGAATCTCTACGTAATGGACCAGTAAGACTCAAATTTTGTGAGGATTTTCCAGAAAATCCTTTGGTCGATTCGTTCCAGAAACTCTTCTTAATGGACCAGTTAATCTCAAATTTTGTGAGAATTTTCCAGAAAATCCTTTGGTCCATTCGTTCCAGAATCTCTACGTAATGGACCAGTTAGTCTCAAATTTTGTGAGGAATCAGTTGATTGTCCAAAGGAGAAAACTATATCGACTAATTTGCTTTTACAAATATTCCTCAGTCTAGTAAACGCTTACCATCCAATTCTTACTGACTTTACCTTTCCTTCTCAGAACTCTTTTTCAATTAAATTTCCTTGTTATATGCACAGCAGTCCCTAAATCTGCCCTCGTTATTTCACACACAATTACGCAAACAAAATTGACCGTTCCACACCTGTTTTTCTCCACGAAGGCGTCAGACAGGCGGTTAATTTGGAAGGGTGTTTTGTTGTTGCACTGCTTCCCAACGCCCTTTCTTTTCCTTTCGGAGAAAGTCTCAACTGATTGTCAATGAAAAGGTTTTCGCGTGATCGAGACGGATATATAAACATATATTTTCTTTTTTCTCTTCTCGTTGTTCCTCTTCTTCCTCAGTTTAAAACCCAAGGAGTTTAATTTACACCTCCACGTAGCTTCGATTACTCACACTCCTTAGGCGCCACCGTCGCTTTTGTCACGCTCCTCTTTTTTTTTTAATCCCCTTACAGAAAACGAGTTTCACTGTAAATGGCAATTGAAATGGGAGAAAGTCTGCTGATGTGTCACTTCCGGTGCCGGTCAATCAATTCACCACTACTTGAGACGTGATCGGGAGTTAAATGTTTTCTCAGCGGCTTCACGATCTTTGGAACGCTGACGGATTTCTCTGATCCAGGAAGGATGATGGTTTACTATTTTACTTGTCTCGTCAAATATTATTTAATATTAGTTTATTCCGCTTCGAAAAACACCCAAATGTAAGACTATTAATTAAAAACATTGGTTAAAATTTGGAACCACGACCACAATCCCTTCAGAAAGGCAGTTTCCACTGAATTTAAAACACTTATTTTCTCCAATTATTATTATTTTGAAGAAAATCTTCTTAAAACGTCGCTGTTCCACGACATTAGCCGGATGGAAACCCAAGAAACTTTATTCATTCAGATGGAATGTGGAAGGCTTTCCACCTTCAGTATTCTTATTTTTGATTTGGAAATAAATCAATTAACTAACGTCTAATGTCTCTTCACAAAAAATATTTCTTATTATTCTTTTTTGGCAAATTTTTGATTCCCTCAATCGACAAACGATTCCTGGAAAAAATGAATTAAAATCACCGATTCAAATTTTAGATATTATTATTTTCTTCCACTACTATTATAACATTGTTTGGAAACTCGAGAAGCTTTTCTTCACTAATATTCTCCGGGAAAGTCTTCCATCTTCAGCATTATTATTATTATTTTTGTTTTTTCTGCAAATAAAACAAATAACGTCTAAGGTCTCTTCACAAAAAATAGTTATTTTTAAATCTTTATAACCAATTATTGATTCATTCATTGAACAAAGAATTCCTGGAGAATAAATTTAAAAACACCGGTTCAAATTTTAAATATAATTTTTCTTCAATTATTATAACATTGTTTGGAAACTCGAGAGGCTTTTCTTCACTCAGTTTCTCCCGGGAAAGTCTTCGGATTAACAGTATTATAATTTTTGATTTTGGAAATATATCAATTAAAGTCTAATGTCACTCCACAAAACGTTTCTTATTAAATCATTTTTAACCAAAAGTTGTCCGCTGATCCCATTGGATCAGTCGGCCAACTGCCTCCTGAAACTGGTGAAGACACGGAGAAGGGAATGCTGCGACCCCACATCAAACTCGTCTCCCGTCATTCATAGGGAAGGGCGTGAGAATAGTACCAGCCAATGCCCGACCTACCTGATGCAGGTTTTCTAGGGTTTTCCCTGCATCTCTTTAGGTGAAACACCGGGTAGGATTCTTAAACCATAGCCCGGGGGCCCTAGTCAACCCTTGGCTACCTTGCTCTACCTTCCGCATCCCCCCTTTTCAATTCCCTTCCTATGCTATTAAAGGGGAGTTGCCTGTTTCAGGATCACCCTCATGTAGCCTGTTAACCAAATATATATATATTGTTTCCTTCATTGAACAAACAATTCCTGGAGAATGAATTTAAAAATACCGATTCAAATTTTAAACATAACTTACTTCAATTATTATAATTTTGTTTGAAAACTCGAGAAACTTTCTTCACACAGTTTCTCCGGGGAAAGACTTCGATCTTCAGTATTATTATTTTAGTTTTTGCAAGTAAATCAATTAACGTCTAATGTCTCTTCACAAAGCATTTCTTTTTAAAATCTTTTTGAACAATTATTGATTCCTTCATTGAACAAACAATTCCTGGAGAATGAATTTAAAAACACACCGATTCAAATTTTAAATATAATTTTTCTTCCAAAAATTTTATATTGTACCGAAAATAAATTCAATTATTCACGGTTAAAAGCTAAAGTCTTTTGAGCAAACTTTTTCCTTCCAAATTTATATCACCAAATACCATTTTCAGGTAGTGTTTCGTAAATCTTAAAACTGTGATGTAAACTTTTTTTTAGTGATATTGTAAATTTTTCCTTCAAATAAAGTAATCTATTCGACATACACCCTAAAAGGGAATGGAAGAGAACCTGGCGGAGTTCTTGAAAGTCTGTCAGGGTTGACTCCCTCCTTCCTGGTTTTTTCCCCTTTCCCTCCCTCCTTTGGCTTAAAATTAAAATCTTTAAATTAACTCTCCTGGAAGATGAAACGTCCTCGATTAGTTTTTTGAAGTGTATTCTGAAGGGAATGCTGCGACCTCATCTCCCGTCATTCATAAGGAAGGGCCTGAGAATAGTACACAAAGACCCGAGCTACCCGATACAGATTCTATTAAAGGGCAGTTGCCTGTTTCAGGATCACCCTCATGTAGCCTCTTAACGAAAAAAATTTAAAGACAAATTTTTCACTTCATAAAAGCACATCCGTTTAAATTTTGTCCCCCCATATATAATTCATCCAATTCCTTTAGAGATAGATATTTCCTGATTTTTTAATCCATGATTTCTAAATTAAATATAATTTTTCGTATTATTATTCTTATTATTCTGTTAGAAAAATAATTATATTTAAAAAATATTGTTTCTCATATCTTCAAAAATAATTTCGTTAATTTAGAAGATAGACAAGAATGGAAAAATGTCAACCGGACCAGGGAATCGAACCCATGAAAAATGTCAACCTGACCAGGGAATCGAACCGGTTGACATTTTTCCATTCTTGTCTATCTTCTAAATTAACTATATGAAATTGAGCATTCCCATTAATTTAGCAAATAATTTCGTATTATTATCTTTTGTTACTAAATTGTCAATTACTAGAAATCCTCGTTAATAATTCTTTATTGCGAATTTAAAACATTAATTTAAACCCTGAATATTATTGTCTCCAGATATCCTTATTATTTTATCCTCCAAATTAGTTAATTTATTCTAAATTAAAGCCTGATTTCTCTTTTTGAAGGAATATAGAGTTGAGTTTTGTAGATTCGTTGATTCGAGGCCCACAATTCGCTTAGAAACAAAGATTTTTCGTTAATTTAAAAACTCTAGTTTAAACTACGTTATTTTTTTTCTCAAAATATTACAATTTTATTTTGAAAAGAAGGTTAGTTAATCAAAATTCAAAACATGTCGATTAGCAAAAACTCTTCTTATTTTATTGAAGAATTGATGCCCCGATTTCTCCTCACAAAATATTTGCTTCTAGATTTTTTTTTTCACAACCAGAATTGCTTATTCATTTCCCTATGTCATGATATCATGTTTTCCTCTCTCTCTCCCCCTTCCTCTATATTATTTTTCATTGAAATCTCACTTTAATTAATTTAAGCGCCCTCTATTACATTTATTGAATACTTCTCATTAAACATTTCCAGCTTTAAAAGTTAACTGCGGTTAATGTTTTCGTAAAAGCATAAATGTCGATCTGTCGTCTCGTAATGACCGCATGCACTAAGTTTTTACCTATAATGAAACGTTGGCAACACTGAAGACCATCATCAATTTTTTCCTCCTAGTTTTGGAGTCAAGAAGAAACCAACACTGAAACAGCCCAACGTTTATTTATTTGCCTTACACGTACTTATCTCTCCTTTTTTTTAAGGAAAAGAAACGACAGCTGTTTCTAAATAATGAAGACGTTAGGAAAAGAAAAATGACGTAAGAGGATGTAAATGACACGTTTCGGTGCTCCTCGTCGTTATTGGGCCGCGGCCCGCGGGGTTTTGGACCCTCCTCGATTTCTTATGGAAAAGGATGAGAGTTTGCCTGCTTAGTAATAATTATGGCTGTGATAACGACTCCTGGTGTCGTTTTTCTTCTTCGTAATTTTTTTAAAAGAAGGACTTTTGACAGTTGCAATGGATTCCAGCGCAGGTGGAAGAGAAGTGGTACAGGGGGCCCCAATCACTGTACCCTGAGGCGCACCAACTCGGCCTTGCAAGTCGTCCGTCCTCTTGGGCGTTGTGTAATTTAAAATAATACTACGGGAGAGTGAGTCTGATATTCCTCTCGTCTGTCTTGTAATTACCACCTGCAGAAGATAAAAGCGGTGGGGGAGGGGGGAGAAAGGGCAACGTTCGTTGACCTGGGAAGTGCACAAGAAGGCCGCCACAAATGATTCGGTTACGGCAACCAAAAGAAAAATGTAATTCACAGAAGGATGGAGTAAAATGTATTTGCGAACTAAATGAGACTGAGATAGAGAAAGAGAGAGGGGGTTAGAGAGAGAGAGAGAGAAAGAGACGTGGAGAAAGTGATCACTGTCACGACGTTGAGTGTGAATAATCGACCACAGCCCAGAGGCTAGCAGCAACTGTTGAGTAATATTTCAGTCCGAATTACATATGCACACATTGAGAGCCCCCATATCTATATCACTAACGCAAGGAAATAAAAGGCGAGTAAAAAAAAAGAAGAGGAGCCAACCGAACCAAAGCCACAGATAATTTATAATAATGAATAGCCGAACGTAGCTTAAGGAATTATCTTCTTCTTCCTCGACTCTACAGCCCATAGAGAGAGCCTTGGCCTACCGGGTCGACTGCGGACTGTCATCTTACATGAAACATCCCGAATTTGGAGTAATCCCAGTCTTCGTTTCTTATACAATGACTTCTAATTAAAATTTATCATTATTAGATTCGGAGAATATTTTTAATTTTTGATACGGTAATTTATGTTTTCCACAAGGAGTTGATGTTGTGGTATCTGATGTCTGTGATTGTTTTTGTTACTTTGTTATTTTTTAATCGTTTTGTGTAGAATTTATTGGCAGTTTCTTTTATGTGGTCGATTATACTGTTTATATTGTAGCGCAGTAGAACCCCCGTCCAATTTTTTATTATAATTTACGGGAACTTAAATACCAAATATTCCGGCATGAGCAAGTCGCTTGCCAGGAAGGGAGAAGGGGGTTTTTCCGCGCGCCGTCTTGGCGGCTCGGAATAATAACAAAGGGACTGCGGCTGACTTACACCTGGACCATAAAGCTCGGACACCTCCTCGTCGCCGGTTTCGGAATGTCTTAATCTGCCTGGGAATTTGGTGACCGGGTGGCGTGTGTTCCCCAAAAGAAACAAGGGATATGATTGGAGGATATCCATCATCCCTGCCACCTTAGGGATAGGTGTCGGATAAGTGGGGGGACAATTTGCGGACAGATTAGAGAGATTTGACAGATTTTTGCAAGGAGGTGGAGAGAGGAGATTGAAGGAGAGTGGTGGAGAGAGGAGATTGGTGAGGTGGCAGCGGCGACCATGCTTTGATGAGTCCAGGAGGCAGGGAAGAAAGAGGAAAAAGCGGAGTTTCCTCAATTTGGCAGCACGACTTCGTACTATTGTTGACCGGCCGCTACAAGTTCCACAACACGGAAATTACAGCGAGACGCCTCCTATGAAGACAACTCTGGTTCGTCAACGAACAGTAGATCTGCTTCACCTGGTGGGTCAACACCCAAACCATTAATACCCTGAGATCTTTAATATAATCCCATTTTTAAATAATTATTTTGAACTTTACATATCTACGCACTACCCATATTAAAAATTATTGTATTTACAATTAATAAATGTAATTATTTAAACTCAATTATTAAATTCATTAATTAATATCCCCCCCATCATTTACAATATTAGCTTCTTTCTTGTATTTCTGTGATTCGTGAGTATCTATCATCTGCATTAAGAATGAGTCTTAGAAATTTGTTCCGGAGTGTCTGTAGTATGTTTATATTGGTGATGGTAGCTCCACACCACCACAGACTGGTTGGTGATGCATACAGCATAATTGGTCTAATAATCATTATGCAAATTAACCTTTTATTCTTTATGCTCAGTGCTGAACCTTTGATTAGCAAAGGGATAAAGATTATTTTTTTGCCACAACATAAACTTTTGTGACACTCTCTTTTATATGATACTGAAAGGTTAGACATGTGTCTAGATATACTCCAAGATATTTTACCTGATTTTGAATTTTAAACTATTGTATTGTTTATTATTTTTATCGGTTGGATTATCCTACTGTTATTTATCTTTTTAATTTTTGAATATGATTGTTTGAGATTTACCAGCGTTTAGTTTTATTTTCCAGTTTGAATAGTATGATTCAAGTATATTTAGGTGGATTTGAATTTGTTTAGCAGCAACTATTGCACTGAATTTTTTTTTAATATTATTTTAAAAACTTTTATCGTACAGATTATCAGTTAGGACGATAACGATACAGCATATATACAATAAATTGCACTGAATGAACTTGCATAAATGGCCTATCATCTGCGAATAAAGCTAGTTTGGTTTTAGGGGAATTGAGGGATGCCGTTTAAGTAAATATTAAACAGGACTGGTCCAAGCACTGAACCTTGTGGGACCCCAGCACAGATTTTTTTTTCGTGTTGATTGTTTGTTATTTACTGTTACATGTAGGTATCTATTTTTTAAGTATGAATATACTATGACGTCTTTTCCATTACGTCACACGGTTATTAACAGTCTTCTTAAATTTACTTAAAGAAATTCCTTCTTCGGCGAAGAACTGGAATGACTTCTCTCCAGCATTTTCTCCGCTAAGTGGGTTACGGAGACTCAGGTGAGCCAACAACTGAGTGGGTGGGAAAATTGACAGTTTAATTTGTATCCTTTTAGAAAAAAAAAATAAATAATCCTGTTACCATACGAAACTTTGGGTTAACCCATAACCTCTTGACTCTCAAGTGAAAAGTTGCTCGACCCCGGACAAGGGAAACTGGAATAAACCTGAAACTAATTCTCAGTTACAGGGACAACAGAAAAATACACACACACACACGCATTACGTGCCAATCACTTCCCAGGGTTCACATGGGGGAAAAATCAAATAACGCCCCTCAACGTACGTGAATATTTCAACACTGCAAAAAAATTACAACGGAGACTAATAAAATGCTTCAATTTAGATGAAAAAAACGACGTACAATACACAAAAAAAACGAAGAGAGAGGAAAATTGCACAGCGGACAGTTTGTAAATGAAACATTGTATTCAACAGAATATTTATAACAGAGGAAATATACGCAAAAGGGAATATGAAATAAAAAGGAGAGAGGAAAATTGAACAGCGGACAGTTTGTAAAGAGAATATGAAATATTTGGTCCAATTAAACAAGATGATGGTACTTGGATAATAAGAGACAATAATAACTTAAAGGAGCTTATAAAGTAAATAAATATAATCAACCATATTAGATCACTACGTTTGAATTCGTATGGAAACGTTTGCCGAAAGAACGAAGGTAGTGTAGTGAAGAAAATTTACTGTTGGAGTCCATTAACGACCAGGACTAAAGGTAGACCGAAGACAAGATGGAAAGATGACGTCCAAAAAGATCTAAAAAAAAACATGAAGATTACGAATTCGGACTCAGAAAGTAAACAAAAAGGAAAGAATGGAAGGCTGTTGCTGAGAAAGCCAAGACAATTAGACAATAATGTTGTAGCACCTGACGAAGAAGATGAATCTGAAATAGAAAATATACAGTGTATCAATTTTTTAAAAAAATTATACACATTAATATATATATATTTTTAATTACATATACACCTTAAAAAATTTGCAAAACAGAAAACAAATCATTTAAATTAGAGGAATCACTGGAAATACCTTTAACAGACAAGTTTTCATTACAAAAACCGACGTTTCGGTTACCTCTTTGTGCCCTCTTCAATGTTAACAATTCTGTGAAATAAAATAACCCACATGAGACGATACAAACCAAAAAAAAGAAAGAAAAATATATTAAACTTTGACAAAAAAAATAATGAAATGTAGTAAGTCACTCACTTGCCTTTCAAATAGAAAAAGCAAATTAATTTAACCTTGAATAGGATACAAAGAGGTACCGAAACGTCGATTTTTGATATTTGGCTGTAAAAAGTCGTTTAATTAATTCAGTTAATTTAAATCGGACGTAAAACATCTATCAATTTAAATTACATTTATTGTGATTCAATTAGAAAATGCGACGAGTTGGAAACACGTATTCTTTTTTGGATTCATAAAAATTCACCACTGAGAAATATAAAAGCAAAAATTAAAAAAATACAGGAATGATGCTTACAAAATATTACACATGGAAGGCAATTAAAAAACATCAAACAATTTGTAAAAATTAAAGTAAAATACCTATCATAGAGGACAATATGAGGAAAAAAATAAAATAAACCGGTTTAGATCCAGTTCCGTAAGTAAAACAAAATAAAGCAAGAGACTCGCTGAAAACGGTATAACAAGTTTTTTTATTTTAATGTAAAAATAATAATATAATAGAGCGAGGTTATAAATTAAAAGAAAACAGTATTTGTATTAAAGACATAAAAGGTTTACCAATAATTTAAAGGACCATCGCCGGTCCTCAGATCTCCTGCCGGTCCCCACAGGTCACTATAGACTTCCATGTTGGAAAGTAAACACCATGCTTTATCAAATTTCCTTTTCCTCTACCACAGTCAATAGCATTCCGCCGTAGATCAACCAGGATCATTCACGACCACTCAAAAGATTCAAAGTCTTTCGTTCCTGCACTTACTCTCTTTCTCTTTCAATCACCCTCTATCTGACGTCATAATTATAAAATCCACTGCCAATCTTCTCGAAACAAATTTTCGCCTACTTTTTCACAACTTTTCCAGACTTTAAAATTTAATTTTCCTTGGTGGAGGGGACAGAATGAAAAGTATAAACAACTAGCATTTTGAGCAAAGCCATTAATCCCACTTAACGCCGATGATTGGGGGAAAATACCAGGCCTCATCACGGCCACGTGTAACGAAGTTTTTAGAAATCCCGGACCGGCGCCAAAATGTCTAGGTTTTTATCACTCAGTCTGCAGCCCTAGACAATTTTTCTTTTCAAGTCTACTACCCTAAAATTCGTACCACCATATTACCAGTGTATTTAATTGTGTTTTACAATTGTGATCAGATGTTATTCAGTCCAAAGAGTGGTGTATGGTGCAACCCTACATGCTAACCTATCTTGCGCAAACCTTTTCATTTCCTCATAGCTATCACATCCCACATCGTCCCTAATCTACTTAGGGTATTCCATTCTTGGACACCCTCTTCTGTTCTTACTCCAATCATTTCCTTCTAATGCTAATTATACAAAAAACCCTCGTGTCTCAAAACGTGGCCTATTAACCTGACCCTTCATAGTCGTTCGTATTGTTAGCTCTTCCCCTATTCTGTATAGAACTTCGTCGTTAGTGAATTCTATCCACCCATTCATCTCATTCTCCTATAGCACCAAATTTCAAAGGCTTCTTTCTATTCCTTCCCTTTCTGCAACTCCTATCGTCCATTTTTTGCACCCATATAACGACACGCCCCGTACCAACATTTTTTTTCCTAGTGATTTTCTAAATACTCATACTTGTATTATCCGCAAGTAAATTCCTCTTCCTTGCTATCCTGTGCTATCCTACTCCAGTTATTATGCCGCCCAAGTAACAGAATTCCTTAACTTACGTCTTGCCAATCTAAAGGCCTGTGTTATTCCACTGTTTCCCATACTACAACACTCCATCACCTTGGTTTTCCCTCATATTGTCCTCTTTCTTCAGGACCACGTTCATGTCATTATCGCCTGCAAACCTTATTGTTTTTATTTTTTCTTCTCCTTGCAGTATGATTTCCTTTTCCATATTCCGTTTTAACTTTCTCCGTGGCGTGTTCTATACATAAGGCTGACAGACTGCATCCTTGGCTTACTCCTTTCTTGATCTCTGCTTTTTCTTTTCTCGATCATCGATTGTAATTACTGCTGTCTGCCTTCTTTCAGATTTAAAGTGTATTATAATTTAATATACTCCTTGTCATAAGTTAAACAGTTAATAAAAACCTTTTCTTTAAATCGCGTATTTTTTTAAAAAAAATTATTATTGTCAGTAGTGTGATGAATCCGATAATGAATCCGTTCTTATAGGAAATCCGATTTTCTCTGTTACTGATGACGAAAGTAGTGAAGTTAAATAATTGATAGAAGCTGAGATGGAAGGATGGAAGCAGGAGGATATTCTGCTGCTGGGAAAAGAGTGAGAGGTGGAGGTTGACTTCCTCCTTCCTGGTTTTCCTCTTTCCCTCCCCCCTCCTCCTTGGTCCATGACCAAGGTATCTAATTTAAGACTCCTGCAGGCTGAGACGACCTTGGGGGGCAGTTTGAGAGGTGGTGTATGTACAGGGGGTCGAACGAAGACCTTCGGCATACCAAGGTAAGAGTTGTTCGCTGATCCCATTGGACCAGTCGGCCAGCTGCCTCTCAATCGATACTGAACAAGGCACGGAGGAGGTGGGTTTGTTGCGTCGTTCCCCTCACAGCAATCCAGTCATCAGAAGGGCGCAGGAGTAGTAAACACCAACTAGCCCCCGACCTACCTGATGCAGGTTTTCTACGGTTTTTTTCCCCTGCATCACCTTTAGGTGAAACACCGTGAGGGTAGGATCCTTACACTATTATAGCCTGGGGGGGCCCCTAGTCAACCCTTCCTGGGCTACCTTGCTCTACCTTCCGCATCCCCCCCTCCTTTTCAAGTCCCTTCCTATGCTATTAAAGGGGAATTTGCCTGCTTCAGGATCACCCTCATGTAGCCTGTTAACCCCCCTCCCCTCGAAAAAAAGATAGAAGCTGAGGAAGGAGAAGTTGTTACTGAAGTTTACGAAACGTTATCTTCTCGTCTGGAAAGGAAGAAAGAAGTCTTAAGAAACAGAACAATCCCTTGACGAAGAAAAGTTTAATTAATTACGAGCACTGACTCTTACCTCAAAAAATAAACGTAAGAGCAAGAGAGTTGAGAGAGAGGCTCAAAACATATGAAGAATGGCAACGCAACGTTGGGATGATAAGGTCCAATAAAAGGGCCGATGGACCCATAGGTTGTTAATAAGATCAATTAAAGACTGGATTGATCGGAAACACGGAGAAGTGAATTATTATCTCACTCAACTCTTGACCGGTCACGGCTACAGGACTTCTACAGGTTTGCCATAGATAATTCACCTGCATGTGGAGTTAATGAGACACCAGAACACGTGTTTTCCAGTTGCTCGAGATTTTCATATGGGGGAGACGAGCATTAGAAAGCGATATTGGAACCTCAATAACACCAGATAATTTGGTACCCAATATGCTGGCTGCTGCTTTCATCACCCTAATACCTGGAATAAAGTAAGCGCATATGCAGCCTCTACAGTAATTCAAAGATTAAGAAATTACGAAAAAGAGAGAAATAATAGTGTTTAAAGGAGACAGAGAGAGAGAGAGAGAGAGAGAGCTTGACGCTACGACTGCTTCCTGTGAAGTAATGTCTAACGACGTCTCACAGGAAGATACACACAGTCATCGTTGGAAAGGGAGGTGTTTTTAGTGGGTAGAATCCCACACACTACTATCCAGTGCGTACCCTGAGATAGTGTCTTTAGAAGATTTTCACCTGCCCTCGCAAAAAAAAACAAAAAAAAACGTAAGAGCAATTCCTTTGAGGAAAGAATTTCTGTCGAATTGTATTTTAATTAATACTTACCGATAAAAATTTTAGCGCGTTTGTTATAGGACGGAAGAGAAATTGCGGTTGTGAAAGTGCTATATGTCGTCGTCGAGGAGTGTGGGAGGAGGAGGAGGAGGAGGAGGAGGTGTGAGGGCGTGGACCTGTATGTTGACTTGAAGGGGGTAAAAAGAAAAAAAAAACAAGAAAAAAAAACAAACAAACCAACCAAACGATGGTTTATGGAAGATAATGTTGTGACACGAGATTGAATGCGACTTGTCAAAGCAGCTGAGGACCACTTAACACTGGTATTCGGGGGGGTTATTGGAGGCGGAACAGGCACGACCGGTCACTTTCATAACAAACGAGAAAGGAAGGGAATGTGACTTGACGTATTAGGTGTAAGCACAACTTTTCTAGGTCACGCACTACACACACACACACACAAGCGCGCGATATTACGTCACAACAACGACCTGCGCGATAAAAAAATTATACTGCAACATATTTTTTTTTGTTCTGTTCTGTTTGCAAAAGTTGATTTCGGTGATGCATTTTCCCATATTTACTAATTGGATCAAATAAAACCAAAATTTATTCTCTCATCTATCAATTTCTCGCACAAAATGTTGCTTAGAGTATCCACTTTCATTTTAAACAATTTATCTGTTGTTCAAGTTTGCCTACTGAACACATTTTAGCTTTCAAGAATTGGTTATTGCATACAATATCGCTTTCAAAAATTATTTACTGTATAACTTCAGTCTATCTGTTCTATATTTTTCTTTATCTACATGTTTATTTAGCACGTTTTCTCGTTTACCAATTATCTACACCGTATTATTTTTTTTCTGTTGTGGTTAACGTGTCGCATCGACCCGGGAATTATCAGTCCTTCAACATGTTTTTTTTTCGGAATTGCGTATGTAGTAGAATTTGTTGTGGTTGTCATATTGAGTCCTATGACTGTTTTGATGCCAACGCAATCTTGCGCAAGCCTTTTCAAGTCCACATAACTATAAAATCCCACGTCTTTCCCTAATCTGCTTAGCAGTATTCCATCTCCGGCCTTCCTCTTCTATTCTTCTCATACGCACTTCCTCCTAATGTTAATTTTACAAGACCGCCAGGTAACGAAGTCCTTCAAATTGTTCGCTCTTCCCCTATTCCGTTTAGAACGTCCCCGTTAGTGATTCCACATAGTTGTAGTAATTTATTGCATTCCTTTATACAATTTACTCACAGCATTAATTCCCCTCATTGTCTTTTCTGATGTATTGTATTTATTAAATCTACACGTTTTCTCGTTTACCAATTATCTACACCGTATTATTATTTTTCTTGTGGTTAACGTGTCGCATCGACCCGGGAACTATCAGTCCTTCAACATGTATTTTTTCGGAATTGCGTATGTAGTAGAATTTGTTGTGGTTGTCATATTGAGTCCTATGACTGTTTTGATGCCAACGCAATCTTGCGCAAGCCTTTTCAAGTCCACACAACTGTAAAATACCTCGTCTTCTCCTTATCTGCTTAGCAGTATTCCATCCCCGGCCTTCCTCTTCTATTCTTACCATACGCACTTCCTCCTAATATTAATTTTAGAAGACCGCCAGGTAACAAAGTCCTTCCAATTTTTTCTCTCTTCCCCTATTCCGTTTAGAACGTCCCCGTTAGTGATTCCATATAGTTGTAGTAATTTATTGCATTCCTTTATACAATTTACTCACAGTATTAATTCCCCTCATTGTCTTTTCTGATGTATTGTATTTGTATTTATTAAATCTACAAATGGTGCAGATGCCCGCCCACGCCCCTGGTGGCAGATACATAGAACTTGAACAATAATTAATAATAATCTGGTCGTAAGGACCATATTTAACCTATAGTAGTTGAATGTATAATTTTATTCAATATAAATAAATAAGTGAGAACTGGTGGAGACACGGAGAAGGGAATGCTGCGTCCCCACAGCAAACTCGTCTCCCGTCATTCGGAAGGAAGGGCGTGAGAATAGTACCCAATGCCCTACCTACCTGATGCAGGTTTTCTAGGGTTTTCCCTTCATCTCTTTAGGTGAAACACCGCGAGGGTAGGATCCTTAAACCATAGCCCGGGGGCCCTAGTCAACCCTTGCTAGGCTACCTTGCTCTACCTTCCGCATCCCCCCTTTTCAATTCCCTTCCTATGCTATTAAAGGGGAGTTGCCTGTTTGAGGATCACCCTCATGTAGCCTGTTAACCAAAAAAAAAATAATCATATTATTAGAAATGATTTTTTTTAAAAATAAAAAGAGAATAGTATTGTTTTTGCCTGAAAAAAAGAAATAAAACATAAAAAAAGACCCGAAATATATTTCACTGTAGTATATTTTTAGAGATTTGGCAGCACTGATGACGTCACTACACTACACTACACTAAACTTAGATTGAGTCGAAATTTTCGTTTCTGTTAGAGGAAGTTCTTCCCCCCCTAAAACACTCCTGCAGGCAGATTGTTCCAGTCATTATTAATTGTCCTATTTAGGACTGAGTATTTTTCCAACGTCTGTTTTTTTTCGGTTCCTTGCTTGTAATTTAAACAGGTGATCTCTCCTCCTCCTGTTCCGAGTCGATTCTTTCATTCTATCTCGGATTCCCTGCCAAGGTTTTTTGACCTGCAAAAGCTCTGTAGGAAATGTGTAGCCTAGCTGTTTCTCTTCCCACCCCTAGTCGCTCTTTACCCGTTTCGTTCCCATCCATGCCCAGGTCTTATTTGTACGAATTTTGCGGCCCTTCTTTGCAGCCTTTCTAAGGATTCTATTTGCTCCATCCTGTACGGATCCCAGGCAGGGGAATGCTGCTGCACCATATTAAGGGGGGCAAGTGTTCTAATGGCTGACAACTCTTTAGATTTCGCATTCCCTATCCTTGTTGAGAGTTCTCATGGCAAAGTGCAAGGTGTTGTTCCACGCTTTCCTTGTAGCATAGTTTACCTGTCGCCCCCAGCAGCAGCTTACTGTTAAAATAAATGCCTAGGTATTTACAGTTTGTCTCCTGGATCACTGTTTCCCCCATCTATTTTATATATCGAGGCATATTGAACGCGTATTTTAGTAAAACTAATCGCCTTACTTTTACTATTGTTGATTTTGATTTTATTTCGCTGCTTAGCCCACCCGTGTACTTAGAGTATCTAAGTCACCTGCAGAGTCTTGTTCCCCAGTTATTTCCCCTGTAAATTACACAGCAGTCATCTGCAATTAAATAGTTTATCTGACAATTAAATAAATAATAAATTAGTTAAATCATTCTCATCGTCGTAATTTTTTTTAAAAAAATTTAAATATTAAACATTACAAAGTTTCGTCTCTCATTTGAGACTTCTTCAGGTAAAAATTTAGCTGTTCATGGAACCTCAGTCCATGCAATGTTCAATATTTAAATTTTATGAAACTGGCAGTGTGGCTGATTTAACTAATTTATTTTTAAAGAAAATAATTCGTCAATAGGAAGTAAAACCTGATTAAGGAATAAAAATAAGCCCGAAACGTTGTGACTAATTAAATTTAAAGAATAAAGATCAGTAAAATGTCATTAATTGTTTAAATACAAATTAAATTGAATGTTTGGTGGGAAGAAACTGATTATTCCCGGTGCAACCGATTAAGAAACCATTCTCGGGTTTCTACAAGAGCCAAACAGTTGTCAATAATTGATTGACCCGTTTGGAAACCCAAGAATTGTTTCTTCAAACTAATTATTAGTCAAGACCGAAGAAAGAAAATTCTTTACTTAATTTTTTCTCTGGTCTCTGGCCCTGATGAAGGTCACACATATGGACGAAACGTTGTTAGGTGTGTTAAGTAAATATCTGTTGTTAATTTTTTGGTGACTAATTGGCTGATTTTTTAATTTATAATGGAAGATGATAAAGGTCGAAAAGGTTTCCAGGAAAATTGAATGTAAAAAAAAAGCTTCTCAGGGTTTCCACCCGGGTAATTTCGTAGCACAGCGACGTTTCGACGGCTTTCCAGGCTGCCTGGAAGACGACGGCAGTGAAAACCGTCGAAACGTCGCTCTGCCACGAAATTACCCGGGTGGAAACCCTGTGAGAAGCTTTTCTTCAATGGAAAATGATGTTATGTTATTGATTTATTGGCAACCCTTATGAATAAAATATTCTCACACTTGTAGGTGGCAAGGAGAAACGAACCGTAATAAATGGCATGAACGTGGTCCTGGAGAAAAGAGTTCAATATGAGGATTAATAGAGTGGGAAAACCGAGGTAATGGAGTTTAGTATGGGAAACAGTGGAATAACAAAGGCTGTTGTTAGATTGGGAAGGGATATTTTGAAGGAAGTTAAGGAATTCTGCCGCTTGGGAAGCGTAATAACTAGAGTAGGATAGCCACAGGATAGCAAGGAAGGAAAACTTTCGCAAAAAAAATGTGGAAATATAAGTGTTAATATTAGGAAATCGTTGCTAAAAATGTTCGTATGGAGTTTTGGCGTTATACGAGTTCGAAATGTGGTGGGCAATAGTAGTTGAAGAAAGGAAAAGGATGGAAGTCTTTGAAATGGGGTTCTATAGGGGAATGAGATGGGTGGATAGAATCAGTAATGAGGATATGTATAGAACAGGCGATGAATAAAGTTAAAATGGAATATGAAAAAGGATGCATACTGCAAGGAGAAAAAAATAAGAAACCTACACTTTGCCGATGATATTGTAGTATTAGGGGAGTTAGAAGAAGACTTGGAAACCATAATAAATAGAATGAACGTGGTCATGCCAGAAAGAGTTCTATATGAGGATTAATAGAAGGGAAAACCAAGGTAATGGAGTGTAGTATGAAAAGCAAAGCCTGTTTAGATTGGGAAGGGATATTTTGATGGCAGTTGAGGAAGCGTAATAATTAGAGTAGGATAGCCACAGGATAGCTAAGGAAGAGGAATTTACTTACGGCTAATATATATTTTAATATTAGGAAATTCGTTGCTAGAAACGTTTGTATGGATTGTAGCGTTTATATGGGAGCGAAACGTGGACGGTAGGAGTTACAGAAAGGAAAAGAATAGAAGCCCATTGAAATGTGGTGCTATAGGAGAATGAGATGATGGGTGGATAGAGTAAGTAACGAGAAAGTTCTAAACAGAATAGGGGAAAAGAGAACAATATGGCGGACGTTGACTAAGAGAAGGGGAAGATTAATAAGACCACGATTTAAGACACGAGGGTCTTGTAAAATTAGCATTAGAGGGAAGTGTGTGTGGGGTAAGAACAGAAGAGGGAGGCCAAGGATGGAATACGCTAAGCACAATAAGGAGGATGTGGGCTGTGCTAATTATAAGGAAATGAAAAGGCTTGCGCAAGACAGGTTAGCATGGAGGATTGCATCAGACCAGTCTTAAGACTGAATACCACAACAACAACAACATCCTTTCGGTGTATTTTGTATTTGCCTTCTCGAGTATTCACTTTGCTAATTCATCCAGCGTCTTCCGTTTCCTCTTATCAAATAGTACGTTTGTTTTTTTTATTCCTGTGCGGATTATATTTACAATTTCCTTTGATTTTCTTTTCTATTAGTTTACATTTTAATTCCTACGTACCTTTGCACTTCCAGTTTCATGGTACTGACAGTGTGACGTCACAGGACCAGGAAAGTGTGCAAAACCAATGATGTTTTAAGTTTAAATTTTTCTACTGTATTAATTTTCAGGGGTGAATCGCCGCGAAACGATAGCGAAATATAAATGGCATGAACGTGGTCCTGGAGAAAGAGGTCAATATGAGGATTAATAGAGTGGGAAAACCGAGGTAATGGAATTTAGTATGGGAAACAGTGGAATAACAAAGGCTGTTAGATTGGGAAGGGATATTTTGAAGGAAGTTAAGGAATTCTGCTACTTTTGAAGGGTAATAACTAGAGTAGGATAGCACAGGATAGCAAGGAAGAAGACGTTCACGAAAATGAGGAATTTACTTACGGGTAATATAAGTGTCAATATTGGGAAATCATTGCTAAATATGTGGTTTATATTGGCGCGACACGTAGACGTTTGGAGTTGCGAAAAGGAAAAGAAGAGAAGTCTTTGAAAAAATTTGGTGCTATAGGAGAATGAGATGGATGAGTGGATAGAATCGCTAACGAGGAAGCTCTGAGCAGAATAGTCGACGAACGTTAGCAAAGAGAAGGGATAGATTAATAGGCCACGTTTTAAGACACGAGGGTCTTCTATAATTAGTATTAGAGGAAAGTGTGTGTTTGGGGAAGAACAGAAGAGGGAGGACAAGAATGGAACACGCTAAGGAGATTAGGGGGAGAAGCGGGATGCGCTAGTTATGCGGAAAGGAAAAGGCTTGCATGAGGTAGGATAGCTTGGAGGTTTGCAAAAAAAGAACCAGGTCTTTGGGCTGAATACCGAAACAACATAAATGGCCTGAACAAGGTAATCTTTCTTCTTCTATGGAGTTTAGACGGTCTAGATTCCTCGGCGCGGTTATTTTATTCTTCTCCTCCCTCTTGACGACGGTTCCTTTTCGGAGCTACCTTACCTTACCTCTTCTTCTCCCTTCCTCTTACGTCGCTTTACTATCTCCTTGACTTTAAGGTTTCAACTTTCACTCTACATGTGTTTGTTGTTGTGGACAAGCGAGCGTGAGTTATATATTTGTGTTTCTGATGGCGGCGTAGGTTTTTCCGCTTAACAAACGAGCCTATTGTATTCTCTCTCGGTCGGGTCTGCTCGTCGGTGGGCTTCTCCCCTCCCCTCCCTCCCCGTCCCTCCTTCACCTTTGTTTCCCTTATTAATTCTTAACGACCACAAGTAGTGACCGGCTGCGGCTTTGTCCGCGTCTCAAGTTGATTCATTCGTCGCTAAGCAGTTGTTATTACCATTGTCTTCCTCCTCGTGAGTAATCTGAAGTGTCCTTTCTTCCTGAATTCATTACATACACACACACACGCAGAGAGAGAGAGAGAGAGAGAGAGAGAGAGAGACGAAGGAGCAGCTTATAGAGAACGCTGAGACTATTTACGACACTGTCCTTCCCATCTTTGGGTCGCGAGTTTCTACTACGCATATATGGGAGCGACAGAAAGAATAAGGCAATGGCGGTGGTCGTCGTCGTGGTGGTGAGACCTGACAACCTGTAATTAAAGGTCGTACACGTGTCCAGTACACGGCGACGAGAGGAGGTAGGACGACGAGAAGGAAGGCCGACATAGTGAGGGGAAGGGGAGAGGGGACAAAAAAAAAGAAGGTAGGAAAGAGAAGAAAAAGCAGGAAGAAAAAGAACATGGTACACGTTGCATTCAAATTACGCGAGTGGGTTCTCTCGGTGATTAACATTCGGCTACTTGAAGTAGGCCGGGAATTCGCTGAGAGTAACTTCAAAGGACCACCAACCAAAAAAGCTGAACATTCGCGTTGATCTCCTGGCGCACCTGAGTCTATCGGCATTTCTTGTTCATTGATTTATCAATCCGGGAATTTGGGCGATATATATATATATATATATATAGAAGTAAAAAACGTGTGATTTTAATATGGAAAATTCACAGGAACCAGAATTTCAGTGTGCACAGATTGAGAATTTGGAATCCGAGGAAGTGATCGGTTTAAACGAAATGTTTGATGAAAGTGATAAAGGGGAAGAATCAGTGACAAAAAGTGTAGAAGTCAGCAATAGGGATATTACGAATGCCGCAGGGGAAAGGAGTGATAAGCAAAGAAGCGACAGTACTCGTTTGGATATTGAGATGCTGATGAAATTTTTTGATAAAAAAAATGGATGAGATGAAATTAGAAAATAATAGGTGGGGAGAAAAAATTGATAAGAGTATGGCAGAAGTGAAACGAGTGGAGGAGAGGACAGACTTCGTCCGAGCAGATATCCAGAAGGCAGGCGAGTGGAGCAGAGGACAGACTTGGTCCGAACAGATATCCAGAAGTGAGACGAGTGGAGGAAAGGACAGATTTGGTCCGAGCAGCCAGAAGCCAGATGAGAGGACGGACGTGTCCAGACGTGATCAAATCCTGCAAGACGCCAGAGAGACGCACAAACATTCGAGAGGTGGATGTTTGTTGGCCCAGTAATTGTGGCTACTGCATACTCCATCCATCTCTTGAGAGACCCAAAATCCCCTGAGATTAAGCCCGTGTATTCACTTAAATTAATAAATGAAAAATTTTAAAATTGATCATATTTTTTCTGTTAATTAATAAATGTTTTATACCCAAAAAAAAGTATATTGCAATATATATTGTAACATGAAAAGTTACACTTAACAATGCAGGCCAGCTTGCGAGTTGCAATTGTTGAGGAACTGACGCAACTTGGGTCAACAATGTAGTCTGGCGAGACTTTGGGGAGAGTCGTCATGGGGTAGTGGAAGGAGCAGGTTGTGTCGGCGGGACGACGAGAGAGAGAATGACCACAGTCCTGCAGATATAATTTTTTTCTCGTGCTCTGATTGAGATTAAAACTATTAAAATCATCTTTTGGTATATTTGTTTTGTGAAAAATACCTGGCGCCCTAAAAGAATGAGAAATCCTCGAATATTGGAGGAACGTAGGATCTTCTACAATATATATGTTACTAAACTAGGAAAAACTGAATTTCATTAATATATAATCTCTAATACCTGTTTTAATTTTTTTGGGGTGTTAGGCTACACGAGGGTGATCCTGAAACACCCTTATAATAGCATAGGAAGGAAACGGAAAAGAGGGGATGTGGATGTTTCCAAACAATATTATAATAATTGAAGAAAATTATATTCGTTCTTCAGCAATTGTTTGTTCAATGAAGGAATTAATATAGTTTTTTGGGTTAAGAGGCTAAATGAGGGTGATCCTGAAACAGGCAACTCCCCTCTAATAGCATAGGAAGAGAAATAAAAAGGGGGGATGTGGAAGGTAGAGCCAAGGGTTGACTAGGAGGGACCTCGGGCTATAGTTTAAGGATCCTACCCGGTGTTTCACCTAAAACAGATGCAGTAAAAAACACTAGAAAACCTGCATCAGGTATTGGGCACTTTCGATTGACGGGAGAATAGTTTTTCTGTGGGGTCGCAGCATTCCCTTCCTCACATCTCAACAAGTTTTAGGACGCAGTTGGCCCGCGACTGTACAAATTGGATCAGCAATGTGTGCCCAAGGTCTTCGACCCCAGTACGTACACCTCCTAGAATAGATTAAGATGCCTCAGCATGTGACAATCTTGGAAAAAGAACAGAGGCATTGCTAAAGGTGAGACACGCAGTCAAAATTTTGGGGAGAAATACCTCCGAGAAGGAGTTTCCATAGGTACTCCTTCGGGTTGACTAGGTTAACAGGCTACATGAGGGTGATCCTGAAACATGAAACTACCCTTTGATAGCATAGGAAAGGAATTTAAAAGGGAGGGATGATGTAGAAGGTAGAGCAAGGTAGCCAAGGGTTAACTAGGGCCCCAGGGCTACAGTTTAAGGATCGTACCCGGTTTCACCTAAAAAGGGATGAAACAAAAAACCCTAGAAAACCCACAAATAGTAGCTCGGGCTATTGGGTACTATTTTCACGCCCTTCCTTCCGAACGACGGGACACGAGTCTGCTGTGGGGTCGCAGCATTCCCTTCTCCGCGTCTCCACCCGTTGCTGATCCGGTAGGATCAGCGGACATCCCTTAATGTATGCCCAAGGTCTACGACCCCAAGTACGTACACCTCCAAAAATAGGTGTAGGTATCTCGTCATATGTGAGAACTTAAAAAAAAACAATTCAGAGAAAATACGAGGAATTCCCAAACATGGTCAGGTAAGTTTCGCTGTCAAATCTGGGGAGAAATGCCTTGCGAGAGAAAACTCCCACAGGCATCCCTCTTGTCTGTAAAACATTTTTTTTGGTTAACATGCAAAACTGGTTAATAAAGTTAATGTAGTAGTAAAGTTATTTTTCAAATGAAAGAATTTAGAAAAAAATATTTTAATACTGGGGAAACAGAATAGAAAAATAATAATAGTTTTAATTAAACGTTGGGGTTTTTTTTACTCCCATGGTTGTTTCTTTTTTCCTCCGGAGAATTGAAAACATCTACAAGGGTAAAAATCCTTCAGTTTTCGTGGTGTAATGCAAGCAGAACCTGAAGAGTTACCTACCTTATGAGGAGGAAAATGAAACGGCAGATAGACTGTTATGTTATTTTCTATTTAACTTACGACGAAATCAATATTTACGACGGTAGTAATTTTTCGAGTGGGTCCTTCCCCCTTCACCCCTCCCCTCCTCTTCCTCTCTCCCCATCGTCTTTCCTTCACAAATCGATCTCTCTTAGTCTTTTTCCCTGTCCCTCCATATTTGGGGGACAGGCAGTGTGTGTGTGTGTGTGTGGGAAAAGGAAATGAGCGACCTGTTACATCGGAGGTTTGATACGGAATTTTTGCCCTCCCGCGTGTGTTCTCTTGAGAGAGAGAGAGAGAGAGAGAGAGAGAGAGAGAGAGAGAGAGAGAGAGAGAGAGAGAGAGAGAGAGAGAGAGAGAGGAACAGCAGGTTATGTTAATAGGGTTAAAACCTTGCTTGCTGAAGTAAATGAGCCGCAAGGATTTCCTCATTATGATAATGAAGAGTGTTGTGTTTGATGTATGTGTTTGTGTTTCCCCTATGAGAGGGCGGGGACAAGTAGCAGGCAGGTCTCCCTGTAAGGGGAACACAAATGAAAAAGAAAGAAAAAAAACAACCCGCCTCAGTAGTTTCATAATCATAATAATAATAAATTGCGTGGTAATTAGGCGAGTAACTTTAATGTGTGGATGAGCGATGAGGATGAGGAGGAGAAGGAGAAGGAGGAAGATGATTTGTGGAACACAGGCAACGAGGCGAAGCGAGTCTAGAGAGCAGCAGAGGAGTCGTCGTCGACATCGTCGCAAGACGTTCAACGAGGAGGTACTGACACACACACAAAGAGAGAGACAGACAGAGAGAGAGACAGAGAGAGAGAGAGAGAGAGAGAGAGAGAGAGAGAGAGAGGAAAATATTGCTGATTAAATCTACAGGACGTTATAGGAACAGCGGGGACTCCCTCACATGCACAGGGGGAGATGGAATGGAGAGGGCGCGGAGTGATACATTGCGTCATGTCTAATTGAAACATCATTTCCGCTCTCTTTATGGCGCTGTTGTTAATAACTCCACGAGAAATTAATTAAGTATATATGTGCTCACATTATATCTGCGGGGGCCTCCCGAAAATAAATAAAAAGGCGACGACGATTAAAAATAGAACGAGACGGGCAAAGGGAGAGACGAAGGAGTGAAAAAAAAAATAATCCCCTGTCTTAAACTTACAGAATACTGTACGCGTAGGAGGCCGCGGAATATTCCGCTATAGACGAAATCCGGAAAGGAATCCGAATATTCTTACGCCAGTTGGGCACCAGGATTATTTACCAGAGCGGAATGTTCAGCCTGCCTAAAATATTGTCATTCTCTCTCTCTCTCTCTCTCTCTCTCTCTCTCTCTCTCTCTCTCTCTGTGTGTGTGTGTGTGTGTTCCATCTATGCGATTATTTATTTTATAAGGGATTCTAATAAACTTGTAATTAAATTATTCATTCCTCTGTCACGTTGACGCAAAGCATCCCCACATTTTTTTTGCCTTTTAAGGTTTTTTTTCATATTTTAATCATTTTTACCTGTCCTTAAAAATTGTCTATGTTGTTATTTTTTTCCCATCTCTTTATGATTCTTATAAACATGCTATTAAATTAGTCATTACTCCATCCAGTTGACGTATCAGTTCCTTCTCTCTTCCTCTCTTTCTCTGTGTCTTTTAAGCGATTTTCGTATATTAATTGGTAGAATCCTTAGCCCGGGGTCGACTCGAGGAAGGGCGGTGCGGGAGTTTTCTCGCAGACGCTTCAGCGCAGAGTGACTGCGGGGCTCACCTGATCATATCGGGGATGCCTCCTGCACTCTCTCTGGGTACTTTTTTTTATCAAAGTTCTCATATGCCGAGACACCTTCACCTATTTTAGGAGGTATATGTACCGGGGTCAAAGACCTTGGGCATATGGCAAGAGTTGTCCGCTGATCCCATTCATTGGATCAGTCGGCCAACTGCCTCCTGAAACTGGTGGAGACACGGAGAAGGGAATGCTGCGTCCCCACAGCAAACTCGTCTCCCGTCATTCATAAGGAAGGGCGTGAGAATAGTAGCCAATGCCCGACCTACCTGATGCAGGTTTTCTAGGGTTTTCCCTGCATCTCTTTAGGTGAAACACCGGGTAGGATCCTTAAACCATAGCCCGGGGGCCCTAGTCAACCCTTGCTAGGCTACCTTGCTCTACCTTCCGCATCCCCCCTTTTCAATTCCCTTCCTATGCTATTAAAGGGGAGTTGCCTGTTTCAGGATCACCCTCATGTAGCCTGTTATCCAAAAAAAAAACTCGTAATTAAATTATTCATTCCTCTGTCACGTTGACGCAAAGCCTCCCCCATCTTTTTGCCTTTTAAGGCTTTTTATTCATATTTTAATCATTTTTTCCTGTCCTTAAAAATTGTTTTTGTTGTTATTTTGTTTCGTCTTTTTATTATTCTTATAAACATGCAATTCAATTAGTCATTAATTACACCATCCAGTTGACGTATCAGTTCCTTCTCTCTTCCTCTTTCTCTCTGTGTCTTTTAAGCGATTTTCGTATATTAATCGGTAGGATCCTTAGCCAGGGATCCTAGTCAACCCTTGGCTACTTGCTCTACCATCCGCATTCCCTCCCCCGCCCCCCGCACTTTTTATCACTTTCCTTCCCATGCTATTAAAGGGGAGTTGCCTGTTTCTGGATCACCCTCATGTAGCCCGTTAAAGAAGAAAATAGAAATAGAAAAATAGAATAGAAAAATAGCAAAATACTAAAAACAACTAAGGGGAATAAACCAAGCGAATGACGATCATTTCTGTGCTTTAGTAAGGAATGAAGAAGAAAAAATGGCCAAAGAATCCGAGATACGGTATCGATAAAATAAGTAAACTAGTATTAAAATGAGATTCCACGATACTCAATCAAAATTCTGGAGCATTACAACCGTTTGGAGTTAAACAGAGAGTTCAAGATCAACTATTAATAATTTTAATTTCAACTTAAGACATGCTAATTAAACATAATTACGTTACAGAGACCCGGAGGTGATGTGATACAAAATATTAATTAATATAATTAAATATACGCACGTTACTTTTAGAGGAAAGACCTGGACGCATAGAAGCGAGCAGGGTAAGGAAAAGTTCAGGAAATAAATAAGGCGAGAGAAAATAATGAAGGAGTCCAGTCAAAAAAAAACCTGTTTTAGCTTCCGAAGGAATCGAACAAAAATAAGAAAAATGGTAAGAGAGAAGTGGTGAAGGAAGGGAGGGGAGCAGAGAAGGGGGGAAGAAATTGCCAACCAACAACTACAATTTCCTTTCAAAATTAATTGATTTCGTATTAGATTTAATAGAGGGAATTTTGATCCATATTTAAACCAATGAGGTAAAACAGGTTACTTTTTCTTCAGCGAAACAAGTTATAAAAGAAGGATTACATGTATGTTTGTGAAAAATTCCTCAACATGCAGGTTGGTTTTTTTTTCTCGCCTCACCCTCCCTTTCCTGCCCGTCCCAACGAAACTGTAGCAGGTTTTCTTTTTCTTTTCTTCCCTCCTCTAAATTTATTTCAATTTATAGCCTCGTTTTTCTCAGTTCTGGTCTGACTTATGATAACTTCTCTTCCTGTCCTGTCGAGATTAATTTTAATTATGATTTAGATTCACGTTTCTTTCGAGTCCGATTTCTTGTTCAACTAAGTGTTTCTTCTAGTTCCTTGCATCGTCTTACTTTTCTGCTAAAGATTGTAAAACTTTTCCACATCCAGGTTTATTTTTTTTTACCGAGAAGTTCATAAGTCGATGAAGACAAAAATATGTTGTTTAATTTTCTGAAATTAATTTAAATAAATGGGTTTTCAGCGGCATAGTTAGTTCAAAACCAATTAAAAATTAAAGAGAAATTTTTGTGTTCATATATATATATATACTTATTAAATTATTCTCAGTAAATTTAAATTCCTCTTTGACCAATTAGGCACATGAACTTATTAATTATTCCACTGAATATGTTTTTAATGTTCTAAACTTAATTAAAATAAATTAGTTCAGTGGCATAATTAGTTCGAAACCAATTAAAAATCAAAGAGACAGAAAAAATTGTGTGTATATTTTATATATATATATATATATATATATATATACTTATTAAATTAATTCATTAAATTATTCTCAGTAAATTTAAATTCCTCTTTGACCAATTAGGCACATGAACTTATTAATTATTCCACTGAATATGTTTTTAATTTTCTAAACTTAATTAAAATAAATTAGTTCAGTGGCATAATTAGTCCGAAACCAATTAAAAATCAAAGAGAGAGAAAAAATTGTGTGTATATTATATACATATATGTATATACTTATTAAATTATTTCATTAAATTATTCTCAGTAAATTTAAATTCCTTTTTGACCAATTAGACACATGAACTTATTAATTATTCCACTGAATATGTTTTTAATTTTCTAAACTTAATTAAAATAAATTAGTTCAGTGGCATAATTAGTCCGAAACCAATTAAAAATCAAAGAGAGAGAAAAAATTGTGTGTATATTTTTTATATATATACTTATTAAATTATTTCATTAAATTATTCTCAGTAAATTTAAATTCCTCTTTGACCAATTAGGCACATGAACTTATTAATTATTCCACTGAATATGTTTTTAATTTTCTAAACTTAATTAAAATGAATGATTCCTCAAAGAAAATTCCTATTCCTTGCCTGCGCCTATCGTACTCGAGTTATTATGCTGCCAAATTATCAGATTTTCCTAAACTTCCTTCAAAATATTCCCTTTCCGATCCAACAGCCTTTGTTATTCCACTGTTTTCCCGTACTACACTCCATTAGATTGGTTTTCCCCTCTATTAATCCCTCATGTTGTACTCTTCCACCAGCACGACGTTCATGCCTTTTTATTACTTGTGTAATGATCTTTATTGCTTCATTCTACGATCCTGTTGACGGACAATGGAACAACATAATTAAATTCTTTTTAAATCGGTTAGCAAATAAATAAATAAATTCAAAAATAAGATAATTTCCGTTGAATTTTATTTCTCCAGACAGTAATTATTTTTTTATTTAGATGACGTTTCGGCGCATATTCGCGCACCTCCTTCAGGTTTGTAATCAAATTATTGTTAAAATGGAATTATTAAAAACTATAAAATGGTTGTAATCGTCAATTTCTTTCTACCAAAGTGAGGTCCGAGGCAGCAGCACAAGGAACTTTTATAGTCAACAGTTTGCACAAGACTAAATATGGCGGTCCATCTGGTATTTAGGGGAGTTTGACCTGTCGAAACGTCGTTTAAATAAAAATAAAAACTGTCTGGACAAAAGGAAACGGTCGGAAATTATTTTATTTTTGATTTTAATAGCAGACGGTAATCGATTTAATAAATAAATAAATACTGAACTCTTTCTCCAGGACCACGTTCATGCCAATAAATTTCACCTCTACAAACTGTAAAGAAACACATTGTTTCCTCATTTTGTGCCATATCCGATGGAACGAAACCTGTTACGCGTTTAGAAAGGTCTCACGGGTCACTTTAAAACTAGTTTCCAGCCCCCATTAGCGGTCGTCGCGCGTCCTTCTGGAAACAAATACTCGGTCCACATTAGGTATCAATTACACTTTCGCAATGAGACTGCGGAAATAACGGACACCCAATTCAAACCAAAAAAATAATAATTATAATAATATTACCGTCCCCACTACTAACCCGGGGGGAAAGGATAACGAAACCGCAAATTCCTCGGTCTTGATTTCTGTAATTAGTTAAAACAAGTGCAACAGTTTTCCTCTCAAGGACTTCTCTCGGCCAAGGGTGGAGAAGGGGAGAGGGGAATAAAGCCTCATGAGGTCAATGTCGTAAAGGGAGGGTTAGGGAGGGGGGGAAAGCAAGAAAAGGAAAAAAAACAGCTTTTACAACAGAAGTCAGTGTCCTTCCGTGTGCCTTGTCCAATTACATTGTTATTATATCCCCACACCGGAGTCCTTATCGGAAAGGATAAATCAAACAGTCCAATTTACTTATTAAATCCGCAAATTCTCCGTTTATGCGCGCGGCGGAGTGGAGCAGGTCAGAGAGGATAATAAACCACCACCACCACTGGGACAGTTACGAAGGATATAAGATACGGGGGGTAATTACCGTCTCCAATGTCACTTAAATCGTTCCCTTTTACCGCAGAATAAACTGGCTCTGTACTCCGCGGCTTGTCGTTTCTATTGGAAATAAAATAAAACCAGAGGAAAACCTTATAGGATGGGAACATAGGGGGATATCAAATGGTGTGGCGTACCTCATGGTACAATACTGTCGCATTAAAACATTAAAAAATACATATCACAACATATTAAAGTTGAGGAATTCACAAATGTAGACCCAATACCTTTTTCTAACCTTAATTAATATGATAAAAATTTTACCAAGTTTCAATTTAGGACCAGTGTTACATTATAGAATGTATCCTACCCCCAACCATCATTATGGGCTAAACAATTTGATTCAATTGGGGGGGAAAGATGAAGATGTGGGGGTGTTGCACAAGGTTCAATTTTTGGAGCATTATTTTTATTTTACTACAACGTTAAAAAATTTAATACGAACAGCAGTGTAACATTAAAGGAATTATCCCTCTCCTCCTCCATCAATATGGTCCAACTACGTCACTTTGATGAGGGGGGAGGGGAAATTATGAAGATGTGTGTGTGTGTGTTGCACAAGGCTCAATTTTTGGAGCATTATTTTTATTTTACTACAACGTTAAAAAATTTAATACGAACAGCAGTGTAACATAAAAAGAATTATCCCTCTCCCCCTCCATCAATATGGTCCAACTACGTCACTTTGAAGGGGGGGAGGGGAGAAATGATGAAGATGTGTGTTGGTGTATGTGGCTAAATTTTTGGACCATTATTTTTATATTTTTAAAAATTTAATCTGGTCCAATGTAACACTACAGAATTTACATCTTTCTCCATAATGGTTCCAATACTTCACTTCAATTGGGAGAAATATGAAGATGTGTTGCAAAAAATTCAATTTGAACCATTATTTTTATTTTACCTAATGTTTAGAGGTTTAATCTTGTCAAGTGTAACAATATATAATTCACTTCCTACACATTATGGTCCAACTACTTTACTTTAATTGGGGGGAGGGGAGAAAGATGAAGATGTTGGTGTTGCACAAGGTTCAATTTTAGGACAATTATTTTTATTTCACTACAATCTTGACAAGTGAAGCAATAAATTTTTTACCTCCCAATCAAAACGTTCCAAATAATTGACTTTAATTGGAGGGGAAAATGCACCAGGTTGAATTTTTTTAACCATTATTTCTGTTTTACTACAATATTTAAAATTTAATCCCGTCCTGTGTAACATTATAAAATTCACCGCCCCCCCTCGCCTCTCATCAATATGATCGAAATACTTCCCTTTCATAGGGCGAAAGATAAAGATGTTGGTGTTGCACAAGGTTAAACTTTTGTACCATATTTTATTTACAATAATTTTAAAACTTTGACCCTGACCAGTGTAAAATTATAGAATTACCCCCCAAATATTATTACGGTTCAAATACTTCCGTTTCATTGGGGGAAAGATGAAGATGTTGGTGTTGCACAAGGTTACATTTTTGGACACTTATTTCTATTTTACTACTTTTGTAAAAATTTAAACCGGACCAGTGTAACATTAAAAAAAGTGACACCCTCCTTCTTCCCCCCGAATCGATATGGTACAAATACATATCTTTAAATTGGGAAAAGACTAGTTTGAAGGTTTTGCACCAGACACAAAATTTTCGGACCAGTATTTTACATTTTAATAATTTTTAGATTAAAAAACAGAAAAATATTAATGTTTGTTAATTCAAAAATTCAAATTCATATCTTATTTTTCGTTAAAAAAGTACGAGATCAAAAGTATGAGATCGTTGTTTTCGTAATTGTTTCAATTTTTTGGAATAATTTTATTCTAATATAGTGTGGATTATCTAATAAAAAAATTAATAAATACATATTTTACTGATTGCTCTACCATTTTTATACTTTGTAAACAGGACTTGTCGTGTTAGAGAATAATGATAGTGGCGTTGACCAATCTTCATTTTTTGAGTCCGTTGTTGTTTTGTTAAGACTTTTATAAATATAAATAGAGTAACGTTTCAAAAATATTACTATTCTGTAACAAATCTTTGGCCCTGGTCCAAGGAATAAAATTCAGCCGTTTGGCGTTGCACAAGGTTCAATTCTCTGACCATTACTTTTTATTTTCAAGTCACTGTAAATTGTTTACGGGGAAAAATGTAATGCAATTTGAATAGCATTTTTATCAGTTGTTAAAAGTTAATTGATCAGAACGTTTTGAATGTATAAATTTTAAAATTGCATCGAGTTTCGGACCAATAGAAATAATAAATCAGGCAATACAACATGAGCAGTTGTAGAAGGAGGTTAGACTTTTCCGTCGGTCCTTGATGATGAATCTCTCTCCTTTTTCGACGACTCTTCACCTACCGTCCCACCGGTGTTAACTTAATGGACTGGCAATGTACCGGGAGGTGAGCCTCTCTTCTTCTCTCTTTTGCTTGATGATAATGATGATGGCGATGACGAAAGCCGGCCATTTCCAGTGACGTGGAGTTATGTAGCCTTGCCCCGGTAGTTTCCAGCAGCTCGGCCCACCTCATCCGTCAAGGTGGTCCAAGGAGGAAGAGAGGAGAGGTGGAGGAGGAGGAGGAGGCACTAATTTCCAAACTGCACACATCACTCAAGTCCAGTCCAGTCCAGAGCTCTTGCAGAGTAGTGTTTCGGTAGCCCGCCTGCCTGGTCTCGGTCTCGCCTCGCCTCGCCCCCCGGGGGTACCAGAGTACTACCTTGAGGACCGCCGCCACCGCAGCCGCAGAACGGCCTTACGAAAGAGCAATTGAGGAAACGTTTATGGCGGCGAGACCCGCGATAGTAAAAGACTATATATACGATACAGCGAGATTATTGTATCACCGTGGCAGTGATTAGCAAGCAAACGCACACACACACACATACGCCCATGTCCGTGACGAATTGGTCACGCAGAGGGTAAGAAAGATACCGTTAGCCGTACTTGCGACACTCACGTGACGAAACCAACCAAACACAAAAAAAAATTAATACAGATAAATAAAATAAGCAACGTACGATTTTTAATCATTTGAAATATTAAAACAAAATTTTATCGTTGTTCTGACTGTACTTGCGACACTTACGTGACGAAACCAACCAAACACACAAAAAAAATTAATACAGATAAATAAAATAAGCAACGTACGATTTTTAATCATTTGAAATATTAAAACAAAATTTTATCGTTGTTCTGACTGTACTTGCGACACTCACGTGACGAAACCAACCAACCAAAAAAAAATTAATACAGATAAATAAAATAAGCAACGTACGATTTTTAATCATTTGAAATATTAAAACAAAATTTTATCGTCGTTCTGACTGTACTTGCGACACTCACGTGACGAAACCAACCGAAATTATACAGGAATAAAATAGAATATTTTTATTAAATATAACAATTACGTGTTCATGTTTGAACTTAGGCTGAAAATAAAGAAAAAAATTAATCAGTTTCGTCATTTTTGAATCATTTGAAAATTAAAACAAAATTTTATCGTTGTTCTGACTGCACCTCGAATAATGATGAAATATTTCGGCCAACATTAGTAGTCAGGATTAAATAGATTTATTTTTATTAAATTATATCACGACGTTTCGTTCCATTGTTTGGAACCTCCTCAGGTCTGAAAATAATAGAAAAAAATTACATCACGACGTTTCGTTCCATTGTTTGGAACCTCCTCAGGTCTGAAAATAATAGAAAAAAATTACATCACGACGTTTCGTTCCATTGTTTGGAACCTCCTCAGGTCTGAAAATAATAGAAAAAAATTACATCACGACGTTTCGTTCCATTGTTTGGAACCTCCTCAGGTCTGAAAATAATAGAAAAAATTACATCATGACGTTTCGTTCCATTGTTTGTAACCTCCTCAGGTCTGAAAATAATAGAAAAAAATTACATCACGACGTTTCGTTCCATTGTTTGGAACCTCCTAAGGTCTGAAAATAATAGAAAAATTACATCGACGTTCGTTCCATTGTTTGGAACCTCTCAGTCTGAAATAATAGAAAAAATTACATCACGACGTTTCGTTCCATTGTTTGGAACCTCCTCAGGTCTGAAAATAATAGAAAAAAATTACATCACGACGTTTCGTTCCATTGTTTGGAACCTCCTCAGGTCTGAAAATAATAGAAAAAAATTACATCACGACGTTTCGTTCCATTGTTTGGAACCTCCTCAGGTCTGAAAATAATAAAAAAATTACCCAAAAAAATCCAAAAGTTGTATAATATCAGAAATTCACAAGGATTTATTTACAAATTTGAACTATTTCCGAGGGTTGTTGTTGAACGAAACGTCGAGATGTAATAATTTAATAAATAAATAAATAAATTTATAATATTTTTCCCCTTCATTATTTGAAATCTTGAGACACAAGTCGCTGTGTATATTTAGAAACAAAGATAATAGAGTCAGAATAAGAAGAAGACTTGGAAACCAAAAAAATAAAATGGCATGAACGTGGTCCTGGAGAAAGACTTCAATATTAGGATTAATAGAGGGAAAACACAAGGTAATGGGTAAACAGTGAAATAACAAAAGGTTGTTAGATCGGAAAGGGATATTATGAAGGAAGTTTAGGAATTCTGATAATTTGGCAGCGTAAGAACACGAGTAGGATAGCACAGGCAAGGAAGAGGAGTTTGCTTTGAGCTAATATGAGGGTGAATTTTAGGAAAGCAATGCTAAAACGGCTTTCGAAATGTGAAGCTATAGGAGAATGAGACGGAGTTGCAGACAGAAAGGATAGAAGCTTTCGAATTGTGAAGCTATAGGAGAATGAGACGGATGATAGGAGTTGCAGGCAGAAAGGATAGAAGCTTTCGAAATGTGAAGCTATAGGAGAATGAGACGGAAGATAGGAGTTGCAGACAGGAAGAATAGAAGCTTTCGAAATGTGAAGCTATAGGAGAATGAGACGGATGATAGGAGTTGCAGGCAGGAAGAATAGAAGCTTTTGAAATGTGAAGCTATAGGAGAATGAGACGGAAGATAGGAGTTGCAGACAGGAAGAATAGAAGCTTTCGAAATGTGAAGCTATAGGAGAATGAGACGGAAGATAGGAGTTGCAGACAGAAAGGATAGAAGCTTTCGAAATGTGGTGCTATAGGAGAATGAGACGGGTGAATAGAGTAACTAACCACGAATCTGTAAGCAGAATAAGGGGAAGACAAAAAAATTTGGAGGACTTTGAAAGGGATAGATTAATAAGTCTACGCTTTGATACATGAGAGTCTTGTAAAAAAAAATTTTTTATATGAAAGTGAAGAGATGAGGGAGGCCAAGGATGGAATGCGCTTAGCAGGTTATGGAGAATGTCAGAATGCGGTAGCTATATAGAAATGAAAAGGCTTGCGCACGTGAGTTAGCATGGAGAAGTTGCATGAGACGGTTCGTAGGACTGAATACCACAACAACAACAACAACTACTACTACTACGTGGTAGCTTCAGCCCTAAAACCAGGCTCCAGGATTTGGAAGAAACTCAAGGAACTTTCCAAAAAGTCTCACCTTTGATCATTATTAGACAGAAATAAAAAGAAAAGAAAATGATGGCGTGTGACGTCACGGAAGACAGTTTGAGATTTCGATTACGGTTGGCAGAGATTTAAAAATAGGTCGGTATTTCAAAGACGTTAGTGGGAAAGTCAGACTCCTCGTCGCGCAGCCCCAAGAAGTGAAATCTCCATTACCTGTGCGTTGGTGGTTTTTGCTTCTCCCTTTATGTGTGTGTTTTGTACTCTCCAGAAATGTGCGTCGTAATTTTTCCATACATGCCGTTTATTTTAGTTATTTTTTTTAAAGATTATTTGTATTTAAGTATGTTACTTCAATTTTTTTCTTTTAATTATTTGTTACTTAATTCAATGAATGAAGTTTGTCGACAGTTTCTTTTCTTACTCTTCTGTTTTTTTACTGCCCTTTCCTGCTAGACTTATCTCTGCGTCTCGTTTTTTTACAGGGATAAACCTTAACCTGTTTGTTTGTTTGTTTGGTTTCTCTGATATCCTTTCCTATTTCTTTACTTAGACAATGTGCGGTGTTTCATTTCCAGGCACACCAACAAAAATATTTTTGTACAATCAAAATTGTTAAATAATAATAATAAAAAATGTATTTAATTTGAATATTTAAATTTATTATCAAATTGTTAAATAATAATGATAATAATAATAAAAAATGTATTTAATTTGAATATATTCCATTTATTTATAATATTACGTTATCAAATTTCCAGAAGAAATCTAACTCAAATTAAATTTTAGTGAAAATATAAATTTACGAGTAAAAATTTAATCAAATTGGCTCAGTCGGTCGGTAAAGCAAAAAAAGAATAATCTACGCAGCTTCTAAAATGGCGGCTGCTCCCGGGGGAACGCCGCGGGTGACGAACAACGATATAATTGTATTAAAAATCGCGAATCAACGAGAATGGTTTAAGTGGAAAACCGGGTTAAAATGCCGTTACCAGATGTTAACAATGGCCTGGTGGTGACGTCATCGTTCCTGGTTTGCCGTGCAGGATGTTCCTTCGCTGAAACACGTCTAGATCCTCTAGCGCCTCTTCTTCTTCAGCTTAAATCTCCATCAAAATGTCCTCTTTTTGTTTTCCTTACTACAAAACAAAATCTTCTTTCTCGAAACAATGGCGAAATTAACTTTTCTGCATATTGTTTCCTCCACTGCTCTCTCTCTCTCTCTCTCTCTCTCTCTCTCGCCCCGACCTTCTCAGGAGAGCTCCCCGAACCAACTGTTGAATCTACAATCCACTCCAGGCAATCAACAATGTTGCAGACGGTGACGTTTCCCGCCTACTCGGCCTCACCACCAAACCATTCTCGTTTTCCGTCCTGCTGTACGCAAATAATAACAAAAAACTAAATCATTTTTGCTTTACCCGATGAATGTAAGGGTCATGAATCACCACAAATGGAATACCCGGGGGAGGGGGGAAACATTTTTTTGTAAGCAATGATCCTATTTGATTCGCGTCTCATCTATCCTTTTTTCTTTCTTTACTTAGACAATGGAATACCCCCGGCGGAAAAAAACCTCTCAAAAAACCACTGAATGATGTATTTTGTTTCCTGAACCGATTTCACTGGAAATTTATTTCCCCGTTCGTCACGTTATATAGAGGGCGACTCTAGTCTCTGCTGCTTTATGGCCCCCCCAAAATTCCGTCCCTTTCGAGCCTGTTAATTTTCACTCCTCTAATTCAGTTCCTAGAGCAAATATTAATATTTTGATTTAATTACGAGTTGTTTTCCTTCTCCTCGTTTCAATTATTACGTGAAAATACCCCATGCGGTTAGGACCTTTTTTCCCTCCCCCCCCCTCCTTCTTTATTTAAAGAATAAATCATGCAGACAAAATAGTTTATTGGACACTTACTGTGGAAAGTCTATATATATAGATTACATCGCCTCGCCCTGTGGGACTATTTCTTTTTTCCACGTCTTAACACACACACGATGTTAACGAAACGTACGGTTATTGAGTCTCGCTGACAGTGTTTATGTCTTAATCTTTCGCTTTCCCCTAACACTATACAGCCTTTCCTTTTTTTTTTACTATCTCAATTAAAACAGCACCAGTGTAATATTTTTCGTAGTTTGGCTTGGCTTGTATTCTTCTATATAGTCTCCTGCTGGTGCCGCTGTTGCTCATCGGTTCGTATTTATTCTTTGTCCTATCTCTTTCTCTCTCTCCCTCCTTCTCTCTTCCTCTCTCTAAAACTCATTACCACGAGCCGAGAGCAAGTTGATACGTCGTAGGTTCATTAAGCCTGTCGTTCTCTGCTCCGAGATAATCACTTAGCTTTCTCTCCACTAACGTTGTTGTTTCATACGAGCCGCGTTCCTTTCCCCTCTTTTTTTTATTCTTTGCCTTTTTTCCCTCCTTTTTTATTCTTTTATATCCACATGAGCGTAAACACACACACACAAACACGAACATAAACAAACCCAAACATAGTGTAACACAGATCCTCAGTAAAGTATCTCGGGAGAAGAAAAAGAAGCTAATGAAAATTAAAATTAATTCCCTTAACGTAATTAAGGGTCGATAATCCCGTTACACGGTAACAAAATGGTAATGTAAACTGAAATATGGTTAATTGAAGGTGGTAATAAAAAAATTCGTTTAAAAACATATTTTAACTATCATGTTATTTTTACAGTCATTTATTTGAATAGACAGACCAGTAGACAACTTCTCAGCTAGTGCTTGAGCCTTACCTTGACCTTCGGATTGACGATGAATTAAAGTTAAATGACCATCCATATAGATCTGCTTGCCGGAAAACTAAGTTCAGCTTGTTATTCTCTGAGAACACTAATGCAACACGTTGACAAAAAGTACGTCAAAATGGTTTATTTCGCGTATTTTCATTCAATTATGAGCCATGGGCGTCTTCTAACTGCTCCAGGAGTAATGAAATATTTAAGTTGCAAAAGCGTGCAATTAGAATAATACTTTCTAGCACGAATTCTAGATCACGGAGTTGCAAACCTTTCTTCAAAAGTTTGCAAATACTTACTTTACACCAAGCCTGTGTATATATTTATGAAATATTAAAGTTTGTAAAGCGAAACACTAATTTGTTTCAAACAAATGGCGAGTTTCATGAATACGCGACTAGAAATCAGTCAGAGGTTCAGCTCTAAGGTCGGACAAGCATCGCCCTTGTTCTCTCTACACCAGAAAAGTATTCACAATACCCCCGGGGATAATTTTATACAACAGCCTTCCTTCATTACGCCAGAGGTTAAAAATAGTAACTACAAAAGCTTCGTGAAGCAGAGTAAAACTATTCTTTTAAATGGCGCTGCTGCTGTTTTACTCTGTGGTACAGGATTTTCTTAATCGTCCTTCTAGTATTTAAATCAAGGTTCCTGCTGCAAAAAGTGTTGAATGAGCTGCCTTATAAAATAGCACATCACATATCTTAAAAATTTCTATTCAGTTTTTTCTGCTCTTTTGTTTGTTTGTTTCATGTATATAGCTGCTGCTGCTGGAGCAAGGACAGTTTCCTGGTCCAAGTAGTTAAAACTCCATTGCGTGTTCCTCAGTGTGTGCTTGTTTGTGTTTCCCAGTGTGTGTGTCCCTGTGTTGTGTTTATATTGACTTTTGTCTATATACACTTTCTTTTACTAATTTATTTTAAGTTTATTTGTCTTTAATTATGTACTTTATTTTGTTCATTTTTAATTTTTAATGTATGACGTATCCTATTTCCTCAATCGAGGATTAATAGAAACAACAATAAATCTGGTGTAGAGAGAACAAGGGCGATGCTTGTCCGACCTTAGAGCTGAACGATTTCTAGTCGCGTATTCATTCATCCTTATTTCTTTTTAGTTGCAATTAACCGAGTTATCGACGACGTAATCCTGGATTTATTTCTGTACCTGTCCCCGTGTTTCTGTTCCTTTTATTTTTTTTTCATTCCCCAGTCCTCTACCACGCACCGTCCTCCGTATTGTGCCGAAAAATGTGCAGTCTGCAAAACCGGTCTCCCAAGGAGCAGCAGCAGCAGCAGCACCTGTCTTAACAAGTGAGTGACATTCCAGGCGGCGTGACTGCAATTTGTCCCCCACTCCTCCCTGTTTAAAAGGAGGACCTGCTTCAAGCCAACGTTGGCCAACGTCTGCAACGACGACGACGATGGTGAAACCCAAAACTGGAAAAATAATACCAGATCGTGGACGGGTTTTGAACCACAAAAAATTTCTTTGACTAATTGAATGAGGATTTTATAGTCAACCAAAAGTTTCCTACGCCGTTTCTTTCACAAATTTTTGGGAACTTCGCAAGTTAAAAATCAGATACAAGGGAAAATTTATTCAGTTTTTCAAAAAAAAAATTTTTTTTTGGTAATTATTTACACGTGAATCTTGTTAAAAATAAGTGGTCCAAATATAAAGAAATTGCATCCATTAAAGGTTACAAGCTAATTTACAGATTTTTCCACAATTGTATACTTCCTAATTATTTTTAGGAGTGTTGCTTTTGTTACCTGTATCAAAATTAAAATATTTGTTGGCAATAAAAGTGGAACGTTTTTTCCTGTTATTTTTTATTTTCTTCCTTTTTTTCTTGCTTTGTTTACTCCAAGCACAATTTTCGTCTTCTTCCTAAAGAAAATTTCACGAAACCTCCTTCTCCCATCCGTGGCTAATAATTTCACTTCAGGCTATTTTTGGTAGTACCTCTAATGTCTTTTTAAAATTAACCCACCACCCGTTTAAAAAATATTTCGAAAGGTTTTTAAATGAGCCTATAGTTATCAATTTAAATCTTCTACACCATTTCGTAAGTATTTGTATAAAAAACCTTACGGTTTGTCGACGATATTTTAGTATTAGGGGAATTAGAAGATGATGACTTGTAATCCATAATAAATGGCATGAAAGGGGTCTTGGGATAAAAGATGTCAATATGAGGATTAATAGAGAGGGAAAACCAAGGTAAAGGAGTGTGGTTTTGGTTTAACAGTGGAATAACAAAGGTTGTTAGATTGCGAAGGGATATTTTGACGGAAGTTGAGGAATTCTGCTACTTGCGAATCGTAATGACTAAGGGATGGTAGAAGTATAGTAGACGTAAAGAGTAGGATAGCACAGGATAGCAAGGAAGGCTTTCGCGAAAAAAGAAGAATTTACTTACGAGTAATAAAAGTGTGAATATTACGAAATCGTTGCTAAAAATGTTTCGTATGTGAGCGTGGCGTTATATGGGTGCGAAACGTGGACGATAGGAGTTGGGGAAAGGAAAAGAATAGAAGCCTTTGAAATGTGGTGCTATAGGAGAAAGATTTGGGTGGATAGAATCACGAACGAGGAAGTTATAAACAGAATAGCGGGAAAAGCGAACAATATGGAGGACGTTGACTAAGAGAAGGGATAGATTAATAGACCAAGTTTTAAGGAACAAGGATCTTGTAAAATTAGCATTAGAGGGAAGTGTGTATGGGGTAAGAACAGAAGAGAGAGGCCAAGGATGGAATATGCTAAGCAAATTAGGGAGGATATGGGTTGTGTTCGTTATAAGGAAATGAAAAGACTTGCGCAATATAGGTTATCGTGAAGGATTTCATTAGACCAGTCTTAGGACTGAATACCACAACAACAACAACAACGTATTAGTAGATTTATTACTTATAATAAAAAAATACAATATTTGAAAACATCAGTCGTCTGAAAATAATTTTTTTTATCAAATGAAATACATTGACGACGAGTAACAGAATTTTTTTTTATTTATTTCAATCGACGTTTCGTCACCATATTAGCGACTTCCTCAGGTGCTTAATTTATTTCATCTCAAATATTTTTGAACAAAATAACTTTCGAAAATTATTATTACCTGAGGCAGTTAGTTCCTAATAAAATTGTTTGACGAAACGTCGATTCAAGTAATTAAAAAATTTCGTCACCATATTTAGGATTTTTTTCCAGGACGTTAATTTATTCCATGTCAAATATTATTTGACAACTAAATTTTGGAAATTTAACTATTTACCCGGAGCAGTTAATTACTAATAAAAGCATTGACGAAACGTCGATTCAGCTAATTAAATATTTCGTCACCATATTTTGGGGACTTCCTCGAGTTCTTATTTTATTTAATCTCAGATATTTTCCAGCAAAAGAATTTTGGAAATTTAATATTTTCTTGAGGCAGTTAATTTCTAAATAAAAGTGGTGACGAAACGTCGATTCGGTTAATTAAAAATTTCGTCACCATATTTTGGGGACTTCCTCGAGTACTTATTTTATTTAATCTCAGATATTTTCCAGCAAAAGAATTTTGGAAATTTAATATTTTCTTGAGGCAGTTAATTTCTAAATAAAAGTGGTGACGAAACGTCGATTCGGTTAATTAAAAATTTCGTCACCATATTTTGGGGCTTCCTCGAGTACTTATTTTATTTAATCTCAAAAAAAATTTTGAAATTTAATTTTTTTTCCTGAGGCAGTTAATTTCTAATGTAAGTGGTGACGAAACGTCGATTCAGCTAATACAAAAAAAATATCATCGCCATACTTGGGGGATTTCCTCGGGGATGGTTAATTTATTTCATCTAAAGTATTAGGGAAATTTAATATGACGTGAGGCAATAAGTTCCTAATGAAAGTGGTTGACGAAACGTCGTTTCTGCATAATAAAAAAATTCGTCTTTAACTAGTCGTTAAGTATTTCATTTACCTATTTATTTTTTTTTTAAAAAAACAGACATCAATTAGCTTACCTAATTTTTTATTTTTGGAAAAAGAAAATAATCTTCTGGACCGGAATTGTCCATGAAAGAAAGAAACCCGTTTTATAAGGAAAGGCGGTTTCTAGTGAAGTTAGTACAAATGATTGTAGAGAAGAGGAATGTCAAGGGTCTGACTACTATGTAGTGGGAACAATATGGGGTATTAATATAAAAGAGAGTAAAGGGAAGATTAATTAATTTACAGTCCGTAAAAAATGCTTGAGGGGAAGAGGGTAATGTAGTTTTTTTGGGGGGGGGGGAAAGATCGGTAAATGAAAGCTAGGGGTGACGGGAAAATAAAGGAGGAAATTCGGATTAGGGGAAGAAAAGAAAACCCCCTCCTAAAAAAAGAAACTTTGTGATTTGATGTATTCTGCTCCTCCATCCACGAGTTCAACTCTCTTCGTACCTTTGCCCTGATATGGGTTTTTTTTTCTCCTCCTCCTTTTCCTCGTACTCTGTATTTGTCATTTGATGTATTCTGCTCCTCCATCCACGAGTTCAACTCTCGTCGTACCTTTGCCCTGATATGGGTTTTTTTTCTCCTCCTCCTTTTCCTCGTACTCTGTATTTGTCATTTGATGTATTCTGCTCCTCCATCCACGAGTTCAACTCTCTTCGTACCTTTGCCCTGATATGGGGTTTTTTTTCGCCTCCTCCTTTTCCTCGTACTCTGTATTTGTCATTTGATGTATTCTGCTCCTCCATCCACGAGTTCAACTCTCGTCGTACCTTTGCCCTGATATGGGGTTTTTTTTTCTCCTCCTCCTTTTCCTCGTACTCTGTATTTGTCATTTGATGTATTCTGCTCCTCCATCCACGAGTTCAACTCTCGTCGTACCTTTGCCCTGATATGGGTTTTTTTTTCTCCTCCTCCTTTTCCTCGTACTCTGTATTTGTCATTTGATGTATTCTGCTCCTCCATCCACGAGTTCAACTCTCGTCGTACCTTTGCCCTGATATGGGTTTTTTTTCTCCTCCTCCTTTTCCTCGTACTCTGTATTTGTCATTTGATGTATTCTGCTCCTCCATCCACGAGTTCAACTCTCGTCGTACCTTTGCCCTGATATGGGTTTTTTTTCTCCTCCTCCTTTTCCTCGTACTCTGTATTTGTCATTTGATGTATTCTGCTCCTCCATCCACGAGTTCAACTCTCGTCGTACCTTTGCCCTGATATGGGTTTTTTTTTCTCCTCCTCCTTTTCCTCGTACTCTGTATTTGTCATTTGATGTATTCTGCTCCTCCATCCACGAGTTCAACTCTCGTCGTACCTTTGCCCTGATATGGGTTTTTTTTTCTCCTCCTCCTTTTCCTCGTACTCTGTATTTGTCATTTGATGTATTCTGCTCCTCCATCCACGAGTTCAACTCTCTTCGTACCTTTGCCCTGATATGGGTTTTTTTTCTCCTCCTCCTTTTCCTCGTACTCTGTATTTGTCATTTGATGTATTCTGCTCCTCCATCCACGAGTTCAACTCTCTTCGTACCTTTGCCCTGATATGGGTTTTTTTTTCTCCTCCTCCTTTTCCTCGTACTCTGTATTTGTCATTTGATGTATTCTGCTCCTCCATCCACGAGTTCAACTCTCGTCGTACCTTTGCCCTGATATGGGTTTTTTTTTTCTCCTCCTCCTTTTCCTCGTACTCTGTATTTGTCATTTGATGTATTCTGCTCCTCCATCCACGAGTTCAACTCTCGTCGTACCTTTGCCCTGATATGGGTTTTTTTTTCTCCTCCTCCTTTTCCTCGTACTCTGTATTTGTCATTTGATGTATTCTGCTCCTCCATCCACGAGTTCAACTCTCGTCGTACCTTTGCCCTGATATGGGGTTTTTTTTTCTCCTCCTCCTTTTCCTCGTACTCTGTATTTGTCATTTGATGTATTCTGCTCCTCCATCCACGAGTTCAACTCTCGTCGTACCTTTGCCCTGATGGGTGGTTTTTTTCTCCTCTCCTCCTCCTCCTCTTCTTCCTCGTACTCTGTATTTGCTCCTGCGGTTGTTTATTTTATTCACCTACTTTTTATCTCTCCACCTCGCCAGAAGCAGCAAGTGGTTGTGGTCGTTTCAACATGTCCATTACGCAAGTCTGACTTCTCGGGATCGCATTGCGTACGCACTGGAATTCTCCTTACACGAAATCTTTACGGTTAAACAAAAAAGAAAAAAAGGTGTATGATGATGAGGATTGGGGGAGGGGGAAGGGGAAGGGGGACGCAACTCTCGCCCCTTAGACAAATCCCAAGATGATTGAACCCCCTTCTCCGGAGGCGATTATATGAAATTAAACCTTGTGGTCCTTCTCCTACAGCTCAGTGATATTGGTTTCTCATTTCTTATTTTTCTCTTTTTCTTTTTGCTTGACCTTTGTGACCTTTCCGCCTCTAAGTGGTTTTTTTTTCTCATTGTAATCGCCCTTGGAAGCATTGCGGTCCCTCTCTCCATCTCTTTCTCTCTCTCTCTCTCCCTCTCTCTCTGATTGTATGTCGTACGGCAATTAACTGTGACTTGATCTCCCTGTAATAACAGAGATTTAAGTGTGCACATATTCAGGAGGGCGAAGGAAAAGTCTAAAATGTCAACTTGACCTCCATGCTAAGAGTTTTCCATTTTCAGGTGAAATTATATACACACAAGGCGGGGGAAAAGGAGGGGTGGTGGGGGGAACCTTTAAACGTTATTCGCAACCCCTGTAATTATAGTTTCAGGTTTCTAAACGAAGCCGTAGTCCTTGCCCCCCTTTTTCTTTTGATTTAACTGAACACTATTAAAATTTTTTTTTCGGCTCCAATTAGTGAGTATTTTACTATGTACTAGTATTATTTTTCCTTTACTCAACATATTAAAATATCTAATAAACATATATTAAAATTTAACCTTTATGTTTACCTACCCTTATATGTCTTCTGACTTTCAACGTTCTGGAATTTATTTATTTCCAAGTAAAAAAAATATTATTCCACGAATGTATTAATGTTTCTCTATATTTTATACCCGCGTTTATAGGTACACATATTTATTAGTTTCTCTTTTGCATACGTTATTTTTTCTGAATTAAAATTTTCTGATTTAAATATTTTCCCTCTTTTTATTTAAACTTTGCTGGTGCTCATTAATATTGATTTATTTATTCATTTTAATATTTTTTTCCCCCGGTGTACGTTTTTATATATATTTTTTCTTATTTTTTGCTGTGATTTCTCTTCTCTTTTCTCATTCCGTGAAAAAGATTCATATTTACAAATTATTTATTTCCTGATTTATTTACTTTTCCATTCGTATATAATCGGATTAACGATTTCTTTACGTAATAAGACACTGACGTACTTTAGTGGGTACTTAATCAATTTTCGTGATTAGCTTCGTCCTTATTTAATAATTTTACGGTTTTTATATTACCATATTTTGAAAATATCCTCATTTTTATGTTTTCTAATTCGCTTGGGGGTTCTATTTTTTATAATTTCTCATTAACAAATTGCCTCATTTTTGTCAGGTATTTTCCCTTTTCACGTATTTTCTAATTTACGTTTTTTCTCCGACGTTCCAACTGTTATAGTTTTCCGGATTTATTGTAATTTAGTGTTTGTAAATTTTATAGGTTTCTATAAATACATATTAGATATTTTTTGTACATATTTTTTCTTTATTAAGTTTCATTGTCTGCTTCATATATTCTTGTAAAATTTTATTTATAAGTTTAATAGTATTTAATAATTTGGTTTAATTTAATAATTATACATTTCCCAATTTTTGTATTGTATTTATTTACTTACCGTTTCAATTACCTGCTTCTTCAATTATACAATCACTGTATGTAAACCATGTACTATGAAACTGATTCACGTCCTTATTTAATTATTCTATTATTTAGTGATTCTTAAATTATGATTTTTTTTGGTATTTAAATATTTTATTGTTTAATTTTTACTTTTACCGTTGGCGTATTTATTCATTTATGCTTCAAAATATTTTCTTCAATCTATTTGTTATTCTGTTTTCCTGTATTTCTGTTTGGACAATTTTAGGATATTTATTCATTTATTTAATTCCATTTTTACGTAACCTCTTTGGTATTTCCTCATTTCCTAAGTTAAATCCTTTTTTGTTTATACGCTATTTAAATTATATATATATATATGTATTCTAATTTAAATAATCTTTTTTTAATTTAAATTTAAACTCAATTATGAGTTTTAGCATTAATTATTCTGTAGAACATTAATTTTTCTTATTAATTCATATCACCATTTCTATATTTAGATCATTAACGTTAATTATATTTCGTTTAATGTCTGTCTACCCTTGTGTATGTGACATTGAATTTAATCTCTTCTATTTTTTTTTCATTGTTCTCTCACCCCATTTACAGGTTCCCTCATTTATTCATTCTCCTATTCTTTTTTTGGTTATATTTCCTTTTTTTTTAAAAAAAATATTTTCAAATTTAAACAGTTTTAAATTACATATTTCCTGATTTATTCACTTTTCCGCTCATTTGTTATTTCTCCTGTGTACAGTGTTTCTATTGGGTGAATTATAACCTTTACTTATTGCGACACTTATGTTTTATAATATATATATATGTGTAGTAATTCAAAATTTTTCTCAACTATGAATTTTCTTATTTTTATTTATTATTTTTGGCGTTTATTTCCTCTTTATATAAATTATTATCTTAGTTATATATTTCTCCACATTTTCAGCTTTCTGTCAGGATGTGTTCTAATCTCCTAATATTTCCATTTAATTAAATTCTCATTCTCGGATTCTTCCAAAGTGTTTCATATGAATTCATTTTATGTATTTCCTTTTTTTTCTAATTACGTAACTCTTAAGTTAGTTTCTCTTTTATCTTGTGTCATTAAATTTATGGAAATTGTCAATCGTCTATTTCTTCGTTGGTATATTTTCTAATTTCAAGGTTTATGACGTATTTAATGGAATTCAATCTGATGATGATGATGATGACGTAACATGGCGGCTGAGAACCGGCGAACTAATTTTCTCCTCCGTTACTTATCTGAAGGCGGCCATCTTTTAAATTACCGGACTCAATTTTTCCGCGCATTGACGGCGGTCAATTAGATAGGAAAAAGGGAACTGAGCAATCACAAGGCGCTGATGAATTGCTTACGTCACATCCGCGTGCAACTGACTGATGCTTATCTCTGGAAATTACGTCGGCAAGTTTTAAGCGGACCAGACGAGAAGTGACAGCTTTAGTGAATGAGTCTTTAAACGATAGGAACCGTGACAAGGCGGCAACGATCGAGATGGTAGATTCGGCAGGTTGAGGAGGACTTTCTGCAGGTGGCTGAAGGGAGGGAGGAGACGGAGGAAACCTTGACGCACGGAGATAAGGAGAACTTCTCGTGAGAAGAAAAATCAGAGTTCAAAGAGTCAGAGAGAAAGAGAGAGAGAGACAGAGAGAATAAATAAGGCGTATTCAATGCTGCAAGGGACTGTGGAGATTGCTGTCAGCGATTGTGACTTCATTCTCCTCGATTTAAACTGTTCGACAGAGATTACGTACAAGCAGATCCGTTTATCTAATATCTCTGGTTCTCTGTAAAACCGATTACGAAATGTGACGTAATATTTTCATAAAGGTTTAGGATTTTTCATTTTTAATCGTTTACACGGAAAACTTAAGCGTTTTTAATTAAACTAAAATCACATATTTCTTAAAAACCTTAAATTAAATCCTTGCAGAAAGTAGTTCACATTGAAAATAAATTAATTATTCTCAGAAAATGTATAATCAGAAAAAACGGTATACTGACATTAATTATCCATAAATACTCCTTTATCCAATAATGTAATTTTGTCCTCTATATTGTCCTCATTTTCCGTGTGAGGTTTACGTCATCATTACTTCAGTCGTGAAAAGCCAAAATTGTAAATTACTGTTTTTAATTAGATATTTCGTTTACAGTTATTGTTATTTTTTTAACAAAAATTCTTATAAAAAATTTCTTTTCTCTTTATGGCTCTCCCAGTTTCTTTCTTTCACGAATTTTGTCATTAATCCTTTCCTTCCCTCTGATTTTTAGTTTATTTTTGTCCGCTTTACGTCTTCTCTTCCCTTCTGTCGGGCTTTATTTCGTTGATTTTCTTCTCTCTCCGGTCCTGTTCCTTTCTCTTCTTATTTCTGTTTATAATTCTCCGTTTCCTTTATATCTGTCCGTTTTTCTTAATGACTTCCTTTCTTTTACTATTTCTTTCGTCGCTTTTCTTCTGTCTCCGGTCCTGCTCCTTTCTCTCTTTACTGATGTTTATAACTCTTTCTTCTTGTCTCTATTTCTGTCCTTATTTAATACCACATTTCTAGCATTTCTGTTCCGCTTCTTTTCTTCTCTTTTCGGTCAAGCTTATTTCTCCCTTTATGTTTTTAATTCTTTCCTTCAGTCTTTACTTCTCTTCTAATTTACTACCATATTTCTGATATTAACGTTTTCTTTCTTCTTTCTCTTCACCTTATCATTAGATCCGCTCTACTTTATCCGTCACTCTGTCTATCCCTTATTGTTCCGTCTCTCTTTATTAAATCCTGATTCCCGTGTATCAGTTCTGCTTTCCTATTTATTTCCTGATGTTTTCCTTTTGTACTTTCAGTTTCTCTGTCTTTACTTCCCTCCTTCATTTAATTTATTTCTGTCTTTAATATTTTCAGTTTATTTCTTTGAGTCTCATTCGCATTTTCTCAGTTCCTTCTTATTTAGCCCTTAGTTAATTCTTTTCCCGTTCAAAGATGTTCTTTTATTTGGTTCTTTTTTAATTATTTTCACGTTTGCGTACTGTAACTCTGGATTTCTGGAATAGAATGTACCAGTTCCTATAATAATAATTTATTTCTTCATTTTATAATTTATCAAATATTACTATTATTTTGTATTTTTTACTTATCCACAATGCTTATTTATTTATAAATTTTCTTTGATCAACGATCCATGAAAGAAATATTTCCTTCCTTTCACCCATTTTTTCCCGGAAATTGTAAACTGTTTTTACCATCAAATATTAGTTTATATATTTTGTGTTTCTCAAAACTCATAAACTTATTTATTTCTTTGAAGAATTATACGACTGACGCCTTTCCAGTAAAAAAAAAGGAAAGCGCCGAAACCGTTTGAGAATAACCACTTGTCTTTTCTGGAATGAATTTATTTCCTAATTATTGAAAATGCTGGAAGAGTATAGATAGTGAAATTTATCAGAATGATTAAAGACTGATTTATTTACTTCCTACTCTTGTCAATGAATTAACTGGAGGCGGAAAATAAAACTTTCTACTGTGTTTGGATGATATCATTAGATCAATAAGATAAATATTTCGATTACGAATTGTTACTTACAGGACTCTTTTTTTTTCCTGTTTTTATTTTTTGCCTCAAGATAATTTCTCTCTTTCCTTTAACCTTGTTTATTTTTTCATTTCCCTAAATTCATCCTTCACTGTCACAGTTGTGGGTTTTTTTTTCCTATCGTGGAGCGTCGTCGAATCTTTTGATACTCATAGACACACACTCTCTCACGTGTGTGTACGTGAAAGTATTCTACTTTTTCTTTTTTTGTGGTTCCCCCGAGGTCTCACGTCACAAGGTTGACAGACTGACCGACTTGATTGACTGGCTGACTGACTGTTAAGTCTCAGCGGAATGATTTTGTTGGGCCCGGCCATTCATACCTTTTTGGTCAAGGTTGCAAACGACGCACAAGGGAGAAAGGGAGAGTGTAAGAGAGAGAGTGTGTGTGTGTAAGACAGAGAGAGAGAGAAAGAGAGAAAGGAGGGAGGGAGGAAAAGTTGTCATTGTGTAATAATAATTGCAGTTATCGTATAGCGGGACACAAGATTAAAGGTACGATTGTGTACTCCCATGTAATTACACCAGAGTCGGTAACACCGATATGGGCTTTTTGCTCTCTAAAGACAGAGCGAATATGAGAGAGAGAGAGAGAGAGAGAGAGAGAGAGAGAGAGAGAGAGAGAGAGAGAGAGAGAGAGAGACAGAAAATTGACATGTCCAGGGTTGAGTAATGTGGAACACACATTTTCTCAATCGCCATGTACGAGAACTGGTAAGTAATTACCACGATTATATCTCCTCGGAATTCTTTTGTTTCCACGGAGATGACGTCGTGGTGCGTGACGTCACGTTTCTCTTCGTTAAATGTGAAGAAGAGCAGTGAGAAATTTTTCAACCTTATACGTTATATTATTTAACAAAATTAATTGAGGATAAAAAAAAATTTTAATGGGTACCGAAAATTGGGTAGTGCGAAAGAGAGTAAAGCCAATTTTGTTGGTTAATAAAAGGGACCAAACAATTTAACGGGAAAAAAATTATTAGCCAGGCTTATTATGGCCAAAGAGTAAGCCTTTTCTGTTTCCGCATAATTACCCACATCCTCCCCAATCTGCTTAGCGTATTCCATCCTTGGCCTCCCTCTTCTGTCCTTATCCCCCCACACACACACTTCCCTCTAATGCTAATTTTACAAGACGTGTCTTAAAACGTGGCCTATTATTACTCTATCCCTTTCTGTTAGTCAACGTCCTCCATATTGTTCGCTTTTCCGCTATTCTGTTTATAACATCCTCGGTTTGTGGTTCTGTCCAATATCCATCTCATTCTCCTATAGCACCACATTCCAAAGGCTTCTTCTATTCTTTTCCTTTCCTTTCCCCAACTCCTACCGTCCACGTTTCGCTCACCCATATATATATATATATATATATATATATATATATATATATATATATATATAGTATTATACTTTTTTGGGTATAAAACATTTATTAATTAACAGAACAAATATGATCAATTTTTAAAATTTTTAATTTATTAATTTAAAGTGAATACACGGGCTTAATCTCAGGGGATTTTGGGTCTCTCGAGAGATGGATGGAGTATGCAGTAGCTGAAAATAGAAAGAAAAATCATTAAATATTATTTATCCAGAGCAATGAGCAAGTTTCACAATTTTTTTATAGCTTACCCACAATTACTACAGGGGCCTACAAACATCCACCTCTCGAATGTTTGTGCGTCTCTCTGGCGTCTTGCAGGATTTGATCACGTCTGGACACGTCTGCTCTCGTCCGTCCTCTCCTCCACTCGTCTCACTTCCCCGTATCTGCTCGGACAACGTCTTTCTTCTCCTCCACTTGTCTCACTTCTCACAGCTCGGACCACGTCCGTCCTCTCCTCCACTCGCCTGCCTTCTGGATATCTGCTCGGACGAAGTCTGTCCTCTGCTCCACTCATTTCACTTCTCGTCCCGATCCACCCATCGGCTTCCCTTTTAAATCTTCCGACGGGAATTCCCCTATCTCACAAAATTTCGGGGTTCCCCGCCCTCATTTTTTACACACGTACGGCGGGGGATCACCATCGTCATTTGTTTATACACGCTCGGCGGGACTCTCCCGCGGGGAATCACCATCTTTCGGCCGACTAGCCATTGTTGTTGGCCGAACTGCGCCTCATAACGCCACAACATCACAAAATCCGCCTTTTTTATCACAATATATATATATATATATATATATAGTATATATATATATATATATATAACGCCACGCTCACATACAAACATTTTTAGCGACGATTTCGTAATATTCACACTTATATTATTACCCGTAAGCAAATACCTCTTCTTTTTTTTGTGAACGACCTTTCTCGCCTGTGCATGACTCAGTAGTTTTTGTATACAGCTTCAGTATATACTACATCAATGTACTATTCGTGACTGCATCATTTTGACTTGTCCTACTTTCGTTCCCATCTAGACGAGACTAACGGAACCAATAATCCTGATGCAATCCAATAAATTGTGAGTTTAAAAATAATTTTTTTAATATATTTTTCTAGAACACTGTTTCTGTTACTTTTGTGTGGACACATTTCTTTTATTTATTTTTAATTTTTATAGTACTCTTAAGTAAATTCCTCCTCTTTTTACGCGAATGCCTTCCTTGTCTATCCTGTGGCTATCCTAACTCTTTACGTCTACTATAATTCTACCATCCCCCTAAGTCATTACGATTCGCAAGTAGCAGAATTCCTCAACTTCCGTCAAAATATCCCTTCGCAATCTAACAGCCTTTTGTTATTCCACTGTTTTCCCAAACCACACATCCTTTACCTTGGGTTTTCTCTCCTCTATTAATCCTCATATTGACATCTTTTCCCAAGACTCCTTTCATGCCATATATATTATGGATTACAAGTCATCATCTTCTGATTCCACCTAATACTAGATAAGATAAGATAAGATTTATTGGATATCCATTAGTCCTCTATTGAGGAAATAGGACAAGTCAAAGAATATATGTTACATATCTATCACACACACACTAAGAATACGAATATAAGAAACAAAATATGGATACAACAAACATATGAGAAAATATCGTCGACAAAATCGTAAGGTTTTTATACAAATACATAACGAAATGGCGTAGAAGATTTAAATTGATAACTATAGGAGGCTCATTTAAAAAAACCTTTCGGGATTTATAATACATAAATACAGCATTAATATTTGTCAACACGGGTGCGGGTTAATTTTTTAAAAAGACAATAGAGGTACTACTACCAAAATAGCCACCCATCCAAATTTTCAGGGTGAATGTTGTAATATGATAGTAATAATAATAATAATAATCAAAGAGATATATAAACATCATAGAGAGGCTACGTACGAGGACGATTACAGCGCCCTGGGTGGCAGCAACTAACAACAGGGACAATCACAATGTCTACGGTCAAGAACTTTGACCGTATGTACTGTGTTAAATGACTGAGGTTGAATAATCGTGTATTTTTGTGATTAAAATATATTGTTTTTCATCCGAAATCATGCCAAATGTGTGTTCAGCGTACAATTGTACTAATCGTAGTTCAAAAACAACTGGAATATCGTATTTTAAGTAAATATCATCATATTTTCACTTTTGACAGCACGTGTTTGTAACTTGGATATTTACCAAATTTCTGATCTTGGTGGTGCTCTAGAATATGCAAGCCCATGCTCTTGTTCTTTTTATGAAAGTAGTTCTCTGTACTGTAATTAATGAATGTGTTTTATATTTCGTTTAACCTTGATCCCTATCAACTTTCAACTATATTTAATGTCAGTCTAGATGCATTTAGATGTTACTTGTACAACGTACAATTGTAAAAAAATTAAAATTTTAGATATTGGGAGTAATCTTTATTATAGACTGATGAGCGAGATGCTTCATATCTCATCTAATAATTCGGCATTAATATCAGAAATGACTGATTTAAAACAAAAATTATAAATTAACTATTATAAAGTTTCCTGTTCATTAACTGTCAATGTTTACATGTTGTATTTAGCATTGAGATGATGTTAATGAGCCCCTTTATCCGTGTTAACTTTAATTTCGGCCACTTTCCTTGTGTGACAACAGAAATAATTTACAATTTTTAAGTGATGTGTTATATATATATTATATGTAATGAAACACTTTCTAGCTGGTTTCCGCTCATTTGTAACTTTAATACATATGTATATATATATAGTTTTTAAATATTGATTTACGAGATACGCTTCCTGCACGTATTCCTAAGTCCACCTCAATTCAATGCCATGCAGCAGCAGACGACAGGACACACCCCCACCTTTCCATTCAAAAAAATGGCGCCTGAGCCTTCAATTTGCTTCAAATATGGCGGCGCCTTGTCCCCAGTGTCTATGTTGTTTATATATGTCTTTGATAATAATAATTCCGCGGCGCCCATGCGACGCAAAAAGTTCGGGGAATCGCCGCCCTACCTCGTCGTCCAAAGATTCATGTGGGCCCTACAACAATGAACCCCGTTTTTTTCCGCTGAGAGCGACAATGACCATAGAGAGAGAGAGGAAACCAGACATAATGAATTTTCGACTGGTTTCCAGCGACAATGGCCAGAGAGAGAGAGAAGGAGGTAGAGATAATGAATATCGCCGGCTCCATAGATTATATTGCTCATGCTGCTGCTGCTGCTGCTGGCGGGAAAAGAGAAAACAGGTGGCGACTGGCTCGGAAGAATATAATTAGCCGCTGAAGACAATGAGGTGCGTCAGGTTCCATTAATAAACCACCGGGTGAGGTGACTTACTAAACTACACTACGCCCAGCTGTTCTTTCTTTTCGGTTGGGGGCCAAAGAGAATCCGGTCCGGGAAAGGTTTTGCGTTACGCTCAGTGGTAAGGAAGAATAATTTTACCATTGGTTATTCGTTGCCTTGTCCTCTTTGTCGTTGTCGTTTCTCCCCTCCGTCCCCTTCTCTTCCTTTCTTTCTTTTTTGGCTGGGAAGCAGAAAAACCGGGGGGCCCAGTTGTCCAAATCTTTGCCTTTGCCTTGACAAATGGACCCTTTCCACTCCAACCCGATTTCATTTGCACTTAACGAGGCGGATAACTGAACATAAACGAAAATAATAATAATAAGAAAAAAAAGAGAGGAGGAGGAAAAATCACAAAAATAAACGAGAAGAAATGTCCTTGTTAAGAGGAGAGGAAAACGTTCCCTGATGATTCCCTCGTCGACTAATGAGGATTTGGATTATAACGCTGAATCAATATTTTGTCCTCTCTTCTCTTCTCTCTTTACAGTGGTCAAATAAAACGTGAGGTAGTTTCTTAAATCTCAAAAGGAGGGGTGGGGTGGGAGGGGGAGGGGAGGGAGACTTTTTCCTCTCTCTCTGGGTCCTTTGCTCCTCATGAATCCTCAACTTGCTTGCTCCTAATTATATTAAATTTTATTACTTCGGTTCCCATCGAATGTGATTAACAGAAACAGGATTTTTAAGTTTATTTTCTGACTGGACGAGAAAAAAAAATGTTTTGGTACAACTCTGACATTTAAAACTCCCACTTTTAATTGGTGCCATAACAGTGATGATAAGACCACCAAGGAGAGAATAATTTTTCCTTCTGCTTGTATTTTTAGTACACTAGTTGGAAGGTTAACCTAATTATTTTTCGGAGACAGACTTGTTTTTTTAGGGGGGTGATTAAGAGGGTACATGAGGGTGATCCTGAAACAGGCAACTCCCTCTTTTAACAGCATAGGAAGGGAATTGATAAGGGAGGTGGATGCGGAAGGTGGAGCAAGGTAGCCTAGCAAGGGTTGACTAGGGCCCCCGGGCTGTGATTTAAGGATCCTACCCGGTTTTTCACCTAAAGAGATGCAGGGAAAACCCTAGACAACCTGCATCAGGTAGGTTCGTAATTGATAGTAATTTATAGTGAACGGCGTGATAGTAAAGGTACGAGAAAACAGAAATGTTTGAAAATTGAGTTGGAGGGAAAAATCACGAAGAGGATGAATAAGAGGAAAAAACAGAAAAATATCTACAGTGGAAAGCAAACCTAAGGGAGGAAAATAAAACCAGGCGGGGATTCCGTACAAAGGCGAAGAAAACTTGAAAGGGAAACAATTGGTAAAGAAAATAAACCTGAACACAACAATTATTAATTATTCGTAGAGGACTGTAGAAACACAAAAAAGTAATTGAATTATATATATGTAGATATAATTTTAGTTTTGCTTATACTTTTAGTATATTAGGTGGAAGGATAACCTAATTTTTTTTCTCAGACAGGTTTCTGAAATTCTTAAATTATGAGGATCGGCGTGATAGTAAACGTAAGGAGAAGGGAAATTTATGAAAATTGAGTTGGAGGAAAATCACAAATAGGATGAAAAAAGAAAACACAGAAAAGTAAGTACAGTGGAAAGTAAACCCAAAAGGGAGGAAAAAACCGGGAAGGTGGAGGGGCATTCCATACAAAGGCGAAGAAAACTCAATAGTGTAAAGGAAATGAACCCGAGCGCGACAAAAATCAATTATTCGTAGAGGACTCTACAGACACAAAAAAGGCAATTAAAATTTTTAGGCAGAAACAAAGTGGAAATTAAAACATAGAAAAGAAATATAGAGGAGGAAAGAAACGCGAAGTAGGGGTAAGGGATAGAAATAATGGATATAACCCAAAGTAAATTAAATAATACCGAACACAGAAGAAAAATTTTTCGGCCGTAATCGTCCCTGAACGCTATCCAAGACTTTGTAATACATTTATCCATTGAAGATTCACCTGATGAAGTCCACAAATAAGCACTGAAACGTTGCAAGTAACTGAAAATGAATTGAAATATTTTGATAACATATTGGCATTATTTTTTATTTTAGTAGAAAATTAAATTTAATAAAAGATTTGGGATTGCAAAGGAAAAAAGGAAAACGAAATTAGAATGAAAGAATACGAAGCCACGCAAAAGAATACGAGAACCTACGTCGGTAGAAAATACATACTAAAACATACGAAGATCATGAACATATTTTACAACCAAAGGACAATGAAATAAGTACAGCCAGTTAAAAAAAAAGAAACAATGGAAATCGAAGGAAAATAGGGAAAACGAAATAATACGACGACAAGTACAACAAATGAAACTAAATCATACGTTGAGAAGAATAAGAAGCTCATGACGCATCAAACGGTTGAAGAATAATAAAAGGAAAACGATCAAACAATCAATTATAAAAGAAGCAGAGGATAATAAGATACGGTAAATAAAAATTATAATAGGAAGAGGTAATTTAATTAAGAAATGGGAAAATAAAGTAATCAATGTGAGAAAAAAATAGGATAGAGACAAAGTGGTGTGGAGGTTTAGGTAAGGAGAGGAAAGGAAACGAAAGAATTAAAATCTAATAGATATATAATATTTCAAGTATAATAGTTGTAAAGTAAAATAATGGTTAAGACTAGTGTTAAAGAAGAAGAAATATGGGGAGAAAAACTATATTAAATGACTTCTTTGTTGGAAGCTAGGAAAAAGAATATACATGGAAAAGGGAACCGAGTTAATTAATTGGCGGACTTTCCGCAAATGAAAATTTTTTATTATAAATTACAATATTACATATATATATATATTACACTCAAACTAGACTGAAAATGTAAGTATGATATTCCTTATACAGTTTCTGAATTAACTTCACTTCAATGATGATTTGTTAAGTTATTTCCCTCCTTATGTCATTTCTTTTAACGAATCTTCCAGTAAAGTCACGTATCACATCCATAAGAATCTGTAACAAAAGAATAAATACAATTTAGTTTCTGCGACGATTAAAAATTAATTAAAGAAAAATATGTCGTCTTAGATTATTAAGTAAACGGTACTGCGAATAGAAGGTTAAATAGGTAACTGTATAGAAAGGTCAAACAAAGGGACACGAAGTAGTCAATAAGTAATTATTAAAAGAAGAAAAAAGAGAGCAAAGTGCAAAATTATTGAAAGGTAACACAGGAAATGAAAAGGTGCAAAATTGAATGCAAGTAAAAACCATAATTTCTACATACCAATTAGTAAAATATTTCATTCCTCAAAGGGAGGCGAAAGAAACGTTAGGATATATCATTTAAAAAAATTGTAATATAGACCCCGTATTTAATTTATTGTAATATTATATTTGTAGTATGCCTTAGGAAGTCTCAAAAGGGAGACGAAACGTTGTATTTATGTTAAATAAATAGTAATAAATTTATATTCTGACTTAATGGACGTCGTTTTATTTATTGTAACTTTAGAATATTTTAAGGGATATAAAAATCAGGGTAATCTTAATTAAAAAATAGGAAATGCGGTTTCCCACCATAAGGAAGAATAATAGAAGAAAGTGAAACGGTTTTTCTTATATTGTTATGGTAAGAGGTCAAATCAATTCCCTTAAAAAATTTAAATTAATTAAAACAATTATCCCTTCCCCCAAATTTAATTAATTTCAAGATGTGAAAGTGTTTCCTCTGCTAAATTGAAATCATTAATAAAGACTCATTATTAAATTACAATCAGATTGAAAGGTTTCCTTCCAAAAAAAGGAAGTAATGTAAAAGTTTTCTCCCAAACATTAAATTGATGATAATTGGTTACATTCAAAAAACATAAAGCGTTAATTATTTATTTTGCAAAACAAAATAATTAATTTAACAATGGGGTTAAATGGGAATTGTTTTTTTCTACAGACATTAAGTTGATTGTATCATTTGTCTTGACTTAAAATTTTATTAATGGTACGAAGTTATGTTATCCTTTCTTTTATTTATTATTACACAACAACTTTATGTGTCACCATTAGACCATTAACAAATGATACTAATTGTATCGAAGTGAAATGGTTTCCTTTCCAAAACTACAGAAAAACCAGGAAGTTAAATAGGTTCGCGGCGGAAACCAAAATGGTAATAAGAAGTCAAATAATTTTAATGTAACAATTAATTTAATAACAGGCAGTAAATGGTTTCAATTAACAAATGATATTAATTGTATCGAAGTGAAATGGTTTTCCTTTCCAAAATTATAGAAAAGCCAGGAAGTGAAATAGGTTCACGGTGAAAACAAAATGGTAATGATTTTAATGTAACAATAAAGTTATTAACAAGGAGTAAATTGTTTCATTCAAAAATTAAGATTAATGGTATCAAGTGAAAAAACTTTTGCAACGATAATTAAATTGTTTGGTAAACAAAATCACAAATGAGGAAGTTCTAAACAGAATAGGGGAAAAGCGAACAATATGGAGGACGTTGACTAAGAGAAAGGATAGATTAATAGGCCACGTTTTAAGACACGAGGGTCTTGTAAAATTAGCATTAGAGGGAAGTGTGTGGGGGTAAGAACAGAAGAGGGAGGCCAAGGATGGAATACGCTAAAAAGATTAGGGAGGATTAGGGTGTAGTAGTTTTAAGGAAATGAAAAGGCTTGCGCAAGGTAGGTTAGCATGGAGGGTTGAAACAGACCAATCTTAGGACTGAATACCACAACAACCATTTAAGTGAAATGGTTATGGTTTTCCCCCAAAAACTGAATTAAAAGTAGAAAGTGCAAATTTTGTCACCGAAAAGTTAAATTCACATTAAATATTTCACTCCAATATAGTAATAAGTTAAGTGAGTTTAAATGAAGTAATAAATTAGTCTTAAGAGAATGTTTTCATTCCATTAATGGTTAATAAGTGAAATGATTGCTTTACAAATTCAAAATTACTATTATTAAATACATAGAATTTTTGACATGAAACTGAAAAAATCTTCCTAATTAATAATAAATTAATTTTTCCAAGAAAAATAAATTCAAAACAGATAGAATGGTTTTTAATTTTTTTTCAAAAAAGAAAGGTGCTGTTACATGTAATGATTATTGCGTCATTAACACATGTTTATCCGGCTAGTTATTTCGTGCATCCTACTTGACCGTCTATCTATACACTTCTGTTTAATTACGCATTTAAAGCTTAGGAAATATATTTATTTTTTTGCTAGTCTGTCTACAGATTACATATTTTACTTTCCCGATGGTTATCTTCGTCTCCTGTCAGAGTAACAGTTGTCCGCCGTGTCTTTGAGGTACAACAACATGGACTCTGGTTCTTCGTGTCTTGCGCAAAGTAAAAGTGAAACTTTGTTGTCCCGAGGACCAGTTTTTGGGGTTTGGCTAATTTTTCTTTCCCCCCCTCCCCCTTCCATAGCTTTCTTCTCCCTCCTCTCATTTCTTCAACAAGCCTGGGCGTTCACCCCTTTTCAGACTAATTTGTCTCGTAAATTTCCTGGTCTGATGATATACATATAGTTGGTGTGAGTGAGCGAGAGAGGGAGGGAGGGAGGGCGACGACGACAGCCAGATAGGTAGAAAGTGAAATTTTTCGTTTCGGGTTCCGCCCACGAGTGCTGCGGAGGCGGAGGCGGCGGCCCGCCCCGTCGAAAAGGCCCCCGAGGGGGCGACAGCCTGCGTGGGCGACGCCGCGGACTCATTCTACTTTCTAAATTCGTGGCTTTTGAATTTCTATTACAAGGACGTTAATAGATGAAAACGTACGTTTCCTTTTAAATACCAATAACAAATAAGGACACGAGCTTCCCGAAAAAGGTGAAATAAATACTAAAAAACTTCCCCTTCCCTCCTTCAATAATTAAAACACTATTTAATACTTACACACTTACATATATTAATAATGCATTAGTGATGTAACATCTAATTAGTACCTTAATTAATAAATATAATAATATAATATAATAATAATAAATACTAAAAAACTTCCCCTTCCCTCCTTCAATAATTAAAACACTATTTAATACTTACACACTTACATATATTAATAATGCATTAGTGATGTAACATCTAATTAGTACCTCAATTAACGTCTCTTTCCCCGACAATTAAAACCTAACGTCCAATTACAGACCATAAAATTCTCATTCAATTAAACCGTCGTTTCGTCACCATCAGATGTTAACTTGAAGGCGGGGGGATGGGGGTTGAAACTACCCTTTGGAGGAGATCCAATACATTTGTCACAATTTATATCGAAGTAGTTCAGATTTTTATTATTTGAATAAATCACCTGAAGAAGTCCCCAAAAAATATTGGTGATGAAACACCGGTTTAATTAAATTTTATAATCAGTAATTGTTTCTTGAAATTTAAGCGGTTAATAATCTGTAAATCATGCAATATATTTTTTTATTAATTTATTTACAGTCGCATAAACAGTACGACTTATACGAAATTACAATATCCGTTACATTTTCGGACTTTAAATTAACAATTTTGTGCATTGCAAACATTTTTGTAATTGTATTACTCTCTTTTTTTTAAAATAATATTATTTTATTCATTAATATTTTTTAAATAAAAACGGTATATTCTTTTCAGTTCCACTTTAAATTAACAATTTTATGCATTGCAATATTTTTATAATTGTATTACTCTCTTTTTTAAAAATAATATTATTTTATTCATTAATATTTTTTAAAATAAAATCGGTATATTCTTTTCAGTTCCACTTTAAATTAACAATTTTATGCATTGCAATATTTTTATAATTGTATTACTCTCTTTTTTAAAAATAATATTATTTTATTCATTAATATTTTTTTAAATAAAAACGGTATATTCTTTTCAGTTCCACTTTAAATTAACAATTTTATGCATTGCAATATTTTTATAATTGTATTACTCTCCTTTTTAAAAATAATATTATTTTATTCATTAATATTTTTTTAAAATAAAAACGGTGCATTCTTTTCAGTTCCACTCTGTATTTTATAAGTTATAAAATATATCTCTATATGTATTTCAGTTTTCCGAATCATTATTTTATACGTGCACATATTCTTTCAGTTTAATTTCGCAGGTTTATGTATTCAAAATTTAATGCTTAAACAGGAAAATTCCTGAAACAGTAAGGCAGTTGTTAAATAAATATTTCCTTTTCCACAGTTATATTATTCTCGAAAATAAATATATATACATAAAAGGAAAAAATTGACTTTATTAAAATCTTAAAACCGTTCAGGCTTTTCGGTTGTTTAAGTTAATAAATATAATATATAGTGCACAAATTTAGTACAAAATTAAATCAATAAAAATATCTTCTTTGTCAGTTTTTATTTTAATAAATATTGAAATATACTACGTTTCGGCTCTCATTTGAGACATCTTCATGTCGAATAGAGACGAAACGTAGTATATTTCAATATTTAATAAAATAAAAAACTGACAACGAGACTGTTTTAACGCATTTGATGAATATTTAATTGTCAGTTAAACTATTTATTACGTATAATAGTATCTTATATATATATATATATATATATATATATATATATATATATATATATATACGTGTGTGTATTTCAAGAAGGAAGAATATATATGTGTGTGTGTCTTTCGTCTGTTCTGTTATTCTGTTAATTTGTGGGAATTACCCTTTTAATCAAAATTATTAAATAAATGACCCATTAATGAGTGAACCTTTAATTGCATTTTTCTATGTAATTTTCCAGGTTTCTAATGGTATTTCATTGTAAATTTCCTTGTTGAATTTTCTATTCTACATAACGTAGTGAAGCAATTAACGTCTGTTTCATTAACGATAATTGAGTCGATTAAATTTACAACCAATTAGAGATAATGTTTCTATTTAATTAATGGAACAAAACGTAAATAAAAATCTTTGTTTCTAATTGGTATTAAATTTAACTGACTTATTTCTGCATATTTTGTATTCCCATTAGTACATAATAATTTTTTGTTTCAATTAATAATCGACTTCTTAATCGATTCTTTCGAATTATTTTATTTTGAATCTATTTACGCATACTTAAGCTGTTTTTTGTATTTAATTCACATTTTTATGTTTTTTATATATATAATAGACAAAAAAATTAATTTAATAGTAAATACAAATATTTACATAAATAATACACAATAAATACATTTATTTTTGGAGTTGTTGAATACTTTCTTCCAACAAATTTGTATGCAATTAAATTTCGTAGTTTCATTTACGACTATATTACTTATTTAACTGACGATTTACTTTCCTTTTTATAAATTTATAAATTAAATCCTCGAACTTCTATTAATATTCTACTCATTTTAGACTAAAGGTTCCTACCGGAGCACACCAATTCTTTGTATTGCATTTATCATTCAAAAACCCTTTTTTTTTCTCAGATGTATCCTGTTAATCGATATTTTCGTTTAATATTGTAAAAGTATTTTTATATTCTTTTCGGCCTCATTACCATCTATACCTTTAATTTACACGCTTTAACGTTACATTTGACTTGTACGTTCTTTTTTTATTAAATTACACAAATTGTAATATATTTACATGATGGGTGTATATTTAAATTCATTAAAATATTCACCCTTACATAACGTTTATATTACATGTTTCTCATTTTTCTTTTATATTTACCTTGTTTTTCTTGAATTTAACAGGTTAATTTTAAATTTCAATGTAATCTATTTTTTGAAAGTTATTTATTTAATTTTAAAAATCAGTTTAATTTACTTGAGTCTATTTTTTTAAATAAATTTACTGTATAATAATTTTTCATTTCAGTTATATTATGAAAAATAAATATTAATGGCCAAAATCATAATAAAATACTTAATAAAAAAATTGGAATTAACATTAACAGACAAGTTTGTATTACATATACCGACGTTTCGGTACATATTTGCAGCTTCTTCAAGGTTAACAATCCTTTTTTTTGCAAGTGAATAAATTAAATTGACAACTACTTGTTAACCCTTGTATTTGATTTGATAATTTACCTTATTTATTTGCAAATAGAATTGTTAACTTTGAAGATGGTGCAAATACATACCGAAACGTCTGTATATAGAAACTTGTCAGTAAAAGGCCGTTTAATTGATTTCTCTTAATATAAAACAGACGTAAAACATCTATTAAAACTATAAGTTATTAATATCAGTATAAAAAATATATTATTTTTGAGACCTATTCAAGGTAAAAAAAGCCTTCTATTCAATTATAGAAAACCAATCATTTTAATTAAAAAATTAACCCTTGTACGAAATGTTGAATATGGAATATAAGATCATTTTACAGTTCAGATATTGGTTTTCTTTATTGCTTAAAGAAGTACAATTAATTAATTTATTTATTTAAAGCTATTCCAAACAGACTCGAGGAAATTATTCTCATTAGACCACTAACATGGTTTTAATGAAAGACAAAGTTTTAAACACAAATAAATTAGAGAAAAATTTATTATGATTTAGATTGATTACTGATTTCAGTAGTCCTGAACTGAAGGTAAATTGGATTAGAAAAATTTACATTTGTATAGATAAATTTTAATTGAAAATTATAGTGAGAGTTATAAAAATTATTAATTGCTCCTCATGTAAAGTAATCACATTAATAAATCAAATTATTTAAACTGAAAAAAGCAAATGTGTTGGAACAGTATTTTTGTCAGTTTTTTTAAATTTTAATTGTAAATATTAAATTACACGTTTCGTCTCTCGTTTGAGACTTCTTCAGGTATAAACATTTATCTGTACACGGAACCTCACTCAACGACTTATCATCGTACACAACTATAAATTATTTGTGTATTTTAATGGGCGAGTACATTAATGTACTTTTATACATAATTTATTCATTGATAGATTTAAGTGTATTTTAATTACATTACTTATATTTTAATTTTTGATGTATATGTATTTATTTATACGTGTACTGTTTCAATTTCAATTAATAAAGACCAGTTTCGGGTGTAAATTGTAAAATAAAATCACCATAACCATTAATTTAATCAATTAGACAATTAAATATACAATAAAAGAGTTAAAACGTGATTTATATTGATTATTGATTCCAATAGTCCTGAAGTGAAGGTAAATGGACTAGACAAATTTACCTTAGTATAGGTAAATTTTGATTAAAAATTATAACAAGACATAGAAATTAAGTACTACTCATATAAGCTAATTCTATTAATAAATTAAATTAATTGAACTGGAAAAGAAAATTATTAAATAATTTAAAACAGCCTTTTTGCCAGTTTTTATTTCGGCCGAAATCATGGAATATGGTTCGTTGTACAGCTTAATTTTTTACAACTGAAGAAGTTTCAAATGAGAGACGAAACGTGTAGTACAAAATTTAAATTGAAATAAAAAATTCTGGCAAAAAGGCTGTTTTAAATTATTTAATCAATTTTCTTTTCCAGTTCAATTAATTTAATTTATTAATTGAATTACCTTATATGAGTAGTACTTAATAATTTCTATAAGTGTTATTTTAATTTTTAATTAAAATTTACCTATACAAAGGTAAATTTGTCTAGTCCATTTACCTTCATTTCAGGACAACTGGAATCAATAATCAATCTAAATCACGTTTTAACTCTTTTATTGTACATTTTAATTGTCTAATTGATTAAATTAATGGTTATGGTGATTTTATTTTACAATTTACACCCGACACTGGTCTTTATTAATTGCAATTGAAACAGTTCAATACATATACAATCAAAAATTAAAATATAAGTAATGTAATTAAAATACACTTAAATCTACCAATGAATAAATTATGTATAAAAGTGCGTTAATGTACTTGCCCATTAAAATATACACACAAATAATTTATAGTTGTGTACGACGATAAAAAAAAGAATTCAACCAAGAAAAAGATTTATTCAGTGACATTTTTTTAAATTAAAATCAGGTAACGAGTCAATAATAAAAATAATCTTGAACGTTTTAAACCATCGTTACCCAAGTGGAGCAAAAAAAAATAAAATAAAACGACAGTTAAGTAGAAGAGTGTCTGGAATCCCGGGAATGTTAACAAGATCAACCGTGGCAACATTAAAAAAAAAATTGATGGACTCTTAATATCTTTGAAACGTATAAAAGAATGCTACATATATTTACACGGAGAAACGTCGTTGCAGCAGCTGAAATTGCAAGGAGAGAGGGGAAAAAAAACCGGTTCCTTACACGAGTGAAGTAGTTACATAAAGGACTTATTGAAGTGTAAGACGAAACACACGCTGAGAAAGGGAAACAGAGAGAAGGAGAAGAGAGAGAGGAAAAGAAAGAGAGAGAGACTTAAATATTACATACAATACGTCTTCCAATTACTTTATCTGGAAAAGGGATTATTCCTTCCGATTTCAACAGCGCATTTGAAGCGTAAATAAAACGTATACATTACAGACCTAATTAACACAATTAATTATATTCGTAACGATCCGTGGAATAATGATCCAATTTAAACTGGATTTATATCCAGCGTCTGTTAAATAACTACGACATTAACTTCCATTTCAAATTTATTCCAACTCCTTTTCTAAATGATGTCTGTTAAATTTTTTTTTCTTAAAAAAATAATGAAATGTGGTCGTTAATAGTTTATGTTGTCGATTTAATTTAGGTACCCGTTAATAATTTATTTTATTAATATTGTTCCATGATGGGGTCTCGAAACCTGGGATTGAAACGTTGCGCTGCTCCCTTTTCCTGGCACGACGAAAAGTGATTGAGTTAAATTAATTTTTGGACTTTATTGGGCAATTTAGTTTCGTTTCGTCCTGAACGTCTTCTCTTTCCATCTTATATTGAGATTTTTTTTTTCGTTTTGTTTTATTTCACGGCTGTGTCTGTCTTCTGTAGAGGTTATGTACAAGCCTTCTTTCTCAATATTTTATTCCAGTGCTCTTCAAAATCCTTAATAGTGTGTTGCAGTTCACGTTATCAAACGCTTTTTCTAAATCTACAAATGCCATGAAAATTTTATTTTTACAAGATTTCTGATAGTTGTGACTGAAGTACACGTTTATATGTCAATGAATCAAAGACGGGCACCGGAAAAATCTCATCTTTCGGGTAAACGATACCTTGGAAAAATTGACTTGTCGGGGCAAAAGTTTCTCGGGAAAACGTTCGTCGATCAATCATCTTTCCTGGAATGAAATGACTGGATCGCAGTCAGGATTAGGAGTACGATTGCAAATTACTTTTCTCTCTCATTTAAGGCTTTACCAAATGAGCTTTACCTGGTTTCGGCGGTTTTCTTTTTGGGAAAAAACTAATCATTCCCGTTGTTTTGGGGGTCACAATATATATATATATATATATATATTACAGAATTACTTGTAAAATAAACTGAGTAAAGAATAGCTTGTGAAATTATGTCATTTTTTTCTTTACTTAAATTTATTTATAGTCGCATCAACAAAGTAGTCATTAGCGACTTATACGAAACTACAATAACCATCACATTTTGATCTTTAAATTAACAATTTTATACATTTTAACATGACATTTATGTTTTCAATGCAAAACGTAACTATACACAGCAAAAATTATGAAAAATCAATACCGATTAAATTTGTTCGATGACATGTGTCAGTAAAATTTATTTTTTAAGCTCAGGAAATTTCCTAGCTTTTCTTCTTCAAATATTTCCCCCCCCACATACGTCAGTGACATACCGCACTTTTCTTTCTTCATTCAATTTTCTCTGTCCAAGAAGAAAATATAACTCATCATTGTAAAACGATGTAGTGAATATAATTACCAGTGTACAAATAAAAAGTGACTGTGACGTAACGTAATGTATATTTCCGAAACGATAAACTGTTTCTTTTAATTTTCTATGGACATTATAGTTGTAAAGGGATGACGTAACGTCACGTCACGTCAAAGTCTCATAAATTACGAGAACTGAGGCATTAAATTACGTATATAAAATATTAAAGTTTAGCATTGTATTTATCCAATAAATCTCTTTTCGTTTTAATTTTCTATGGGCATTAGAGTTTTAAAGGGATGACGTCACGTTACGTCACAGTCTGTCGCTCATACACCTCTGATAAAGTCTTAAAATAAACTTCATAAATAACGAAACCTGAGGCATTAAATTACGTATATAAAATATTAAACATTATTCTTATATTTCTTCGAAACGACAAACTCTTTTCTTTTAATTTTCTATGGACGTTATAATTGTGAAGCGATGACGTCACGGTTACGTCACAGTCTCTCGCTTGTACACGTCTGATAAAGTATTTTTTTAAAAAATTTCATAAATTACGAGACCCGGGGCATTAAATTATGTATATAAAATATTAAAGATTATTTTTATATTTCTTCGAAACGACAAACTCTTTTCCTTTTAATTTTCTATGGACGTTATAATTGTGAAAGGATGACGTCACGGTTACGTCACAGTCTCTCGCTTGTACACGTCTGATAAAGTATTTTCAAAAAAATTTCATAAATTACGAGACCCGGGGCATTAAATTATGTATATAAAATATTAAAGATTACTTTTCTTAAATTTTTCGAGTGGACGGTATATAAATTGTGAAAAGGAATGAGGTCACGGTTACGGACGGGTAACCGTCCTCCGTCTATCTCCCACCGCGTCTCCACTCCTGTCCGGTCGTTCCACATCAAGCAGGTCTCTTGTCTCTTCGCGCTCCTTCTAGAGTCTCAGCCTTCCTCGAGTCTCTACTCGCTTCTCTCGCTTGTTACAAAAACAAAAAACAATTATAAAAAAAACACCGGTTACGTCACAGTCTCTCGCTTGTACACGTCTGATAAAGTATTTAAAAAAGAATTTCATAAATTACGAGACCCGGGGCATTAAATTATGTATATAAAATATTAAAGATTATTTTTTGTATTTCTTCGAAACGACAAACTCTTTTCGTTTGAATTTTCTATGGGCATTAAGAGTTGTAAAATGGATGACGTCACGTTACGTCACAGTCACTTTTTTCTTTGTATAACTGGTAATTATATTCATTACATCGTTTTACAATGATGAGTTATATTTTCTTCTTGGACAGAGAAAATTGAAAAGTGCGGTATGTCACTGACGTATGTCGAGGAGGAAAGAAGATAAGCCAGGAATTTTCCTGAGCTTCAAAAATAAATTTTACTGACACATGTCAGCGAACAAATTTTAATCGGTATTGATTTTTTTAATAATTTTTCTGTGTCTAGTTTGCCTGAAGATGTCCAGAAAGATTGACGAAACGGTGAATTTGTAATAAATAAGTTTTCGAAACATTCCCAATTGCCAATAGTAACGTGTTTCAGGGAAGAATTAGGAAGTGTAGTGAAGTGCAAGTGCGACGAAACAATATATGAATAATGGGTACTTTTTTATCTTTTTTGTTAGAATTTAATTTAATTTATATTATATTAGTGTAATTATTATCTATAACATATTTTACTTTTAAGTTTATTTTTCGTAACTGCCACCGCATAGTGCTACTCAATTGCAGTATTAATGAATAAATAAATTCATTAAATGTTACTTCTGGCATATTTGGCAATAGTTTTTTTTTAAATTAATTTCCTGAGGTCTTATCTAACTAATCAGGCCCCTTGGATGCGGATGGTGGTTGTTATTTTTGTTTTTTTCTTCTTCTTCTCCTTTGGTCTCCTTGCAATCTGTTTTATGTAAAACTGTTTACCAAACTCCACCACGGATACGAAATCGATAGCCGAACGGGGCAAGGAGGCAGAATTTTAATTCCTGGCTCAAGGCGAAAGCAAAGCAGGTTCCCGCTCCAGTTTTTCTCGTCGATGGCCGACGTTGATATCGGGTTCGACGCCAATAAAGGCTTTATGGGCAACCGACCGGCTGCAATATCACCCGACACACATCAAGCAAGCAAGCACAATGGCGAGGGAGGTACTGTGGTGGTCGCCCCCCTTCCCCTCCACCTCCACCCCCTTTCACCTTAACAACTCCGCGGCTGTGGCGGAGGTGGAGGAGTGCGGCCCCACTACTTCCGGAGTGAAACTACACCGGCACAACAACGACGACAAAAAAAAATAATGAGGTAAAAATGAAAAGGGAAGAGAGAAGGGGGCGAAGGGGAATGTGTGTGGTGTGTGTGTATGTCTCCTGATTGGACTTTTATGGGGAGAAGAAAAAAATACACGCCTGTGGTGGTTACAGACGCGATACCCCGAGCTGTATAAATACAATGATGACTGGCGGCGAGGTCCCTTAGTAGAGAGCCACAAGAGGACTGGGAGAGGAGGAACACTGGAACCTTGACGCATCGTGATGGTGGCAGCAGATGCGGCGGCGACGACGACGACGACATCTGGACCAGCAGTCGTCGGAAGGACGAACCGGAGTAACAATAGGGATGTACGAGAAGGGAAGAGGAAAAAGGATTACTTACGGACTCATACCAAAAAAGAAAGAAGAGGAACACTACAAAGATGATGGGCAAGTCTCTAACGAACCAGAACAAAAATTATGTGATGTCATTTCGGGACTTATGTTGTTACAGGGAAGAAGGAGGAATATAATATGCGACGACGACGACACCAACTGGAACAGCCCCCGGTCTCGTAATTTATGAAAATTTTTAAACATAATTTAATGCCCCGGGTCTCGTAATTTATAAATTTTTTTTTAATAAACTTTATCAGACGTGTACAAGCGAGAGACTGTGACGTAACCGTGACGTCATCCCTTTACAATTATAACGTCCATAGAAAATTAAAAGAAAAGAGTTTGTCGTTTCAAAGAAATATAATTATGTGATGTGCTTTCCGGACTTGTTATTTTGTTTCAGGGAAGAAGGAATATATATGCGACGATCACGACACCAACTGGTCAAGCGAAGTGGGAGAAGGACGGACGTCATACCAAAAAAACTAACGAAATAGGAACACTTACAAAGATGATGGGCAAGTGTCTAACGAACCAGAACAAAAATTATGTGATGTGCTTTCCGGACTTGTTATTTTGTTTCAGGGAAGAAGGAATAATATGCGGCGATGACGACACCAACTGGACCAGCAGTCGAAAGAGGGAGAGGACGACGCCGGACGGGCGAACCGGAGTAACAGGGATGTACGAGAAGGGAGGAAAAAGGATTACTTACGGACTCATACCAAAAAAAGAAGGAACACTACAAAGATGATGGGCAAGTCTCTAACGAACCAGAACAAAAATTATGTGATGTGATTTCCGGACTTGTTATTTTGTTCCAGGGAAGAAGGAGGAATATAATATGCGGCGACGACGACGACAAACCAACTAGACCAGCAGTCGAAAGAGGGAGAGGACGACGTTGGACGAACCAACCGGAGTAACGGGGGAAGTACGAGAAGGGGAGAAAAATACGGATTATCGACCAATACCAAAAGATGAAAAACAATACTGATATTGGAGACTCTTTAACGAACCAGAGTAAAAACTATGTGATGTGCTTTCCGGACTTGTTATTTTGTTCGAGGGAAGAAGGAATAAAAGAAAACGCATGGTGGCAGCCGTGACAAGACGACGAAGACGAAGAACGACAACTGGACCAGTAGTAGTCTGAAGGTGAAGAGGATGACGACGGACGAACCGGAGTAACAACAGGGATGTACGAGAAGGGAAGAGGAAAAAGGATTACTTACGGACTCATACCAAAAAAAAAGAGGAACACTACAAAGATGATGGGCAAGTCTCTAACGAACCAGAACAAAAATTATGTGATGTGATTTCCGGACTTGTTATTTTGTTACAGGGAAGAAGGAGGAATATAATATGCGACGACGACACCAACTGGAACAGCCCCCGGTCTCGTAATTTATGAAATTATTTAAAAATACTTTATCAGACGTGTACAAGCGAGAGACTGTGACGTAACCGTGACGTCATCCCTTCACAATTATAACGTCCATAGAAAATGAAAAGAAAATAGTTTGTCGTTTCGAAGAAATATAAAAATAATCTTTAATATTTTATATACATAATTTAATGCCCCGGGTCTCGTAATTTATGAAATTTTTTTAAAAAATTCTTTATCAGACGTGTACAAGCGAGAGACTGTGACGTAACGTGACGTCATCCCTTTAAAACTCTAATGCCCATAGATAGAAAATTCAAACGAAAAGAGTTTGTCGTTTCGAAGAAAGACAAAAAATAATCTTTAATATTTTATATACATAATTTAATGCCCCGGGTCTCGTAATTTATGAATTTTTTTTTAAAAAAAACTTTATCAGACGTGTACAAGCGAGAGACTGTGACGTAACCGTGACGTCATCCCTTCACAATTATAACGTCCATAGAAAATTAAAAGAAAAGAGTTTGTCGTTTCAAAGAAATATAATTATGTGACGTGCTTTCCGGACTTGTTATTTTGTTCCAGGGAAGAAGGAGGAATATATATGCGGCGATGACGACGACGACAACAACAACTGGACCAGCAGTCGAAAGAGAAGGGATGGTACGAGAGGGACGAACAGGAACCGGACGAACCAAGGAACGTAAACGTGATGGGCAAGTAACGAAGGGAGAAAAATATGGATTATCGACCAATACCAAAGGAAGAAAAACAATATTGACATTGGCGAACCAAGATAAAAACTATGTGAAGTGCTTTCCGGACTTGTTATTTTGTGAGAGGGAAGAAGGAATAAAATAAAACGCATGGTGGCAGCCGTGACAATGACGACAACAACTGGACCAATAGTAGTCTGATGACGTCGGGCGAACCGGAGTAATAGGAATATACCAGAAGGGGCAAAAGGATTACGGGCTCATACCAAAAGAAGAAGAACAATAATAAAATGGGAAAGTCACTAACGAACTAGATAATAATTATGTGCTGTGCTTTATGGACTTCTGTTTTTTTTAAGGAAAAGTGATTTTAAAAACGGAAGAAATGACTCACGTAGTGAAACGAAGTGCGATAGATGAGAGAAAGTAATCAACAAACACTCAACGACCGACGCGTCTTCTAGTGCGAGTGCGCGTGTCACTTGAAGGGAAAGTATAACCCTGTGGTACTCTGATGACGTCATAGTATGTGTGTGTGTGTGTCACGTGCCCACGGAACCTACTCAGTTCGACAGCGGTTTTTATGTGTGTGTGTCTTGTGAGTGAATGTGGAACAGCTAGCTGAAAGTGATAGTCTTTATCATGTGGAAAAAAAAATTGAAGGAAATATTTGAGACAGAAGGAAACTGAAGGCGAGTAGAGAAAAAAAATAGAGGAAGGAAAAAAATCTGGTTTTTAAGAGGACTGCAACACAAAGAGATAAACCGGCGACGTTTTTGATGCCTTCAGAAACTGCACCACCAACAACCTGCTGAAATCGTCTCTCAGCTCAGCTTAGGGAGGAACTACTAAGGAAGAACAAGGATAAGAAGACGGAGAGACAGTGAGTTGAGAAAAAGACAGAGAGAGAGAGACTGAGAGGGATAAAGAGTAAAGAAAAAGAAAAGAGACTTCGTGACACCAAATCGATGTTCATCTTCATGTAAAAGTGAAAAAAAAATGTCTGAAAAAATATATATTTTTTTGGAACTGGGAAAGGAAAAAAGAAATAATTCAGAGACAAAAAGCAGATGGTGGAAGGACAGGTGTGATTAATACAGAAACTAAATGAGAGGTTTTTGAGGAATAACTGAAACCTACGATGGAATGATCGGAACAGCTCCAGGGGGAAATAATAAGGAAGAACAATGACAACAACAAGATGGAGAGACAGTGAGTGGAGAAAAAAAAGGAGAGAGAGAGTAAATAAAAAGAAAAGAAACTAACATCTGACCAAATCGATACTCATTTTTATTATATATAAAAAAAGTGAAACTAATGTCTGAACATATTATTTTTTTTGGAACGGGGGAAAGAAAATAATTCAGCGACCAGAAGCAGACAGGTGGAAAGACAGGAGTGATTAATAGTGAAACTAAATGAGAGGTTTTGAGGAATAACTGTAATCGACGATTGGTCTTGGGAACGATCAGGACAGTTTGAGAAACTCTCAACCGAGCTTCAGGAAAAACTAATAAGGACAAGGATAAGAAAAACAATATCAGAATTTTTTTTGGAAGGGGGGAAGGAAGAAAAAATTCAGAAGCAGATGGTGGGAAGGATATGTGTGATTAATTAGGAAACTAAGTGAGAGATTTGGAGTAATAACGGAAATCGACGATTTTGTAATGGAGGAACGATCAGGACATATATTTGGAAAACTTGTCATCGGATTCAGAAAGAAACGTCAGTCAGTTAAAAGATTTAAAAATAAAATGGGGGGACTTCTCTCCTATGTCATGGCATAAATAAGGACTGTATGAGATAGAGTAATAGAGGAGAAAAGGGGTTGAAATGAAATTTTCACAAAAGTGGTGGTTACTTTTACGAACTTTGCGAGCCGAGACCAAATTAATAGAGGAAGAGAGAGTAATTAACGCGATAAATGAAAATATTGAGAGATAGATGAAGTGAAAACGAATCAGGAATCCATTTACCTCCTTTCTTAACGACGAACGGAATGTGATTCATACGGCAAAAGGAGAAGAAAACCCGTACAGGATAAGTGAAACGAAGTCGAGAAATTGAAATCAACGTTCCAGTGATGAAGATAACGAATTAACTAAGTGGATGAACGTAACAAAGAGGGGAAGATAGTAAATTGAAATCAACGTTCCAGTGATGAAGATAACGAATTAACTAAGTGGATGAACGTAACGAAGAGGGGAAGATAGTAAATGACGTACGCCAAAAGATAGATACAGAAGGTGAGAGAGATAAGCGAGATAAAGTTAATAATTTTCTTTTTTTTGAAACTTTGAGAAACTAAACTGATTATAAGAAGCAGAATTAGGCTGAAGTATATTTATGAGGAGACTTAAAAAAAGGGTAATTAAAAAAATAAAAACGTATTCTGATTGTATTTTTTTTTGAGGAGAAGGTATTAAAATCGGAAAAGACGGAAATTGAGACATTTCAAGGAAGTGAGACTCTACGGAAGGAAGAAAAAATATATGAGGAAAGACGTTTCGATACCTGAAAACACGAAAACAAGTGCGTTAGTGTGAGACAATATGAACCTACTCAATTTTTAGACGTAAACAGCAGCAAAAAAAACATTTCAGATTCCAGAGGAATAATTTTCGCGTAGTAAAATACAAGCGAAGCTTTTCGAATATTTTTTTTGAGGGGTAACCTCTACCGTTTTGGAATAAATTAACCAATGTGGAGGAGGGAACCACAAGACGAAGAAAACTGCTTTGCCTTGCGGGTTAAAGGCACCGTTTGTAACCCAAATAAGAAAAGAAAAGCTGAACGAGAACGAAAATTAGTAATCAACCGTGATATCGGGTTTAATAAAATTAGCATCACCTGAGGCGAGCAACAAGAAGAGGGGGAGAGAGGGAGAGAGAGAAAACGCTGGAGTAAGCCTACTTCTTTATTAATCAATTCAGAGTAGATTTAACGTACACACGTTAATATATAATAATAATAAAAAAAAAGGTTGGTTTCCCAGGAAGGGATAATTTTTCCTCGGTCACGTTTTTCCTCAGATAAAAGACCGGTTCCGTTCAGCGGTCCTTACCTCCTTTTATTTTTAAATATTTCATTAAAAAGCCAAGCCATACACTGTGCATAAATTTCCTTCGTATGAATTTTATTTTTTCAGAAAATCTATTTTCTCTCTTTTCTCTGTCTCCTCTCTTTCTCTCTCTTTTTCTCTCTCACGTTCTCTCTTTCTCTCCCATGCCATTAATCTCAGGGTACAAATTTGACAACGCGTTCGTCAGTAAAAATATCCCGAATAATTAATTTTTTAAAAAAGACACCTTTAAAGGTCAAAAGAGCAACGTCACTGATTAAATCGATTTTTCGGTATAAAATTTCATACAAGTGTTATGTGGAAATTTTTATTTTATAAAATAATGTTTTTCACATGAACATATAGTTATTTAAAAAATCCTATAAAAATATGGGCGACATGAAACTAAAAAACAATTAAGTTTAACCGAGTAAATACATAATAACCGGAACCTTCATACGTAGTGAAAAATAAAAATGCTACAGAGTAACGAAAAAAAACGAAATGTAGGAAAAAATGGAAAAGCAATAAAGAAAAATTTAGCTAAAACGTGACACGGGGATAGATGAGTGTAGAAATGTATATTAAAATCCGAATTAATATTTCGTAACAAACTGAAACAGCGGGGGGAAAAAATATAGAAGACAAATCCAGACGGGAATTATTCACCAAAGAGGAATAAATTTAGACGCCGTGGAATTAAAAAACACAAAGAAAATATGTTGTGTCAGTTTTTAATAAATTTAAAAATAAGTGGGAACAGCAAAATCCGGGGAAAAATGAAAGAAACAGATAAACCTGAAGAGTATGTAGGAAAAATGAAAATTTATTGCGGGAAATTTAGTTGAAACGTAACAAGAGAATAAATGGATGACGAAATGTAATGTAATATGTTGTAACAAAATGAAACGGGAGGGGGATATAAATATAGGGACAAAAACCAGAAGGGAATTAATCACCAAAGAGGAGTAAATTAAGACACAACCAGATTAAAACCACAACTAAAATTAGAAAATAATTTTTTAAAAATTGGGAATATTGGGAACGGGGAAAAAAAGAAAAGAAACGGATCAATCTGAAGAGAATTAGGTAGTTAAGACATCCACTATAGAATAAATGAAAGCAATAAACTAAGAGACTATGAATGAATAAGGAAGCAAGGGAAGGAAGTTTAAATTAATGAAATGAATAAAATTCAATAAAAAAGTATAGACATAAACAATTCAATTTTTTTTAAATGTAAATTGCAAAGTCGGTTAAATTAAAAAATTCGGAATATCAGAAACGGAGGAGAAGGAAAGAAGTGGATCAAACTGAACAAAATTGGTTAGTCAAAACATCCACTATAGGATAAATGAAAACAAAAACAAAAGGCTATGAATGAAGAAGGAGGTGAGAGAAGGATGTTTAATATAATGAAAAAAATATAAAAAATTAGAGAGATAAAGCATTTAAATCTAAGAAATGTAAATAGCAAGGTCAGATGAATGAAAATTAATGGAAAGGACAGAAATAATTAGAAAAATAAATTGTTGTGGGGAGAGTTAAAACGGAAACAAAAACATAACTGATAATATCTCTGAATTAATTTCACGTAAGACAGATAAACTACAATCTGGAAAATTCCAATTGGTGTTTTCTCATTTTCCACAATACCCTTTTTTTTGGATGAACAAAATGAAGAGGTATAATTGTTTCACACGGCTGCATAGTTAAAGGGGTGTGAAAGGCAAGGAACTATGAAAAAAGATTAAAAATGATAATAAAATAGAAATGGAAGAAAGAAATGGCAAAAAATTTAAAGAGGATGGGAAGTTTAAAAGAGAGATTGTAGAGATGATTTAAACGTTGATAGGAGACGTAGGGGAAGGGTAGTGGGGAAAAAAACTAAATGGTAAAAGGAGAACTGAAACTAATGAGAATAAAACACAAATTGACGAAAGAAAGAGCAAAAAATTAAAAGAGCACAGGAAGATTTAAAGGGAAATTGTATTGTTGGTACAATTGTAGTAACGGTGATAGGGTAAGAGGGGGGACAGTAGCGGGGAAAGAAACGAAAAGGTAAAAAGAGAGCTGAAAAGAATGATAATAAAACTCAAATGGACGGAAGAAAGGGAAAAAAAATTAAAAGAGAACGGAGAGTTAAAAGAGAAATTGTAGTGATGGTTCAACGATGATAGGGGAAGAGGGAGGAGGGTAGCGGGGAAACAAACGAAAAGGTAACAGTAAAACTGGAACGAGTGAGATTAAAACACAAATGGACGAAGGAAAGGGCAAAACATTAAAAGAGGATGGGAAGTTTAAAAGATAAATTGTAGTGATGGTTTAAGGGAAACTGGGGGAGGATAGCGGAGAAACAAACGAAAATGTAAAAGGAGAGCTGAAAAGAATGATAATAAAACTCAAATGGACGGAAGAAAGGGGAAAAAAATTAAAAGTGAACGGAGAGTTAAAAGAGAAATTGTAGTGATGGTTTAACGATGATAGGGGAAGAGAGAGGATGGTAGCGGGGAAACAAACGGAAAGGTAACAGTAAAACTGGAACGAGTGAGATTAAAACACAAAAGGACGAAAGAAAGGGCAAAACATTAAAAGAGGACGGGAAGTTTACTGATGGTTTAAGGGAAACAGAGGGAGGATAGCGGAGAAACAAACGAAAACGTAAAAGGAGGACTGAAAGGACGGGGAGAGAAGGAGAGACGGACAATAAGAAAGGGGGAGAGGAGAGTTGAAGCCTCGACAGTTTGATTCATCGACCCTGAGAATCATTAATGATGCCGTATGGTAATGGCAAATGAGGGACGAGGAGTGGTTATTATAATTTATGAAAACTGGCTGGTTTTGGCACGCACAGGACCTTCACTAATTTAGGCTCCTGTGTGCTGACGTAAATAATTTCTCTTCTCCCCAGTTGGAAGCGGAGCTTTATAACTGTCACCAAGTAGGTCGAAACTCTGGCGAGTGAGATAGATAATTTTTCCCCCCACATTCCAGGAGCTCGTCCCATTACTCCAGGCAGGAACGAGGAGGAACACGGGTTGATCGTGTTTGGCTACCGACCAGAGATAGACACGGCGGACCTGTCAGGCGTTTAGGAACACGCCACGAACACTCTCGGCAGCCAAGGACCCGCGATAAGTAATAAGATACATTAAAGGCAGCCAGGTTCCAGCCAGGAAGCCAGACAGGGAGAGAGAGAGACGAGGAGAGAGAAAAATATGCAGGAGCGCGAAAGCGAGACGTTTTGAATAATTCATAGTTGCGCCAGTCAGGCAGTCGTGCAGGCCGACGAGGATTTATGGGGTGGCACACGAGGGAACCGTTGGTACTCTGTCCCCACCACCAGAAGAGAGGCGCGTGGGGAGAGAAATCAGAGACTTCAGCAGCGACATCGTGACGTAACAACTGACTTACCGACAAATTGACTACTAGACTCTCTGGAATCGGAACAAAAGACGAATGTAGTTACCTTTGGACTCGTGAAGCATATCTTTTTCCGGGAAACAATAATATCTGTGACTTTACCGACGATACTGTAATATTAGTGCAATCAGAAGACTTGGAAACCATAATAAATGGGATGAACGTGGTCCTGGAGAAAGAGTTCAATATGAGGATTAATAGAGGATCACACATATAGACGGAACGTTGCTAGGAGTGTTAAATAAATATCTGTCTTTTTTTGGTGACAAATTGGCTGATTTTTTAATTTATAATGGAAGATGATAAAGGTCGAAGGGTTTACAAGAACATTGAATGCAAAAACAAAAAAGCTTCTCAGGGTTTCCACCTGGGTACACAGCGACGTTTCGACGGCTTTCCAGGCTGCCTGGAAGACGACGGCAGTGAAAACCCGTCGAAACGTTGCTCTGCTACGAAATTACCGGGGTGGAAACCCTGTGATAAGCTTTTTCTTCAATGGAAGATGACGTTATGTTATTGATTTATTGGCAACCCTTATGAATAAAATTCTCACACTTGTAGGTGGCAAGGAGAAAGAAACAATAATAAATGTTATAGTTATAGTTTGCTTGTCTGCAACGTTTGGGACAAGTTTTCCTTTCTTAATTTGCAACGGTTTCGTCATAGTCTTTAATCGTTCCTTCAGCACCCTCCATCTTCTCCAGGACAGTTATTAATTCCAAAGTTATAGTTTTTTTGTTTGCAATATTTGGGACAAGTTTTCCTTTCTTAAATTGCAACGGTCTCGTCATAGTCTTTGAACGTTCCTTCAGCACCCTCCATCTTATGCAGGACATTGGTAATTGGTTATACATTCCAAAATTATAATTTTCTTGTTGGTATCGCTTGAAACAAGTTTTCCTTTCTTCATTTGCAACGGTCTCGTCATAGTCTTTAAATGATCCTTCAACACCCTCCAGCGTCTCGAGGACATTGGTAATTGGTTATTAATTCCAAAATTGTAGTTTTCTTGTTGGTATCGCTTGAAACAAGTTTTCCTTTCTTAATTTGCAACGGTCTCGTCATAGTCTTTAAACGATCCTTCAGCACCCTCCATCTTCTCCAGGACATTGGTAATTGGTTATTAATTCCAAAGTTATAGTTTTCTTGTCTGCAACGTTTGGGACAAGTTTTCCTTTCTTCCTTTGCAACGGTCTCGTCATAGTCTTTAAACGATCCTTCAGCACCCTCCATCTTCTCCAGGACATTGGTAATTGGTAATACATTCCAAAGTTATAGTTTTCTTGTTGGCATCGTTTGGGACAAGTTTTCCTTTCTTCCTTTGCAACGGTCTCGTCATAGTCTTTGAACGATCCTTTAGCACATTCCATCTTCTCCAGGACATTGGTAATTGGTAATACATCCCAAAATTATAGTTTTCTTGTTGGTATCGCTTGAAACAAGTTTTCCTTTCTTAATTTGCAACGGTCTCGTCATAGTCTTTGAACGATCCTTCAGCACCCTCCATCTTCTCCAGGACATTGGTAATGGGTAATTAATTCCAAAGTTCTTGTTGGCATCGTTTGGGACAAGTTTTCCATTTCTTCCTTTGCAACGCCCCCGGTCATAGTTTTCCCTAGTCACGGGAGAAGCGAGTCAACGTCAACCAATCAACGCTTCAGGCAGTGATGACCGCGTGAGTGATGACTGCGAGCTCCTCGCGTCATCCAGAGATGTTGTTTGCTTTTTTTCGCGCACGCGCCGTTGTTTTCCACATTTGGCAATACCCTGCGCGAGTGCGAGACAGTTGCGTGGCCCCCGGGGGGAGCTTTCGGTTAGTGTCCTAGATCCTTCCCGCGGATAAGAGCGAGATCAAGCCGCCGGCGTCACTCCCAATTTTTTTATTCGCCGCCCCCCCTCACACACTTTCCTTGCCCAATATCACCGCGGTTCCATGAGAGAGCGTGTATGTATGTATGTGTGTGTGTGCATTGAGATACGTTCACTAACCTCAAAACCCTTCGCCGGCCGTCGTGTGCCGCCCGATAACATTGAATAGTCATTGTGTCTTTCTAATTGACCTACTGTGTTGCTGCCGGCCGCCTAAAAGTAAAAGTAAGTCCCTGCCCCCTTCCTTTTCAGAGGAATTCGGCGCCTGACCAAGGTTGCTTTGTCTCCGGACCTCGAGGTCCACTTCCCCTCGGTTTACTGTCGCCTTCAGCCTCTGTTCCACCAGGAAACTGAGACGACGAAATAAGGCACCTGGACCAAATAAGGCCCACCCTCATTTTCTGTCCTCAAAAATATTACAGTAGCGCCAACTGTCTTTGGTAGTGAAAGCTTATTACATCTAATGATTATAAACATAACTACATCATCTTCAGACGCTCTTGTGTCGGTTATTTTATGTTCATTTTTATTTTTCCATTGAAGGAATAAGGACTGCTTTTTGAGAGTTCATTTCAATGTATGGAAGTAAACCATTTCACTTTCTCGTATTTTTTAAAGGAAAAATAATTTTACTCCCTACTTTCAATTTAATTTTTGGAAGGAAACCATTTTGACTTGATATCATTTACCTCAATTTTGAAATTTATTTAATTAATGACTGTTAAGTATGTTATATTCGTTTTAAAATAATTTCACTTTCTGTTAACAAATTGATTTTTGGAACAAAACTTTTTCAATCTCTGTGATTTATTTCATTTTGGAAGGAAAAACCATTTTAAAATTCTACTGTTAATTTTTGGAGAGATTCCACTTAATAGGGAAAACCATTTAACGTCATATTAATAATTAATTTTTTTGTAATGAAAGCAATCCGTAATTATAAAATTTTTAAAGGGAAATCATATCACTACCAAGTATTAATTTTTCATTTAATTTTGAACAAGGAAAACATTTTCAGTTTATCCGGTTTAATGATGTCAGGAAATCATTTTTCATTCCACTATTAATTTAATTATTAAACGGAATTTAATTAATTATTTAACGGAAAACTCATTTAACTTCCTCCCATTTAATCAAGATTTTTACTTTTGTTTTTAAATTATCACACGTCTTCTTATTACCAAACTAGTTTTTGGAACAAAATAATTTAATTTCTTGTCAATTACTTATTTTTTTCAAGGGAAACCATTTTAAACCCTTCTGTTAATTTTTGTAGTGAACGCACTTAATATTAAATCAATACAATACTTGTTATTTCAGTAACGCCTAACGGTTAAAGTTACTTTACCTATAACATAGGCACATACTGCCATTTAACATGGTTTAAAAAAACGATGCTGGAAATCCTATAGAATTCACATGACTACTTAAAAGGTTTGTTAATATTTGGCGGAAGGGGCAACCCATTTCTTTCAATTTGTTATTAAGGTAGTGGGTTTATTTTATTTTTTTTAATATGCAGTTTCTTTCAAATCCTGGCGCTCCTAAAAAGATCCCTGGAGGATCTTTTTTGGGCATCCTCGTGTTTCTGCTTACAATAGAGCATTATGTAAGTATCTACTTTGTTATGTACAACGCCAAAGCATATTTAACTGTCGCACACACATGTGACATATATTTTTAATATACAAGTTAAATTTATTAATTTTTGAGAATTTTTCATTGGTTGCTACGAGAAATGTCCGAAAAAAATTTAAAAGTTATATATTCATTATTTTTATCTTAAGACTTATAGATGAATGTCGTTTAATTTGTAATAATTTTATTTGAAGTATTTAAAAAAATTAAATTCGGGAGTTTAAAACACCTGGTTTAAGGAAAAGGTTTTTTTTTAGATGAACCCACAAAAGAAAGGAGTAACATGGACTGAGGATATATTTAAAAAGAGAGCGAGGTGGTAGCTGTTACCGTAGGGATGTCTGTAAGAAGGGCATCGAAAATATGCAACAGGATCCCACCAGGATGTGCTTCACGCAATCACACAACTTGTCGAGGGACAACCAAAAAATTTAGAATGGAGACCTTGGCTTAGACGAGGGTCAAAGGTCAAAGAGCTTTGCCAAAGAGTTTTTAGACGGTGGCTTGTCCAATAACAGGTTTTTAAGTTCTCCGACGATGCGTATTTTTATCCTGTGAGGAGAAAAATTTGGGTCAATTTAATCAGACGAAAGGATTGGCTGCACTATTCCTATATTACATGTATATCGTTGCTATGACAACGACAATAACTGTTGTCAAAACAATTTCGAATGTTGTGTAATAACCTTACAAATTGAATAAATAAGACACTAATCTGCGCGTATAATTAATTAAGTGGCTTTTGACTAAGGAATAGAATTATAAAGACCTCAGTTATCATCTCATTCCACATATTATTCATATAAAACTGTCTTCAAACAGTTTTCTTGTCATTAAAAATGCTCAGTAAAGGAAATTTGAACCGGATTTGGCTGTGGGCCACATTTGGAACAAGGCCCAGACGCAAGAGATTAATATTTACTTTAATGTGATGATGTTAATTAATTTACCCCTCTGTTATCATTTATTAGTTAAACTGCATACAGTTGGAGGATTTTGTACGTATATTTCAGAAAAGGTACGTGTTACACACACCGAATAGACAAATCGTAAAACGTTAAGTGGACCTTGTTTGGTACATGTACCTAATATTAATAAAAAAAAGATGGAATTTTAGGGAATTCTGGGAAATACGTCACTTTTACTAAGATCGTATCTTACAAACCGCAAACAACAAGTAGTAAATTGAAACCAAAAAGACGGCCAACTTCACTTATCCGATTGGGAATTTATTACATGTGGTGGAGTTCCTCAAGGATCAATTCTTGGGCCTTTACTTTTTATTCTGTACATAAATGAGCTTCCAGGGAATACGCAAATCCTCTAAAATCGATTTTATACCTGGATGACACAAATATAGTTATTGCAGATAAAAACTTCGATAATCTGATTAAGAAAGTAGACAGCAAGGCTCTGGATGGTCCAAATATTTGGTTTAACGTGAATAAATTAACCCCTCAACCTAGATAAGACTAAGTTAGTTCAGTTTAGTGCTGATGCCTGTAATAGACCCATAGACAACTTCTCAGCTAATGCTTGAGCCTTTCCTCGGCAGTTTCCTTAGCCTATTCCCAAACTTATTTACGCTACCGGGAAAAGTCATCAGTATTTCTGCAGACGGAAGTAAATTTCTACTTGTTTGTCAAAGTATTTTTTTTTCCGGTGCTATCCTACCAACTCTTTATATCTACCATACTTCTACCACCCCTAGGTATTATGCTGGCCAAGTAGCAGAATCCCTTAACTCCCTTCAAATTATCCCTTCCCAATATAACAGCCTTTGTTATTCCACTGCATCCCATACTTCACTCCATTACCTTGGGTTTGCCTCTATCAATCCTCATATTGAACTATTTTTCCAGGACTCCGTTCATGCCATTTATTATGGTTTCCAAAGTCTTCTTCTGATTTCCCCTAATACTACAATATCGTCGACAAAGCGTAAGATTTTTATTTCTTCTCCTTGCAACATGATTCCTTTTCCATATTCCCTTTTAACTTACCTCGTCGACTGTTTTATATATAAGTTCAAACAACATGGGCGACAGACTGCATCATCCTTGTCTTACTCCTTTCTTGATTACGGCTTTCTTTTCTTTATCTTCAATTCTAATTACTGCTGCCTGTTTTCTGTAGAGGTTATGCATCAGCCTCCTTTCTCGATATTTCATTTTAGTCCTCTTCTTCACATTCCTTAATAGTCTATCCCAGTTCACACTATACAACGCTTTTTATAAATCGACAAATTTCCATGAACGTAGACCGGTTTTTTCGTATCCTGTCTTCTAAAATTAATCGCAAAGTTATTATTGCTTCTCTTGTCCCTATATTCTTCCTAAAACCAAACTGATCTCCTCCTAACTCTCATTCTATTTGACGTTCCATTCTCCTATATATTTTTTCGGGCTATTATAACAGTGCCTAATTATGAAAGACCCTTTCATTTTACAAATATTTTAATATAATTTTTAACTCCTACTTGTGGTAATAACGGGGGAAGGGTAAAGATAAATCTAAAATCTGACAAAGGTGCGAAACAACTTGCAGAAATAATTTTTCCCCTTCTAAGTGACGTCATCGGTGACGGAAAATCAGAATTTCGAGAGGGAATTCTCCAGTTTCCAGAGAAGACTAACATAGGAAATATCTACTTTAATGTAACTCGGACTGATTCCAGAGTTCAGCATGATATTTGTGATAAGAGGCACGAGAAAGACACGACGATAAACATGTCGTGTATCTTCCATGACGTCATCGGTGACGCGAAATATATATATATTTTTAAAATTGGAGACTCTTCTTCCTGGATATTTTATCTCTGTCCTCCTCAAAATCCTTAGTATTAGTTTATCCCAGTTTACTTTATCCAAGACGTTCTCTAAATCTTGAAGTTTCATGAAAGTAGACCTGTTTTTTTCCCTTATCATGCCTTCTAAATTTAGACGCAGAGTCAATATTGCTTCTTTTGCCCCCTACATTCTTCCTAAAAACGAAACTTATCTTCTCGTAACTCGCAATCTATTTGACGTTCCATCTTCCTTTTTTACTCTTTTCGTCAATATTTTGCTCGCATGAGCTACTCAAGTAAATTTTTTTCTGTGTTGTTAACATATATAAGCTTCTTTTTAATTCATTTCCTACGGTTTTAAAGAGGAGTTTCCTATTCCAGGATCACCCTCATATAGCCTGTTAACCCCCACCCCAAAAAAAATTATAAGTTAAAAGAAATGCATTCAAGAGTGACGAATTTCTCCGTCCGCACTGAGGAACCAGAGCTTACCCGACTTCCAACGCTTGATGCATCAAATTGGCCAGACGCACCACGTATTTTACGACGCATATATTTTTGATTGCAAGGAGAATATTACCGTTATTAATTAATCTCTTACCAGTCAGTGACCCGTGAGATTCTTTTTCCTCTTCTTGCCCTTGCTCATGTCACTGCAAAAGAAAAAAAAAGCAATGCGACGAGAGGTTAAAAAATAAATGACGTTACAATCTTCTCGTCTTTGATCCGGGACGAGTATCTCTGATTATTCTCACTAGCTTCATTTCTTTATTTTTCCACGGGAGGTTGTAGAACCTGAGGAACCCCTGCGGTCCGTGGAGCCTTTATCGACTCACGACCTCAATCAACAACGACAATAAGAAGACATAAAAAAATAACGGTTTAATAAGATTGGAAGGGAGGAGTGTGATTACATAATTCCCACCGGTAGAGAAAGTCCCGGGGCAATTTCACCTCCGCCACACACACATTTTTTTTGTAAGAGGGGGGAAAGAAAAAAAAATTCCCCCCCCTTTTCCAGTCAATTCACAGGACGTGAAAATTATCTGCTGTTCGACTTGTCTGGTGCACAACCCGGCAAATTGCTCGATTAAAGCCTTTCAGAATCGAATATATTTATCTCAAATTGATTTCCCAAGCCGTGCCTTGTCTTTCCATTCGTCTCTTTTTGATCGTTGTTACTGTGAACAATCTTACGACGCAATCTGAAGCGAAGGAAAAAAAAACTGACTGACTTTACGAGCGACGATGAGGAAAGCTAATAACAATTTACAGCAGTCGAATCGGCGACCGAATGAATATATAGTCCGTGTTATTACCATTTTACCCAGTGTTTTACGCCACACACGCGGCTGTAACTTAAGTTCACGAGGAATAACCACGGGATTGAAAGGAAGCGGTGAGGAGTGTGGTGGGGGGGGAATTTTTTCCTAATGGCGACGATTACTGAAGAAATAAAACTTGTGGAGTGGCGATTACGTCATCATCGTTCCGGCCTGTAAAATTAGGAGAGGAAATGATCAACGGCACCGACAAGAAGGAGTAAAAAAAATAGTCAGCGACGTTTCGAATGGGGGCCAGGGGGGAAAATGTTCGTTTTCAGGGAAACGAAGGTACCAGTCATCAGAGATACTGCACTGAAGTAGACTCGGCTGAATTCTCTCCCGCAGTCAATTGACCGCTGTCTTGACGTTTTGTGTCAAAACTGGAAAATGGATCAAATAATATCCTTTTGGGGCGCTGCGGGAGTTTTCTCGCAGGCGCTTCAGCCCAGAGTGACTGCGGGGCTTACCTGATCATGTCGGGAATGCCTCTTGCACTCTCTCTGGGTACTTTTTATCAAAGTTCTCATATGCCGAGACACCTTCACCTATTTTAGGAGGTATATGTACTGGGGTCGAAGACCTTGGGCATATGGCAAGAGTTGTCCGCTGATCCCATTGGATCAGTCGGCCAACTGCCTCCTGAAACTGGTGGAGACACGGAGAAGGGAATGCTGCGACCCCCCACAGCAAACTCGTCTCCCGTCATTCGGAAGGAAGGGCGTGAGAATAGTACCCAATGCCCGACCTACCTGATGCAGGTTTTCTAGGGTTTTCCCTGCATCTCTTTAGGTGAAACACCGGGTAGGATCCTTAAACCATAGCCCGGGGGCCCTAGTTAACCCTTGCTAGGCTACCTTGCTCTACCTTCCGCATCCCCCCTTTTCAATTCCCTTCCTATGCTATTAAAGGGGAGTTGCCTGTTTCAGGATCACCCTCATGTAGCCCCGAAAAAAATGGATCAAACAACAACAACAACAACACTCTACGTCATCATTGATTATAAGAAGAAAAAGAATACTATCTCCTTCACTTCATGAATCTATCAAAGAAACTGTATAAGATAGAGTGAATTAGACTTGCTGTATTTTTCTTCACTATCTCCACGTTTTGTATTTATAAAAAGGGAAGGTTTCATCCTTTCAATTATTCGTCATTCTTTTCTTACTTAATGTTTAAATGAAAATTCTCTTCTTTCCTCCAAATATTCTTTCTTTATACTAAATTCTCCACCTCCATCGTGACACCATTCAATGCTTTCTTCTGGTATTCATTTCCCTTAAATGTTTAATTCATATTTTCTTGTTGTTGTTGTGGTATTAAGTCCTAAGACTCGTCTGAAACAACCGTCAATTCTAACCCACCTTGCGTAAGTCTTTTAATTTACAGATAACTACCACAACCCTACATCCACCCTAATCTGATTAGCGCATTCCATTCCTTGGCCTCCCTCTTCTGTTCTTATCCCTCTAATGTTAATTTTGCAAGGCCCTCGTGTCTCAAAAGGTGGCCTATTAATCTATCCCTTCTCTTAATCAACGTCCTTCATATTATTCGCTCGTCCACTATTCTGCTTATAACTTCCTCGTTAGTAATTCTATCCACCCATCTTATTCTACTATAGCATCACGGCTTCGATTCTTTTTCTTTCTGTAACTCCTAAACGACTTCAATGTTCTTTATTATTCGGGTTATTATGTTGTTGTTTGTGGTTTTCAGTCCTAAGACTGGTCTGGTGCAACCCTCCGTGCTAACCCATCTTGCGCGAGCCTTTTCATTTCCTTATAACTAGCACAACCAACATCATACTGCAAATCTACGTAACGTGTTCTATCCTTGGCCTCCCTCTTCTGTTCTTACCCCCACACACACTTCCCTCTAATGCTAATTTTACAAGACCCTCGTGTCTTATTAATCTATTCCTTCTCTCGGTCTATGTCCTCCATATTGTTCGCTTTTCCCCTATTCCGTTTAAAACTTCCTCGTTTGTTATTCTATCCACCCCATCTTATTTTTTCAGCATTCGCCTACAGCACCACATTTCAAAGGCTTCTATTCTTTTCCTTTCCCCAACTCCTACCGTCCACGTGTCGCACCCATATAACTTGGCCACATTTAGCAATGATTTCCTAATATTTACACTTATATTACCAGTAAGTAAATTCCTCATTTTCACGAACGTCTTCTTCCTTGCTATCCTGTGCCTATCCTACTCTAGTTATTACGCTTCCCCAAGTAGCAGAATTCCTTAACGTCCTTCAAAACATCCCATCCGAATCCAACAGTCTTTGTTATTCCAGTATTCTTCCCCATACTGCACTCCCATTACCTTGCTTTTCCCTCTATTAAACTTCATGTTGTACCGTTTTCTCCAGGACCACGTTCATGACATGTTTGCCAAGTCTTCTTCTGACTCCCTTAATACTGCAATATCATCGGCAAAGTGTAGGCTTTTTATTTTTTCTCCTTTCTCGGTATGAATCCTTTTCCATATTCTGTTTTAACTTTATTCATCGCCTGTTCTTTATACATGTTAAATAGCGTGGGGTGGCAGACAGCTGCATCCTTGTCTTACTCCTTACAGCTTTATTTCCTTGAGCTTTAATTTCAATTACTGCTGAATGCCTTCTGTAGAAGTTAAGGATGAGCTTTTCTTCTCGATATTTTATACTTGTCCTTTTCATGTAATTGTGGCACAGTACCTTGTACTATTTCCTCAATCAAAAGTTGCCAATTTGGACGCCATTATAATTCTTATTCAGAGGTTTTCCTCATTGAGTCGTGTGGTTTGTGTTGCATCTTTTTTTTTCAAATTCCCCGCTCAGCAATCCTCCACCAAAGCAACCTGTTGACCCTGTTGCCAATTCACAACTTAATTGCAGCAATAAACGATACACAAGATTGCACTTACAACTCGTCACAGACAAAATTTATGATTACCCCCTTCGGCGGTTGAGGAACGAGACCTTGGTAGAGGATTGCTCAGGGTTGAATCATGAGTATTAATAATGGTGGAGGAGGGGAGAGAAAAAAAACATTACAGAAAACAGCCGCCAGGGAAGTTTTCATGCTGAAGAAATAACCTTCCAGTGACATCAAAAATGAAGATCAAACAAAGACAATGGAAAAAAAATACTGGAATATTGTAAAGGAAGGGGAGGGGAGAGAAAACATTACAGAAAACAGCCGCCATGGAAGTTTTCATGGTGAAGAAATAACCTTCCACTGACATCAAAAATGAAGATCAAACAAAGACAATGGGGAAAAATATATCGGAATATTGTAGAGGAGGGGGAGGGGAGAGAAAACATTACAGAAAACAGCCGCCATTGAAGTTTTCATGCTGAAGAAATAACCTTCCAGTGACATCAAAAATGAAGATCAAACAAAGACAATGGGGGAAAAAAATATACTGGAATATTGTAAAATACACCATCAAAAAATCAGCTCCTTTCACTTTTCAATAAAATTTTCCTAGCGTCTAGATCCATAAAAATAATTAAATTTTGATGAAAATAAAGTGAAACAATTTCATTTTACATTTCTCAATTCCATTAGAATCAAAATTCAAGTATTAGAAAATAAAAATCCCTAAGGTTTGCTGACTAAAATTGTGTGTGTTTTAGGGGCTGATTCAGCATCACTGCACTTTTATATATACTTCGGTGGTGTATTTTTGGATCTTCTCATCCCTCAGGTGTCACCCTTTTGACAATAATTTCCTTTTAGCTCATTGTTATTATTAATTTCCCCCCAGTATAAAATCAAGAAACGAGTAAGACAAGGATAAAACCCCAGAGTGACTGCGGGGTTTACCACCTGATCATGTCGGGGATGCCTTCTGCACTCTCTCTGGGTACTTTTTTTTATCAAAGTTCTCATATGCCGAGACACCTTCACCTATTTTAGGAGGTATATGTACTGGGGTCAAAGACCTTGGGCATATGGCAAGAGTTGTCCGCTGATCCCATTGGATCAGTCAGGGGCCAACTGCCTCCTGAAACTGGTGGAGACACGGAGAAGGGAATGCTGCGTCCCCACAGCAGACTCGTCTCCCGTCATTCGGAAGGGCGTGAGAATAGTACCCAATGCCCGACCTACCTGATGCAGGTTTTCTAGGGTTTTCCCTGCATCTCTTTAGGTGAAACACCGGGTAGGATCCTTAAACCATAGCCCGGGGGCCCTAGTTAACCCTTGCTAGGCTACCTTGCTCTACCTTCCGCATCCCCCCTTTTCAATTCCCTTCCTATGCTATTAAAGGGGAGTTGCCTGTTTCAGGATCACCCTCATGTAGCCTGTTAACCAAAAAGAAAGACAAGGAAGAAGTCTGTCGCCCATGCTATTTAACTTATATATATATATATATATATACTTGGAAGTCATAATAAATGGCATGAACGTGATCCTGCAGGAAGAGTACAACATGAAGATTAATAGAGGGAAAACCAACATAATTGAGTGTATTATGGGAAACAGTGGGATGGGGAATTGATACACTGACCAACCACGTATCACCCCAATTTCGGAATGTGTCACGCCAGATGACAGTCCGCTGCCGCCTCGGTAGGCCTAGGCCCTCAAGAGGGCTGTTGAGAGAGAGAGAGAGAGAGAGAGAGAGAGAGAGAGAGATGGGACACAGTCAAATAACCAAGGCTGTTAGATTGGTAACGGGTATTTTGAAGGAAGTTAAGGGAATTGTGCTATTCAAACAGCATAAAACTAGAGAAGAATGGAAAAGGAAAGGAAGGCTTTCGTAAAAAAAAGTAGGAATATAAGTGTGAATATTAGGAAATCATTATTAAAATTGTTGGTATGGAATGTTCCGTTATACGGGCGAAAAATTAAAACGGTACGAATTGTAGGAAGGAAAAAATGTGGTCCTTTCGAAAAAGAAGATGGGGGGATTAAAAAATCACCAACCATGTATAGGGGAGGGGAAAAAAAAGAAGGATTCGGAGGACTTTAAAGCGATAGATGAATAGGACACGATTTCAGACGAGGTTTTTTTTATAATATTATAATTAGCGGGAAATGAACAGAAGAGGGAGGCCAAGGATGGGAATGTTTTTGTATGTGGTAGATTTGTAGAAATGAAACGGATAGGTTAGCATGAAGACCCTTTTATTTTTACAAAAAACCTTTTTAATAAAATTTTTTTGTAACTCCTACTAGGAGTAATAACAGGAAAACATGTAAAGAGATAAATCTAAATCTGTACAAAGGTGAGAAACAACTTGAAGAAATATTTGTCCCTTTCCAGTCCAGTGACGTCATCGAAGACGCAAAATAATAATAATTTTCGAGAGGGAATTCTCCAGTCTCCAGAGAAGAAGGACAACAACAGAGAAAATATATCTACAATAATCTAACTCGAACTCATTCCACAGTTCCGCGCCATATTTGTGATAAGACACGAAAATAAACATGGCGCGTGTATCTCCCATGACGTCATCAGTGACGCGAAATAATTTTTTTTTTAAATATAGACACACCGGAAATTTTGTCTACAGAAGACTGATTTGCCACAAAATCAACAATAACAACCATTCCCATGAATTATAATTTAAACATAATTTAATTTATTTTTTAATTCTTAATTTTTAGAGCTTACCATTCCAAAGGCTGAATAAGAAGGATGCATTTTCTTCGTCTGGCCATCGGGAAGAAGAGTAATTCTGCCAAAACTCAGCTTCTGCAGAAAAGAAAGGAACAAGTAATGTAAACAATGTTGTTTTCCTATTGTTAAAAAAATTTAATTATATTGATACAATTGAAAATAATCTAAGAACTTATGTGACAGAAATAAAAGCATTTAATAGGGGAAGTTTGTAATTTAAAGTAAGTTTATATCGAAAAATTCTCAATAGGATATGACGTAAACGACTTCATTGTTCTTAATTATTCGGGTTATTATGTTGTTGTTGTCTGATGAAACCCTCCATGCTAACTTATCTTGCGCAAGCCTTTTCATTTCTTTATAACTAGCACAACCCATATCATACCGTAAAACCGTGCTTAGCGCATTCCATCCTTGGTCACACTCTTCTGTTCTTACCCTAACACACACTTCCCTCTAATGCTAATTTTACAAGACCCCCGTGTCTTAAAACGTGGCCTATTAATCTATCCCTTCTCTTAGTGAACGTCCTCCATATTGTTCGCTTTTCCCCCTATTCTGTTTATAACTTCCTCGTTAGTGATTCTATCCACCTCATCATCTCATTCTCCTATAGCACCACATTTCAAAGGCTTCTATTCTTTTCCTTTCCCCAACTCCTATCGTCCACGTTTCGCACCCCATATAACGCCACGCTCCATACCAACATTTTTAGCAACGATTTCCTAATATTCACACTTACCCGTAAATCCCTCTTTTTCGCGAAAAGCCTTCCTTGCTATCCTGTGCTATCCTACTCTTTATATCTGCTATACTTCTACCATCCCTAGTTATTAGTAGAAGAATTCCTTAACTTCCGTTAAAATATTCCTTCCCAATCTTACAGCCTTTGTTATTCCACTGTTTCCCATACTACACTCCATTACATTGGTTTTCCCTCTATTAATCCTCATATTGAACTCTTTCACCGTGACCACGTTCATGCCATTTATTATGGTTTTACAAGTCCTCTTCTGATTCCCCTAATACTACAATATCGTCGGCAATGCTTCAGGTTTTTATTTCTCCTCCTTTGCAGTATGATTCCTTTTCCATATTCCGTTTTATTTTTCTTCGTCGCCTTTTTCTATATATAAGTTAAACAGCATGGGTGGACAGACTGCATCGTCCTTGTCTTACTCCTTTCTTGATTACGGCTTTCTTTTATTGGTCTTCTATTCTAATTACTGCTGCTTGTCTTCTGTAGAGGTTATGCATCAGCCTCCTTTCTCGATATTTCATTTTAGTCCTCTTCTTCACATTCCTTAATAGTCTATCCAAGTTCACACTATCAACCGATTTTTATAAATCGACAAATTTCCATTGAACGTAGGCCGGTTTTTTTCGTATCCTGTCTTTTAAAATTAATCGCAACGTTATTATTGCTTCTTTTGTCCCTATATTTTTCCTAAAGCCATACTGATCTTCTTCCCATTCTATTTGAAGGTTCCATTCTCCATTTCGGGGTTATTATAACATAATTATGAAGCCCCTTTTATTTTAATATAATTTTTTTACCTTCTACTTGGAGTAATGACGGGAAAAGGTAAAGATAAATCTGAGAAAGGTGAGAAACAACTTGCAGAAATAATTTTTCCCCCCTTCTAAGTGACGTCATCGGTGACGGAAAATCAGAATTTCGAGAGAGGAATTCACTGTTGAGGAATCTTTTGAAGATTCCACTTTTCGTCCATCGTTACAAAAAGGTAGAGAGAGAGAGAGATAGAGAGAGAGGTAGAGAGATATAGAGATAGGTAGAGAGAGATAGAGATAGATAGAGAGGTAAAGAAAGATAGATAGAGATAGAGAGAGAGATAAAGGTAGATTGATAGATAGAGATAGATAGAGGGGTAGAGAGAGAGAGATAGAGATAAATAGAGAGATAAAGAGACATAGAAATAGGTAGAGAGACATAGAAATAGGTAGAGATAGATAGATTGAGATAGAGATAGGTAGAGATGTTCCACTGCGATGCCTGGAGACAAGAAAGGGAAGAACTGGAGAGTCATCTCTCAATGAAAAAGTATAACTCCAGAGAATCTAGTCGCTCTTCTTCTTCTCCAATCAGAAGTAAAAACTGGGTTCGGATAGAGAGAGACATATTTCCAAAAAAAAGGGTTTAGTGGGTAAGAATCCCACACCTCTTCGTTTTTTTGAAGATTCCACTTTATGTCCCTCGTAAAAAAAAGATGGATAGATAGATAGATAGAGATAGAGAGAGAGAGAGAGAGAGAGAGAGAGAGAGAGAGAGAGAGAGAGAAGGAGTCAATCATGTCGCCGGTGACGCGAAACCGTATAAAGTTTTGCGACAAGATGGCGGACCAGCGGCAATTACATTTACAGCATCGCTTTGAACCCTTTCCAGCGATATTACATCACTGACGCTACAATGTTGTGACGTCACTCTGAATATTTAAATTTTTTTGGGTGTGTCCTTTATTCTTATTTGGGGGATGGTTGGTTCGCTCTTTTAATTTTCGCTTTTTATTTCTCGATATACGTCAGCTAGTAAGTAGTTCTTCCCATTTTTAGATGAACCTTCGTTGTCTCGGAACGGGACATTTCGAGATTTACGGCCAATTACTGTAGTTTTCTACTCTGCACACATGAGAGATCGGACACGGAGATATTTTTTAATTGGCGTGCGTTTTTTTTGGATAAAAGACCTATTACAGACTCTCTCTGTCTCTCTCTCTCTCTATCCTTTCCTGGAGAACAAAGATTGATAGACTGATTCTCTCTCTCTCTCTGTCTCTCTCTTTCTTACTCTCTCTCTCTCTCTTTCTGTACCCTTTCTTGGAGAACAAAGATTGATAGACCGATTCTCTCTCTTCTCTCTCTCTTTCTTTCTTACTCTGACACTCGCGGAGTTCAGTCAGCCTTTGATTTGTACACTGAGCTCGGCCATGAATTATTCAACTTTCCTGTCAAGTTCCCTTTATACCACAGAGTTTTCTTGCTTGCTTCCTTGCCTGGAAAATGAAAATGGCTTCTTCGACACTTCCCCTAAGGCAAACGTGATCATTGCAATTTGATGTAAATCTTTTCTCATCCCTTCCTTCCTTCCCTCCCCTCTCCTGCCCGCCCTTAATTGCCCTCGCTTTAAATGGTCAAATTTTTCTCTCGCTATGAACGTCTCAAAGAGGTAATTAAATATTTATAAATTCATCGGCTGACTTGCGAAAAATTTCACAATTAAAAAATGTTTCTTCATTATAAGTAAAAAAATTTCCGACACCTGTCAGACTTAATTTTTAAACAATTTTCGTTAGTGATTCTATTCACCTATCTCATTCTCCTATAGCACCACATTTCAAAGGCTTCTATTCTTTTCCTGATCGCAAGTCCTAACATCATCCACCGCCTCACACCATACGAACAATTTTTAGCAACCATTTCCTAATATTCACACTTATATTACTCGTAAGTTAATTCTTCTTTTTTTTTGCAAAAGCCTTCCTTGCTATCCTGTGCTATCCTACTCTTTATGTCTTCTATACTTCTACCATCCCTAATTATTATGCTGACCAAGTAGCGGAATTCCTTAACTACCGTAAAAATATCCCTTCCCAATCTAACAGCCTTTGTTATTCCCCTGTTTCCCATACTACACTCTATTACTTTGATTTTTCCTCTATTAATCTTCTTCATATTGAACTCTTCTCCAGGATCACGTTGTTGCCATTTATTATGGTTTCCAAGTCTTCTTCTGACTCCTCTAATACCGCAATATCATCGGCAAGGCTTAGGTTTCTTTTCCTTCTCTTTGCAGTATGATTCCTTTTCCGTATTCAGTTTTAACTTGCTTCATCGCCCGTTCTATATATATAAGTTAAACAGCATGGGGCGACAAACTGCTGCATCATCCTTGTCTTACTCCTTTCTTGATTTACGGCTTTCGTTTCTTGATCTTCTATTCTAATTACTGCTGCTTCTCTTCTGCAGAGGTTATTTTTTAAGCCTCCTTTCTCGATATTTTATTGCAGTGTTCAAAATCTTTAACAATGTGTTCCAGTTCACATTAACAAAGACTTTTTCTCAATCTACATTTGTAATTCGGTTTTTCATATTCCTTTTTTTATATTTTTCTAAAAAAAAACAATTTTGTTTTACGTAATTCCAGCATTCTATCCTATACTAATCTTTTCTGTCTTTACTCATGACCGTGATCTTCGTCTCATTCCATATTCATCACATTCTTCTCTAAATTTCCTCTACAACACCATCTTTTATATTTTATTCATTTTCCGCCTACCTCATAAACTCTATTATCTTTTAACCGATGCATTCCATATCAGAATTTCTAAAGGAGAAAGGCAATAACTCCCTTGTATATAAATTCTCCCAGCGCTGCTTTCATTTTTATATGTCATTTTCTAATTTATCCCTCATTTTTTGCTTAAAATAGGAATTTTTTTTATAAATCTTCTCTCCTTCCTAAGTATTCGTTCTCTTTTCAAAATATTCCATCAACATTTTTGTTTTCCCCCAACCTGGCAAACGCCTTTTCCAAAAAAACTCCCGGAATTTCATTTATCCTATATAGTTCACAGGAAAATCGTACTGAAAAGTAAATGAATTGAGAACCTGAGTAGTGGTCCACGTCACCCTTAACACAAATTAGTAATAAGACATTTAAATACGTGTTTGATTGCATTACACACGCGGTCACGACGACCGAAGTCATAAGAAAAAGAAAAAAAATTAGCAACTCTCATGTTTTTATAATTGCTAATTTGAATGGTAAATAGGGTCACTAACAAGTTGCATGAGTCACGGACAAGACACACACACAGATAGATAGAGTGATGGAGTGAGAAAGAGAGAGATACAGATACAGAGAGAGAGTAAAAGGTGAAACGTTAAGTATCCAAGGACAGTAAATTGGTAAAACCTTAAACGAGGTGTGCAATTTATTCGAGTGTGTGCAATGAATTTAGCAGACAAGAAAGAAAGAGACAGAGAGAGAGAGAGAGAAACAACGTGAGATATTCAAGTCAGTTTTATTTATTTATTTATAAAGCACTACACCTGTAAACGATCTGAGAACCGTTTCTCTTCAGGAGTAATTAAATTTCAGAGGACATAAAGTCACACCTATAAGAAATATCGTATCAATTATTCACTCTGAAACGGATATAAAGATAGAGAAAGAGAGAGAGAGAGAGAATAAAATAGAACTCGTTAAGCGCTCTGATAACTGTTTATTCATGAAGATAGAAAATACGACTATACACAAATTGTAAATCAATTTATAAATGGGAACGCGGATTTCCTCACGTATTTTTTCAACCTTGATATAAACTATAAATAATTCTTTAAAGTAAAACCCAGCATAGAAAGGAGAGGCATAAGTAGAAAATGAGAACGAAGAGAGAGAAAAGAAAAGCGAAAACTTTTATTGTTCTTTTCCAATTGATGTCAGGAAAGACTAATGACTATTAATATCAATAAAGCAGAAATCTTAAATAAAAATAGCCATTAACAGTCAAAAAAATAAATAAATTTATTCTTCAGATATTTTATTACAGATTTAAAATTGTAAATTTGTGGTACTTCTACTAGTTTTTTCAGTAATAAAATTGTAAGACGAAAACCCCAATTAATAAATTACGAGAGAGAGAGAGAGAGAGAGAGAGAGAGAGAGAGAGAGATAGAGAGAGAGAGAGAGAGAGAGATAGAGAGATACGTTAAGCGCTCTGATAACTGTATAGAGATAGAAATACGACTAACAATTAATCAATTTAATGGAACGCGATTCACGTATTTCAACTTGATATAGAAAGAAAAGAGAAAAAAAAGTAAAACCCAGCATAGAAAGGAGAGGGATAGGCAGAATATGAGAACGAAGGGAGAGAAGAAAACCGAAAACTTTTATTGTTCTTTTCCAATTGATGTCAGGAAAGACTAGCGACTATTAAAATCAATAAAGCAGAAATCTAAAATAAAAGTAGCCATTAACAGTCAAAAACAAAATTATTCTTTAGATATTTCATTACAGATTTAAAATTATATAAATTTGTGTTACTTCTACTAGTTTTTTCAGTAATAAAATTGTAAGACGAAAAACCCAATTAATAAATTACCAAATCGACAAGCTTAATTAAGGAACCGAAACAACAATTAATAATTAGAACACAAAGAAAGACGAAGAAGGAGAGAATACGGAGGGAAACAGAAAAAAAAATTATGTAAAAGAAAGCAACCAAAATAATCAAAATTAAATCTACACATAACGTTGGATTTTAATTAATAATTACTTACACGACCTAAAAAAAATTTAAGATCAACTTTACTAATGGAAACAATTACAAGAGAATTAATTCACGTATTTTATGGCGATTTTCATATTAGACTTGTACTTTAAATTAAGGCCATACAATTACTTATCAAATGTTATAGTGAAAATTTTGCGGGAAAATTAATTAAACCAGAATCAGAAAATGAAATACATTAACCAAGAAAATAAAAGTGTATATAATAACCATATAAAAACCGCATAACGGGAAATTTTCAAATATTTGAAAGAAAAATAGGGGGAAAATTATAAATATATATAAATTCAAAATTCCTCAATTATAAAGGTCGAGGAAATCTAATACGTGAAAAATTGATGATTTTTAGGCTTTTTTTATGATTTGTCTTTATTGTTGTACGACCTTCAAAATTTCAGATCAACTCTGAAAAAGTGGGGAAAAATTACAGAAAATTAATTTACACACGTAAGAAAAATTTTACAAGAGGAGAAAATTTACATTTGTAGGAGTAATTTGGACTGTAAATTAATGTTGTATAAGTACTCATCAAACAGATAATGTTCAGATAATTATAAATATATGATTATGAGAACATTATCTATTTGATGAGTACTTATACAACCTTTATATATGTAATATATAGATAGATAGGGAAATATAATTAAACCAGAATCAAAAAGTAAAAAAAAAATTAACCAAACAAAAATATATATTAACTGTATTAAAATCGACTAATTGTTAATTTTGTAATATTTTAAGGAAAATAAAGAATAGAGATTTCACTTCTGGAGCTGCACGACGAGGAATCTGACCTTCCCGTAGAAGCTCCAGCAATACATCAAACAAACAAACAAAAGAGAAGATAAATAGATGTACAAAAGAAGGTTATGTAATAGGCAATTTTACAAAGCAAAACATTCAACCCCATTTTATTAATCTCTTGGGACATTTTTTACCAGCGACTTCTTTTATTTTCGACACCACATTTCACCCCTTCACTAGACTATTAGTACAGTGTAATTGATATTCTTTGTTAGTTTCCTGGTGGAATAATATACGCGGAGTTTTATATGATGAGTACTCAACCATATAAGCAAATATTACCGAAAATATTTAAGAAAACCCATTTCCTGTGCTTGAATAATAAAAGCCGAGAAAATCTGACAATGCTTTATGGAGGATTTTTAGGCCTTATCCCATGAGATATTTGTTTTAAAATTCCTCGGACACCATATTTCACCCCTTCACTGATATTCATTAGATTATAAAATGTGAAATTATCAGTCTGTAAAAAAAATTGACGCCATCTTTCTTTTTCTAAAATGTGGCGTATTGTCTTATATCATATACTTTGTCGTGGTGACACATGCATACATACATATATTTACTTCAGCACCATATTTCACACCTTCACCGATATTCATTAGATTATAAAATGTGAAATTATCAGTCTGTAAAAAAAATTGACGCCATCTTTCTTTTTCTAAAATGTGGCGTATTGCCTTATATCATATACTTTGTCGTGGTGACACATGCATACATACATATATTTACTTCAGCACCATATTTCACACCTTCACCGATATTCATTAGATTATAAAATGTGAAATTATCAGTCTGTAAAAAAAATTAGACGCCATCTTTCTTTTTCCAAAATGTGGCGTATTGTCTTATATCATTTACTTTTACGTGGTGGCACATACATATATTTACTTCAGCACCATATTTCACATCTTCACCGATATTCATTAGATTATAAAATGTGAAATTATCAGTCTGTAAAAAAAATTGACGCCATCTTTATTTTCTGAAATGTGGCGTACATACATATATTTCCTTCCACAATTATGCTAAGGGGGTTTTTCTCACTCCGCCAGTGTTTCTCATCGGGGTTTTTAAGAATATTTTTATACCAATTTTCCCCCTTAGACGAATTAAATTTTTTATTAAGTATTACAGACATTCTAATAAAACAAATAAACATGTATCCTTTTTTCTATTATAGTCAGTTTTATTTAATTATTATATCTGTTAGCTTCCGATGGGACGGTAAGTGACCGGAATGTTAACCCGGAACTGTCTTTGAGTTTTCGTTCACTGATTTCTCCCCTTAAAAGGGGGTTCCATTGTCTCCTCTTCCTCCTCTATTTCTCTCTCTAAATCTCTTCTTGTGGCCCTGTGTAACCAATCTCACGAAACAAAAAGGAAAAGAAATAAACAAACAATAGCACACACACACGCCAGAAAAAAATAAATAATAAAGTGGTTCCGAGCTCCCAGCCTCACTTTCAACATCGTCGTCGCCGTCTCCTTTTCCGTTCCGCTATTAAAGCTTCCCCGCTGGGTTTGAATATTATTTTTCCGCCCACCCGAAACCTCAATTAAGAGAGCAGTCGTCTTTATAAATATAACCTAACTCTCTTTCTTCCTCCCCCCCTCTCTCCTCTCTCCTCTCCTCTCTCCTGTCTTATGCACTCCCGCTGTCTTGAAATATCAAGGTCGTGAATCTTGCTACCTTAATTTCGGTTTCCACGGTTCAACGCTTCGATTAAGATCTCTCTCTCTCCTCCACAGTGTCTGTAGTGAAATTATTTATTTATTTATTGTTATTATTATTATTTTCTTTAGTTTTTCTCCTTTTAACAGATAACTTTTCGTATTTTATGAGCGTCCTCCTGCCTGTACCTTCTTTTTTTATATACAATGTTGCAGTTTCGGGAAACGTGTTTTTTTCTCTCTCTCTGTCTCTCTTTCTCTAATAGCCTTGGTAAACTTCCTTAAAAATGAACCTGTCTTCTGCAAGTCTTCTTTGTGAATTGAAACTGGTCGTGACTGTAAAAGTGCTCCTATAGTTTTTCCACTTCCCTTCTTCCCTTTCCCTCCTCCCCTTTCATCTTCGGCCTCCAGTTTCCATTTTCGTGAGACTATAAAACCTTGTCCCATTCATTATTTTTTAACATCTTCATGTCCAGTTTCCTAATAAACACAAGAACTTTATTCCTGTTACAATGTAAACTCCTTTAAAATTAAATTGTAAAACATTCCGTTTGTGTTAAATTACCGCCATTTTTCCGCTGAAGTTCGTAAAACACTTTGAGAAATATAGGATTTATTTTTATACTTCACTGATCAATCGTTAATCATTAGAAACCCTCAATAACAGGAAATTATATATTTATATGCCTGTTTTAATGAAAGAAAATTAAGGAAAAATAAACGGTAGACATTACACAAAAAAAATATTTACAAAAGGCAAAATAAAGTAGGTTAATTATATTTGTTGGTAAAAATATTACCATTATCCTGATACTAAATCAATTAACATCTGTTTGTCTCAATAGTTAAATCGAGAAGTCACACACAAAGTTTTTATTTAAATAAATCGACGTTTCGGACTTCCTCAGACGATTTCTTCACATTTTTAAAGCAATTACCTTTGGATTATTATACATGTGACTTCACTTTCGTTTACCAAAATTTCAAACTGATGTAAAATTTTTCAAAAGAAAATTTGTATTTATTTCGAAATATTTTTTTTTGTTTTCCAAATTGTATGTTAAAACTTACTGTACCCGAAGATGCTGCAGCAGAAGAGGACGAAACGTCGTTGTGACTTGAATATATTCGGCTGAAGCAGCCCTTGTAGGCATATTTAAGTTTAGATTTCTACACACGTGGCTTTGGGTTTCTCAATACATATTTAACACTTGGAGAAATTACCTGAAGAAGTCATAAATATTTGTGAAGAAACGTCATTTCAAGTAAATACGAACTCTGTCTGAAATTATTCGATTTAAGTATCGTGAAAATATAAGAAATAAAATTAAAGGGTCTTGGGGTCAGAAAACTGTTCATTCTATTTATTACACGAATGAATCAAAATCAAAAATGACGTTTCGTCCCCTTCAAGGACATCTTCAGGTACAACAATTTTAATCTACAAATTTGAGAACTAATTGTGTTATCCATTTATGAAATGATTTTATATATATATATATATATTAATGATACAATACTTTGAGTCAAACTATGACACTAATTATAGGGAAATTTGGAAAAAAATATATAATCAAAAATATAAATGAGACGGAAAATTTGATTAGCTCTTAATTATAAATATTGAACATAATCGGTTTTTAAGAGCAGGAAACTTAAAATATATTTAATTATAGTTTCTTAAACAGAATAGAAAATTTATTCCTGTAAATGTCGGAAAATATTTAATTAAAAAATTTTTCAATAAATAAATTAGAGAAAATCTATTCAGAGAGGAAAAACTAATACATGACATGAAATTTTATGACTTAAATAATACACATATGAAATTCTAAAATTAATTATCATAGAAGAAAAAATCTGAAAGAGAAATTAAAATTAAATGATGAGAAAGTTTCACAGGTTTCATAATTTAAATATGTGTATTTTTTACGGAAATGTAATAGAACGGTTAAAAAAGCAGGGAAGAATAAAAGGTGAGCTTTGAAATGGAAAATTCATCCACAGAGGGAAACTTTAATACAAGACACATAAAATTTTATGGGTTAAATAACACACACACACATTAAATGGTACAATTAATTATTATAAGATCAAGAATCTAAACGAAAAAAAAATTAAATTTTAAGTTTAGAAGGCTTCATAATGTAAATATATTAATTGTTCCTCAATTAAATAAGACAATTGTGCAAAAAAAACTCTACAAATATAGATCATTATATACGATTCAGTTAAACAGATAAACGGATGAATTATTTTACTAAAAAAATCACTGAATTAATTACAATATTGAAATAGTAAATTCAGTTCAGTAATAGAATAGGAAATTCAGCTACCAGGAAATGAAACAAACATTTAATTTTGAGAATAGAAAAACTCAATAATCAGATTATAAGGTGAATTATAAAAATTGATTATGAAAATAATAGGAAAAAGGAGACAAATGAAATCTTCCAGTGAACCGAAGAATCAGATTATAAGGTGAATTATAAAAATTGATTATGAAAATAATAGGAAAAAGGAGACCAAGAAAATCTTCCAGTGAACCGAAGAATCAGATTATAAGGTGAATTATAAAAATTTATTTATTAAAATAATAGGAAAAAGGAGACAAGAAAATCTTCCAGTGAACCCAAGGAATGTAATTCGACAATCACGAAACAGATGAAAGGGAAAACCGGACGGTTCTTGGAAGAAGAATAATAAGGACGTTACATAAAGTAGCCCGGGTTAGGAGTAGGAGTGGTTTTGAGAAAGCGGCGACACACAACACGAGATATCACCGAACTAAACATGGTCAAATGTCGATCACCCAATTAAGGAAAAGGAAAACTGACAGGCTGGCCGCGGAAAAATTATTGTGACACACGTAGAGCGAGAAAAAATGTTACGTGTTATCACGGCTGACGGTAAAACTGTAAAAAAGTACTTATGTAACAGTCCTCAGTGACGGTTACATAATTAAGAAAACAATCGGTTAGGAAGCACGATGATAAATGAGTGTGGTATATAGGAATAGTATAAGAGAGAGAGAGGGGCGGAAAGAATAGGGGTGGAAGTCCGAATTGAAAGACAGAATCTAGAAAACTATATAGTGTAAGTGGGGACATTTCCTTCTAAATCGCAACACGTTTTTTATGGAAATTTGTTTGCATTATCAAAATTTAAACTGATTTTTTTGGAGTTTAGGATGTTTTTTTTTGAAAAATATTTTTTTGCTGTTCCAGAATCCAAATTCTAAATTTAAACTGAATTATTTGGAGTTTAGGATGTTGTTTTTCTTAAAGAAATATTTTCTTTGCTGTTCCAGAATCAAAATTCTAAATTTAAAATTTAAACTGAATTTTTTGGAGTTTAGGATGTTTTTTTTAAAACAAATATTTTCTTTGCTGTTCCAGAATCAAAATTCTAAATTTAAACTGAATTTTTTGGAGTTAAGGATGTTGTTTTTTTAAAATAAATATTTTCTTTGCTGTTCCAGAATCAAAATTCTAAATTTAAAAAATAAACTGAATTTTTTGAGTTTAGGATGTTTTTTTTAAAAAAAATATTTTTTTGCTGTTCCTGAATCAAAATTCTAAATTTAAAATTTAAACTGAATTTTTTGGAGTTTAGGATGTTGTTTTTTTAAAAAAAATGATTTCTTTGCTGTTCCAGAATCAAAATTCTAAATTAATATTTAAACTGAATTTTTGGATTTTAGGATGTTGTTTTTTTTAAAAAAAATATTTTCTTTGCTGTTTCAGAATCAAAATTCAAAATTTAAAATTTTAACTGAATTTTTTGGAGTTTAGGATGTTGTTTTTTTAAAAATATATTTTCTTTGCTGTTCCAGAATCAAAATTCTAAATTTAAAATTTAAACTGAATTTTTTGGAGTTTAGGATGTTTTTCTTTTTTTAAAAAAAATATTTTCTTTGCTGTTCCAGAATCAAAATTCTAAATTTAAAATTTAAACTGAATTTTTTGGAGTTTAGGATGTTGTTTTTTTAAAAAAAATATATTTTCTTTGCTGTTCCACAATCAAAATTCTAAATTTAAAAATTTTATACTGAATTTTTTGGAGTTTAGGATGTTTTTTTTAAAAAATAAATTTTTCTTTGCTGTTCCAGAATCAAAATTCTAAATTTAAACTGAATTTTTTGGAGTTTAGGATGTTATTTTTTTAAAAAGAAAATATTTTCTTTGCTGTTCCAGAATCAAAATTCTAATGAATAGAGCATGCGGATGGATATCGCAAAGGTCCTGGGTTCGATTCCCTGTTCCGGTTAACATTTTTCCATTCTTGTCTTTCTTCATAAATAGTGTATTGTTTGAGGGGACAAACACACACACACTTTATTTTTCTTCTTCTTCTTTTTTCGTTTCACATTTAACTTTCTAAGGCCTAATTTTCTCCATCATTTCTTATTTTATGAAGCATAAAGTATTGTTCACATAATAAGAAAAATCGTTTTCTCAATAATCACATTTTATTTATTTTCTTCTATATTTATAAATGTATGTTTGTAATTTTATTTTTACATTTGTAACTAACCTAAATTTCAAAATGCCTCGTTAATGTAAGGAAAGCCGAACACCTGTGGTGTGTAGTGGCTAGTCACCAGCGTTGCTGCAGGTCCCGGGTATGAGCTTGGATGTTTGTGACGTCACGGTCGAGAAGATTAAGATACGCTGACCACCACGTGTCACCCCAAATTCGGAAAAAGATGACAGTCCGCAGTCGACTCGGTAGGCCCAGGCCCTCAATCAATGGGCTGCAGAGCCACGGAGAAAAATAAAAGAAAGAAAAAAATGTAAGAAAAAGTTGTGATGTAATACATTGTTCATTCTATTGTAACATATTCATGCTGTGTAGTGTCTACAAATAAATAAATTAATATTTAGTTCATTACAGTAAATCTTGTCTTTCTCAAGGTCTTCAACAGTGATTGTAATTCGCAAGAACCCCGAAAAAGGGGTTTTCTCCAGCAGCAACGCCACCGCGCCTGCTCTTTGGAATTTATTCCTTTTAGTTTTGCTCATTTATACGTTGCAGGACCAGTTCTTATGCACTTTTAAATGGTGGAAAGAAAGTTCTGGCCGCACGTGGCGTAACGGGGAGCTCGACAATTAGCCAAGGTGTCAGTCAGTGGCAGTGAGTGCTCAAAAAGTAGAAAAAGAAGGAGGAGAAGAAGAAAAAAAATCCACGCCGCTGAACCACGAGGAAGTAAAGGGGAATGAAAAGAGAAGAGGAGAAGCGACGACGACCAAAGTGCAAAATTCCAGCAGAAAAGATCGCGCCGCTTCAATTAATAATCTTGTTGTTGTGGTATTCAGTCCCAAGACTGGTCTGATGCAACACTCCATGATAGCCTATCTTGCGCTAGCCTTTTCATTACCTTATAACTACCACATCTGCTTAGCCTATTCCCACCCTTGGCCTCCCTCTTCTGTTCTTTCCCCTATACACTTCCTTCTAGTGCTAGTTTTGCAAGTCTTTTCATTACCTTATAACTACCACAACCTACATCCTCCGTAATCTGCTTAGCCTATTCCATCCTTGGTCACACTCTTCTGTTCTTTCCCCACACACACCTCCTTCTAATGCTAGTTTTGCAAGACCGTCGTGTCTAAAAACGTGGCCCTATTAATCTATCCCTTCTCTTAGTCAACGTCCTCCATATTGTTCTGTTTTCCCCGTATTCTGTTTAGTGATTCTATCCACTCATCTCTATTCTTTACCTTTCTCCAACTCCTATCGTCCACGTTTCGTGTTAATAAATAAATAAATGCTACTAGGGGCAACGCCGTCCACCCAGCCGTTGTAGTTATTAAATTTGTTGTGGTATTCAGTTCCTAAGACTGGTCTGATGCTAACCTATATTTCTCAAGCCTTTTCATATCCTTAAAACTAGCACAACCCACATCCTCCCTAATTATGCTTTGCCCTTTCCATCCTTGGCCTCCCTTTTCTGTTCCTACGCCACACACACACACACTTTTCCCTCTAATGCTAATTTTACAAGAGCCTCGTGTCTTGAAACGTGGTGTACTAATATTTCACTTCTCTTTGTCAAGGTCCTCCATATTATTCGGCTTTTCCCCCTATTCTGTTTAGAACTTCCTCGTTTTGGTGATTCTATCCACCACCCATCTGATTTTTTCGGGCATCGCCTATCGTCCACGTTTCGCACCCATACAACGCCACGCTCCATACGAACATTTTCAGCGACGATTCCCCAATATTCACACTTATATTACCCGTAAGTAAATCCCTCTTTTTCCTCGAAAGCCTTCCTTTCCTAGTGGGAAGTGTGCGGGGTAAGAACAGGAGATTGGAAATATGGCAAGTAGATTAGGGAGGATGTGGAATGTGGTATGAATGCGGAAATGAAAAGGTTTGCGCGAAAACTTGGAGGGATTCCATCAGAGGAGTCTTAGGTAGCAGAGAGTTTACGTCCTCAGAGAGACAATAACTTAATTAAATATTGTCTCTGGCTACCTTTATTGGATCGGGAACTCTGAGTACTAACTAATTGGCCATAATCATTTGATTCATTAATATAAATTTTCAGTTAAATAAATGAATCTATATTCTTCTAAACACATTAGACCAATTAGTGCCTAGTCAATGTTAACACGACGACTGCGTCATAAAAATAGACTACAGTTTTTTTTAAAAAAAAAAAAGAGAGACCTGCCATTGGTAGTGGCTACAAGTGACCTTAATGTAAGGTTATAATGGCTGTAGGGGCAGGGCTAGGTAAATAATTAGCGAATTAGCTTTGAAAGTATCTTGTAACGTTGCGTGTGGATGTGTTATTATTATTATTTACTTATTTAATTAATTGAGGTACAAGGACGTGTGTGGTTTTTTTTACCACGGCGACATTGTGTGGTGCGAGAATTCTCCCTTGAGGTGTCACCACAGGCTTGGTAATTCGGGTTCTGCGTAATGTCTCTCTCTCTCTTTCTCTCCGTCAGTCTGTCTGTCCAGTGAAGAGAAAGTGGTCAATTTCGGGAAGCTGGGCGCAACCATCCCCTGCGGGGAGTCAACTCTCTCTCTCTCTCTCTCTCTCCGCCTCTCTCTCTCTCTCTCTCTCTCCCTGGTGTCCACGTGCCAGACCCATATGGAGAGAGAACCGTCTTGGAAACTTCATCACGATCAGCTGCAGGGCCACTCGACACCAACCGACAGAACAGAAACTCACAAGACAACCCACCGCCGTAGTAACTGTTTAATATACATGGCAACCATCCCACGCACTCACACACACACACACGCGCACACACTTCTCCAAGCGATAGAGAATTGAATTTGACAGGTCTACAACATCTTCTAGAAGGAACACAGTCTCATATGAAACTGGTAAGAAAATCCGACTTGCAAAGGGTAGCAGCCGCATTTAAGTGAAACATATTTTGGGATTCATGAAAAAAAATCTAATTATCAGAAAATGATCAAATTTTACACACAGAGAATTGCATAAAATCTGTCTTGGACGCCCGGCCATGTTCGGGTACTTATTTGTATCAGACCGGAACAGTATTTAATACGACACTAATTTTTCTGGCTTCAGACGATTTTTTTTAAAAAAATCCGTCATTGACTCAATTGCAATGTAGTATTCTCAGGTAATTCTGGATCGTTTCTCGATTTCTTGTAACTAAATAGGAGTTTTTAAAAAAATCCGTAATTGACTTAATTGCAATTAAGTATTTTCAGGAAATTCATGCATCGTTTCTGGAGTGTTTCTGGCTTCAGATGACCTTTTTAAAAAATCCGTCATTGACTCAATTGTAATGTAGTATTCTTAGGTAATTTTGGATCGTTTCTCGATTTCTTGTAACTAAATAGGAGTTTTTTAAAAAATCCGTACTTGACTTAATTGCAATAAAGTATTCTCAGGAAATTCATGCATCGTTTCTGGAGTGTTTCTGGCTTCAGATGACCTTTTTTAAAAAATCCGTCATTGACTCAATTGCAATGTAGTATTCTCAGGTAATTCTGGATCGTTTCTCGACTTCTTGTAACTAAATAGAAGTTTTTAAAAATCCGTCATTGACTTAATTGCAATTAAGTATTCTTAGGAAATTCATGCATCGTTTCTGGAGTGTTTCTGGCTTCAGATGACCTTTTTAAAAAAATCCGTCATTGACTCAATTGCAATGTAGTAATCTCAGGTAATTCTGGATCGTTTCTCGATTTCTTGTAACTAAATAGGAGTTTTAAAAAAATCCGTAATTGACTTAATTGCAATTAAGTATTCTTAGGAAATTCAGATGTCTGGAGTGCTTCAGGATTTAAAAATCGTGCATGTGTATTCTGAGTCTTCAGTAACTAAATAGGAGTTTTAAAAAAATCCGTTGTTGACTTAATTGCAATTAAGTATTCTTAGGAAATTCATGCATCGTTTCTGGAGTGTTTTTGACTTCAGACGACCTTTTAAAAAAACCGTCATTGACTCAATTGCAATGTAGTAATCTCAGTTAATTCTGGATCGTTTCTCGAGTTCTTGTAACTAAATAGGAATTTTAAAAAATCCGTCATTGACTTAATTGCAATGAAGTATTCTTAGGAAATTTATAGATCGTTTCTGGGGTGTTTCTGGCTTCAGATGAGCTTTTAAAAAATTCGTCATTGACTCAATTGCAATGTAGTATTCTCAGGTAATTCTGGATCGTTTCTCGATTTCTTGTAACTAAATAGGAGTTTTTATAAAATCCGTAATTGACTTAATTGCAATTAAGTATTCTTAGGAAGTTGATGCATCGTTTCTGGAGTGTTTCTGGCTTCAGATGAACTTTATAAAAAAATCCGTCATTGACTCAATTGCAATGAAGTACTCTCAGGTAATTCTGGATCGTTTCTCGATTTCTTGTAAAAAAATCCGTCATTGACTTAATTGCAATTAAGTATTCTTAGGAAATTCATGCATCGTTTCTGGAGTGTTTCTGGCTTCAGATGACCTTTTTAAAAAATCCGTCATTGACTCAATTGCAATGTAGTAATCTCAGGTAATTCTGGATCGTTTCTCAACTTCTTGTAACTAAATAGGAGTTTAAAAAAATCCGTCATTGACTTAATTACGCTAAAGTACTGTTTAGGAAACTCAGGGACCGTTTCTCGAGTGCTTGTGACTAAAGAGGAGTTTTTAAAAATCACTCACTGACTTAATTACAATAAATTATTCTACGAAATTTCAGGTAGAAATTCTAGAGTAATTGTGACTAAAACAATTCGTCATTAACTTAATTACATTAAAGTATCCTCAGGATATTCAGGAATTGTTTCTGGGGTGTTTGTGACTCTTGGGGAGCTTAAAAAATCCTTCATTGACTCAATTGCAATGAAGTACTCTCAGGTAATTCTAGATCGTTTCTTGAGTGCTTGTGACTAAAGAGGAGTTTTTAAAAAATCCGTCATTGACTTAATTGCAATTAAGTATTCTCAGGAAATTCATGCATCGTTTCTGGAGTGTTTCTGGCTTCAGATGACCTTTTTAAAAAAATCCGTCATTGACTCAATTGCAATGTAGTATTCTCAGGTAATTCTGGATCGTTTCTCGATTTCTTGTAACTAAATAGGAGTTTTAAAAAAATCCGTTGTTGACTTAATTGCAATTAAGTATTCTTAGGAAATTCATGCATCGTTTCTGGAGTGTTTCTGGCTTCAGATGACCTTTTTAAAAAATCCGTCATTGACTCAATTGCAATGTAGTATTCTCAGGTAATTTTGGATCGTTTCTCGACTTCTTGTAACTAAATAGGAGTTTTTTTAAAATCCGTCATTGACTTAATTGCAATTAAGTAATCTTAGGAAATTCATGCATCGTTTCTGGAGTGTTTCTGGCTTCAGATGACCTTTTAAAAAATCCCTCATTGACTCAAATTGCAATGTAGTATTCTCAGGTAATTCTGGATCGTTTCTCGATTTCTTGTAACTAAATAGGAGTTTTTAAAAAATCCGTCATTGACTTAATTGCAATTAAGTATTCTTAGGAAATTCATGCATAGTTTCTTTAGTGTTTCTGGCTTCAGATGACCTTTTAAAAAATCCGTCATTGACTCAATTGCAATGTAGTATTCTCAGGTAATTCTGGATCGTTTCTCGATTTCTTGTAACTAAATAGGAGTTTTTAAAAAAATCCGTAATTGACTTAATTGCAATTAAGTATTGTTAGGAAATTCATGCATCGTTTCTGGAGTGTTTCTGGCTTCAGATGACCTTTTTAAAAAATCCGTCATTGACTCAATTGCAATGAAGTAATCTCTGGTAATTCTGGATCGTTTCTCGATTTCTTGTAACTAAATAGGAGTTTTTAATAAATCCGTCATTGACTTAATTGCAATTAAGTACTCTTAGGAAATTTATGCATCGTTTCTGGAGTGTTTCTGGCTTCAGACGACCTTTTTAAAAAATCCGTCATTGACTCAATTTGCAATTAAGTACTCTCAGGTAATTCTGGATCGTTTCTCGATTTCTTGTAAATAAATAGGAGTTTTTAAAATTCCGTCATTGACTTAATTGCAATTAAGTACTCTTAAGAAATTCATGCATCGTTTCTGGAGTGTTTCTGGCTTCAGATGACCTTTTTAAAAAAATCCGTCATTGACTCAATTGCAATGTAGTATTCTCAGGTAATTCTGGATCGTTTCTCGATTTCTTGTAACTAAATAGGAGTTTTTAAAAAAATCCGTCATTGACTTAATTACAATTAATGTCCGTTACAGAGTCCCACTCCTTTTTTAAGAAACGAATGTGGGGCGGACAATTTTTCCGAGTGTGTCTGCGTGTGCCAGGTACCAAGGAGATTACCAAACGGTACCAGTTGGAGTCTGGTCGGCCGAGGCACGAGGAAGGCCGCGGGTAATTGATACGCACATGATGATGAAGTGAGACGACCACGACGACGACGTTGTGATCAGAGGAGGTAAAGAGGTAGGGGGAGGGGGAAAGGAGGTAGAGGAATGGAAAGGTGAATGGCTGAGATCTTCAACTGCATCCACGCCCGAAATACAGAGTGAATGGTGTTCCCGTAAAAGGAATAGACGCTTGTGAACGGATTGTTATCAAGTGAATTAAGCCGGGATGGCGGTCCGAGGAGGGAAAGGATATTAGGATGGGGAACTTTTGGATAAGCTGCTCACGCATCCAAAAGTTCTCAACAGATTATAAATTACACGGGGACCTAATATAAGGACCTCCTAAGTAAGATGAGTTAGTCTTACTGTTTCACAGGGGAAAGGAACACTTTGAGAGGAGACAAACTTAACTGAAGAACGAAAAATTAAATTTCATATAAAAACAAAATTACGTAAATTCTCCATCAGATTATCTGACTTAAGGATTTAAAAGGAAAAAAAAGGGAAAAACTTCGATTTATTTGTTCAATCCATCAGTCGTCTTCTCGTTAAATAAGACAAGTTAAAAGTAACAATATAAATCACAAGGTTTACACTCAACAAAAAAGAAAAACTTTGGTAGTTTTTAAAAAGTATTTCAGATATTTTTATTTTTTATAAATAAAGTAATTATAGTATCTATCTTAATACCTTAAATAACACACACACAGAGTGTGTTGCAATAGGTACGTGTAGTTTTTTTAGTATTTTAATTACAGAATTAGGAACCGAAACGTATTCTAATCAAATTGTCTTTTTTTCTGACTTTCAACCACTGTGTGTTACTCATTTTCATTATTTATACCTCACACTACTTCTCCCCGCCATTCAGGCGCACTTGTCGTAACAGGTAGAAATCCAGTTTTTTTTGTACGCCTTCATCAAAGGAAGAACGAAACTGTTTCACCGCGGCTCACCGTGCACATTTCCCGCACGAAATTCGTGTTAAACTCGCTAATCCACTTCCGTCATTATTATTATTCCGTCGTTATTATTATTATTATTCCTTCCCCTCTCCTCTACACCTCGCATAGTTCCCCAGGAATGTTTTCATCTTGCATTCCAGGAAAGGATGGGTTAATAGGCCACGTTTTCAGACACTCAGGGTCTTGTAAAATTAGCATTAGAGAGAAATGTGCGGGATAAGAACGGAAGACGGAGGCCAAGGATGGAAAACAATAAGGAGATTAAGGAGAATGTGGGATGTGGATGTTTTGCTCAGGCTAGGTTACATCAGACCAGTCTTACGACTGAATTCCACAACAACAACAAGAACAAGGAGAGACAAAAAAGGAATACTTGGAGGAAAAAATAATTAATGGCATGAACTTGGTGCGGGAGGAAGAACACTACACGAATAATAACCAAAGGAAAACCAAGGTATTGGAAACAATGGAATAACAAAGATTGTCAGGTTGCGAAGGCATATTTTGAAGGATGTTAAGGAATTCTGCTACTTTGGCAGCATAATAACTGGACTAGGATAATACAGTCTTTTTTGTTTTTTGGGGGGGTAACAGGCTACATGAGGGTGATCCTGAAACAGGCAACTCCCCTTTAATAGCATAGGAAGGGAATTGAAAAAGGGGGGATGCGGAAGGTAGAGCAAGGTAGCCTAGCAAGGGTTAACTAGGGCCCCCGGGCTATGGTTTAAGGATCCTACCCGGTGGTGTTTCACCTAAAGAGATGCAGGGAAAACCCTAGAAAACCTGCATCAGGTAGGTCGGGCATTGGGTACTATTCTCACGCCCTTCCTTATGAATGACGGGAGACGAGTTTGCTGTGGGGACGCAGCATTCCCTTCTCCGTGTCTCCACCAGTTTCAGGAGGCAGTTGGCCCCTGACTGATCCAATGAATGGGATCAGCGGACAGCTCTTGCCATATGCCCAAGGTCTTTGACCCCGGTACATATACCTCCTAAAATAGGTGAAGGTGTCTCGGCATATGAGAACTTTGATAAAAAGTACCCAGAGAGAGTGCAGGAGGCATTCCCGACATGATCAGGTGGTAAGCCCCGCAGTCACTCTGGGCTGAAGCGCCTGCGAGAAAACTCCTGCAGCGCCCAAAATAGGATAATACAGGCAAGAAAGAGAAATTTACTTACGGTTAATATAAGTATGAATACGAGAAAATGTTTATATGGAGTTAACTGATCTGACCCTAAGAGTTTGGCGGGTCGTTTAAAATTATTTCGAAACGCTCTAACTAAATAGGGGGAAGAAACACACACAATAAGAAAGACGTTGCTTCACAGGTGCAATCGGTCCTTCTTCCTTATTGGATGGAAGCTTGTGGGGATCCTGATAGTTAAAGAAACCGCGCAACTGCAGCGCTGCAGCGGTAAAAGGAATGTCATATTATTCCAGGTGGGAGAGAATAAATTTTATTTCCCACAGAGCAAAGGACGAGACGAGAGTCACAAGAGCTCGACGCAAATTTGGCACGTGGCCTTACGATCTCGGAACAAACGCTGTAGGGGGACTGAGGGTTGTTTATGCCAGACGGTGGCGTCTAAAATAGTCGCTCACATCAGAATCGTATCATTTTCTCGCCCCGAAGCGGTTGAAAAGTGGGACAGACACCAGCAATTAGGTTGTTGCACAAACAATTTTTTTTTGCACAAGGTGTTTGTCAGTCAAAAAGGCGGGTTTGGGTGGAGAGTGGGGGAGACACGCCGATGTGTGTCGCTCGCTCGGGCTCGTGGGGAAAAAGAGAGAGAAATATGAAAGGTGATCGCTGCGGACAGGACACACCAGAGGCTTTCCCCGCAAACGTTGCGTCACGCACCTCTTGGACAGGCGCTGCAGAGAAAGAAAAGACTAGTTCTCCTTAGACACTCGGACCCAGCGAAAAGGGAGCCGATTTTCCTGACAATACGGTTTCCGCCCAAAACACTCACTCCTGTCCCCATCAAATATACCTACAGCCTCTCCAACCTCATTAACAACTCCTTTGAACATCGCAAATCCCTCATCACCACCACCTTTATCGACATCGAAAAAGCGTTTGATAAAATCCACCAACCATCCTTCCCTACTATCTAAAATTAAAGACATCCTTAATGACACCCACTACAAAAATACTCCAAAACTACCTTTCAAACAGAACCTTCTCTGTCAAAATAAATAACCACCTCTCCTCACAACCAATCTCACCCAATCGCGGCGGGCGTCCCCCAAGGAAGTGAGTGTCATTGCCCCCTTCCTATACAACATCTTCTCCCACAACATCCTAACACTAGCACAATCTACATAGCCATCTCCTATGAAACCTCCTACAACCACTCGAATCAGCGCTCAACAATGGCGAATCAGTATCAACCTCACCACCAAATCAATAACCATCCCATTCATTCACTCTAACAAAAAAAACCCTCCTCCCCAAATTCATCTCTATCTAAACAATTCATTAATCCCTACAAAAACGGAAACCACCCACGTACCTACCTCGGAATCATGTTTGACTTCAAAACTATCCCCTGGAAACCTCACATTAATTTTCTCCTCTCCAAAATAAACCAAAAATTCAGAACTCTATATTATCCCCCCTCCCTCCTAAACAGAAAATCCATCCCCTGTCTCCACCAGCAGCAGCACAAAACGCCTCATATACCTCTCCTCCATTATACAACCCACCTGGTCCTGTGCCTCCTCCTCCATATGGATGGGGAACAACAGCCAAAACCCATTCAACCAAAATTCAAACCAAACAAAACACAATACTACTACGCACCATCACAAACTCTCCCTGGCTGGTACCTAAGAAATTCCGTCATCCATAAAAACATCAAAATTCCCAATGTAAACTCAGTAATCTCCAAATCCATAACAAACCTAATCAAAAGCGCGCAACTCAACCACCCAAAACCCCCCACGATCCATGACAATCCTCCTCCACATACCTCCTCCACACGCTCCCCTAGCCTCAAAAGAAAACTTCCGATTGACCTCATCCTTCCTTCCTTCCCCCTGATCATCACCCTAACCCACTCTACCATCATGTCACATCCTCATTAATCCTCCATAAATCAGTTCACTCACTACCTGTCAATCCTCACCCACACACCTAAGTCGTATGCCCCCCTCCTCAGGTACTCGCAAAAATAAATAAACATAACCAATTCTCCTAAAGTAGGTTAATTAAATGAATTAACCTATCTTCACGTTATCATGTTAATTATATACCTTTTTAATATTGTATATACTGTATCGTTATCGTCCTAACTGATAATCTGTACGATAAAATAATAATAATAAAAAAAAGCAACTCAACATAATATCATCATCATATCCTGTGCAAGCCTTTTCATTTACACATAACCACCACAACAATATTCCACATTCCTTCATAATAATCCGCTTAGCGTATTCCATTCTTGTTCTCCCCTCTTTTCTGTTCCCTTCCCTCTGATGCTAATTTTACAAGGCCCACATGTCTCAAGACGTGGCCTATTAATCATCTATCCCCTTCAGAATCTTCCATATTCTTCTCAGACGTTTCTAGTTGGATAAACCATTCACACATGTCACTCTCGCATAGCACCAAATTTCATAAAAAATATTCTGTTGTATTCCTTTCTGCAACTCCTACCGTCCACGATTCTCACCCGTATAACGTCAACATTTTCACAAATATTCATATTTATATTGGCCTCTACTTTCCTCTGTTATCCTATTCTAGTTATTATGCTGCCAAAGTAGCAGAATTCCTTAAATTCCTTCAAAATACCCCTTCGCAACCTAACAGTCTTTGTTATTCCACTGTTTCCCAATACTATATACCCCATTACCTTGGTTATCCCACTGTTAAATTCTCACGTTGTACTCTTCCTCCAAGAACACCAACTTCATGCCATTAATTATGTTTTCCAAGTCTTCTTTTCCCTCCCCTTGTTGTCGTTGTGGAAAACTTGGTCAGATTCAACCCTCCATGCTAACCTATCTTGCGCAAACCTTTTAATTTCCGCATAACATGCACATCCCACATTTTCCTTAATCTCCTTAGCGTTTCCCATCCTTGGCCTCCCTCTTCTGTCCTTACCCCTCACACAATTTTTTTTTTACAATACTCTCACGTGGCCTATATTATTCGAGTCTTTCTCGTGGTCAACGTCCTCCATATTGTTCGCCTTGCCCCTATTCTCCTAAGAACTTCCTTGTTGCGTTTCCCTATCCACCCATCCATCTCATTCTCCTACAGAACCACATTTCAAAGGCTTCCATTCCTTTTCCTTTCTGCAACTCTTGCAGTCCACGTTTCGCAGCCCTAAAACGCAACATTCCATGCGAGAATTTATTTTTAACAATATTTTCCAAATATTCCTACTTACATTACCAGTAAATAAATTCCATTATTTTTCCTGTGCTATCGTACTCTGATTTTTTTTACTAACTAAGTGACAGATTTTTCTTAACTTCCGTCAAAATATCCCTGACTTCTCAATCTAACAGCCTTTGTTATTCCACTGTTTCCCATACTACACTCCATCACCTTGGTTTCCCTTCTACTAATCCTCATCTTGTAATCTTCCTCCAGGACTACGTTCATGCCATTCATTACGGTTTCCAAGTCTTCTTCCATTCTAGTACCACGATATCATCGGTAAACCTTAGTTTTTTTTAATTCATTCTCCTTGCAGTTTGATTCCATTTCCATATTCATTCCTAACTTTCATCATCTCCTGTTCTGTAAAGAAAGTTAAACAGCATGGGTTTCGGCTTGAGTAACTTAAAAAAGAAAAATTTTGTCTTAATAAATTCTTTCATGACGCACTCATTGTTCGGAGTGTAGACATTAAAAAAACTTTTGACTGTCGTCTTGCGGTAGAGAATTCTCTATACTTTTACTAGTCTCAAAATTAAAATGATTTAAATACACAGAAAATTTAGAAGGAAATGAATAAAAATTATTTTTGAGTGGTTAACTGTGATTAGGATGTTCAATTAACGATGTTTGGGTCTGCGAAAAATTTTGAAAATGTTCCCTGCTAATTAATCGAGTTAATAAAAAATCGCCCCAAAATTTTTAAAAAAAGGGAAATTATTAAATTTCCTTCAACGAGCATCTTTTAGCACACATGGTGGCAGCGAAATCGGTTTCAGCGACGAGAGAGAATGAAAGCAGGTTTATAATGAGGCGGAATTTACAGTCGTCTCAAGTCTTTCATTAGGCGCGCTAATGTGTGAGCAAAGCGCAATCGTCCATCCGGAAAGCCAGAAGAAAGTCAGCGTAAAATTGCAAGTAGGGACGAAGTCATCGAGACATGTGCGGAATCAGCGGCAAGTACCTTGAAGGTATCATTTACATTTAATTCCACTTTCACGTTTAACTAATTGGCAACCGTTAAAAAAAAATCGCACTGGAAAGGATAACGTAATCTCGCAACCAGAACAAAGCGGAATATTCCGCTTTTTTATATACATATATATGTGGTCTTGAAAGACGGCTACAGTAATAACAGGATCCCTAGACAATATATAGACGTAGGAGAACTGTTAAATACTTTGAAACTACTAGAAATCTAATATAATAGGGATACGACGTATCCAAAAAAAAAAGAACGTGTAAGGCACATTTAGAAAAATTACCATTATTTTAGAGTTTCCCATAGGTTTATGTTCAGACCGTTTCAGAAAATAAAAGCAGAAGTTGAAGACAAATTTGTGATGGTTGTAAGAGAAATTTCGTTCAACGATTTCCTAATATTCACACTTATATTACCAGTAAGTAAATTCCTCTTTTCCTCGAAAGCCTTCCTTGCTATCCTGTGCTATCCTACTCTAGTTATTCCGCTTCCAAAGTAGCAGAATTCCTTAACTACCGTCAAAATATCCCTTCCCAATCTAACAGCCTTTGTTGTTATTCCACTGTTTCCCCTACTACACTCCGTTACCATTGTTTTCCCTCCATTAATCCTCTTTTTTTGGGGGGTTTAACAGGCTACATGAGGGTGATCCTGAAAAGAGGCAACTCCCATTTAATAGAATAGAAAGGGAATTAAAAAGGGCGGGATACAATATTGAAAATAGTATATAGGAGAATGGAACGTCAAATAGAATGCGAGTTAGGAGAAGATAAGTTTGGTTTTAGGAAGAATATAGGGACAGGAGAAGCAATATTGACTTTGCGATTAATTTCAGGAGACAGGATACAAAAAAAAACGGTCTACGTTCATGGCATTTCTAGGTTTAGAAAAAGCGTTCGGTAACGTGAACTGGAACACGCTGTTATGGTTTTTGAAGAGGACAGGAATAAAATATCGAGAAAGGAGGCTGATGCATAACCTCTACAGAAGACAGGCAGCAGTAATTAGAATATAAGACTAAGAAAAGGAAGCCGTAATCAAGAAAGGAGTAAGACAAGGAGGATGCAGTCTGTCGCCCATGCTGTTTAACTTATATATATAGAACAGGCGATGAAGAAAGTTAAAACGGAATATGGAAAAGGAATCGCACTGCAAGGAGAAGAAATAAAAACCTTACGTTTTGCCGACGATATTGTAGTATTAGGGGAGTCAGAAGAAGACTTGGAAACCATAAAGAATAGCATGAACGTGGTCCCGGAAAAAGGGTTCAATGTGATGATTAATAGAGGGAAAACCAAGGTAATGGAGTGTAGTATGGGAAACAGTGGAATAACAAAGGCTGTTAGATTGGGAAGGGATATTTTTACGGAAGTTAAGGAATTCTGCTACTTGGGAAGCGGAATAACTAGGGATGGTAGAAGACATAAAGAGTAGGATACTAAAGGCAAGGAAGGCTATCGCTAAAAAGAGGGATTTACTTACGGGCTAATATAAGTGTGAATATTAGGAAACCGTTGATGAAAATGTTGGTATGGAACGTGGAGTTATATGGGGTGCGAAACCGTGGACGATAGGAGTTGGGGAAAGGAAAAGAATAGAAGCCTTTGAAATGTGGTCCTATAGGAGAATGAGATGACTGGATAGAATCACTAACGAGGAAGCTGTAAGCAGAATAGGAGGAGAGCGAACAATATGGAGGAGTTGACTAAGACAAGGAATAGATTAATAGGCCACGTTTAAAGACACGAGGGTCTTGTAAAATTAGCTTTAGAGGGAAGTGTGTGTGTGGGTAAGAACAGAAGAGGGAGGCCAAGGATGGAATACGCTAAGGATATTTGGCAGGATGTAAGAGGTATATAGAAATGAAAAGGCTTGCGTAAGTTAGGTTAGCATGGAGGGTTTCATCAGACCAGTCGTAGGACTGAATACCACAACAAGGACATAGGATACTGAGACCGAAAATAAAATGGTCTCTAATGAGAAAAATTAAAAGGGGTTTATTGATAAAAAAATATATTAATATTATATATATGTTTCTCACAATTTTTCTTTCCATTATCAACGACATTAGTTAAATAAGTCCATTTCTTCTGTGATTCGTTTTCAATCTCGCAATTCCATAAGCTCCAGTTCCAATTGTCCGGGATTCGTTTTCCGATATATTGGAGACGATCGACACTGACCTGTTATATTTTCGGTACATCCATTGACTCTTCTATGGAATGTCTCTGACGTGTGATGACGTAATCAGGGTTCTATCGTAGGGTTTAGACACGAGGTTCACCCACCAAAAGAGAGGAGGAAGCGGGTTTTTATTTTGGCGGTGCATCAAAGGGGGGGGGGAGGAGGACCGTTACCGAAAACGTGGCACCCCAAGGCACCGCAGGGCAAAGAGAGAAAGACTCTGTGGAAAGCGAGGCTGGTTATGTCACCAATAAAACCCCTGAAGATGAGGATAATTAAGTACCTTTATAAAGTCGGGGAAAAGAAGGCAAGCGCCGGCCACCGCGAGCTTAATCGCGTTAAGTGACGCTAAACACTGAGCACGCTTGGACTTTCAGGAAGAATATTTGGTGGAGGAAGACGTAAAAAGACTCAGTCGCAACTATGGGAAACTGAAACAATTCATTGCCTTCAAGGAATTCTTATAAACCACAGCTCGTCCCTTCGCCCGACCGTGATAAATTCCCTTTCTAGTCCATATCTTACATTACCGTAAAAATAGTTCGATTGAAATATGGCTTCGAAAATAGTAGGATGGAACGTAAAAAAATAAAGAATGCGAGTTAGTAGTACAAGATCAGTTTGGTTTTAGAAAGAATGTGGGAACACCAAAGGGAATATTGACTTTGCATCTAATTTTAGGAGACTGGATCAGAAAAAACCGGTTTACGTTCAAGAACTGGAACACACGATTCAGGATTTTGAAGAGAGGGCAGGAATAAAATATGAAGGAAGGAGGCTGATGCATAACCTCTACAGACGACAGTCAGCAGTAATTAGAAGTGAAGAGCAAGAAAAGAAAGCCGTATTCAAGAAAGGATTAAGACAAGGATGCAGTCAGTCGCCCCATGTTGTTTAACAAATACATGGAACAGGCGCCGAAGAAGGTTAAAACGGAATATGAAAAATGAATCGTACAGCAAGGAGAAGACCGGAAAACACTACGCTTTGCCGAATATATTGTGTAGTTAGGAGAGTCAGAAGACACTCGGAAACCATAATAAAGGAATGAATTTGGTGTTGGTGAAAGAGTTCAATATAAGGTTTAGAAACGGAAAATCAAGGTAATGGAGTGTAGTATGGGAAACAGTGGTATAAGAAAGGCTGTTAGATTGGGCAGGGATTTTTGAAGGAAGTTAATAAATTAGGCTCCTTGGGCAGCGTAATAACTAGACAATTTGACAATTTATTGTAAATTTTATGTACACTTTATTTTAGTAAACGTCAATCGGGATAACGATCTGTGGGGCGAACGTCAACCGGGATAATGATTTGTGGGGCGAATGTCAATCGGAATAATGATTTGTGGGGCAAATGTCAATCGGGATAACGATTTTTGGGGCGAACGACAATCGGGAATACGATCTGTGGGGCGAATATTAATCGGGATAACGATCTGTGGGGCGAACGTCAATCGGGATAACGATCTGTGGGGCGAACGACAATCGGGATAACGATCTGTGGGGCGAACGTCAATCGGGATAACGATCTGTGGGGCGAATGTCAATCGGGATAACGATCTGTGGGGCGAATGTCAATCGGGATAACGATTTGTGGGGCGAACGACAATCGGGATAACGATCTGTCGGGCGAACGACAATCGGAATAACGATCTGTGGGGCGAACGTCAATCGGGATAACGATTTGTGGGGCGAATGTCAATCGGGATAACGATCTGTGGGGCGAACGTCAATCGGGATAACGATTTGTGGGGCGAATGTCAATCGGGATAACGATCTGTGGGGCGAACGTCAATCGGGATAACGATTTGTGGGGCGAATGTCAATCGGGATAACGATCTGTAGGGCGAACGTCAATTGGGATAACGATCTGTGGAGCACCGTCAATCGCGATATTGACGTCGGGAAAAAATGTGCACTATACCCAATGACGTCATATCTAGACAATAGCTACCATGCACTCTCCCCCTCCCCCTCCCACTCTTTATCAAGTGTTTTATTAAAATTATGCTTTATTAAACAAAAATAATGAGATTAACCTGTTTTATTTTTGTAAATAAATGAATATAACAAGTGACACAAATGGAGTCGCTGTACAAGGTATTATCTTTGGATATTTACCCACTTATTAGGCTACCAAACTGTTAGTAGCTTAGTACGTTAAGTATTCGCACCGTTAAGCACACCCGCCACTTTATTTCGGGGCAGGCTATTAAAAGGAAATTCGCAGCCTGTTGTCAATTTTACTCAATTTAAATTTTTATATACTCGTATATTACTCTTTTTTTTCTCCGCCGTCCCTGCTGCCAACTTTCTAAGAAAATTGCGCTCGCTCGACGAAATCCAGTTATGACGCGACGACGACGACGACAACGTCCTGCAATTACAAAACAATAAAAAAATAAGTGAGAACCACGGGAGTCATAAAGGAATGTTGAAGGAGAGGAAACGCCCGCTCTAATTGGTCGCGATCGTAAAAATTTTTGTTAAATGTGAAAGCGACCGATTAATAATGACAATTGGCCACAGCAGCAGCAGCAGCAGCAGCTTTCCAACAAGTGTTTTCTGTCCCCTGTGTGTGTGTGTGTGTCGAAAACTGGTCCAACTGGACTGGACTCTTGGACACAGACACACACACACACACACGCTTTCTACGTCTCCCTTCCGGGGGCTATCTAATTATCAGTCGTAAATTTCGGTTCGATTCGTCGACGGCGGCTACGGCCAAGTTGTTCTCTCCTTCGTCCTCCTCTCACCTCACCTCCTCGTCCTGCTCCTACGTTCTCTCTCAAAACCACTCACCAACAAAATTCAAATAAATAAAAATAAACAAACTTTGACGGATCAATATACCTTAATAACTCATAATTCACTATTGAGAACGGTATTAGAGAAAATTACAAACAAATAAAGGAGCTTACATTTCAAGTTTAAAATATCTTGATGGCTCCCGAAAAAAAACAATTTGTGACGTCATAATGAGTGTTACAGACTCCATCACGTGGTTTCTCAACTCTCCGCTGTAAAAAATGGAATGCTTTGGGTTGGGAATCGTTAGAAAGAAGGGAGGAAAAAATGACAGACTTGTAGGCCCTTTTACAAATGTTACGTTGGTGATGAAGCGTGGGGAGAAATGCGCGAGAAATTAAAGAAGCCAACATATATGTAGGTAGGGGGGATCACCAATTTAAAATTAGAACAAGACCGCAGGAAACAGACATAGGTAAATATTCGTTTTTAAATAGAACCATAGAAGATTGGAATAAGTTACCTGCAGCGCCCTTTCGAGGTAAAACCTCATAGTCTTAGGTCATTTCGGGAGAAGATTAACACTGTCATAAATTCGGGAACAGATATTAATCCTAAAAAAAATTCATTTTTTTATACTCAATAGTTTTTTTGTACTTTTTAGTACTTAATACATATACATACTGTAACTGCAGTGGATTGTCGTAGAGAAAGCATACCAAAAAAAATATCCAGATGCCCTTTTGGCCTATGAAGTACCAGAAAATGGACTCGGTCACTGCTTGAGGTATCCCACATGAAGAAAAATTAATTTTATAAAAAATAATTCACAAATAATCATATTGATATGGTTTAAGTTTGTTTATCCTCACAAAAAGGCTTAACAACCCCTAATTGTCTCTTCTAGTTTCTGGCTGCTCAAGCAACTGCTTACACACATTTAAGGAACCACGTGACGCAGCATCAACCGTTTACTGGACCGGTTAAATATATCAAGGGTTTGTAGCCTACCTCACATAAGTTAGGAATCATTATTATTATTTTTTTTATTATTACGAAGCTGCTATTGGGCATTTGCCCGGTGGCTGCAGCTATATACAACGCAAACACAAAATACAAATAAAACACAAATACAATTACGAAAAGTTTACACTAAGGAAGAATTTTGAGTTGTAGTTTTTTATCTGAAAAGAAAATAAAGGAGTCACACAAAAATCGCTTCACTGATTCTAAAAAAAAATAAAACTACTCACTTAAATTTTCTTAGTCTATTCCTAAACTGATTTACGCTACCCGGAAAAGTCGTGAATATTTCTGCAGGAGGCAAGGAAGGAATTACAATTGCGTATTGACGTATTTACAAATGAAAATTTTTTCTACATCTCTACGTTGCCCTTTTTCTTTAATTTTGAACGAATGGTCATTTTTAGAAATGCAATATGGCGCCGTCGTAAGATGGTTTGTTATTTCTTTTCCAGGCCCCTGTGTGTGGTTCACCCTTATAAGCTTTATATATATTGCCTCACATGTTTTTCATTCTATTACTGAGACCTTCTAAATTCTCGTGAGGATTCATCGCGAATCACCTGACCCCCAAACATTTTTTCAGCCAGTTTTTTTGCGTTTTTAGGTTAGGAATCACATGGCGAAATCTCAATCACTGAACTGGATCAGTAGTACCGGCGGTGAGGGCAAAGTGCATGTTTAATAGTTATTGGGATAAGAAACATCGTGATGTAGGACCAGTAGTAGCAGTTGTGGCAAGTAAAGAAACCACGAAATCGTATTAAACAGGGTCTGCCGAGATTTGAAAAAGGGCTACGAAATACGTCACAGAGCCTCCATCACTTGACGCACCTGTAAAGCGCCGTTGTTGTTGTTGTGGTACTTATTACTAAGGCTGATCTGATGCAAACCTCCATCCTTGCTAATATGCTAAGCGTATTGCATCCTTGGCCTCCCACTTGTGTTCTTACCCCACACACACTTCTCTCTAATGCTAATTTTACAAGACCCTCCAGTCTTAAATAGCGGCCTATTAATCTATCCCTTCTGTTGGTCAACGTCCTCCATATTGTTCGATCTTCCCACTATTCTCCTTGGAACTTTCTCATTATCGATTCTATCCACCCATCCATCTCATTCTCCTACAGGACCACATTTCGAATGCTTCTATTCTTTTCCTTTCTTGCAACTCCTATCGTCCTCGTTTCGCACCCCATACATAACGCCACGCTCCATATTCAGATTTATATTACCCGAAAGGAAAACGCCGAAGGATTTAATAGAGTCGAAGAGCTTAACGAGACGGAGTGGTAGAACGTGGCAGGACGGACGTTGGAGAGGCCCAAAAATTTTGAAAACTGCAAGTGACAAGGTTGCTCGATATATAGAGCAGTTGTGTGGTACTCACTGAGACTGAAGAAACCATGTCATACAGGTTCTAACACTTACTGTATATGGACAAACGGAAAGGGGATTTTTTTTAAAAAAAAAACACGTACTTGAGGCTCCAACACTGAGTGAAGGCAAGAGGTGTAAGAAAACTCCATGGCGATAATTCTTAACCGGGTCTGTAAAATAAAGATGAACAAGACACGCCATAAAGACCCGCGGCCGTTGCTGGATCACTGGACAGTTACTGAGTCAAAGGAAACGCGTAATGGTGTACAAAGGGGGGTTGAGAAACCACGTGGTAGAGGCTCAAAAACACGTAGCGGAATAATGGAGTAGGGTCGACGCACACGCGCGTGTGTGTGTGGTTGTTGTCGACCTGATTGATATTGACTCGATCGACGATGTGACTCGGAACTTTCTCGAGGCTGTTACGCAATCACGCACCTTTCAATCTTATTTAACGTTTCCTTCCTTCTTCTTGTTATTTCGTTTTCTCGTCGACGTTGATTGAGGTCGCGACTCGGAAAATGGATTTGTAACAACGACCACGGGGGGGTTTCCCCCTCCTTCTCTCTCTCTGGTGCCATAACCTCTTGTGAAAATAAAGAAAGTGATGCAGACAGAGGGGAGGGGGGAGACAGAGAGAGAGAGAGACTGAGAGAGAGACACACAGAGAGAGAGAGAGTAATTAGACGCACTTGTCCTGTGTCAAAGACGCGTAACTTGCAATTTACTTTGGTCTCTTTGCATTTTCCAGTAGTGAGACGAGCATCTGACAAAGGTTTAAGGAGCAAGAACCTCACGGTTCATCGAACGATTGACAAAGATGGCGTAATCACTGAGGTCAACTACTTGCCTTAAAAATCGTATATCTATAATACAAAACAGGATATTCCTGCCGAAAACTCTGTGGAGATGACGCCACGTGACGTCACGTGAGACTTGAAGTAAGCATCCGGTCTCTGCCAAAGTTTTGGCTGTTTTAGTATCAGCCACGTGACGTCACACACGGGGACGTTTTAAAAGGTTTCCATAACGGTAACGCACAATTTACGATGAAATATACCTGTAGATATATATATATATATATATATATATATATATATATATCGAACTGAGTAACGCCCTTTGTGAAACATTCGGAACATATCGAGTTACGCTCGGCTTTAGCTTCATCAAGGAAACCACGGTACAAAGAGTACATTTCAGTTCAAAGTAGTTAGTTAATGTTACTTGTACTTTCATAAATTATATACTTCTATAAATTAACCTATTTTACGGACAGAAACTCAATGTCGCCATCGATATATTATGAAGAATAAACTTTTGCTTCCGTTAAAATTCGCAGAGCTAATTCAGTCGATTCCTAACCTATTTTATGAGCTTATAATTAATATTAAAAAAATACGAACACATGGAATAATGATGATAAAAATAGCAAAAAAATATCAAATCCTTATTTTTTCCCCATCTCATTTCAAGTAACCGCGGCATATTTCAAGACAAACTCAAAAAATTCCAAAGCTAACATTTTTGCACCATTATTAGCAATTGCATAAATGAGAATTTTCGATAAAAGTAGTTATTAGTTTATTATATTTTCGTGTTTTTGACAACGTAAGAAAATTTCAAACTTGCTTGTGGTGATTCATGACCCTTACATTCATCGGGTAAAGCAAAAATAATTTAGTTTTTGTTATTTGCGTACAGCAGGACGGGAAATGAGAATGGTTTGGTGGTGAGGCCGAGTAGGCGGGAAACGTCACCGTCTGCAACATTGTTGATTGCCTGGAGTGCATTGTAGATTCAACAGTTGGTTCGGGGAGCTCTCCTGAGAAGGTCGGGGCGAGAGAGAGAGAGAGAGAGAGCAGTGGAGGAAACAATATGCAGAAAAGTTAATTTCGCCATTGTTCGAGAAAGAAGATTTTGTTTTGTAGTAAGGAAAACAAACAAAAAGAGGACATTTTGATGGAGATTTAAGCTGAAGAAGAAGAGGCGCTAGAGGATCTAGACGTCGTGTTTCAGCGAAGGAACATCCTGCACGGCAAACCAGGAACGATGACGTCACCCACCAGGCCATTGTTAACATCTGGTAACGCGCATTTTAACCCGGTTTTCCACTTAAACCATTCTCGTTGATTCGCGATTATTTTTAATACAATTATATCGTTGTTCGTCACCCGCGGCGTTCCCCCTGGGAGCAGCAGCCGCCATTATTTAGAAGCTGCGTAGATTATTCTTTTTTTGCTTTACCGACCGACTGAGCCAATTTGATTAAATTTTACTCGTAAATTTATATTTTCACTAAAATTTAATTTGAGTTAGATTTCTTCTGGAAATTTGATAACGTAATATTATAATTAAATGGAATACTCAAATTAAATACATTTATTATTATTATTATTATTTAACAATTTTTATTGTACAAAAATATTTTTGTTGGTGTAAGCAAACGAACGAACACCAACATGCTTAAAACCCAATTTTGAGGTTAGAGGAAACCCTTTTTTGGGTTGGTTGCGCATCCTGTTAGAGATTGGAAACGTCACAGTGTGAATGTATCTCATTAATTGGAGAACTGAGAAGAAAAAAAAATTTAGGCGTATCGGATTCACGCTGAGTATCTACAAATGGCAAATAAGAAGAGATTTAGGTAGTTCCATTACATATTTCTCCCTCTGTTAATAAGAGGTCGTATAGGGAGACCTAACAACGCGCTCTATACAAGTCAAATCACATTAGTGTCAAATTAAATACTGTATGTATTTGGATGAGTCCAATAAAGGCCGATGGACCCCATAGGTTGTTAATAAGATCAATTAAAGACTGGATTGATCGGAAACACGGAGAAGTGAATTATTATCTTACTCAACTCTTGACCGGTCACGGCTACAGGACTTCTACAGGTTTGCCATAGATAATTCACCTGAATGTGGAGTTAATGAGACACCAGAACACGTGTTTTTTTTAAGTTGCTCGAGATTTTCATATGGGAGACGGACGAGCATTAGAAAGCGATATTGGAACCTCAATAACACCAGATAATTTGGTACCCAATATGCTGGCTGCTGCTTTCATCACCACCTAATACCTGGAATAAAGTAAGCGCATATGCAGCCTCTACAGTAATTCAAAGATTAAGAAATTACGAAAAAGAGAGAAATAATAGTGTTTAAAGGAGACAGAGAGAGAGAGAGACTGCTTCCTGTGAAGTAATGTCTAACGACGGTCTCACAGGAAAATACACACAGTCATCGTTGGAAAGGGAGGTGTTTTTAGTGGGTAGAATCCCCACACACACTACTATCCAGTGCGGACCCTCAGATAGTGTCTTTAGAAGATTTTCACCTGCCCTCGCAAAAAAAACCGGGCCTGGCCGGGCACCCAGCTAGTACATAATATAGTTATTTTGTAAAAAAAAAATAATCCACTTTCATTGTGGCTTTAAAATTGATTTTACACTGTATTAAAGTTTCGGGGGGCTGATTTTACTTTGCCGCTAATGTGGTTGGTCCCGAAAGAGAAGGGAAAAGAAGGGGGTTTAACCACCGACACACTAGCTATATTATAATGCTCTACGGTCTGTACGTCAGGTACAAGTAATTTCGGGTTTGGCCTAGTTTCAAAATTTCCATTTACAGGAAGGATGATGGAAGGGTGGCGGGGGGGGGGGGGAGGAAGAAATACCACCTCAGCTTCTTTGTTTGCTGTGTGACACGTTTGGCCTTTTTATATGAAGGTTCGTAACCGTCGACAAGTACCCGGGTCAAATATATATCGATCTAAAACGGACGTACTCATTTTTCCTTTGACACCTGTGTACGTTTTCGCAATTCCTGATTATTTTTTTTTCTAGGAACGATCACAAGTAGTCCGTCATCTTGTCCCGTGAAGGAAAAGTGGTTCTTGACGAAACGGGAGAAGAAGAGAGGAGACAACGATAACACGGAAGTGAATCGGCGGTGGTTTGGTTTCATCATTTCCGCCGCTGCCGTGCTGGACGACGATGGGAAAAAGAAGGCGTGTGTGTGTGTGTAAGGTGATTACGTCACACCGTCGCGACTACGACTACGAGCGACGAGGGTCACATTAATTAGCGAGGAATGTTTTACGTGAAAGCAGTCCACTGCTCCCGGCCAGGAAAGCACTCGCTGGCCAGTCTCGACCACGACGTAATACCAGATCAAGGTTTCTTACGAAAGGTAAAAGGAAGAGAGTAGAATAAACGTATTAAAGCACTCCTGGGGTAAAAAAAAACAACAATAAATCATGAGTGAGGTTTGAATGACGACGACAACTCCCGTGACGATGACGTGTAAATGCTTGGGGGGTAGCATGTTACGTTTCAGCCACGTTTACAGTGCAGAAGCAACAGCGTCCCCTCCTCCTCCCCCCAATTCCAATTGGCGACATTGCCCTTACCCTGCTATTTATTACATGAGGAACGTTGACCAATTTGTGGTCGATAATGAAGAATTGAGGGACAAAATTTTTTAAAGTAGGATTTTGGCAGAGTTTTGACAGATCGGAGCAATAATTGTAAATCGCCAGGCATTGATAGCATTCCAGCGGACTTGATAAGACGCCATATAATGGTTTTCCAAGGTAGTTTGCAAAATTTACGAAACGGGAAGATTACCCAGAAAAGTTTAGTAAAAACGTAATTATGCCCTCATCGAAGAATACTGGGGCTGATAGATGCAGGGCAGCACAGGACAATTAGTACAAAATATTTTTTTTTGGATTAACAGGCTACATGAGGGTGATCCTGAAACGTGCAAATCCCTTTTAATAGGATAGGAAGGGAATTGAATTTTTTTGTTTTTTGGTTTTTTTTGGTTCACAGGCTACATGAGGTGATCTTGAAACAGGCAACTCCCCTTTAATAGCATAGGAAGGGAATTGAAAAGGGGGGATGCGGAAGGTAGAGCAAGGTAGCCAAGCAAGGGTTAACTAGGGCCCCCGGGCTATGGTTTAAGGATCCTACCCGGTGGTGTTTCACCTAAAGAGATGCAGGGAAAACCCTAGAAAACCTGCATCAGGTAGGTCGGGCATTGGCTACTATTCTCACGCCCTTCCTTCCGAATGACGGGAGACGAGTTTGCTGTGGGGTCGCAGCATTCCCTTCTCCGTGTCTCCACCAATTTCAGGAGGCAGTTGGCCGACTGATCCAATGAATGGTTATCAGTGGACTGCTCTTGCCATATGCCCAAGGTCTTTGAACCCAGTACATGCACCTCCTAAATTAGGTGAAGGTGTCTCGGCATATGAGAACTTTGATAAAAAAAATACCCAGAGAGAGTGCGAGGCATTCCCGACATGATCAGGTGAGCCCCGCAGTCACTCTGGG
>CM067376.1:11214083-11240522 GCA_034510155.1 Eucriotettix oculatus
GGAATTGAATTGACGAAAATAGTATAAAGGAAAATAGACTGCGAGAAGATCAGTTAAGTTTTAGGCAGAACGTAACGAAAAGAGGAGCAATATTGACTTTGCGAATAATTTTAGAAGACAGAATAAGAAAAAACCGGCCTAAGTTCATGGCATTTGTTGATTTAGAAAAGGCGACTGATAATGTGAACTGGAACACACTATTAAGGATTTTCATGAGCACTGCAATAAATTTTCGAGAAAGTAGGGTTACTCATAACCTCTACAGAAGGCAGCCAGATGTAATTAGAATAGAAGGACGACAAGCAGAAATCAAGAAAGGAGTAATACGAGGAGGATGCAGCAGTCTCTCGCAAAATGCTGTTTAACTTATATATATAGAACAGGCGATGAAGAAAGTTAAAACGGAATATGGGAAAGGAATCATACTGCAAGGAGAAGAAATAAAACCCTTACGCTTTTCCGACGATATTGTAGTATTAGGGGAGTCAGAGGAAGACTTGGAAACCATAATAAATGGGATGAACGTGGTCCTGGAGAAAGATTACAACATTCAGAATTAATACAGGGGAAAACCAAGGTAATGTAAAAATGGGGAACAGTGAAACAACAAAGGCTGTTAGATTGGGAAGGGATATTTAGAAGGAAGTTAACCAATTATGGTACTTGGGCACCGTAATAACTGGAGTAGGATAGCACAGGATAGCAAGGAAGGCTTTCGCAAAAGATGGAGGAATTTCCTTGCGGGTTATATGAGTGTGCTTATTAAAAAATCATTGCAAAAAAATATCTGCATGGAGTGTGGCGTTATAGGGCGAGAAACGTGTAACGGTAGGAGACGCAGAAAGGAAAATAATAAAAGCCATTAAAAATGTGGTGCAATAGGAGAATGAGATTGGAGGATAGAATCACTAAAGAGGAAGTTCCAAGCAGAATAGGGGAAGAACAAACAATAAGGAGGACGTTGAGCAAGAGAAGGGATAGATTAATAAGCCAAGTGTTAAGACTCAAGAGTCATGTAAAATTAGCATTAGAGGTTAGTGTGTGGGGGTAAGAACAGAAATGGGAGGCCAAGGATGGAATACGCTAAGGATATTTGGCAGGATGTAGGAAGTATATAGAAATGAAAAGGCTTGCGTAAGTCGTAGGACAGAATATCACAAGAACAAGGATATAGGATACTGAGACCCAAAATAAAATAGTCTCTAATGAGAAAAATAAAAGTGGTTTATTTAATTAAAAATATTTATATTATAGATGTTTCTCACAATTTTTCTTTCCATTATCAACGACATTAATTGAATAAGTCGCCGGAATGATTTGAAGTAGCAGAATACTGACCAAGGTAAATGAATCCAGTTGAAAGAAGGAACACCAAAGATGTTACAGTGAAAAAGTTAGGCAAGATTTTACATTTTCCTTGGTTTAATTAAATTACCTAGACTAGATTAGATTAGATTAGCTCCATTAGTCCTATGCTGAGGAAATAAGTCAGACAAAATTAAATTTTTTAATGACTAAAATAAATAGAATAATATATAAACAATACTAAAAACACCAAGAATATACATTTTGGAAAATTATCAACTATTTGGTATGTTAGATAGTTGTTACTTGACAAATTAAGACACTTGAAGGAGTCCTTAATAAAGAAAAGAAACGTTGTGTTTTACTCGTCAATTTGATAGACATTTTTAAGTTAATTCAGTGAATAAGTTCATTCTGTCTTTTTTCCTTTCTTCCTCCCCCTCCAAATTACATTATTTTATATTTTTCTTTCATTTAATAGTTTTTATAAGATCATGTATTGCTATATTAGAAAATCTACCTTTAATATTTTTTATTTAATTATTTACTTAACCTTACAGTAAACTTCCTATTCCTTTTTTCGCCTTCTTTTTCCGTAAGCTTCTGTTGTAAATAGATGAAAGTGACCAACCAGCCTTTATGATTTCTCCACATGCGCATATTGTGTCTCGAGGAATAAAAGTAGAACGTGAACTCCTTTTTTTTTGTTTCTTTTTTCTTTCCTCCCCACCGCCCCCTGGTTTCAAGGTATCCGTTACTTGTTTGTTAGTTGTCCTTAACCGAAACAAGTTGTTTAGCCTAATTGATTGCCTTATCTGATTTCGACAGTACAATGAGGCTGGGTTATTTTTTTTTCTTTCACGTTAACTACCTTCTTAGCCTCTGGATAATTTGGGCGTTACCTCGAGGGGGGGTCAAAGTGTTTCTTTGCAGGTGTTCCTTAGATTTGTATCTCCAGCAACTCTCTCTCCTTCTCTCTCTCTCTCTCTGTTTCACCCTCAGTTTGTTGGTTTCCTTCACATTCTCTCTAATTACTTAATTTTGCGACGTATTCAGAAAAATATCAGACTCGTTAAGGATATGCCAACAAATGTGTCAGGGCCTTTAATGAAATTTAAATGTCGAGATTTTGGTTTATTGTTGTTTCCATAAGTTCTCGATTGAGGTAATAGGATACGTCATACATTACACATAACAAATAATTTCAAGAACAAAATAATGTACAAAATTAATTGCAAATAATCTTAAAATAAAAAGTATATATAGTGGAAAGTCATTAAAAACACTACACGCAATCAAGAAAACACAAACACACACAGCACAATTTGGCGCTTTTCGGCGTTTAGTAATTTTCATATATATATATATATAATATATAGACCTTGGGCATAGCCCAGAGTGACTGTGGGGCTCACCTGATCATGTCGGGGATGCCTCCTGCACTCTCTCTGGGTACTTTTTATCAAAGTTCTCATATGCCGAGACACCTTCACCTATTTTAGGAGGTATATGTACCGGGGTCAAAGACCTTGGGCATATGGCAAGAGCTGTCCGCTAATCCCATTGGATCAGTCGGCCAACTGCCTCCTGAAAATGGTGGAGACACGGAGAAGGGAATGCTGCGACCCCACAGCAGACTCGTCTCCCGTCATTCGGAAGGGCGTGAGAATAGTACCCAATGCCCGACCTACCTGATGCAGGTTTTCTAGGGTTTTCCCTGCATCTCTTTAGGTGAAACACCGCGAGGGTAGGATCCTTAAACCATAGCCCGGGGGCCCTAGTTAACCCTTGCTAGGCTACCTTGCTCTACCTTCCGCATCCCCCCCTTTTCAATTCCCTTCCTATGCTATTAAAGGGGAGTTGCCTGTTTCAGGATCACCCTCATGTAGCCTGTTAACCAAAAAAAAAGAGGAGGGAGGAATAATTACCAGATAATTTATATTTGTTTTATAGATGCATTTCCAATGTCATAGTGTTGGAGGAAAACTGTGATCGTCTCTGGACTATGGACTATCTTTGAACTCTGATTATCTTTGAAGTATGGATAACTTTGAACAATGAAGTGACTGTTGAGGGTCTTTTTTTATCGCAAAGACGCTTAACGAGAAAGTCGTTTTTAATTTAAGGTCAAACGGATGCTTTTTGTCCTCGGATGGAAGCCTACAATACCTTATTGCGTAATTCTTAAAAATAGTATGAAATTAAGACAATTGGTCAAGTTAATCTGTCCTTGGACAAAAGGAAACACTTTTGTGTTTTTGGACCAAGGGGAACTCTGAAACTCAGATGTATGAAAGCAACCTGACACTTTAAGGTGTTTGGAAATGGAGAATGTGTCAGTTTGGACAAAGGGAACCTGCACTTTGTCCATTGGACAAAAGCGAGCGTGACATATTGCTCGAAGAAAGGCAACGTGACACTCTGATGTTTAGAAAATGGGATCCTGGCACTTATATGGTTAGATAACTGTCACCTGACACTGGGGTGGTTTGGACAAAGGGACCAGACACATTGTCCATTGGACAAAGGGAACGTGACCATTTGTTCGGAGAAAGGCAATGTGACACTTAGATGTTTGGATAAAGGGATCCTGACGATTAAATGGTTCTAATAGATGGCACCTGATCTCTTAGTGGTTTGGACAAAGGGAAACTGAGACATGTATAAGTACAAGTAAGTATAAGTATAAAATCATATTCCATAGATCCTCCTATAGAGAAGCAAGCACAAGCTTCAAGGATGATGTTGTGCAACACGAGTCAGAGATTTTACATAGTTAGGTTGCTTTATTAATATTAGAATATACTGTAACTATTCATTAATTTTTTAACTTATAATAAGATTTTCTTAAGTTCTATACAGAAGACATACAATTTGTACCTTATATATATAAAATTGATAAATATTTTTACATCCTATACTAAAAAATTAGTGTTCTAATAATGTTCTTTCATAATTATAAATATCTACATTCAGCTCCATAAATTCTTCAACAGAGTAGAAGGAGTGGCCTTAGTAAGAACTCAGTCAGTAGTTAGTTCATATTTGAATTTGTTTGGATTTATTTTTAATTGTTTAATGGAGGTGGGAAGTTTATTAAATATATGCTAATAGATGGCATCGTAATGTACACCCTTTTGACAATTTGTTCATTGGACAATAGGAACGTGACGCTTTGTTCCGAGTGAAACCATCTTATACACTTCGTTGTTCGGACAAAATGCAACCTGACACTTAAATGTTTGGTTAAAGGGAACGTGACACCTAGAAATTTCGACAAAGGGAAAAGTGACAAATTATTGTTTGGGCAAAAGAAACTTGACTCGTAGATGTTTGGACAAAAGGACCTTGGCACTTTGTCTGTTGTACAAAGGGATCGTGACGACGCTTTGTTTATGACTAAAATAATCTTACACATTTTGTGGTTCGGCCGGAGACAACCGGACTGAAATGTTTGGACAAACGGAACATGACACAAACAAAGTGCTTAAGAACAAAAAATTAAAACACCTCAACTCCGTGGACATTTAAAAAGAATGTAACACTTTGTTGCTTTTGGACAAGTTATTAGAATCAGCCTCGTTGTTGGCCCGAAAAAAAGAGACAAACGACATCCCAACTACTCTCGAGGACGTTTCCCAGAATTTTCTTTTGCTGACAGTTCCACGAATAGTGGTTGCAGGCCGTCTTCCCTTCCCTCACTTATTTATTACCTTTCCCCCTCAGTTAGTATTCATCACCACTGACCATTTTATTCCACCTCATTATTCTCACTTCTCCTCACGCACACAAATTGATTCGTCAGCCGTTCTCCTTACTCCCTCTCTCTCTCTTTCTTTCTTTTTTCACACTCTCTCCTTTTTTCATTCACACCTCCCGAGATCCCCAGATTGAGAAAAACGAGTTGTCGTCGCCTGTCGAAGTCACCGATGTCTCAATCAGTATGAAGTATTACTATTTTGACGTGATTGATTTACTCGGCTCGCTGCTGCTGCTGCGACGTCACAGACGGCCAAAGGATATTTATATACAGTTACTTGCATATATATATATATATATATATATATATATATATATATATATATAACAGGCGATGAAGAAAGTTAAAACGGAATATGGAAAAGGAATCATACTGCAAGGAGGAGAAAAAGAAAACCCTAAGCTTTACCGATGATATTTTAGTATTATGGGAATCAGAAGAAGACTTGGAAACCATAATAAATGACATGAACGCAGTCATGGAGAAAGGAATTTAATATGAGGATTAATAGAGTGAAAACCAAGGTAATGGAGTGTAGTACGAGAAACAGTGGAATAACAAAGGCTGTTAGATTGGGAAGGGATATTTTGACGGAAGTTAAGGAATTCTGCTACTTGGGAAGCGTAATAACTAGGGATGGTAGAAGTATAGTAGACACAAAGAGTAGGATAGCACAGGATAGCAAGGAAGGATTTCGCGAAAAAAAAAAGAAATTTACTTACTGGTAATATAAGTGAGAATATTAGTAAATAATTGCTAGAAATGTTCGTATGGAGAGTGGCGTTATATGGGGTGCGAAACCGTGGACGATAGGAGTTGGGGAAAGGAAAAGAATAGAAGGCCTTTGAAATGTGGTGCTGTAGGAGAATGAGATGGATGAGTGGATAGAATCACCAACGAGGAAGTTATAAACAGAATAGGGGAAGAGAGAACAATATGGAGGACGTTGACCAAGGGAAGGGATCGGTTAATAGGCCACGTTTTAAGACACGAGGGACTTGTAAAATTAGCATTAGAGGGAAGTGAGTGTGGGGTAAGAGAAGAAGAGGGAAACTATAGATGGAATACTCTAAGCAGATTAGTGATGATGTGGAATGTACTAGTTTTGCGCAAAATAGGTTAACATGGAGGGTTTGCATCAGACGCTTCGCCTCTTTTAGCTTCTAAATTAGTTACAAACATTACTAAATAATTTTAAATTTAATAACCTGAATGAAAAACACAAAGCAAATAAGTCAGAAACAGAATAATTTAATTTGGAAACGTTTCGTCCCCTAACTTCAGGAACCTTCTGTGTTCCCTTTACGAAAATATATTTATTTAAGTAAATATACATAGCTGAATACGAATTAATATTACAATTTTTTTAAATATTTGATTATATAGTTATTTTTTATAGAAATAACTGAGTAAGTCCCTAAATTTTGAAAGGGGGGACGAAACGTTTTCAAATTTAATTGTTCATTTTATGGTTTTTAACCAGTTTTTTGTGTTTTATTTTAAATATTAAAGTGAAATAATTAAGTAACGGAAATTAAATTATAAGAACATCCATTTTTTTAAAAAAATATTGACAAGGACCCCATTTGATGGTCGAAACGTCATAAGTTTAAGTTTAAAATTCTTCAAAAAAAAATAATATCCTGGTAAACGTTTGTTATACGGGGGGTTGTAAAGTCTGCATTTAAACTTAAAAAGTATGTTATGAAGGAAGTTTCATGGGGTGGGGGGAAAAATGCCAGTTGTTTTAATTTACATTTAGAGTGTTTTTCCTTTAATGTATATTTGCAAATAAATGAGATGAGGGGAAGAAAAAAATTTATGTTTCCTCTTGGAGGCTTTCTTACCGTTGCCAACTTTCCGAACTGTTGTTGTTACCTGTTGCAGATCGATGTTATGTTCGATTTAGTCCTATTTTTTTTGTCGTAATTTGTTGACTAAACCTCTTCCGTTACGTAAGGTTTAAAAGATTTGTGTAATAAGTGTCGAGATGTAGACTGAGTACGGCACGTGCTACAGGGTAACAGGTATTCAAATAAAAAAGAAAGTAGGCTACGGCGGCGCGGAGGATATGTGTGTGAGAAAGAGAGCGCAGCTAAAGGAGGAGGAGGAGGAGACACGGGAGGGAGGGAGAGAGAAGAGGAAGGCAAGGTTACGGAATAAGAGAAAAACTGACAAGAAAGAAATAAACAGTCTAGGTCATCACGTCAGAGACGGATAATGACCTCCAGTAGAATTTTTTTTGTGTGTGTCTGTTTCTCTTTCACAGTTTAGAGGAGGGAAGAAGACAAGAAAAGTAGAGGAAGAGAAGGTGGAGGAGGCGAAGCGGATGTTTTACAGCTTTCGCGCCTAAACGGGTAATAAATCTACCCGCAATTAATCAAAACCGCTCGCTAATATCGTCAGTCTTGACGAGGAACGCCTAATTAATATTGCATTTTAGTCATTCTCTCTCTCTCTCTCTCTCTCTCTCTCTCTCTCTCTCTCTCTATCCTCTCCCTAACAGACTCAAATTATAATACATATATTTTTTTCTCTCTATTAAGAGAGAGTTTCTCCTCCTCTCACCTGTGACGGATGAAGATGCTCTGAACCAGTCTAATCCAAACATCCTTTTAGATTTTACAACCCATTAGTCACCAGGTCGACGTCTATATTGAATTTTTTTTTCTATAGTTAAAAAGAAAGAAAGAAACACGCTTTAACAGCGACCACCATTCCTCTCCTTCCCCCCTCTTCACCCAACCATTTCCCATCATAGACCTTAACAAGGCGAATACGATTTAACGGAAAAGACTTGATCAACTCAGTTGGTGATTTTTTCCTTTTATTATTATTATTGTTGTTGTTGTGGTATTCAGTCCTAAGACTGGTCTGGTGCAGGATTGAATATCAAAACAACAAGAATAATAATAAATTCAGGCCTTAGATTTTAGATTTAGATTTATTGTTGTTTCCATTAATCCTCGATTGAGGAAATAGGATACGTCATACATTAAAAATTAAAAATGAACAAAATAAAGTAAATATTTAAAGACAAATAAACTTAAAACAAATTAGTAAAAGAAAGTGTATATAGACAAAAGTCAATATAAACACAACACAGGGACACACACACACTGGGATACACAAACAAGCACACACTGAGGAACACGCAATGTAGTTTTGAACTACTTGGACCAGGAAGGAAACTGTCCTTGCTCCAGCAGCAGCTATATACATAAAACAAGCAAACTAAAGAGCAGAAAAAAACTGAATAGAAATTTTAAAGATATGTGATGTGCTATTTTATAAGGTTGGCAGCAGCTCATTCAACACTTGCAGCAGGAACCTTGATTTAAATACTAGAAGGACGATTAAGAAAATCCTGTACCACAGAGTAAAACAGCAGCAGCGCCATTTAAAAGAATAGTTTTACTCTGCTTCACGAAGCTTTTGTAGGTACTGTTTATTAACCTCTGGAGGAAGGCTAATAATATCTGTGCTTTGTGAATACTTTTCTGGTGTAGAGAGAACAAGGGCGATGCTTGTCCGACCTTAGAGCTGAACGATTTCTAGTCGCGTATTCATGAAACTCGCCATTTGTTTGAAACAAATTAGTGTTTCGCTTTACAAACTTTAATATTTCATAAATATATACGCTTGGTAAAGTAAGTATTTGCAAACTTTTGAAGAAAGGTTTGCAACTCCGTGATCTAGAATTCATGCTAGAAAGTATTCTAATTGCACGCTTTTGCAACTTAAATATTTCATTACTCCTGGAGCAGTTTCCCCAATTAGAGATGCCATAGGCTCATAATTGAATGAAAATACGCGAAATAAACCATTTTGACGTACTTTGTGTCAACGTGTTGCATTAGTGTTCTCAGAGAATAACAAGCTAGATCTATATGGATGGTCATTCCACTTTAATTTATCGTCAATCCGAAGGCCGAGGAAAGGCTCAAGCATTAGCTGAGAAGTTGTCTACGGGTCTGTCTATTCCTAGCATCAGCACTAAACTGAACTAACTTAGTCTTATCTAGGTTGAGGGATAATTTATTCACGTTAAACCAAATATTTAGACCATTCAGAGCGTTGTCTACTTTCTTAATCAGATTATCTAAGTTTTTATCTGCAATAATTATATTTGTATCATCCGCGTAGAGAATCGATTTTATAGGATTTACGTATCCTGGAAGATCGTTTATGTACAGAATAAAAAGTAAAGGCCCAAGAATTGATCCTTGAGGAACTGCACATGAAATAAATTCTCAATCTATGGTTTCAATTACTACTTGTTGTTTGCGGTTTGTAAGATACGATCTTAGTAAAAGTGACGTATTTCCCCGAATTCCATAATATTCCACCCTTTTTTCAACAATATTTGGTGATCTACGGTCACCAAAAATGCCTTTCAGCTACATTCAGTCCTTCATCCAATGAATTCTGGATACTTTGAATGAAGAGGGATACACACACACACACACACACAAAAAACCCTGGTGTGCTGTGCTCTTATTATTTGAGTAACCTTATGATGGAAAAGAGGATGTTTTAGTGAAGCAAATTTGTGGAAGAACAAAATTATGGTAGACTTGTAGGGGAATATAGCGTAGAAAATAAGGGACGAAATTGAAAGAATGTGGGAGTGAGATAAATACGTTGAAAGGCAACTGGGAGGGGGAGTGTGTCGACGCGGGAGATATATTTGGCGTGTTCCCTTCTTTTAAACGGGTCAATCCGTTGCCCAACAAAGCCTCCGAGTCCGTCCGTGTAAGTACGTAGTTATTATGCATGTGCAATCGACGACGACGCACGTCTCGATTGTCGCGTGTAGAGAATCGACAACGACCTCCGTCGTAAATATCCAGTCGCTCGGTCGTAAATCTTCCCCCCCAAAAACTTTCTGCTTGTCGAGGAATTTCTGCGTGTCCTTTTGCCCAACAACTGCTGACAGAACTGGACCACAACGACAAAACGGATAAACCTACCCGGCTTGCTCGAATCGAATCACATCGATCAATCGAAAAAGACCGCAAGTGTTGCCCCAGAAAAAAAGTAGCACGCAATGTGCTTCAATTTTCTACGGAAAATGGCGTTCGAACAATTAACACAAGCACAAATTACCTGATAAAACGCAATAACACGGTAAGGATCCGTTACGGAGGTGGAAGGCAAGGACATTATATTTAAGTAGCTTATAAGAAACAAACAGGACCTGGCCAGACAAAAGCAGAAAGAACAGAACGAACGACGGAATAATAAGATATTAAAGAGGAAAAAGAAAAAACAGGTGACAAGAAAGACCGAAAACGACATAAAACAGGGGGTAAAATGTGAAAGGTTCAGTGATAGAAACACGTTAAAAGGAATAATAAATAAAATGGATAATAAAGAATGTAGGCTTTTTTCGGTAGATGGACTGAAATAAAATTTTTTTATATAGGGATTTCACCCGGATTCACTGAAAGAAACAAGCTAAACGCAATAATAATAAAAACTTAAACTCGACGTGTGGACAGTAATTAATTTATATAAAAAAATATTATTTATAAACAATGAGACCAATCGAAAACATCAATTACTAAACGAAAAGTACAATATAGATATATGTGTTGTTTATAAGAAAAGGAAAATGGTTCTGCTCCGGAAAAGTACAGAAAGTATTAAAACAGGCGAGAGGAGGAAATGAAACAGAAACTTTACACGGAAATAGTTTAAAAGAAAATATTTAAAATAATATAGAAAGAAGTAAAATAGACAAACGTCTTAGAAGAAAGTATTAAAAAGAAAATTGAAAGAGCGAATAAAGAAAGAAAGATGTGAAGGAGTAAGGAAAATGTGAATAGTGCTTTTATTTATTATGAAATACAGTAAGTGAAGAATAGAAATATACGAAGATCATGTTTAGAAAAATTGACATATTTCATATTTATAAATGTAAGAAAAAATAATTCTAGCTTGAAAAAAAATGCAGAAATTGAAAAAAAAACACAAAGGATTAAAACAAATAAATAACAAAGAAGTTCAAAGGGACTTATAAGAAACGAATGGACCTGGCGAGACAAAAGCAGAAAGATCAAAACTAACGACGAAATATTAGAGAAGAAGAAAAGGATTCAAGAAAACCTTCGAAACGGGGATAAAATGTGAAAGGTTCACTGATAGAAACAAGTTAAAAGGAATAATAAATAAAGGGGATCGTAATAAGAAATGTAGGCTTTCTCGGTACATGGACTACTGAATAAAAAGTTACATAAAAGAATGAATGGTTCTGGCCAGAAAAAAGTACAGAAAGCATTGAAACAGGTAAAATGAGGAAATGAAACGAAAACTTCACATGGAAATAGTTTAAAAGAAAATATTTAAATTGACATAAAAACGGAGAAATAGACATGAATGATAAAGAACGAACGTTTGATAGACTGAGAGGAAAAATAAAGAAAATAATTAAATTAAAGGGAGGAATGAAGGAATAACGAAAATATGGATAGGGGTAGTTATTATGAAAAAAAAGTAAGTAAAGAACAGTAATATTCGAAGATCATTTTTAGAAAAATAACTATAAGTATAAATGTAAGAAAAAATAGTTTTTGGTTGAAAAATATACTAAGTACTTCAATTCAAAAAGAAACGAAGGATTAAAACAAATAAATAACAAAGAAGTTCAAAGGAAAAATAATAGTAGGGCAAAGAAGGGAAGTAGAGAAAAAATTCCCTTTCATTTTGTTGTCTTCGTTCCTTTTGTCCAACCATTCTTTAAGTCCTCGGTCTCTGCTCTGTCCCCCTCCTCCCCTACCCCATTTAATGTTTCCATGGTTTAATAATTTTACACATACATTTTTAGTTTAAAAGGACTGTAATTCTCCTTGTTTGTTTTTCTCGTTCTACCTTCTTATTATTATTTACTTCCAATTTTCTTTAAATCGGTATTTTTATATGTAAAAAACATGAGTTTTTGGAAGATCTTTTATTAAATCCATATATATAAGTAAAAATATAAGTTCAAAAAAATTGTCGGGTTGAAAAATATAAAAAGAAATGAAGTAGGAAAAGAAACGAAGGATTACAATAAATAAAGAACAAATAATATTATAAATATATATACCAAGAAATGAGGAGACAGGGCGAAGAAACTGAAGACTCAAAGAATATATGAACAAAGGGAAATAAAGAGAGGATGAACAACAAACGAAAGGGGATTTCTTTCTCAATGTTCCCTTCATTTTCCTGCTATTTTAATTTATATCCTTTTAACTTATTTGTTCTTTATTTATTTTAATCCTTCGTTCATTTTTCTACTTCCCTTCTTTCTAAAGTTTTAAATCAACAATTATTTTACTTATATTTATACATTTATCGATTAAAATAAATTATTTTCCAAAAACCATGTTTATATACATTAGGTTATACGGAATGTCGTTCTCGTTCTTCTTCTTACTTTCTTTTTCTTTTAATTGTTATTTCTAAAGAATATGATTATTGATGATAGTTTTATTTGAAATCAATATATGTATAAATATAATGAAAAATAATTGTTGGCTTAAGAAATATAGAAAGCACAGAAGTATAAAGAGAAACGAAGGGTTAAAACCAATAAAGAGCAATTAAGTTAAAAGGGGAAAAAAATAAAATAATAGCACAGAGAAGAAAAAAAATAGAGAAAAAAGTTTTCCCTTATGTTTGTTTATCCGCTCTTAATTTCCTTTTGTCCATCCATTCTTTAGGTCCTCGGATTTGCCTCCGTCCTTCCCATTTATTGGTTTCAAGCTCTAATAATTACATATATATATATATATTTGGTAAATAAGGAATGTAATTATTATTATTTTTACTTCCTTTATCTTTTAAGCGTTATTTCCTATAGTTTTTTGTATGTTAAGTATATAATTATTGGAAGAAATGTTTTTAAAATTAATACTTGTATAAATATAAATAAAAATAATTGTGATTTTTCAAAAAAAAAATAGAAAAAAGTATTAAGTGAGGTAAGATGGCGGCGGCGGTACCTGATTTGCAACATTCTGACCCACTCTTATATGAAGGTGAATGATTGAATTAAGAAATACCTGCTGTGTTAATTGAACTGGTTTTCCATTAATGGTTCCTCGTCTCCTTCTCTCTCTCTTTTTTATCTCTCTTTCTTTCTTTCTTTTCTCTCTCTGGCCGTTTCCGTGTTTCCTTAAACAGCTCTAAAGTTACTCAACAGGACGTCAGCCTATTATATCTCATCTGTCCAAAAATAATTCATTCCAACCTACGCTCATCTTCAGGGAGTGATGACGTCAGCAAATCTAATAAAGAGCAGCGACGACGGAAGATCGTCGACGCAAAAGAAGTCTTTTGAATTAAGTTTCTCAAAAACAGAGAGAATATATATCTGATAAAATGGATAGGTGCGATAGAAAAAAGACAGATTGAAAACAATTAATACGGGAAAGATACGAAAATAGGAATATATATATAAGGACAAAGAAAATCACAATACCAACGAATAAAATGAAGTAGCTTAGAAATAAATTAATGAAGGAAAGAAAGAAAGAAATGATAAAAATAATGAAACAGTGGACGAAAGAGATGAAAAACTAAGGAATACACACATAAATGAAACTGTAAAATAAGGCAACAAAAAAGCGGAGGAGCTGAGAAAAATCATTTTACAACAATACAGTAAAGAAGAAGAACAGAGAGGCAGAATGAAAATGAAGAAATAATGACCTAATAGGAAGACCTAAGAAGTGAAAAATAAATGAATATAACTCAAAGGGCAAGAAAGAAAAATTGCTGGGGAATGAAACAAAACACGAAATTATGAATTATGAAAACCATAAATCAAATTACCAAAATAACGCAAATGGTAATGCAAAATTAGAAGACGAAGAATGTGGAAAAAGAAATGAGACCGAAATAACAAGAAAAACGATGAAGTAAATACGGACATCATCGGCGAAACGAACAAATAAAATAAATAACAAAATAATATTGTACAACAAAAAATTGAAAAAATAGAAATTACGAAAGAGTGAAACAAAAAACAACACAATAATTAACTGACAAAAAAAGAGTAACAAAATACAGAGAAGAAAAAAAGGAAAATTACGATGAAACGAAGCTAAGCACGAAAGAAATTAAGAACGAGGCAATATGAAAGTCTACTTCCATAAAACAAAAGAGTAAAATAACGTTAAGAAGAATAAAAAGTTAAGAGAGAAAAAAAATTGAGGCCGAAAGAAAATACAAAATCGGAAATAAATATGAATGTAATCGGGGAAACGAAGAAATAACGAAAGGAAAATAAAAAAATGGGATTACGCAAGAGTGAAACAAAAAAAAACGAAATGGAAAAGTAGTGGAACAGTGTTAAGAACTCGCCGAGGAGTCGAAGGAAATAAAGAAGCTTAATGAGGAAGATTGTTTTACTTTAGGGAAAACAAAATTATATATTTGTTACAAGTTAAAGACGACTAGAAAACTGGCCAAGACGACGGTGGAATGAAACATAAAAGTAGTGAAAAAGAAATAACAACAATAATTAAATGACAAAAAAAGAGAAGCAAAAAAGGAAAATTACGATGAAACGATGCTAAGCACGAAAGAAATTAAGAACGAGGCAATATGAAAGTAAAATAACGTTAAGAGGAATGAACAGTTAAGAGAGAAAAAAAATTGAGGCCGAAAGAAAGTACAAAATCGGAAATAAATATGAATGTAATCGGGGAAACGAAGAAATAACGAAAGGAAAATAAAAAAATGGGATTACGCAAGAGAGTCCAAGTAAATAAAGAAGCTCAATGAGGAAGATTGTTTTATCATATGGAAAACAAAATTATATATTTGTTACAAGTTAAAGACGATGGTGGAATGAAACATAAAAGTAGTGAAAAAGAAATAACAACAATAATTAAATGACAAAAAAAGAGAAGCAAAAAAGGAAAATTACGATGAAACGAAGCTAAGCACGAAAGAAATTAAGAACGAGGCAATATGAAAGTCTACTTCCATAAAACAAAAGAGTAAAATAACGTTAAGAAAAATGAAAAGTTAAATGACAAAAAAAACTTGAGGCTGAAAGAAAATACAAAAGCGGAAATAAATATGAATGTAATCGGGGAAACGAAGAAATAACGAAAGGAAAATAAAAAAATGGGATTACGCAAGAGTGAAATATAAAACGTAATGGAAAGTAGGGGAACGGTGTTAAGAACTCGCCGAAGACGAAGAAAGAGATAAAAACGAAATAAACCGATTCTGGCGATACCCAGGATAATTTATCCTTAAGAAGGTCGTTAAGAGTAAAATGGGGAATGTGACGTGTTGAATATTCCGTTCCATCATCGGTTCGCCGTGACGTAAGCCGAGGCACGCACACGCACGAGTGAATGTGTCCAAGTCTCGAAACCAAACCTTCAACAACAAGATTGGGCTCTGCGATTTCCTGTATTAATTAGTCGGCAGGAATTAGTCACGCGACTCTGGTCGCTGCTTGGACAGGAGCATTTGCATGTTGACAGCCAGAACGTGCCTCCTTATTTCTCAGTCCTTATCCTTCCTTTCTTTTTTCTTATTCTTCCTCTCGCTAAGATCGGTCCAAATTGACCCTGGTTAATGAGACGTTTTCCCTCTCTTTCTTTATCTTCGTGGGAGGGCTTTCCTCCTCTCTCAGGAGTCTTACCTGGACCCCGACAGTCCATGTCAGGGTTTATCAAGGCTCAGACGGGAGGAAAAGTGGAAACAACTGGAGGAAAAACGTCGAGCCTTTCATCACGGCGGCAAGACAGGGGATAAATTCAGAATGTCATAGATATTACACTGTTCCGCTTATAAATCTTCTTCTCCCTCTCTGTGCTGATTTCAATCATTATTTGAAAACAAAAATTACCCGATGATGTCCCAAAACACGGTAACGAAACGTCGGTTGAATTTTAATCAAAAAAAATATCTATAATACGGTCTTAAACTTTATTCGATTTAATTACCATGAAAAAAAATGGCGTCAATAAATTTACAAATTTTTAGTATTCTCTCTTAATTCCCCCCCACCCCACCTTTTTGTGTTCCTTGACTTCACGTTTCCTTCTTTCTAAATTTTCTTCATCCTTCATTTCAGTCCTATTTGCTTGACTCAGCCGTCTGTTGTTTTCGCTTTATGTTATTTCTCTTATTAAAACGTTATTCGTATCCAGTCCTTAATTAATTTCGTTGTATTTTTCTTTCCTTCTGACTATACGTTTTTCTTCTTAGTCGTACAAGTTTTAAGCAATATTTATGATTTTCCGTTGCGGTCTGCTTTTTATTTTATTTTCCGTTTTTCCGTTACGATGATTCCGCTGTTCTTGTTTCGTTCACCGCTTCGTTGCCCCTTTATTTTTCTCTTTCGTTCTTTCCTTATTTTTATTTGCTATTACTTCCTCGCAGTTATGGGTTTTTTTTACTCTCAAGAATTTTTTTGTGTGATTCTTTCTTAATTTTTCTCCATTATTTCACTAGCCCTACGCCTAACCCCTATTCGTTTTTCCTTTTAAACATTATTGGTATATTATTTTCCCCTGTCTGCCATTCCAATTTTCTACATCTTCTCTCTTGCTTTTAATTCACGTTTTTATATCTCATTGTTTATTACTACACCTTTTGTTTATGAATACTTTGACACTAAAGCCTTGTTTCTTCAATTTTTTTTATAATGACTCGTTCCCTTAATCTTTCGTTATTGAATATTTATTTCATGAATAATTTTCTCCTTTTCTTTTATTCCTCCTTTCCTCTTCGTTCTCGTCCATACTTTCCCCTTTACTCATTTTCCATTCTTCCTGCATTTAATTTCTTTTAGTACATCTACTCTGTTGTTTATAATTCACGTTTTTACACCTGCTTATTTCTTCCTTCCCCTTTCTGTGACTCAATCGTCCTTTCCCTACTTCAGTCACTTCGTATCCTTGTATTTCTTTTCCTTTCATGTATTACTTTTTTATATGAATACTTTTTTCCTACTGCCTTTTTACTAAATTATTTTTATTATGTATACGTCACACGTTTTTTTTCCTTAATTCGTTCTTTCATTTAATTCATAGTTATTTCAATATCAACTTTCTTGCGTCATTTCAAAACTACATTCTGACATCTAAAAGGTTGTTCCGGCGTTTCATTTTTTGCTGTACCGCGATGGAGGGCTAGTTTACAGAATTGGGTGCTTCGTAATAAGTGGTCAAGAGTTATTTCTCGAGAGAGAGAGAGAGAGAGAGAGAGAGAGAACTCATCACACCCCGAAGTGTGTGTCACACGGAGAATCAACAATTTCAGTGATCCCGGACAGGCGCCAAACTGTCTAGGGTTTTATTACCCTGTTCTGCAGCCTCCTTCAGTTCCTCTCTCAAGTCTACTGTCTTTGATTTTGCACCGTCAAATTTCCCTATTTAGTGGCGTTTCTCCATTACAAGCTTATTTCTTCCAGACTAAAGCCTTTTTTCTGAAAACACACCTACTGGGTTAATCCATTTTCAACAGTATTAACAGTTTTTTTTAAAAAGTGTCATAGAGGGCCCCACACCCCCATTTCCCCCCTCTTATATAATGATTTATAACTACTTCTTTGCGAACTAACCTTTTCTCTTGTCCTCCTCATAGTAATTTATCGTCTATATTGTCTGATATTGTAAATGAGGGGGGGATATTATTTAATGAATTTAATAATTGAGTTTAAATATATACATTTATTAATTGTAAACACAATAATCTTTAATATGGGTAGTGCGTAGATATATTAAGTTAAAAATAATTATTTAAAATAATAATTATTTAATGGTTTGGGTGTTGACCCACGTGTAGCAGATCTGTTCGTTGACGAACCTGAGTTGTCTTCATAGGCGTCTGGCTGTAATTTCCGTGTTCTGGAACTTGAAGCGGCCGGTCGACAATAACACGAAGTCGTGCTGCCGAATTGAGGAAACTCCGCTTTTTCCTCTTTCTTCCCTTGTTGCTAAGACCTTTCTTCCCTGCTTCCTGGACTGATCAAAGCATGGTCTCCGCTGCCACCTCACCACCAATCTACTCTCTCCACCACTCTGCTGCCAATCTCCTTTCGCCACCACCTTGTATCACCAGCAATCTCTTTCTCCCAAATCTGTCAAATCTCTTCCTTCAATATTTTCTCGCCATCACCTTGTATCACTTGCAAAAATCTGTCAAATCTCCTACAAATTGTCTCCGCCAGCCTCTTTATGCGACTTATCCGACACCTATCACTAAGGTGGCAGGGATGATGGATATCCTCCAATCATATCCCTTGTTTCATTTGGGGAACACACGCCACCCGGTCACCAAATTCCCTGGCAGATTAGGACAGTCCGCAACCGGCGACGAGGAGGTGTCCGAGAAGCTTTATGGTCCAGGTGTAAGTTAGTCAGCCGCAGTCCCTTTGTTATTATTCCGAGCCGCCAAGACGGCGCACGGTAAAAACCCCTTCTTCCTTCCTGGCAAGCGACTTGCTCAGGCCGGAATATTTGGTTTTTAAGTTCCCGTAAATTATAATAAAAAATTGGACGCGGGTTCTACTGCGGTACAATATATAAATACTAGAATTAATATCTCGTTAAAAGACAGATTGCATACCGTTTATTGGAGATATATGTTGTTATCTTTAAAAATATTAACCTATAATATATAAAATTATCGTTAAGATTGATGGCGTATAGTGTAGTATCTCAAAGCCGTGACAGTTTGCTTAATTCTAAACTGCAGAGAGAGAGAGAGAGAGAGAGAGATGACTGGGGAGAGAGAGGGAGAAGAGGTGGAGAGAGAAAGAAAAAAAAGAAGATACGATGATCCACGGTAGACCACACTGAATTCGTGAGGATCGTAAATCCCACAAGTGAGCAAAGTTACGATCCAGAACACTTTTCTCCCTCCTCTTTCTCCTCTTCTCTCCTTCTCCTCTTACGTCTTTGATCAAGTCCAACTCAAACACTAATGACTTGCAGAATTCTCTCTCTCTCTCTCTCTCTCCTTAATCCTCCCAATTGCCTTTAGCCGCCATAGTATTTCTTATGGTGGTTGTTAAACAGTCAGTAAATTGTGACCTTCATTTGCGTACCGTACCTACTTTAGTGATCATATAAACGTCACTGTATTTCATTACAATATGATAGAAACAATGTACAGTAATTGCGAGCAAAAACCTTGAGGTGAAAAAACCCGCGTCACGTTTCCTCGTTCCTTATCGCCTAAATAATAAAAAAATAATAATAATAATAGTGCAGAATATCGTGACTAAACGACAGCCAAACAAAAAAAACCAAACCAAAAATAAAAAAAAACAACCAACATGTAAAATTGATAAAAAGTAAAATTCACATTTCGCTATCGTTTCGCGGCGATTCTCCCTTGAAAGTTAACACAGGAGAAAAATTTAAGCTTAAAACAGGGTTTGGTTTTGCACACTTTCCTTGGTCCTGTGACGTCAGTCACACTGTCAGTACCATGAAACTGGAAGTACGTAGGAATTAAAATGTAAACTAATAGAAAAGAAAATCAAAGAAAATTGAAAATATAAACCTGGTCCTGTGACGTCAGTCACACTGTCAGTGCCATGAAACTGGAAGTACGTAGGAATTAAAATGTAAACTAATAGAAAAGAAAATCAAAGAAAATTGAAAATATAATCCGAACAGGAATAATAAAAAAGAAAAACAAACGTACTATTTGATAAGAGGAAAAAACGGAAGACGCTGGATGAATTAGCAAAGTGAATACTCGAGAAGGAGGAGTGAGAGACAGAGACACACGTGAGACGACGGGCTGCACGGTGATGACGTCTATTATGGGGAAATAAAGGCAGAGAAGAAGAAAAAAAAAGAGTCGTCGGTGCCCCTTTTGTGGGCCGGTAACTCACAAAAAGAAATAATGGAAAGACGAGGAAAAGAGTGAGACCTGTTTTCACGTGAGATCCAGGGCCGACGGCTTTTTTTTTTAGGAAGGAAGACCGGACCTGTTGTAGTGTTGTGTGTGTGTAGGAAGAGGAACCTGTCGAACCATTTCCATCCGCCTCAACCTCACTTCACACTCACAAGTTTCATTTCTGATTGCGGAAAAACAATCTTCGATAATGTGAGCTGGAACACACTGTTAAGGATTTTGAGGAGCACTGGAAGAAAAATATCGAGAAAGGAGGCTAATACGTAACCTCTACAGAAGACAGGGCAGCAGTGATTTAGAATAGAAGGCCAAGAGAAAAGAAAAAGCCGTAATTAAGACAAGGATGTAACGGTCCTGTCGCTCATGCCGTTTAACTTACATATATAGAACAGGCGATGAAGAAAGTTAAAACGGAATATGGAAGGAGAAGAAATAAAAAACCTTACGCTTAGCCGCCGACGATATTATTATTGTATTATAAGGGAAATCAGAAGAAGACTTGTAAACCATAATAACTGGCATGAACGCATATGAGGATTAATAGGGGGGGAAAAGGCAAGGTAATGGAGTGTAGTGTGTGGGGGAAAAAAGTGGAATAACAAAGGCTGTTAGATTGGGAATGGGATTTTTTTGAAGGAAGTTAATGAATTATGCTCCTTGGGCAGCGCAGCGTAATAACTAGACAATTTGAAAAAAATAAAAAAAACCTTTACGTTTTACCGACGATATTGTAGTTTACGGAGAGTCAGAAGAAGACTTGGAAACCATAATAAATGTCGTGAACGTGGTCCTGGAGAAAGAGTTCAATATGAGGATTAATAGAGGCAAAACCAAGGTAATGGAGTGTAGTGTGGGGAAAAAGTGGAATAACAAAGGCTGTTAGATTGGGGAAGGGATATTTTGACGGAAGTTAAAGGAATTTTTGCTACTTGGAAAGCGTAATAACTAGGGATGGTAGAAGCATAGTAGACTTAAAGAGTAGGATAGCACAGGCAAGGAAGGCGTTCGCGAAAAAGAGGAATTTACGTACGGGTAATGTAAGTGTGAATATGTGGAAATCGTTGCTAAAAATGATGTTGGTATGGAGCGTGGCGTTATATGGGTGCGAAACGTGGAGGATAGGAGTTGGGGAAAGGAAAAGAATAGAAGCCTTTGAAATGTGGTGCTATAGGAGAATGAGATGATGAGGTGGATAGAATCACAAACGAGGAAGTTCTAAACAGAATAAGGGAAAAGCGAACAATATGGAGGACGTTGATTAAGAGAAGGGATAGATTAATAGGCCACATTTTAAGACACGAGGGTTTAGCATTAGAGGGAAGTGTGTGTGGTAAGAATATAAGAGGGAGGCGAAGGATGGATTTTGCTAAGCAGTTTAGGGGTATGTTGTGTATTGTGCCACTTATAATTATATGAAAAGGCTTGCGCAAGATATGCTAGCATGTAGGGTTCCATCAGACGAGTCTAAGGACTGAAGACCACAACAACAACAACTGAATAGAAATAATCCCGTATCGACGACATAACGTGAAGGCAAATCTAACAAACCCCCAGAAAAAAATTACAATGTGGGCGGAAAAGCGGAAAAATTCCCCTCCGGAAAGAGAGAGAGAGAGAGAGAGAGAGAGAGAGAGAGAGAGAGAGAGAGAGAGAGAGAGAAAAGCGCCTTTCCATACGTAATAAATTGTTTGTCATCTTTCAGACCACAGAACACGTCTAAAATCTCAAATGCAAACAGCATTCACGAAAGAATCCTGAAGACGACAGAGAAACGTCCGGACCGTAAATCCTTAAAGACGTGGAATTCGTGAGCTGCTTTACTGAAATTGCTTGTCAAGACAAGTGAAACGTCGCGCGTCTTTCAACGGGACTTTTTTACTTGTTTCTCCGAGTTAATCTGACTTGAAGACGTTTCCTTAAATTTTCCATGAATGTTACTTTATGTAGATGTCGAATAATATGTTCGGAAAGCTGTTTTTCGTAATTCTCTTAATACGTTTTCTTTTTTTAAAATTTTTTTTCTACCGTTGAAACGTTGGTTACATAATTATTATCCCTACATCTTTGTATCGTTTACTGTTTGAAAAGGTGGGTTTCATAATTTTTTTTTCTTAGAGTGTCGTTAAAATTTTTATCCGTCGAAACCTTACGTTTCCTAAATCATCCCATTTATTTGTGTTGTTTACAGTTCTAAACGTTGTTTTCATAATTCTTCCTCCTATTTTTCTTATTTGTCTATTATTTCAATCGCTCCTTACTCAATATTTTTTACAATTTCGTATTTTTTTACTAACCGAAGCGTAGTTTTCCAGATTCTTCTCCCTATGTTTGTTTTTAATGTCCCACTATTCCCAACGTTGCTTTACATAACATTCCCACATGTTTTTACCGTTTACTGTTCGAAACGTTGTTTCCCTGATACTACTTCTGCGATGTTATTTAAATTGCTATTATTCCAAACGTAGGTTTCGTAATTCTTTCACCAATATTTGTTTTTCTTTAATTTTCAATTGTTTCGAAACGTTGCTTTCCCTAACACTTCCAACACCATTGTATCGTTTACTGTTCTAAAATTTGGGTTTCATATATTTTTTCGAGTGTCTTTAAATTTTCTATCAATCGAAATCTTACGTTTCCTAAACCTTCCCATTTAATTGTGTTGCTTACAGTTCGAAACGTCTTTTTCTAAATTTTTCTTCCTCCTATTTATTTTAATTGTCTATAATTTAAATCGTTAGTTTCCCAATATTTCTTACATTTTCGTATTGTTTACCATTCGAAACGTCGTTTTCCGAATTCTTCCACCCATGTTTGTTTTAAATTTTCAAACAGTTCGCAACGTTATTAATCTTCATGTTGAAGTGTTTCTCCAGGACCACGTTCATACAATTTATTATGGTTTCCAAGTCTTCTTTAGACTCTCTTAATACTACAATATCGTGGGCAAAGCGAATGGATTTTTTTATTCATTCTCCTTGCAATATGATTCCTTTTCCATATTCCGTTTTAACTGTCTTGATCGCCTGTCGTATATATAAGTTAAACAGCATGGGCTGGAGACTGCTGAATCCTTGTCTTACTCCTCTCTCTTGATTACGGAATTATTTTCTTGGCCTTCCATTCTAATTACCGCTGCCTGTCATCTGTAGAGGATATGTATAAGCCTTCTTTCTCGTTATTTTATTCCTGTGCTCTTCAAAATCCTAAATAGTGTGTGTTCCACTTCACGTCATCAAACGATTTTTCAAAATCTAACAAATGCCCTTAACGCAGGCCTGTTTTTTTATTATTCTGTCTTCTAAAATTAGCCACAGAGTCAATATTGCTTCCCTTGTCTCTACGTTCTTCTCAAAAACACCAAATTGATCTTCCCTTAACTCGCACCCTATTTGTTTTTCATTTACTTAACAGGCTACGTGAGGGTGATCCTGAAACAGGAATCTCCCCTTTAATAGCATAGGAAGGGAATTGAAAAGGGGGGTGGTTGCGGAAGGTAGAACAAGGTAGCCAGGGGGGAAAAAAGGCTATAGTTTAAGGATCTTACCCGGCGTTTCACCTAAAGAGATGCAGGGAAAAACCATGGAAAGCCTGCAACAGGTAGGTCGGGGGCATTGGGAACTATTCTCACGCTCTTCCGAATGACGGGAGACGATTTCGCTGTGGGGTCGCAGCATTCCCTTCTCCGTTTCTCCGCCAGTTTTAGGAGGGAGTTGGCCGGCTGATCCAATGGGATGCGTTCCGTCCTCCTATATACCTATTTTCGCCTGCATGAGATACTAAAACTAATTGTCCTGTGATATTCGCATCTATCAGCCCCAGTCATCTTCGGTAATCTTCTGATATTCTTCCTGTTTCGTATATTTCGGAAATTATCCACAACAGCCACGATTTTCCTTCTTCGTCCGAAGATTTTAACAACTTCCCTGGAATGTTATCAATTCCTGGCTCCGCTTTACACTTTCTGAGGGTCTGTCACCAATCTGTCAAACTCTGACCTTAAAATTCTGTCTCCCAACTCTTCATCATCATCCGCTTCCTCCTCCTCTTCTCCTTCTATTACTGACCGATCTAGATTTCCAACGTGATACAGCTCTCTTCTAGATAGTGTGTGCAAAATTGTTAAAAGTATAACTAACACTACTTTGAACTCAGTCGTACTCTCCGTACGGTGGTTTCTTTGCCGAAACCGGGCGTTACCGGTTTTGACCCGAGCGTTACTCTGGAATATATTAATTATCAGTTAATCCACTGTTTGAGTAACAAAACGCGGACGTGCAGACGGGGGGAGAAAAAGTTGAGAAAAGAAAGCAAAGAAAAGAAAAGAAAGGAGAGGATACAAGAAAGTGTCGGCAGGGTTAAGTTCTCTATGGTTGATGATAAAAGAGGTGACGTGGCTATACAAAGAAACATAAGGAACAAGAGTTGAATTACTGGAGGGGGAAGGGAGGGAAATTAATTTACAATGTCTCACTGATGGTGTGTTTGTTCCTCCGAGGACTTTTTCCGATCCCTCCACCGTCTATTGCCCCGCTACCGACGCGTGCCGTCTGCACAACAAGTAGTAGTGTGTGACGTCATTAGTTGTAACAGCAGCAGCCACCTGTAATCAGCCCGTAATGATGGCCTTTCACTTGGCGGTGGTTTGCTGGGACCTCCTCCACGAGGAACGGAAACGAGGCCACCACCTACCACGTGTGTGTGTCTGCGAATTATTGATTCTTCGTCTGGACCACAGCCGCCGCCGCCGCGAACCATTCGTGATTTATTGGTACCGGAGGAACCTAAATGGGAAAACTTTCTGGACACACCTGTGAGGCCCTCAAGGGTATATTTCGGTAGAGCAAGGTAGTGGAAGGGTTTAATTATTCGAGAAAGTGTATTTTTTTTTAATTCCCCCCCCCTTCCTCCACGTCTTGGCCCCTGGTGAGTCACCTAAAGAACGCAATCGACTGAAGGGAAACCTGCTCACAGTATAGGTTGTTTTTCTGGGAAAAGACCGGAGGCGGTTGTTAATGCAAAAATAAAAAATAAAAAAACAGGAACGGAGGGGCTCGCCTTCTTGAGCAAGGTGCTATTGGACACGTTGAGCGACTCCACCTTCTTCTTCTTCTTCTCTCTCTTAACTCACACACACACGCCCTGAAAATTATATCAGTACTGTTTTTGGGGACTTCTCTGACCAACTTTCCATTCTCCGTTCTTGCGAAACGTCATGAAAGAGGCCCGTTAACTGCCAACATCAACTATAGATAAAAAAAATTAAAGTTTAGTTAAGGCCCAAAAAAAGGCAGACAAAAAATAAAATAGCGAAACATAACAAACTGTAATTTGAAATCAATTTCACGTTTCGGTCCAGATCTTGGACCATCTTCAGGTTGAACTCAATCCAGAACAATAGTTTTTTATGTTTCACTAACTTTTTTGTCTGTTTTTGACCTTATTTAAACTTTAATCTTACAGACATTACTAAATATTGTTGTTGTTGTGGTATTCAGTCCTAAGACTGGTATGATGCAACCTTCCATGATAGCCTATCTTGCGCAAGCCTTTTCATTTCCTTATAACAAGCACACACCAACATCCAACCTAATCTGCTTACCGTATTCCATCCTTTTCCTACCTCTTACTGGTTTGATGCAACCTTCCATGATAACGTATCTTGCGCAAGACTTTTCATTTCCTTAGAACTAGCACGCATAAACATTTGTTTAGCGTATTCCATCCTTTGCCTACCTCTTATGTTATTACCCCCACACTTCCATCAAATTCCAATTTTACAAGACCCTCGTGTCTTAAAACGTGGCCTCTTAATCTACCCCTTTCTTTTAGTCAACGCCCTCCATAATAACTATTATATAGATGATAACAGTGACGTGTAATAATTTAAATACAGCCAAAGAAAATGTGTCATTAAAACATTTAAGACGTTTCGTCCACCTATTTCGACATCATCAGGTAAATTTTTTAAACAGGGGACAAAAAATTTCATGAAGTGGATAATTTTTTGTCGTTGGATTTGGGCGAAATTGACCTGAAGTAATCCACAAAGGTGGATGAAACGTAGTTACTGTAATTATATACACATAAATGAAAATATTAGTCGTCTACTTGGATCTTACTTGCGTCTATGTGACGTCATCTGATGTTTGAAGAATTTCTACCGGGGTACGAGACCGAGGAAAGGGAAACTGAAATCAACCTTTGAATTAAAAACGAAGAAAAAATTAAAAATTTTAAAATAAAAAATAATGAGGGTAATTTTGATTATTTTCCCGCCAATTTATTGCGTTATTAATTACGTTAACTAAATAGTAATTGAATATATTTTACCGACTGACAAAATTAGGTTGTATTTCGATAATTATTCTTACTGTTGGATAATTAATTTTTTTGAATAGTGTGAATAGTGGCACTCGATAAATACATTTACAACGTTTCGCCCCAGTTTGCGAAGTTCGTCAGGTAAATTTGAAATCGGAACAGCA
>CM067376.1:11240622-11404235 GCA_034510155.1 Eucriotettix oculatus
GGTCCTGTGACGTCAGTCACACTGTCAGTGCCATGAAACTGGAAGTACGTAGGAATTAAAATGTAAACTAATAGAAAAGAAAATCAAAGAAAATTGAAAATATAATCCGAACAGGAATAATAAAAAAGAAAAACAAACGTACTATTTGATAAGAGGAAAAACGGAAGACGCTGGATGAATTAGCAAAGTGAATACTCGAGAAGGAGGAGTGAGAGACAGAGACACACGTGAGACGACGGGCTGCACGGTGATGACGTCTATTATGGGGAAATAAAGGCAGAGAAGAAGAAAAAAAAAGAGTCGGCGGCCCCCCTTTTGTGGGCCGGTAACTCACAAAAAGAAATAATGGAAAGACGAGGAAAAGAGTGAGACCTGTTTTCACGTGAGATCCAGGGCCGACGGCTTTTTTATTTTAGGAAGGAAGACCGGACCTGTTGTAGTGTTGTGTGTGTGTAGGAAGAGGAACCTGTCGAACCATTTCCATCCGCCTCAACCTCACCTCACACTCACAAGTTTCATTTCTGATTGCGGGAAAAACAATCTTGGAAATCGAGTAAACAGCGTTTGATAATGTGAGCTGGAACGCACTGTTAAGGATTTTGAGGAGCACTGGAAGAAAAATATCGAGAAAGGAGGCTAATACGTAACCTCTACAGAAGACAGGGCAGCAGTGATTAAGAATAGAAGGCCAAGAGAAAAGAAAAAGCCGTAATTAAGACAAGGATGTAACAGTCCTGTCGCTCATGCCGTTTAACTTACATACATAGAACAGGCGATGAAGAAAGTTAAAACGGAATATGGAAGGAGAAGAACCTTACGCTTAGCCGCCGACGATATTATTGTATCATTATTAGGGAAATCAGAAGAAGACTTGTAAACCATAATAACTGACATGAACGCATATGAGGATTAATAGGGGGGGGGGGCAAAAGGCAAGGTAATGAATGGAGTGTATAGTGTAGTGTGGGGGTGAAAAAAGTGGAATAACAAAGGCTGTTAGATTGGGAATGTGACTTTTTTTAAGGAAGTTAATGAATTATGCTCCTTGGGCAGCGCAGCGTAATAACTAGACAATTTGAAAAAATAAAAAAAAAACCTTTACGTTTTACCGACGATATTGTAGTTTACGGAGAGTCAGAAGAAGACTTGGAAACCATAATAAATGGCGTGAACGTGGTCCTGGAGAAAGAGTTCAATATGAGGATTAATAGAGGCAAAAGCAAGGTAATATAGTGTATTGTGGGGGAGGAAAAAGTGGAATAACAAAGGCTGTTAGATTGGGGAAGGGAAATTTTGACGGAAATTAAGGAATTCTGCTACTTGAGAAGCGTAATAATTAGGGATGGTAGAAGCATAGTAGACTTAAAGAGTAGGATAGCGCAGGTAAGGAAGGCTTTCTGCGAAAATGAGGGATTTACTTACGGGTAAAATAAGTGTGAATATTAGGAAATCGTTGCTAAAAAAATTGACATGTATTTGGGTTATATGGGTGCGAAACGTGGACGATAGGAGTTGAGGGGAAAAGGAAAAGAATAGAAGCCTTTGAAATGTGGTGCTATAGGAGAATGAGATGATGAGGTGGATAGAATCACAAACGAGGAAGTTCTAAACAGAATAGGGGAAAAGCGAACAATATGGAGGACGTTGAGTAAGGGAAGGGATAGATTAATAGGCCACATTTTAAGACACGAGGGTTTAGCATTAGAGGGAAGTGTGTGTGGGGTAATAATATAAGAGGGAGGTCAAGGATGGATTATGCTAAGCAGATTACGGATGATGTGTATTGTGCTAGTTATAATTATATGAAAAGGCTTGCGCAAGATATGTTAGCATGTAGGGTTGCTAACATCATGTGAAACCGTATCGACGACGTAATATGAAGACAATGTAATAAAACCCCCAGAAAAAAATTGCATTTTTGGCAGAAGAGCGGAAAAATTCCTCTCCGGAGGGAGAGAGAGAGAGAGAGAGAGAAAAGCGCCTTTCCATACGTAATAAATTGTTTGTCATCTTTCAGACCGCAGAACACGTCTAAAGTCTCATATGCAAACAGCATTCACCAAAGAATCCTGAAGACGACAGAGAAACGTCCGGACCGTAAATCCTTAAAGAGACGTGGAATTCGTGAGCTGCTTTACTGAAATTGCTTGTCAAGACAAGTGAAACGTCGCGCGTCTTTCAACGGGACTTTTTTACCCGTTTCTCCGAGTTAATCTGACTTTGAAGACGTTTCGCCCTCGTCAACTTTCCTTAAATTTTCCATGAATGTTATTTTATGTAGATGTCGAATAATATGTTCGGAAAGCTGTTTTTCGTAATTCTCTTAATACGTTTTCTTTTTTTAAATTTTTTTTTCTACCTTTGAAACGTTGGTTTACTAATTATTATCCCTACGCCTTTGTATCGTTTACTGTTTGAAAAGGTGGGTTTCATAATTTTTTTTTCTTAGAGTGTTGTTAAAATTTTTATCTGTCGAAACCTTACGTTTCCTAAACCATACCATTTATTTGTGTTGTTTACAGTTCTAAACGTTGTTTTCATAATTCTTCCTCCTATTTTTCTTATTTGTCTATTATTTCAATCGTTACTTACTCAATATTTTCTACAATTTTGTTTACTAACCGAAGCGTAGTTTTCCAGATTCTTCTCCCTATGTTTGTTTTTAATGTCCCACTATTCCCAACGTTGCTTTACATAACATTCCCACACACATGTTTGTACCGTTTACTGTTCGAAACGCTACTTCTCCGATGTTATTTAAATTCTGCCGCACAGAATTAAACAGTTGTTGTCCCCCCGATAATCAAGGTAAATTTAAGACTGAATTACGCTCATTTTTGCTTAGCCACTCCTTCTATTCAATAAAGGAATTTATAGAAGAATCGGAGAAGATTAATTTATAACAGTTTATAATACAAAAATTTGTTATAAGTATATTTATCTTTTATACAATAAAATAATGTAATAAATGTACTACACAGCCCTGACCCATTATTCCACATCCTTGAAGCTTAGCTTCTTTACAGGATCTACGGAATATGATTATTATTATTATTACTGACCGATCTAGATTTCCAACGTGATACAGCTCTTTTCTAGATAGTGTGTGCAAATTGTTAAAAGTATAACTAACACTACTCTGAACTGAGGCGTACTCTCCGTACGGTGGTTTCTTTGCCGAAACCGGGCGTTACCGGTTTTGACCCGAGCGTTACTCTGGAATATATTATTTATCAGTTAATCCACTGTTTGAGTAACAAAACGCGGACGTGCAGACGGGGAGAAAAAATTGGAAAAGAAAGCAAAGAAAAGAAAAGAAAGGGGAGGATACAAGAAAGTGTCGGCAGGGTTAAGTTGACTATGGTTGATGATAAAAGAGGTGACGTGGCTATACAAAGAAACATAAGGAACAAGAGTTGAATTACTGGAGGGGGAAGGGAGGGAAATTAATTTACAATGTCTCACTGATGGTGTGTTTGTTCCTCCGAGGACTTTTTCCGATCCCTCCACCGTCTATTGCCCCGCTACCGACGCGTGCCGTCTGCACAACAAGTAGTAGTGTGTGACGTCATTAGTTGTAACAGCAGCAGCCACCTGTATAATCAGCCTGTAATGATGGCCTTTCACTTCTTGGTGGTGGTTTGCTGGGACCTCCTCCATCCACGAGGAGGCTGAGGAACGGAAACGAGGCCACCACCTACCACGTGTTTGTGTGTGTGTCTGCGAATTATTGATTCTTCGTCTGGACCACAGCCGCCGCAGCCGCCGCGAACCATTCGTGATTTATTGGTACCGGAGGAACCTAAATGGGAAAACTTTCTGGACACACCTGTGAGGCCCTCAAGGGCATATTTCGGTACAGCAAGGTAGTGGAAGGGTTTAATTATTCGAGAAAGTGTATTTTTTTTAATTCCCCGCCCCTCCTCCACGTCTTGGCCCCTGGTGAGTCACCTAAAGAACGCAATCGACTGAAGGGAAACCTGCTCACAGTATAGGTTGTTTTTCTGGGAAAAGACCGGAGGCGGTTGTTAATGCAAAAATAAAAAATAAAAAACAAAACAGGAACGGAGGGGCTCGCCTTCTTGAGCAAGGTGCTATTGGACACGTTGAGCGACTCCACCTTCTTCTTCTTCTCTCTCTTAACTCACACACACACGCCCTGAAAATTATATCAGTACTGTTTTTGGGGACTTCTCTGACCAACTTTCCATTCTCCGTTCTTGCGAAACGTCATGAAAGAGGCCCGTTAACTGCCAACATCAACTATAGATATAAAAAATTAAAGTTTAGTTGAGGCCAAAAAAAAAGGCAGACAAAAAATAAAATAGCGAAACATAACAAACTGTAATTTGAAATCAATTTCACGTTTCGGTCCAGATCTTGGACCATCTTCAAGGTTGAACTCAATCCAGATCAGAAACGATATTGATTTTAAACTATAGTTTTTTATGTTTCACTAATTTTTTTTGTCTGTTTTTGACCTTATTTAAACTTTAATTTAATCTTACAGACATTAATAAATATTGTTGTTGTTGTTGTCGTATTCAGTCCTAAGACTGGTTTGATGCAACCTTCCATTCTAACCTATCTTGCGCAAGCCTTTTCATTTCCTTATAACAACCACACACCAACATCCAACCTAATCTGATTACCGTATTCCATCGTTTTTCCTACCTCTTACTGGTTTGATGCAACCTTCCATGATAACCTATCTTGCGCAAGACTTTTCATTTCCTTAGAACTAGCACACATAAACATTTGTTTAGCGTGTTCCATCCTTTGCCTACCTCTTCTGTTCTTACCCTCCACACACACTACCCTCTAATTCCAATTTTACAAGAGCCTCGTGTCTTAAAACGTGGCCTCTTAATCTACCCCTTTCTCTTAGTCAACGCCCTCCATAATAACTATTATATAGATGATAACAGTGACGTGTAATAATTTAAATAAAAGCCAAAGAAAATGTGTCATTAAAACATTTAAGACGTTTCGTCCACCTATTTGGACATCATCAGGTAAATTTTTTAAACAGGGGACAAAAAATTTCATAAAGTGGATAATTTTGGTGTCGTTGGATTTGGACGAAATTCACCTGAAGTAATCCACAAAGGTGGATGAAGCGTCGTAACTGTAATTATATACACATAAATTAAAATATTAGTCGTCTACTTGGATCTTACTTGCATCTATGTGACGTCATCTGACGCTTGAAGAATTTCTACCGGGGTACGAGACCGAGGAAAGGGAGACTGAAAGCAACCTTTGAATTAAAACGGGAGAAAAAAATTGAAATTTTAAAATAAAAAATAACGAGGGTAATTTTGATTTTTTTCCCGCCAATTTATTGCGTTATTAATTACATTAACTGAATAGCAATTGAATATATTTTACCGTCTGACAAAATTAGGTTGCATTTCGATAATTATTCTTACTGTCAGATAATTAATTTTTTTGAATAGTGGCACTCGACAAAAATACATTTACAACGTTTCGCCCAAGTTTGCGAAGTTCGTCAGGTAAATTTGAAATTGGAACAGCATATATCTTTAAATTACAAAATAGATAACAAAGTTGCATGTAATTTCTCAGCCCAAGCGTCAAGAAAACCCAATAAATTAATAATCTGACATCTTCAATTATAAAATTCCAACCAATTATTTGCCAAATTTTATTTTTATTTGAAGGTTTTTGCCTACGAATTTGCATTCAACGTTGTTAACATTTAATAATTCTGTGATACAAGCTTTACCCGTTTTAAAAATTTATCTGATTAAGAGTGGACGAAACGTTGTAAATGTATTAAATAAATATCAGTACTATTTGGCTTCATTTTTTATTTAGTAATTTAATGTGTGTGTGTGTGTGTGTGAGAGAGAGAGAGAGAGAGAGAGAGAGGAGAGAGAGCCGGGAACGCAGTAGGTAAAATAAAATAAACAACGTAAATTTGTTATTGCTATTATAATGTAGATAAAAGCAAGTTACAGTCAAAATTACGAGGTAAATTAAATCCCAGAAAAACCTTGTGGTGTTTCATAAATTTATAAACCTTAATTGACGCATAAGTTAAGAATGGCCTCCGTAACATTGGCATTTTTCTTAAATATAAATAAATTATTTTTTTATTTTAATGGCTCCCAACGTGGGGCTCTTCTCATAATTCATATATAATTTTTAAAATCTAAATGTATGTTTTCTATTATGTCATTTAGTTTTTTATTGAATAATATTTTATTCCCGTTGTTTAAAAATTAAAATAGCTCCTCTATTTTTAATGTTGTCTTAAGGAGGAATTAATTTGGTACGGTGAGGGGCGGTGTATGTGCTGAGTGAATAATGTCATCGGCAGTTCTTACCTCATCCTGTGAGAGTTTACCCTACGAAGAAACAAATAAAATTGAGAGGGAAGATGAATACAAACATTGGGATTTTCCTTAAATATAAATAAATTCGTTTTTAATTTAATGGCTCCCAACGTGGGGCTCTTCTCACGCTTCAATTATTTCTTTAAATTTAAATGTAAGTTTTCTATTATATCATTTAGTTTTTGATTGAATAATATTTTATTCACGTTGTTTAAAAATTAAAATAGCTCCTCTATTCTTAATGTTGTCTTAAGGAGAAATTAATTTCGTACGGTAAGGCGCGGTGTATGTGCTGAGAGAATAATGTCATTGGCAGTTCTTACCTCATCCTGTGTGATTTTACCCTACGAAGAAATAAATAAAATTGAGGGGGAAGAAAAGTAATAACCCCTTGTATTTCTTTTTCACCCCTTTCCTTTTTTCAATACTGGGAACTCTCCTACATGGTTCCAATGTGAACGAATCTCCCTTGCTGTTTGTATACGGTCGTTGAAGTCGTGTTCTATGGTTAATGGGTCCTACTGCCGCGCTTCAACGGAAAACAAAGTACTAACTGACGTGACAGTACATATATATTTTTTTTATCTCCCACTATACGTTGAACGGAAGAGGCTAAAAGTTGATTAAATAATGCGCTGTAAGGATTGTCAAATTATTTTACTCACGAAATGTTTTGAATGAAAGAAGAAAGAAAATCAAACGTCATAACCGAAATACTTGCACGACTAAGATCGAGCAATAGTATGTAATTTAAATTCTTTTAAAATACACTCTGGTTATATATCCCTTCCTTTTATTAATGTGAGAAATATTTCATTTAAATTTCAATTTACTCTTATTCTGAAAAATTAATTATTAAAACACATTTCAGGGTGTGAAATTAAATTCCCCCTGCTTAAAACACAAATATTTTGTTGAGATATCAATTTTATAATATTTTGGCGCCCAACGTGGGGATTCAAAACCCCCACAAAATCTACACATAATTAACCATGAAGGTAACGAGCGAGCTATAACAGAGATGTCTTAGTTTTGATATTGAATCCATTTAAATTAAAGGGAATAATAATGAAATGCCAAGTCTCCTATTGGAGCAGTTGGATCTACTGGCTTCTGGGGTGACTTCATCTAGCGTTGGAAGTTCTGGAACGTGATGAACACGGGAGAGGAAAGGGCGACTCAAAGTAAATTTGGCTTAAAAGGTAGGAAAATTTTCGATTTAACGTTGGACGTTCTGGAACGTGATGAAACGGGAGAGGAAAGGGCGACTCAAAGTAAATTTGGCTTAAAAGGTAGGAAAATTTTCGATTTAACGTTGGACGTTCTGGAACGTGATGAAACGGGAGAGGAAAGGGCGACTCAAAGTACATTTGGCTTAAAAGGTAGGAAAATTTTCGATTTAACGTTGGACGTTCTGGAACGTGATGAAACGGGAGAGGAAAGGGCGACTCAAAGTAAATTTGGCTTAAAAGGGTAGGAAAATTTTCGATTTAAAAAACGGAATTGAAATGATTAAAAAGCGTAATATTAAATTTTTACCAGAAAAGCTATTCTATACTTCCTTATGCTTCAATTTGTATTATTATTAATTTTTTTCTCTATGTTGCATGAAATTTTCCTATTTTTCTTCATCTAAAACAAATATTTACCCTGTATTTAGCCTTCCACGTGACAACCTTACCTTTCACATTTCTCTCGTCGCCCTTTTATTCACTGAGGTAGCACAGCAGCTGCGTGCCATGTCCATCTACAGACCAAGTGACATTTAGTATCTTGTGATGGAATCTGGGGCGCCAATCTCTCCGACAACATCGATCGAAATGGACAAAAATATTTCGCGTATATCAAAAAAGGTTAGGAAATTTGGGGGGCGTGGTTGACGTGTGTGTGTGTGTGGGGTAGATTACTAATACTTGCTGATTACCGGGCAACGGTTATTTATATTGGGCGAATTAAGTTGACACTAATCTCTTGCTAATTCGGAATCTGTTTTTTTTTATTTTTTAATTATACCCCTCGTCCTTCTTACCCCCATTCATTCGAGGTTGCTGTACGTCGACTATATGAAGCCCCAGTGACGTCACTGATGACGTCAACGACGGCGCCGAAAACTATGGATTCGACACTAACAGGATCCATTTTGTTGCAGCCTTCCAGCAACCCAAAACCCCCTGCATATTTATGCGCGTGAATTATCCAAATGCAGCCAACTCTGAAAAGAGAGAAATTCAATACCAACCTATGTGACCCTTCAAATGCGTCATCAGTTAAATTACAACAACATATCTGGATTACTTTTTTTTATATTAACAGGCTACATGAAGGTGATCCTGAAAAACGGCAACTCCCCTTTAATAGCATAGGAAGGGAATTGAAAAGGAGAGATGTGGAAGGTAGAGCAAGGTATCGACCCCGGGCTGTAGTTTAAGGATCCTACCCGGTTGTTTCACCTAAAGAGATGCAGGGGAAAACCATAGAAAAACCTGCTTCAGGTAGGTCGGGCGTTGGGTGATGTTCTCACACCCTTCCGAATGACAGGGAGACGAGTTTGCTGTGGGGTCGCAGCATTCCCTTCTCCGAGTCTCCATAAATTTTTAGGAGTAAATTTTCTAATTTTTCATATAATCAATTTTCTATTTCACCTTATCCTTTTAAGTTTTCCCCTTTTTCTAACCTTTTTAAAGAAAGCGTTTTTTATGTAAACTAATATCCTTTAACTATATTTAATACATTTCGTTTCGGTAATTATTTTCTTAATTAATTTCTCATTGTTTTACAATATTACAACCTTCATGTAAAGATTATTTCTACTTAATTAATAAAATTTTGTAATACCCTAATTTAGCCTTTGAGTTATTCTCCTTTAATTGTGTTATACCCCTTGAGTAAACTATCATCGTTTGCTTGGACCTTTAATTTTTTACCTTTAATGAAATATAATTTTGTATTTATTTTTTAATTAACCACCTAATATATGCTGCATCTTCCATCTCCGTGGGATATTTTAAAAAAATATTATTCCTTTTCCATGGAATGTAAATTATTTAATAATTTAATAATTTTTAAAGAAAGCGATTTAATTGAAACTCATATCCTTTAACTATATTTAATACATTTCGTTTCGGTAATTATTTTCTTAAATTATTTCTCACTATTTTATAATTTTACAACCTTTATGTAAAGATTATTTCTACTTAATTAATAAAAGTTTGTAATACCCTAATTTAGCCTTTGAGTTAGTCTCCCTTAATTATGTTATACCCCTTGAGTAAACTATCATCGTTTGCTTGGACCTTTAATTTTTTACCTTTTAATGAAATATAATTTTGTATTTATTTTTTAATTAATCACCTAATATATGCTTCATCTTCCATCTCCGTGGGATATTTAAAAAAAATATTATTATTCCTTTTCCATGGAATGTAAATTATTTAATAATTTGGGCAATGAATTAGTTACTACCTTCGTTTTGTTCTAGACTTTTTAAACTTTCCATATTATATCTATAACATCTATTAAAATAACTAAATATCACCCTTTATTTCCTTCGTTCTATAAGCTTTACTTATTAAATTATTGATTTCTGTTACAAAAAACAATAGTAGCAGTTTGCTTTAAACCATTAATTTCCAACTAATAATATTTTAATTAAACGTAACAGACTATGCAAAAGTTTCCTCAGTAATTAATTTTTCCCAATTAATAATCCCTTTAAATTTAATTGTGTACCTTACTTCCTAATCGCTTTTAGGTATAAGCTGCCCTATATTGTGACATATATATTTATTGAAAAAAGGAAATTTAGCCATTCGAACGTTAATTATTTTACCATTAATTAAAATTATCATATATTTTCTTTTTGCAATGTTTTCGGATAATGTAACCTATTCATTATGATATATTTTATAATGTACCCGTTATTTAAAATAATTTTGATTATAATCAAATAATTTTTCTGAGGATCAAATATATATAATAAATGATTTAAAATCAGCCTCTTTTGTCAGTAATTTGTAATTTAAATGTGAAATGTTACGACGTTTCGTCTATCATTGGAGACATCTTCAGGTTTACAAATTTTAGAGTAAATCAACTTTTTTTTTATTGAGGGGGGAAAAGTAAAATACAATTAAGATGCAATTAATTACAGGCGAAGCATTTTTAAATTATTTTTCTGACAATTAAATATATAATAGATGATTTAATTAGTCTCTTTGTTATAATTTTTATTATTATTTAAACTATTATTGGACCATTAATAACACTTTATTTCTCTAATTTATTGCTTAATTGTGTATGCTGTGATAGCAGTTTCGTCTACACCATTAATTTTCCTAATTAAATAATGATTTTAATTGCCTAATTATCCTTTGCGTAAGTTTCCTTTATTCAGATAGGTTTTCATTATTAATAGTTATTTTTCAATGCAACTTGTTTGGAAAATTCATTTTTGCGCCTAATTACCTGAAGAGGTCTACAAAGATGGAAGAAACGTATTACGTATATTAACTTAATTTTAATTAAAATTCATTTCTGACATATTTGGCCGTATTTTTATTTACTCAATATTTTTGCTGTTTTTTTATGTACGTAATTTTATTTGTCCTGTGTTCTTTTTTGTGGTTCTCTTCGCTTGAATTCTCCTTGCAATAATACTTCCCAGTCTACTTATCCGAGATCTGCAATTATTTTTATTAAATGTAGGTGTTGTTCAATTCCTTTCCTCCCTTGCATTATTTCCCCTTCCACTGTCGTTCAGTTCTCTTCGCTTTAAACTCGTCCCATTTCGCTCTCTCCGTACACCATAGTGTTACAGTATCCGCCTCGTCTCATTCTCGCCTTGGCCCCCGTCCGTGTTTCAAATCTAATCTCGTTCTCTTTCTCTCTCTCTTCTCTTACACGTCTAACTTGTTGAGCAAGTAATAACTTTACAAGTCGTCGTCGCCCTTCCTTTATTAATTTACATATTAAGTAATTTGACAACGTGATAAAATACTTCATTAAGAGATATATGTGTGTCCCACTTGCTCCGTTTCTCTTTCTCTTTCTTTCTCTCTTTCTCTCGCTCGCTCTCCGTCTTCGGTTTCCCCTGCTGTTTCTCTCTCTCTCTCCTCCCTCCTTTTCCATCTTCCTCGTTGTAAAAGGCCACGTTCCCAAACATTGATTTACAGCCAATTGTTATTTCCCCGACCGATAAGAGCGCGCCTTCTCTTCTAATCGATTGAGTTCCACTACCCTATCACGATTCTTTTTCTTTTACTCTCTCTGTCTCTCTCTTTCTCTCTTGCCCTGTGTGTGTCTTTGTTATTAATTATTTTTTTTCTCCCCCTCTTCCCTCATCGCACCTTTATTAGACACGTAGTAACTCTACCGTAGTCAAATGTCAGGTCACTAGACCAAATAAGGCACGGTTCCTGTTACTCCTAATTAAACAATTTTTTTTTGGGTGATTGCTCCCCTTGGCCTCTTAACACAAACACTCACGCGATCGTAAATTCGTTTAATGTGTTAACTCGTGAGCTTACTAACGACACCTTTAATGTATGCAAGGTAGATGTTATATGGAAAAGGTCTCGGGTGTGTGTGTGTGTAAGTGTGACTCAACCTATCGACAGTGTCGCGATTTATTTTGTAAAAAATAATTTTTTTTTGGGTTTAGGAAATTTTTAATTACTAAGTAACGCGGGAATTAAGCTGCCTAATATGGCGGGGCTATATGATGGTTTATGTGTAGTGAATAGGGCAAAGAATAAGGAAGTCGTAAACGTCGGAATGACCTTAAGATATCAGTGTAGTCCAATCTATGGATTTATGGTTTCAAGGAAACTGACTTTGAATACCTCAACGAGGGGAAAAACGTTTCGTATCGTCAAGGGTAACCCATCCTCAGGCAGAGAAAAAAAAAATTCACGGAGAAACCCCTACTCACGATGACGTAAGTAATGGCCGCTATCCCGCGGAATATTCCGCTCTTGATGACGTACGTCAATGTATCTTTCAACCGCGGAATATTCCGCACCCTAAACCCGCTAGTACAAATAACACGCATTCTGTCGTGATTGATGACGTCATCTCCTACAGGGCAAACATTAATTTCGTACTCTAAACGAGAATTTTAAAACACCCATTAAAAGTTAAGGGTACCCCAAATCGAGTTTCGCGCTTCTCCAAACGTCGGGTAAGCGATTTTGTAAAAATATAAACGACTCCCTCAGTCAAACCTGCTAACAGTTTCTTGGGCAGTTATATTTATTTTCAGTAAAGTAGATATCCAAATCTCCTTGGATTTCTCCTCTTGAACCTCTCTCTATACACCTTAAATGATTTCATCAAGTTACACAGGCGACTCCTGTAATCAATTTCACGTCTCCTTTTTTTTACCCTACACAATAAATAATACATTAAAAAAAATATCGCCTCGCAAAATTTGTATAGTTTCGAGGAGTAATATATATATATATATATATTTTTACTCTTTCGGTTCCATATTTTTGCATCTTTTTCTCCTTATATTTTTACCATCTTCTTTTCAGTCTTATTTCTCTCTGACCTTCTGCATAACGAATTGAGTGTTTTTCACCCTTTTTATCTTTGCTTAGATTCCTCCGTATCAACTGTGCTTCCTTTCCATTCTATGTTCGCATTCTTCCTCCCTTACCTTCGGCCTTACGAATTAAGTTTTTTTTTCCAACTCTTTGCTCACCGTCTTCCAAAGTTTCACTACGCACGAATTGTTTTATTACTTTTTCTCGTTGTGTTTTACTTTTCTCTCTCTTTCTCTGTTTGCTTTCGTACTCACTCTTTCCCCATCTGTCTTATAGTGATTCACCTTCTGCCTTACGAATGGAGCGTTTTTCACCTTCTCCGGTTACCGTTTCCAAATTTTTCACTACGTATAAATTGGTCAGTGCTAGTAATCGTTCTCTTTTCGAGTTTTATTATTTGTTTCTTTCTCCTTAAAATTATTCTCTCTCACTCTCTCTCCGCCATCACATTCTCCCTTACAATCTGCATTACCGCTTAAGTTTTATTCACATTTCTTTTAATCTTTTAATAATTTCACTCCGGATCATCCAGAGATAATAAGAGGTGAAGCAATTTAGTTTCTATTTATATTTATAGCATATTAATCTTCCTAATTCCATCTTCTCCCGCCTGCATCCTTGCCAATTGATTTTCTTCATATTCTTAGTTTATCTTTAACAAATTTCACTATGTATAAATTGTGTTTCTGGAGTAATCATTTTCTTTTCTCCTCGTCTTTTAATTTTTCTCTAATTTCCCTTATAATCATATTACGTTCCTCCGTCTTTCTTATTTTCCCTTACATGCTGCAATGCCAATACAGTGGTTTTTAACCTCTTCGCTTACCTTTTGCAAATTTCACTATGCACAAATTGTGCGCTTTCGGGAATAAATTTATTTTTCCGTTCAGTCTCATTTTTTTTCTTCCTCCTAACAATTACACCTTTTTTCTCCTTTTGTCTCGTTACCCTTTACAATCTGCATTACCAATTAAGTGTCCTCAAGATTCGCGTTGTTTATTTCACATAAATTGTGCAGCCTATCCGCTTCTCTTCCGATTTTATTTTTTCCTTCCACTATACTTCTCAGCTTCCTTCTTCCGTACCTCTGCATTACAACTTGAGTCTTATTGACCTTATTCCTTTATTAATTTCGTTTGCCTCACAGAGGGAAGTTGAGCATTTTTCAAAGAAATTTCTGTTTGTACTTTTTCTCTCCACCATCGTTTTCATATGAATCTCAATTTTTTCTTTACCTTCTTAATTTTGAAATAACCTTACCCGTAATTTAAGTATTATTTCTCGCTTGTCTGCTTCTACTTACACTCCCTTTCCCCTTACCACTTAAATGTCATCGTCCGTCTGCGTTTATCATTTACAAATTTCACTACGGATGTATCGAAATTCATTGAAGAAGAAATTTCTTTTCCCGATCAGTTTTATTTTTCTCTTTATTATTCTCCTTAAGATTATACTATTTTTCTTCTTCTGTCTAGTTATTCTTTACATTTTTCATTACCAATTGGATTGTTTCTCAAAAATGTTCGTTGAGTTTTTAGAAATTTTACGAACTTTAAATTCATACCCACGAATAATCTTTTCCTCATACCCGTCGAGATTTACTTTTTGTTTTCTGCTTCTATTTACACTCTCATTCTCTCTTCCCACTCTCCATATCATTGACCTTACCCCGTTTATCTTTTACAAATTTCTCTTGGCCCCTACTACATGTGATTAAATTTTAACGGGTTACATCTAACTGTTTATTATTTTCCTTCCACAATTCTCTCCTTACTTTCTGCCGCCATCTTTATCTTTAAAATCTTAATTTTTTTCTTACTTTCCCCCTTAAAAATTTCTTTTTGAATAATCCTTACCCGTAATAAATTAAATATTCGTTTCTAGATGGAGAGAAACTCGAGCAGAGTTCTGATGTGTGACCCGATGACTCTCTTTACTTAAAGTTTGTTTTATTTTTTTTCTCGAGGGTGGGAAGGTGAGATATTATTTTAATGGATTACATTTATCTTTTTTATTTTACTTCCTCCTCTCTCATTTTTCTTCCTCCACCTTTCTCTTAAAATCTAATTTTTTTCCCCTCTTAATTTCTTTTTTTCTGAAAAATCCTTACCCGTAATAATTTAAATATTCATTTCTAGATGGAGAGAGAGACTCGAGCAGAGTTCTGATGTGTGACCCGATGACTCTCTTTACTTAAATAAAGGATCAGTGACTACGGAGACACGAATCAGTATTTTCTTTTTTATACACGGTTAATACATTAGTAAATACTTTTTTATGAACGCTTTCCCCCCCCCCATTTTCAGTTTTTTTATTTCTTCCCGGAGGAGGGGAGATATTATTTTAATGGATTACATTTATCTATTTTTTATTTTACTTCCCCCTCTCGTCTTTTTCTTCCTCCACCTTTCTCTTAAAAATCTAAATTTTTTCTCTTATTTTCACCTCTTCACTTTTTCTCTTACTTTCCTCTCCTAATTTTTTCTCTTACTTTCCTCTCTTAATTTCTTTTTTCTGAAAAATCCTTACCCGTAATAATTTAAATATTCTTTTCTAGGTGGTGAGAGACTCGAGCATAGTTCTGATGTGTGACCCGATGACTCTCTTTACTTAAAATGACTACTGTAAAAGATCAGTGACTACGGAGATACGAGTAGGCATTTTCTTTTCCTTTTTACACGCGTTAATATATGAGAAATAAGGTTTTCTGAGAACTTTTTTCCTTTTTTAGCTCTTTTAGGTAAAAGTAATGAATGGTTTATGTGTAATAATCATATATCACATGTAAATTTAATATTTAGGGGATCTCTTTTTGTGATTTATCCTCCTTTGCGCCTGAATTTTCTTAATTGCAAACTGACCTTAATCAATTTATTTTCCCATCGCTTTCAGGTTCACTATTTTCTCTGGCGGGCAGAGATATTATTAATTATATCCTCGTGATGTAATTTTTTTTCCGGGTATGACTGCTTCTTGATGACGGATTATGAGATTACTCAACAAGTGTTTGAGCGGACATTGTACATAATTTCTTTAAAAAAATTTTTTTTTATTATATTTCCTAATCTTTCATTCGCCGCGTCTAAGATGAAAGGGGATCTAATTTGCAAATGTAACCGTCCTAATTAGCAGCGCACCCCTCGCCTGCTGATATATTAAAGTCAGCCGCGCCCGTATCCGGGAAGGTTCCTCAGGTGCTAATCACTTCAGCTTCTCATCTCTCTCTCTCTCTCTCTCTCTCTCTCTCTCTCTCTCATCCTCCTCGTCGTCTCATAATCACGTACAGGTGTGTGTTGTAGTGTGTGTAATCTTGCTGTGGCAACGTCATTAAGGGAGATAGAAAAGAATAATATAACATGAGCTAGCTGTTATAATTATCCCCCCTTCCCCTCTTTTCCCCCTTTCCCCCTCCCCCACTCCTCCATCACCGCTCTTCATCCCATTATATCCATTTCGTGTCGCGAAGTTGCCACGCCTGAAAGGAATACACGGGCTACACAACAACACGCGAACAAATTAAATTTAAACTAGATTAAGTTGATGTCTGGGTTGGCCGGAGAGAGAGAGAGAGAGGAATAAAAAAAAGATTAGCAGCAGCTGTGCCTTCTATATTCTTTACGGTGACGTTTCGTCCCCCCACTGCTACATGGATGAAACAAGCATCAGTTTTTGTTCTCTAAGAAACGGCAGTTTAAAATGATGGCTAGATAATTTCAGAAGGTAAGGGTGAAGGGAAAGAGTCAGAGATATTAGTAGAGAATCAATAGAAGAAGAAAGAGGAAACAAGTTTAAAAAATCGAAGGAAAAAATGAATTTATTCCACAGATAAATAATTTGAAGGGAAGGAGTCTGGCATATTAGTAGATAATCAATGGAAGGAGAAAGAGGAAACGAGTTTAAAAAATCGAAGGAAAAAAAGAAATTTATTCCACAGATAAATAATTTGAAGGGAAGGAGTCTGAGATATTAATAGATAATCAATGGAAGAAGAAAGAGGAAACGAGTTTAAAAAATCGAAGGAAAAAATGAATTTATTCCACAGATAAATAATTTGAAGGGAAGGAGTCTGAGATATTAATAGATAATCAATGGAAGAAGAAAGAGGAAACGAGTTTAAAAAATCGAAGGGATAAATAATTTAAAAGGAAGGGTCAGAGAGGTTATTAAAGATGAATCATTTATCAGTAGACAAAACAGTAAAGGTAAACGACTTTGGTGGAAAATACTAAATTAATAATGCAGAAGATAAATTTGAAGGAGCAAAAAAATGAGGACATAAATGGAAAGAGAGAGGGTACATTTGAACAAACCAAAAAAAGAAATGGGTTTATTACAGTTGTTAAGTCAAATGAAGTAAGTGGAGAAAACTCAAGATGGTTGACAGGGACACAAAAATGGAATAGGTAAAGCAAATTGTTAGGGAAGAGTGAGAGGAAGTGAGAAAGACAGATTAAAGGGATAGAAACGAAATGAAGAAAAGGAAACTGAACGAGGAAATAGATTGAATTAGGTTTAATAAAAAGTTGAGACAAATATTTCATACACGCTGAAAGGTGCAGAAACATTCATTGATAAGGTGAGACACTCAGAGAAAGGCAGTATAAATTTTAGGCAAGAAAAGGGAGAACCAAAAAGAGAGAAAATCCAAAATAAAAGATTTATATTTAATTACGAATTATACGATTAATATTAGTGAAAGTTAAACAGTGAAGTTCACATAGAAATGCAGAAGATTAGGAAGACTATGGCGCAGAGAGAGAAGAGTAAGAAAACAATAAAACACACACATACATAGGAAATAAATTGGTACATACTGAAATTTGAAACGGTCACGAGGAAGGTAGAGAAAAATAAATTCGTGGTACATAAGGTAAAACAATGCCAAATGGACTATAAATGTTTTGCGAAGAGAAAACAAAAAAAAATCATTAAGGGAAGAGAAATACATTGAGGTTTAACTATCTCGAGGTGCATAAAATAAACGCACTGATATTTGCAAAGATAAGTAAGAAGGTTGAAAACTCAATTTTTAATAAGTAGGTAAGGGGAGAAGGAAACAGAATGACGGTACTAATGGAAATTGATTCCTTGCGGTACACAATTTATAATTTATGCGTAGTGAAATTTGTAAAAGGTACAAGAAGAAGGTGAAAAGTGCTCAGTTGGTGTTAATGAAGGAGAATGTTAGAGAGAAAGACAGTAGCAAGGGAAGAAGATAAAGAAAAGTACTACAGAAAGGAAGAAACTATTCATTCACGCTTAAGGTACACAAATTAAGCGGAGCAAGGGAAGAAGAGAGAGAAAATGTTTCGTCTAAGACTACAACTTAAAAATATTTGAAAGTATACGAATAACGTCAAGTACACTCAATCGGTAATGTGAAAGATACAGGAGAGATAGGGATACAGAATAAATGGACGTATACAGCAGTAAAAATAAAAGAGGAAATGATTGAGATCTAATTACCTCAAACCAAAAATATTGGAGGTAAGTAATATGTAAAGGTGAATGAAGAAGATGAAGATCACTCATGTGGTAGTAATAAGGAAAGGGGATTCAATAAATACGTCACTTAATGACAATTCCCTTCAATAGCATACCAAGAGAGAAAGATAAAGAGTGTTTATATAGAAAGGTGAGCGAGAGGGAAAATTTTAAAAGAAGGTAAAATAACTTGGTTCTGATTTAATTACAACGAGGTGCATATTTTATACGCGGTTAAATGTGTAAAGGTAAACGTGAAAGCCGCAAGAAACTATCAACTCGTAACGCAAAAGGTAAGACAGAATTAGACGAAAAAGGAAATGGATTCCCGGAATGAATAATTTATGAGAAAAAAATTTGTTAAAGGTAAACGACGAATGTGGAAAACACTTAACTGGTAATTCGGAAAGTAAGGATGAGCGGGAGAAAGAAATAAGTAGGATTTAAATGGAGAGAGAGGATGGGGGGAAAGAAATGTAAAAACTAAAAAGAAATGTATTACTGCAGAATAGAGGAAGGAGACTGCGAGAGAAAGAGTGTATAAAGGGGAAGTAGGATGAAATGGAGAGAGGAGGGGGGGGAGAGAGTATAAATGGTTCATGGTTAGCGCCTGATCGTAAATATGCAATTTAACAGCTTTAATGTCAAGGTGAATTTTCTCTGTCACGCTGATAATAAAATTTAATGCTTGTTGTTGTTCTTATTGCCAATTGTCGATCGATCGCTCTCGCCGTGACAATCTATTAACCTCGTTCCTACTTCACCTTCCCCCCTCTCCTCTCACCTCTCTGACTCTCTCTCCCCTTTATCTTCCTCTCTTTCTAACCTGTCTTCTTATCAGAGGAAGGAAGCCTCAATCCACTACGTCATCTGTCGACGCAACCAGAGCAATGACGTCATCGTGTCAGGTGCATCATTTACATACAGTTATAAATGCTTGACAGCTTAATTTGTCTAAATAAAAAGAAAATGGTTCTAAGCACCTCTTTGTTACATCCATTTCTCCTTGGATTTTCTGGCGTTTAAATTAACTAAACCTTACGTATTTTTACCTTAATTCCTACATTTTACCTAAATTGCAGATTGGATATTCTGCTGTATAAAAATAAATTCATTCTAGAGATAAATAATTTGAAGGGAAAGAGTCAGAGATATTAGTAGAGAGTCAATGGAAGAAGAAAGACGAAACGAGTTTAAAAAATCGAAGGGAAAAAATAAATTCATTCCAGAGATAAATAATTTGAAGGGAAGGAGTCTGAGATATTAATAGATAATCAATGGAAGAAGAAAGAGAAAACGAGTTTAAAAAAATCGAAGGAAATAAAGGAATTAATTCCACAGATAAATAATTTGAAGGGAACGAGTCACAGAAGTTAGTAAAGAGTCAATGGAAGAAGAAAGAGGAAACGAATTTAAAAAATTTATTAACAGATAAATAATTTGAAAGGAATTAGTCTGAGATGATAATAGATGATCAATGGAAAAAGAAAGAGGAAACGAGTTTAAAAAATCGAAGGAAAAAAAGAAATTTCTTCCACAGATAAATAATTTGAAGGGAAGGAGTCAGAGAAGTTAGTAAAGAGTCAATGGAAGGAGAAAGAGGAGACGAGTTTAAAAAAGGGAAAGAAAAAAAGGAATTTATTCCACAGATAAATAATTTGAAGGGAAGGAGTCAGAGAGGTTAGTAAAGAGTCAATGGAAGAAGAAAGAGGAAACGAGTTTAAAAAATCGAAGGAAAAAAAGAAATTTATTACACAGATAAATGATTTGGAGCGAAGGAGTCTGAGATATTAATCGATAATTAATGAAAGAGGAAACTAGTTTAAAAAATCGAAGGGATAAATAATTTGAAGGGAAGGAGTCAGAGAGGTTAGTAAAGAGTCAATGGAAGAAGAAAGAGGAAACGAGTTTAAAAAATCGAAGGAAAAAAAGAAATTTATTCCACAGATATAAATGTGAAAGGAAGAAGTCTGAGATATTAATAGATAATCAATGGAAGAAAAAGAGGAAACGAGTTTAAAATATCGAAGGAAAAAAATAAATTCATTCAAAAGATGAATCATTTATCAGTAGACAAAACAGTAAAGGCAAACTACTTGGGTGGAAAATACTAAATTAGTAAAGCAGAAGATAAATTTGAAGGAGCACAAAAAAATGAGGACATAAATGGAAAGAGAGAGGGTACATTTGAACAAACCAAAAAGAAATGGGTTTATTACAGTGTTAAGTCGAATGAAGTAAGTGGAGAAAACTCAAAATGTATGACAGGGACACAAAAAAGTATAAAACTTTACGTTTTTTTATCCTTCTTCTCCTCGTTTCCCATAATTTTATCTTTGGATTTTCCGTGTTGAATTTAATTAAAACTTACGTACTTGTGCCTTTATTCCTTCTTTCCTTCCTAAATTTCTCTTTCTGCGTTTAAATTAATTAAACCTTACACGAATTTTTATCTTGTATTCCTCCCATTTCCCCCTAAATTTCTCCTTGGATTTTGTGCGATATAAATTAATTTAAACCTTAGGTTTTCGTAACCTTTTCCTCATTTTCTCCCTAAAATTCTCTTTATATTTTCTGTTGTTTAAATTAAATACACACTACGTATTTTTACATTTATTCCTCCTTTTCCCTAATTTCTTTTATGGATTTTCTGCCATTCGATTCAATTAAACCTTACTTATTTTTTACCCTTATTCCTCCTTGTTTCCCTAAATTTCCTTTGGATTTCCTGCCGATTAAATTAATTAAATCTTACGGTTGTTTACTTTATTCCTCCCTTTTTCTTTCTAATATCTAATTCAATTTACTGCAGTTTAAATTAGTTAAACTTTATGAATTTTATCCTTTGTTCCTCTCTTTTTCACTTAATTTTTCCTTGGATTTCGTGCCATACAAATTAATTTAGACCTTAAGTTTTTGTACCTTTTTCCCCTCATTTTCTCCACTAATTTCTTTTTATATTTTTCGCTGTTTAAATTAAGTATACTACAGGTACTTTTACCTTTATTCCTCCTTCTTTTCTCTAAATTTCTCTTTGGATATTCTGCCGTTCAAATTAATAAAGCCTAACAAATATTTTTGTCCTTATTTCTCCCTTCTCCCCGAACTTTCTTCTTGGATTTTCTTCCGTTTAAATTACCTAAACCTCTCGTGTTTCTTTTTTTACCTTAATCCTATCCTCCCTTTTTATTTAAATTTCTCCTTGTGTTTTCTACTGTTCAAATTCATTAAGTCATACGTATTTTTCCCTTTATTCCTCTATTTTTCTATACAACAAACTTACAATCATCCGTTCCCTTATTAACTAATCCAATCTTACCCTGGAGAATGGTAAAAAATATCGATACTAAAAATCTTTACATGCTGCGTCATACCCCTTTCCTTTCAACGTCAGTATTCCGTCAACATTTTTTTTTGACAAGGCGAAGATGGAAGAAGAAAAAAGGGACTAACCCCTTCCACTATTACTTCACATTGTTGTGAATGCTTAAAGAGAAGTATCTTTGGAATTTAAAGTTTTCCACCAACCTTTCTTCTTCTTCTTCTTCACCATTGACTCCTTTTCTCTGAAGATATTCACCCCTGAAGAAGAAGAAAAAACACTTTACATTAGGCTTGCATTATATATATATATATATATATATTTAAATAATACGTAAATCATTTAACATTTCCATTTCACAACCATTAAATTAAATAAATCAGATAGACTATGTTTCTATACAGTTGAATCGACGTTTCGTCTTCATTTTTGAAACATCCTCGGGAAATGTTAAATTTATAAATTTTGATGAAAAGAAGTTTCTAAATGTATAGAAATATAAAATTGATCGCTAGTTCTGATTCTTATATATTTGGCGTCATTTTATTTCATAAAAAATTAACATTACCTGAAGGAGTCTCTAATATGGTGACGAAACGTTGATTCAAATAAATTAAAACTTATTCTGTTTTCTGCCGTTATTTTATATAACATGCAATTAATATCAATAAAAGAACTAAGAAATATATTTTTAATTTTTCTGGATAAAAACATTATTTATAAGGTCAATCTATTAAGATGAATTTCTTCACTCTTTGAGGGGGGGAAAAAACATTTTCTTTTAAAGTATCTCAAAATATTTTTCTTCTTACTTCTGTAACATCCTCTTCCTCCTTCTTCTCTCCCTCTTTCTCTTTCTCTCTATCTCATATTAAGTGGATTAATCTAATTCATATTTTATCTTTTCAAAATTTGTTTACATTTACATATTCCTTTACATTTGTGTATTTAAAAATTACAATGTTTCCCCTTACGTTTTATTTTAACTTACGGTTTGTCAGTCTTATCTTCTTTTTCAATTTTTTCTTTCTCCTTCCCGTTTCACCAATATCTTTTCTCTTTTCTTCCGTGTTACCTTTTCCCCTTCCCCATTTCGATATATAGCTTTCTTCGGCAATTTTTCGTATTCTATTTATTCTGTCTCCTTTTATTACTATGGTTTTTCTAGTTTTTTTCTCACCTTTCTGTTTCGTTTTCATCTTTTGGCCGTCACTTTATGTTTCAATTTTTTTCCCCACTCTCATTTACCCATACATGTTTCTCATCCTATTTTTCTGTGCTCTTTTTATTGTGATCGTTCAGCCGTTTCTTAATTGTCCCTCTTCCTCAGTCCTTAAATATTTTTCTTAATCGTTTTTTTCCAGTTCCCTTCTCCTTTTACCTCAACGTTTATCATGTTTCTTTCCTCTTTTATATTTCCTTTCCTTCTTTTAGCCGTAACTTTATTTTCAGTTTTCCCCCACACCTACATTTTTTCACTCTCCTCTTTTCCTAATCTATTTTTTATTCTTTTACAGTAACAGCACGGTGTGCGGCAGTTCCCAGGTTCGATTCCCGGGTCCGGTCGACGACATTTTTCCCAATTCTTATCTGATAAATTTACTTTTATGGCCTTTGGCTTTGCTTCAATCCAAGCGTCTCTTGGAATTCTATGTTTCACGTTCATGCCATTTATCACTGTTTCAAAGTCTTCTCAACTGTATTAAGGAACATAGTTGTTAATGGGACGAAAAATAAATTTAATTAAAAAGTAAGTCCTTTTGTCATCCAATAGAATAAATATTTAGAATTTATAGGGATAGTCGTTTCGTAATTTAGTAAATATTACATGTAAAACTGCAAAAAAATAGTACTGAGAATAACATAAGTAGAACAAAGTTAACGACTGTTCCCATAGAAACAATTTTTTTTAAAATTCCACGACGTTTCGTCCTGACATGTACGACTTCTTCAGGTAAATATCTTAGTGTTGACGCAGTTTAAGAGGTTGCAAGGAAAGTAATGATAAATCGTGTTAATTTCTATTAATATTTACATTTTTTTCTCATTACATTTATTGTCATTTTGTCAATTGTACTGAATTATAAATGATTCCATTTCCCATTGGCTAAATACAATTATTCTCTATGGGAAGCATCATGGCTGCCCGCTGCGGGTATCAAGTATTTCAGAAGCGTCTTTATGTAATTAGTAACACGTTTCATATCGCTGTAAACTTCTTGTTTAGCTTTTCTCTCCTCATTCTGCTTCACCGCGCTATCAGATGTCGTGACACTCTCGTCGGCGTGACAAACGTGACGCCCCAGACTCGACGGCGATGATCGATCACGGCCACAGATCGATTATCAGTCTTACGCCTTTTCATAATGTATAATCGATTTGATTGGGGCGATTGAATTACGAGGTTTTTTAGGTATCGCATTTTAATAATTTTGGGGGGCGTCCATCTTTGAATGCAAATGCACGTCTCTCTTCTCCCTCTCTCTCCTCTTCACTTTCCTCTCTCCCATCTCTTTCCTTTCTCTCTCTTGTTTCTGTGCACTCTCTTACTTCTCTCTCTCTTGTCTCTCTCACTTCGCTCTCTCCTCTCTCTCTCTATTCACCCCATTCTCTCTCTTGTCTCCCTCTTGTCTCTGTCTACTCTTTGTCTTATCTCTCTGTCTCACTCAAGTCTCTTCTCTTTCTTTTTCTCCCTTCACACTTTCTTCTCTCTCTCTTCTCTCTCTCTTTTTCTCTCTGATCACCTCTCTCTCTTCTCTCTCTCTTTTTCTCTCTGATCACCTCTCTCTCTTCTCTCTCTCTCTCTCTTTTTCTCTCTTATCACCTCTCTCTCTTCTCTCTAACACATATCTATCTATGATAGATAGCGATCGCAAATGATCTATAGAGTCACGGGGCGGGGGGGGTGCGTCAAAGTCGGGGGTGCTCACCACACACACACACATCAGCGTGACCAGCTGGGGGAGGCGGGTCGGGGGGGATCCCATCTATTAAACATCCACACACAATATGAAGCTTATCACTCTTCCTCAGGGGTACTATTAATCAGAAAAGAACACAAAGAAAACACACAAAAAACGCGAGCGAGAGCGTCGGTACACTCGGACGGCACAGACTACACTACACCAATCTACACACACACTCTAATTGGATAGAGACGAGTGAGGGCGCGTACTATGCTTAAAAGCGATACGATAAGAAAACACTACGTGTAAAAATCCGGGTTGCGGCTTTGTATTGAGGGTGGTGCGTAGTGTGGTGGGGCGCGTCGAGGGTGGGCGAGAGGGTATAGGGGGGAGATATAACTAGATATTTTTTGTTTTGTAGGCAACACACACATTCACTATAATTCATAAAATAATAATCCACAGAGTCTCGACACAAATAACAAAAATAAAAAGTGCTGCGTGTGACTCTTCTATTATAGTATTTCTAAACGTTGATAGAGATGTTTTGAAATGTGATAAGAGATAGGGGAAGGTATGAGTAAAGTTACACAACAGAGGTGAATAGAGAGGGGGGAAATGAGATTATGGGAGCCATATATCACTATATCTATATACAGAGTTGAGAAGTATAGTGAAGGGAGGATATAGAAGGAAGAGAGGAGAGAAGAGTTGAGGAATGGAGTGTGTTTTTGGGGAGAGGGAAGGGGAAAGAGTTAGAGGGTAGGTGAGAGAGGGAGATGATTTTTAGGGAGAGAGGAAGAGAGAGGGGGAGAAAGGTGCGCGCGAGCGTGCGTGTGATAGTGAGGTAGATGTAGTGCGACTCCTCTTCTCTGTAAGGAACACACTCGAATAATCCATTTACTTTTTGACGAGTAAGGATTATGGGGAGTAGGGTGGTATTTAGTGAGTTTGGTTCTGGGAGGTTTTTTACGAGCGTGCTATAGTGTGTGAGAGAGAGACACATCTTAAGTATTTTTGTAAGTGATATTAGAGGATAATTTATATATTTGATAGGGAGTGAGTGATGAGTGACATTTTAGAGAGGAGTATTTTATAACTCTGTGAGATTTTTTTAGAAGTATAGGAGAGATAACAGTTGTAGAAATGAGTAGAGTGAGTAGTGAGGTGATGAGGGTTGGAGGATAGTGTGACATTCATTATACTTATTGTGCACCTTATATCTTTAGAAAGAGTCGATAGAGATCAGAGTTATGTCTCCTATCTATCTCATATCAGACTCTTTTTTGTTTCTCACAGTGCGAGTGTTATAGGTATAGATTGTTTGTGGATAGTAGGAAGATGAATTGAGATATACTACATGAGAGCATATGAGTGTTGTTGTTTTTGGTGTAGGTGAGTAGGGAGAGGTACATTACCGAGGAGTGTGTGATAGTAAGTGTCTCATGGGAGGGTGTGGTGTTTATGAAGGAGATTTGTTTGTCTCTTCCATATAGAGTCTAGTTGTTTGTGTTTATATCTTTGAGTGAAGAGTGTTTGTTGAGGGGAAGGATAATGATTCCAGAGATTTTAGGTAAGAGTTGTCTATAGAAGATATGAGGATATTAGGGGATAATAGAGGATGGGGGTAGAGATGAAGATTGTAGTTGAGATAGAGGGGGAGGGAGATGGGGGGGGGAAGTAGGTTTGTGTGTTTTCTCTTGTTGTTGTATATTATGAAATTGATGTGGTGTGGGTTGGGGGTGTTGGTGGTGTGGATGGTTGTATGGTTGGGGGTATGTGAAGATGAGGTGTGAGTGATATTGACACTATCTCTATTAATTTTTTTTTTCTCTATATATATCTCTACTTTATTATCACCATACTCTCATAGTGAGGGTGGGATATAGGTTGGGGACCCGAGCGTCGTGTGAGAGTAGGTATTTTGTAAAATTGGGTTGGGAGGGATGGGGGGGGGTGAGAGAGATAGGTGAGTGGGGATGATTTATGGAGAGAATTTGGGATTTGGGGGTTTTTTTTTGTTTTTATGTGTTTTTGGTAGTTATTTGAGTTTTTTTATTTGTTTGAGGTTGTTTGGTAGTTATTAGGTTGAGGAGTGAGGTTGGAAGTAATTTATGAGGTTGTAGTGGAGTGATGTGTGGTTTTTTTTATTACTTGTACAGTTTTTTATTCTGGGTTTCATGTGCAGTTTATGTCTTGTTTGGTTGTTTGTGTTTTACTTTATTTGTGTTGGTTGTTATTTGTGTTAGTTGTTTGGTTTTATTTGTTTTTGTAATTGTATTAAAATAATAGTACTGTATGTAATGTTTAATTTGGTAGTTGTTTGTTATATTTTGTGGGTAATTTTTAGTTGTGTTTGGGTGTTCTATGTTGTGTGTTGATTTATGGTGTGTGTTGGGAGGGTTGTGTGAGAGTGTAGGAGAGGTTGGAGAGTGTGTTTGTGAGTAATTTTTATTGGGGGGGTGTGATAGTTATATAGATATAATGTTGTTATTTTTTTAGTTTTTGTGAGAGGGTTGATGTATTGGTTTGCTGATTTGATGGTTTTGTTTTTTGTTTGTTTTTATTTATATATACCTAGATTTTGTGTTATTTTTTGATCATGTAGAGAGTATTTTAGTTGTAGGTTATTGATTTGTTGTTGTATCTATATGTATGATTGGTTTATTCGTTTAATGATGGTATTGACATTATATTCATTAGAAATTCACCTGGGGTTGGTGGTTTTGGTTTTTGTTTTGGTGTTGGTGTTGTGTTGAGAGGTTTGTGGATGGGTGTTTGATATTATTTTATATAGGTTTGTGTTGAATTGGGTTTTTTATTGTGTTAGTGGTTATGGAAGGAGAGATGATTATTAAATGTGGGGAGAGTGGAAAAATAGAGGGTTTAGGGAGAGGAGGGGTTGAGTTAATAATGAGATGGGATATGGAAAGTGGTTATTTATGGGATTTAGGTGGAAAAGGAGAAAGGGGAGTAGTGGAGTGAAGGTAATAGAAAATGAGGGGAGGTATAATATTATATATATATATATATATGAAATGATTTTTTGTGGGTATTTAAAAGGAGATTTTAGAAGTGGGTTAAGTGAAAGGATAGTTGATTATAAGAATGTTGGGTAAGTTTAAAAATAGAATGGTGTATATTGATAGTGGAGTTTATTTAAACATCCATAATATAAGTCCATAATGCTCATAATTTAAATTTATATTTTTTCCTTTTCCCCAACTCCTATTGTCAACGTTTCGCACCCATAAAACGCCACGCTCAATACGAACCATTTTTTTTAGCAACGATTACCTAATATTTTCACACTTATATTACTCGTAAGTAAATCCCTCTTTTTTTTCGCGAAATCCTTCCTCGCTATCCTGTGGCTATCCTACTCTAGTTATTACGCTGCTTCCCAAGTTTCAAAATTTAAGTAGTTTCCTAGCCCAAAAGGACAGGAGTTACATGGAAGGTGGACTTAAAATATTTTCCCGTCGTAGTCTTCTTCTCCAGCTGACGGACGGAAGATTAAAGAGAATTGAGGATAGATGATAGGAAAAATATAAGTGCAATACACATAAACTTTACAGAAGGAGGGAGGCAGAAAGTAGTCAGAATTGAAGGGGGAAAGAAAATAAAGCAAAAATCAAGAAAGGAGTTAAGGCAAGGATGCAGTAGTCTGTCGCCCCATGCTTTCCAACCTGTGTATATATATTAATATATATAGAACAGGCGATGAAGAAAATTAAAACAGAATATGGGAAAGGAATCATACTGTAAGGAGAAGAAATCACAAACCCCCTCGTGCCTTAAAACGTGGTCTATTAATCTATCCCTTCTCTTAGTCAACGTTCTGCATATTGTCCGCTCTTCCCCCTATTCTCGTTAGAACTTCCTCGTTTGTGATTCTATCCACTCATCCATCTCATTCTCCTACAGCACCACATTTCAAAGGCTTCTATTCTTTTCCTTTCCCCCAACTCCTATCGTCCACGTTTCGCACCCATATAACGCCACGCTCCATACCAACATTTTTAGCAACGATTTCCTAATATTCACACTTATTTTACCCGTACGTAAATTCCTTTTTTTTTCGCGAACGCCTTCCTTGCCTGTGCTATCCTACTCTTTATGTCTACTATACTTCTACCATCCCTAGTTATTACGCTTCCCAAGTAGCAGAATTCCTTAACTTCCGTCAAAATATCCCTTCCCAATCTAACAGCCTTTGTTATTCCACTGTTTCTCATACTACACTCCATTACCTTGGTTTTGCCTCTATTAATCCTCATATTGAACTCTTTCTCCAGGACTACGTTCATGCCATTTATTATGGTTTCCAAGTCTTCTTCTGATTCTCCTAATACGGCAAAGCGGAAGGTTTTTTTATTTCTTCGCCTTGCAGTATGATTCCTTTTCCATATTCCGTTTTAACATTCTTCATCGCCTGTTCTATATATTAAACAGCATGGGCGACAGACTACTTGATCATCCTTGTCTTACTCCTTTCTTGATTACGGCTCTTTCTTTTCTTGGTCTTCTATTCTAATTACTGCTGCCTGTTTTCTGTAGAGGTTATGAATAACTCTTCTTTCTGGATATTTTATTCCTGTCCTCCTCAAAATCCTTAGTATTAGTTTATCCCAGTTTACTTTATCCAAGACCTTTTTCTAAATCTTCAAATTCCATGAAAGTAGACCTGTTTTGGTCTGCTGCTCATCTTCTGTAGAGGTTATATATTACCCTTTTAATGAAGGCGGATGATTTTTGGCTCCTACATGTTGCTGTATGTTGCAAACCCCCAAAAACTTCCCCGTTAAGGATTCAATTAAGAGAACAGAAAAGTTCCCAGAACGTTGGGAGTAGACTTCTATTATTTTTGGGAAAGGGGTAAAAATTTGTAATTCTTCTCTACTTCTCACTTTTGTCCATTCACTGTATTTAATTTATATTTTATTTTTTTTGAAAATACGAAATTCCCCGTTCATCGAGCCCAATAAAGGAGTGGAAATAGAGACGTGAGAGAGTTAGAGTTGTAACGTTGATGGAACGACAAAATACCGCACAAGTTTAAAGATAAGGAGGACACTCCATTTAAAATAAAAAGGGAATGAGAAGATTGATTATCAACGGCCGTATTTTCTCATGTGTGTATGAGAGAGTGAGAGAGACATAAACAGAGAGAGAGAGACGGAGAGGGAGAGAAAGAAAAAAAGAAAGATTTACGACTCAAGAATATTCAAACAGCAACACCAACCACTCAGATAGGATAGAAAAGAGACAACGCAGCCGAGCATTAAGAAACAAGGACGCAGACTCGTACATCATGAGAGGACCGGCAATGCATCAACATTAAGCGGGGACGAATGAAGAGAGAGAGGGAGAGAGAAAAAGACTGCACGGAGGGAAGGAGAGAAATAGAGAGAGAGAGAGAGACAGAGATGAGTTTAAAAGAAAGACGTGGAGACAAGACAGTGTGAATTTTTTCTTTTTCTTTAGAACATTGGACTACGCCCAAGGAAAACCAGAAAGACGGCAAGGGAAAGGGAACTAAAATAAATAAGAAAAAAAGGGCACCCGCTAAATTTTGAAAACAAATTTGAATTTTACTACGGTGGATTTGGACACAAGGACGCAGGCAGACTGGTACGTCATTAGAGGACCGGCAACATTAAAAGGACACGAATGAAGAGAGAAAGAGAGAAAAAAAGATTAGACGGAGGAAAGGGGAGAGAAACAGAGAGAGAAAGAGGAATAGAGAAGGGAGTTTAAAAGAAAGACGTGGACACAAGACATTGTGGACTACTTTTTTTCCTTTAGAACATTGGACAACGCCCAAGTAAAACCAGAAAGGAGACAACGGAAAGACAACTAAAATAAAAATAAAAACAAATACTCGAGCAAATTTTCAAACAATTCTGAATTTTACTAGGGTGGATTTTTCTCCTCCCTCCCCAAGTAAACTGTATAACAGTAAGTTTCCTCCTCCTCCTCCTCCTCACCCACCCCCTTTAGGTGTCTCAAAGGGTTGCTGCAACTGGACCCTATTTTTTTTAAAAAAAATTAAAATCAATTTTCATGTCATTTGTGACGTCACTACTGTAGTGGGATCAAATATTCAATTACTCCCCGCGTAATAAATGACGTCACGAAGATGGGCGAGGGGTGGGGGTGTGTTTCTTCTTTCACTGCCACAGAAAACCGAAAAGACTACTCAGTAAATGAATTTTTTATAAAAAAATAATTCTCCCTCCTGTTGTTGATTAGAAAAAACTCGCGCGTCCCGTGCAGGGATGTGACGTCACTACTGATATTTACTTATACTAAAATGTTACATTATTGATTTATTGTCCAGGAAAAGGACAACGTTTGTGCTTTTTTCATTACGGGAAATCTATTTATTCTAATTTTTTTTACATAATTTCGGTAAACTGAAAAAAAGAAGGAAGGTGTAACATTTGCTTCGGGACAATTTTAATTAAAATGTTTAATTTTAAATTAAGAAATTATTACTATTTTTTTCTTCAGAAAAATGTGTCTTTCAAAGCTTAATGATTTCTGGTACAAAAAAACATTGTATGCGTAACAAATATTAAGATTTTGACTTCATTCTTCTTGAACATTAACTACATGCTAATATCTTCAAAATAAAGTATTATTTTTCTAATCGCATGACCAAGGTGATGGAGTGTAGTGTGGGAAACAGTGGAATAACAAAGGCTGTTAGATTAGGAAGGGATATTTTGACGGAAGTTAAGGAATTCTGCTACTTGGGAAGCGTAATAACTAGAGTAGGATAGCACAGGATAGCAAGGAAGAAGGATTTACTTACGGCTAATATAAGAGTGAATATTAGGAAATCATTGCTTAAAATGTTGGTATGGAGCGAGGCGTTATATGGGGTGCGAAACGTGGACGATAGGAGTTGGGGAAAGGAAAAGAATAGAAGCTTTTGAAATGTGGTGCTGTAGGCGAATGAGATGGGTGGATAGAATCACAAACGAGGAAGTTGTGAACAGAAGAAGGAAAAACGAACAATATGAAGGACTTTAGAAAAGAGAAGGGATAGATTAATAGGCCACGTTTTAAGACACGAGGGTCTTGTAAAATTATCATTAGAGGGAAGTGTGTGTTAGGGTAATAACAGAAGATGGAGGCCAAGGATGGAATCCGCTAAGCAGTTTAGGGTGGATGTGGGTTGTTCTAGTTATGAGAAAATGAAAAGGCTTGCGCAAGATAGGTTAGCATGGAGGGTTTTCATCAAACCAGTCTTAGGACTGAATACCACAACAACAACAATTGTTTAAGTAGTTTAGGTGAAATAAAATTTTCAAATTGCCGAAAATTGCCAAATTTTAGGTAACCGTATGAAAGAAGCTCTTGGTAAGATAAAAATTATTTTCTCCGCACAGTTTTATTCAGTTCAAAAAAAATAATACTGACAATTGATAGCAATGTTTAGCCTTACATACGTATGTAAAAAAGATGTAACGCAAGGAACATTTTGAAAAATTGCCAAATTTTTGAAAATAATTTTTCTAACCATCTCAACAATGAAACAAGTTTACAAAAAAAACATAGTTTTGTTCATTGCTACACATCACATATATGCGTTGGTAACACACACACACACACGTGTAAAAAATTTTTTCTGTGCTCAACAGCAATTTATTTACAGGAATTTTTGAAAAAAATTTTCAGTCCCCATCCATCCCGCGTGTCTCTTAAGACGGGTGACGAATTTCCTGTGGGTGGTGGGGGGGAGGGGGGTCCGCGCAGCATTCCCTTCTCCGTGCCTCTGCGCAAGTTGTAGCAGAGTCAGTTTGGGGAATCCAATGGGATCAGATTATTATTATTATTATTGAACCCATTAGTCCTCGGTTGATACTTCAAATATAATATTAAAAGAAATATAAAAAATTTTAAAATGAAGAATTGAAGGACGAGAAGAGGGAAGATAAAATTGAATCTTCAATTTTCCAGTCGTGCAGAGACCACCTCTCACCGTACACTCGTCTGAGGGGGATGGTTTGTTTCAATGTCCGCTTGTAATCTTTCAAGTCCGACAGCAAGTAGTTTTGACCATCTCTGTAAGAGCAGCTTTCGTGTTCTCTCTCAACACTCTCTTTGTTTTTTATTTGGTGTGTGACACCGGTTCACATGTTAAGAAGTAAAGCACGTCCCCTTCAGCTCCTGCTGTTTGGGTGGTTTCTCTCTCTCGCAAAGTCTTGGCTGATTGAAGCTGACGAAGCGTGACGGAGTTGCCCGAAGAGATCGTCGGCTCTGTTCGGCTCTTTTCGGCTCTGTTCGGGTCCAGTGCTTTACCGAGTTCCCTTCCTCCGTGTCGCCGCCATATTTTTGTTGAACGTGGATTTGAGGATGTCCTGCGCGGCTGTGCTTATGCTTACCTTCCCCTTTCCTCCCTGTCCCCCCCACCCCCCTACACAACTTTTCCCCCTTTCGGGACGCTTGATGTTTATTGAAGCTAACCATCCGCGGTCTCGTCAAGAGTTACCGAGGCGTGTAACGTGAGATTCGTTGCCCTTACAGACTCAATCGCCTACTCACGCTTCAGAGCTCTCGGGTTACCGTTACACACGTCTCCCTGGACCGCAGATTTAATACTGTATAAATAGAGGGGGGATAATACATAACCTATATAGAAAGAAGACAGGGATTAGAATAGAAGACCAAGAAAAGAAAGGAGTAGGACAAGGATGCAGTCCGTCGTCCATGTTGTTTAACTTACACATAGAACGGGCGATGAAGAAAGTTTAAAAGGGAATATAGAAAAAGGAATCATACTGAAAGGAGAAGAAATAAAAAACATTACGCTTTACCGACGATATTGTAGTATTGGGGGAGTCAGAAGAATACTGGGAAACCATATATAAGTATATAAGACAAGTTAAGAAAAAAATACAAATCAACGTTCATGGCATATGTGGATTTAAAAAAAAGGGTTTGATAACGTAAACTGAAACACGCTATTAAGGATTTTGAAGAAAACAAGATTAAAATATAGAGAAAGAAGGCTCATACATAAACTCTACAGAAGGCAGTCAGCAGTAATTACAATTGAAGGTCAAGAAAAGTAAGCAGAAATCAAGAAAGGATCAAGACAAGGATGATGCAGCAGTCTGTCGCCAATGCTGTTTAACTCATATATAGAACAGGTGATTAGGAATGTTAAAACGGAATATGGAAAAGGAATCATACTGCAAGGAGGAGAAATAAAAAACATTTACGTTTTGCCGACGATATTGTAGTATTAGGGGAGTCAGAAGAAGACTTGGAAACCATAATAAATGGCATGAACGTGGTCCTGGAGAAAGAGTTCAATATGAGGATTAATAGAGGGAAAACCAAGGTAATGGAGTGTAGTATGGGAAACAGTGGAATAACAAAGGCTGTTAGATTGGGAAGGGATATTTTGACGGAAGTTAAGGAATTCTGCTACTTGAGAAGCGTAATAACTAGGGATGGTAGAAGTATAGTAGACATAAAGAGTAGGATAGCACAGGATAGCAAGGAAGGCGTTCGCGAAAAAGAGGAATTTACGTACGGGTAATATAAGTGTGAATATTAGGAAATCGTTGCTAAAAATGTTGGTATGGAGCGTGGCGTTATATGGGGTGCGAAACGTGGACGATAGGAGTTGGGGGAAAGGAAAAGAATAGAAGCCTTTGAAATGTGGTGCTGTAGGAGAATGAGATGGATGAGTGGATAGAATCACAAACGAGGAAGTTCTAAAGAGGATAGGGGAATAGCGTGACAATATGGTGAACGTTGACTAAGAGAAGGGATAGACTAATAGACCACCTTTTAAGGCACCATGGGGTTTGATTTCTTCTCCTTTCTGTATGATTCTTTTTCCATATCCTTTTTTTAATTTTCCTTCATCGACTGTTCCATATATTAATATATATATATAGGTTGGAAGGCATGGGGCGACAGACTACTGCATCCTTGCCTTACTCCTTTCTTGATTTTTGCTTTATTTTCTTTCCCCACCTTCAATTCTGACTACTTACTGCCCGCCTCCCTTCTGTAGAGTTTATGCAGAGTATCGCACGTATATTTCCTATCATCTATCCTGAATTCTCTTTATCTTCCGTCGGTCAGCTTGGAGAAGAGACTTCGGCGAAAATATCTTAAGTGCACCTTCCATCTAACTCGTGTCCTTTGGGCTAGGAAACTTAAATTTGAACATCTTTTTTATTTTTCGTTTCAGCCGCGAACAACACTTTACATGGTGGCAGCGGTTGGGATTGATTTCAATAATTAGATTTGATAAAAAAACTTAAGTTCTAGCAGAGAAATGATTTGACCCTGTGTCCTGTAGAAAATGGAATTTTGGTTGTTTCATAAAATAACCCTTTTAAAGGACGACGAGAAGGTTGTTGTGAATAATGGACGACGGCCATCGCTGAGCGTGTTCAGATACGGCTGCGTGTAGTAGTAACCCACTTTACACGCCCTAAAACGTACGTGCTTCGCGTCACGGATTCCTCCTCGTCCTGTGTGTGTGTCTCTCGTCTCTGGAAAGTCGTCGCGAGTGTTTCCCAACAGTTACAGCTTCTCCTCCTCCTCCTAATCCTTATCAGTTCCTCACTACCGTGAACCTCTCCGGACTGTGAGCGACATAACTATCAGACTTTACGAATGCCGGACTTCGTGCGGGAAACCGGTTTTCTTATCCTTCTTCTTCTTCTTCCTCTTCCCCCTTTTCTTTTTTCAGCAAGGGGCCACGCACTCGTAACACACACACACACACGCATATATATAAGGAAGAAAGAGATTCCGACCAGCAGCAGCAGGTGCCATTTTATATGCCCGGGTAATTCCTTCGCAAAAGGCGAAAACTAAAAAACGAAAAATAGGGTTCCCACTAGCAGTAAAAAAAAGCCCCCGTTAACAATTCAACACCATTAAATTATATATTTTTATTATTATCTCACGGTTATTTTTTTTTAACTGAAAAAGTAGTTTATGACCAATGACAGAGTTGTTTATTCCTAATAAAAATTTCAGGTTAATGTATTTTTTTTATTTTTTACCTTTTAATCTTTGCCCCTGACCGTTGCAGCAGCAGCAGCAACATGAGGAGGTCCGGTAATGGTGGACGAAACGTTTTCAAATTAAATTATTCCATTTCCGACTTTTGGCCGTTCATTCTGTTTTGTTTACAATATTTAGCAAGATCAATTTATTTTATTTATTTATTTTATCCTTCCTCAAGCAAAATTTCCAAATTAAATTACTCAATTTCGGATTTCTGTCCATTCTTTCTGTTTTATTTATAATATTTAGCCAGGTTAAATTTATTTATTTATTTTATCCTTCTTCAAGAAACGTTTTCAAATTAAATTACTCCATTTCCGACTTATGGCCGTTCGTTCTGTTTTGAATACAATATTTAGCAAGATCAATTTATTTTATTTATTTATTTACTTTTACATTCCTCAAGAAACGTTTTCAAATTTAATTACTCAATTTCGGACTTCTGTCCATTCTTTCTGTTTTATTTATAATGTAATTATCCAGAATAAATTTATTTATTTTTTCCTTCCTCAAGCAAAAATTTTCAAATTAAATTACTCAATTTAGGATTTCTGTCCATTCTTTCTGTTTTATTTATAATATTTAGCCAGGTTAAATTTATTTATTTTATCCTTCTTCAAGAAACGTTTTCAAATTAAATTACTCAATTTCGGACTTCTTTCCATTCTTTCTGTTTTATTTATAATATAATTATCCAGAATAAATTTATTTATTTTTTCCTTCCTCAAGCAAAATTTTCAAATTAAATTACTCAATTTCGGACTTCTTTCCATTCTTTCTGTTTTATTTATAATATTTAGCTAGATTATTATTTTTTATTTATTTATTTATTTTACCTTCCCCAATAAATTTTATCAAATTAAATTACTCCATTTCCGAATTCTGGCCGTACTTTCTGTTTTATTTATAACATTTAGGTAGAGTAATTTTATTTATTTTTATCCTCCTCAAGAAACGTTTTCAAATTAAATTACACCATTTCTGACTTCTGTTTTATTTATAATATTCAGCTCGATTAATTTGATTTATTTATTTTTTCCTTCCTCTATAAATTTTGTCAAGTTAAATTACTCCATTTCGTAATTCTGGCCGATGTTTCTGTTTTATTAATAATATTTAGCCAGATTAATCTAATTTCTTTATTTTTACCATCCTCAGTAAATGATGTCAAATTAAATTACTCCATTTCCGACTTCTGGCCGTACTTTCTGTTTTATTTATAATATTTAGCCTGATTAATTTTATTTCTTTATTTTTATATATTTTTGCCTTCGTCAAGGTTAACTTGAAAAAACCTATAACACTAAAATTATTTCACCCCTCGTTGTATTTTTAATTTACTCCAGTAAGTCCTCTGATGGTTATATTTTCCAGTATTGGTTTACAGTCTGTTACCTGATTTTTTTATTTGACAACTTGATGATGGTACAAATTGGTACCGAAACGTTGCTTTGTTATTTTAAACTGACTGTAATTGGCCTTAAAAAGTATATTGTATCAGCCTCTTTGTCAGATTTTTTAAAGTCAAATTTGAAATATTACAACGTTTCGTCTCTCATTTGAGACTTTTTCAGGTAAAAATTTAGCTGTACACACACACGGAACCTAATTCCATTAGTCGTTCGACCTAAATGTTGGCCGAAGGAGTCATGGAGTGAAGTTCCGTGTGCACGCCAAAGCTTTTACCTGAAGAAGTCTCAAATTAGAGTCGAAACGTAATATTTCAATTAAAATAAATGACAAAGTGTCTGACGTAGCTCATTCATTATATATTTAATTCTCAGGTAAACTATATTTAATTTTATTTTATTTCCGTTATTAATATCATTTGCGGATCGACTGAGGAGACAAATTATTTTCCAAAAGTTATTTAACGATATATTTTCTTCTCTCATTTAGAAATTGCCTGATTTGTATGTTTCCTCATTAATTTATTTATTGTTAGTTAATTTCCATTTTCTTCTGCTTGTATTATGCGCCTTTTTCTCGTTTCTGTGTAAATACTTTTCTTTCCTCCGTCTCTCGTTCCAACAATAATTATTAAATAATGCTTCTTCAACAATTTTTGTGAAAATTTTGTAAACATTCTTTTACGTGTAATATTTTTTTTGGGCCTGATTTTTCTTTCTTTCTTCCTGATTGGTGTGTTATTTCGTACATTAATAAATGTCTGAAATGGTGACTAGGTTATTTATTACCGAATTACATGATTAATTCTTGTATAGTATTTTCCAGTTCTTTACTTTTTTGATTCAGTGTCGTTTCTCCTTTATGATTAAAATTTTTTTAATCAACGTTAGTCATGAATTTTTTTTGTCCAATTATTATCATCTTTTTTGTTTCTGTTGGGTCCTTTCTCCATCATTACAAAATTCTCTCATTTGTCTGTTCCTTCATACCATAATAATTCTTGTTGCCTTTGACATCTGCACTGGTTTTTGTGTGTCGTTTAACCGTCATTTAAAAATTAATTTCTTTGAACATTCCTTTCTTCAATTAATAATTATTATTTCATTTTCTTCGCAGTATGATTCTTTTTTTTCCGTTTTAACTTTCTTCAGCGCCTGTCCTTTATAAACAGACTGCAGCATTTTCTTGATTTCCTGGTTTCTTTTCTTGATTTTCATTTCTAATTACTAGTGTCTGTCTTCTGTAGAGGTTGTGGACAAGCCTTCATTTTCGATATTTTATTCCTGTTCTCTTCAAAATCCTTAATAGTGTCTTCCAGCTCAGTTTATTAAAGTCTTTTTTTTTCTAAATCTACAAATGCCATGAACGTAGACCGGTTTTTTTTCTTATCCTGTCGTCAAAAATTAGTCGCAATGTCAAAATTGTCTTTCTCTTTTTCCTACATTCGTCCTAAAACCAAACTGATCTTAATGAACGTAGACTTTCCCTGTCAATTTCTTCCGCCGTCTTCAGACTAAGGACGGCGGAATAAAATGGCCACAGAAACGTTGTTGTGGTTTTAAAAGTCTGACCCGGTTGGTTAACCGTGAAGATTTCACCCGAACTGATCTTATTTGACGTTCCATCATCCTATATACTATTTTCGTTTTATCAACCCTTGGCTGCCTTGCTCTACCTTCCTTATTCTCCCTTTCCAATTCCCTTCCTCTGCAATTAAAGGGGAGTTGCCTGTTTCACGTTCCATCATCCTATATACTATTTTCGTTTTATCAACCCTTGGCTGCCTTGCTCTACCTTCCTTATTCTCCCTTTCCAATTCCCTTCCTCTGCAATTAAAGGGGAGTTGCCTGTTTCACGTTCCATCATCCTATATACTATTTTCGTTTTATCAACCCTTGGCTGCCTTTCTCTACCTTCTTTATTCTCCCCTTCCAATTCCCTTCCTGTGCTATTAAAGGGGAGTTGCCTGTTTCACGTTCCATCATCCTATATACTATTTTCGTTTTATCAACCCTTGGCTGCCTTGCTCTACCTTCCTTATTCTCCCTTTCCAATTCCCTTCCTGTGCTATTAAAGGGGAGTTGCCTGTTTCACGTTCCATCATCCTATATACTATTTTCGTTTTATCAACCCTTGGCTGCATTTCTCTACCTTCCTTATTCTCCCTTTCCAATTCCCTTCCTCTGCTATTAAAGGGGAGTTGCCTGTTTCACGTTCCATCATCCTATATACTATTTTCGTTTTATCAACCCTTGGCTGCCTTGCTCTACCTTCCTTATTCTCCCTTTCCAATTCCTTTCCTCTGCTATTGAAGGGGAGTTGCCTGTTTCTCGTTCCATCATCCTATATACTATTTTCGTTTTATCAACAGGAATGAACAAGGTATGAAATGAGTTGCATTCAACAAGGAAATTATAATTATTTTTTTAATAAAAAAAGGTGATAAAATAATTAAGACCTCCGCACGTAAAAATTACGTTGTGTGGGAAAATAAAGGAAAATATAACTATAGTAAAATGACCCCGAAAATTAAAACACTTGAAGAAGGATTTGTGAGGTCGGACGAGTGTAACGTGAACCGTCGTCGCGTGCGGTCATCCAGAGAGAGACACACATTTTTATGAGGATTACGTGAGAGACGTACAGAATATCCACCGTTTTCTTTTTTTCTTCCTCTTCTTGCCTCCAGTTTCCCCTCTTCATCAGAGGAATGCCAGGGGTAATGTACAAGGCTGTTCTGAATTTTTCCGCGAACAACGAGTCGTGTTTTCCTCCTCTAAGTATCCCCCCCTCCTTTTTCTCCCTAAAAAAATATGTTACAATTAATTACGTAACAGTCGTTATCTTATAGCTTTCTCGTCCTGCCGGTGCACCTGCCTCCTTGTAAATCCTTTGATCTCCTCTACAAGTTGAACTACTCTGCTGAGGATGGATTCCTGTGCAACGGCGACGACCAAAAAGTGTGTTTAAAATACTCTGGGAAATTGGTATTTTTTTCATCCGAGGCGTATAAAATGTTTTAGAGGTCGTTCCGGCAGTTGCGTTTTTCCCACGTGAATATTTTAATCTTTTTTCATTTAAAAAAAAGGTAGGAGAAAAAAAAAGGGAGATGAAAAAGATTTGCCAAGTGGATTCGTCTACCGACAAATGAAGAGAAGAAGGAGAAGGAGGAGGAGCTGTGACTCGTCAGGTGCTGAGGTGATGGATGTCCTGGGGAATGAGGACTAACAAGGGCGCATTCCTCATCATCCGAAAAGACTGAGCGGCTGAAGCGGTTCTTCCGTCTCTCTCTCTCTCTCTCTCTCTCTCTCTCTCTCTCTCTCTCTCTCTCTCTGTCCCTCTCTGTTTCTGTGTCTGTCTCTGTTCCCTCTATCTCTCTCTGTCCCTCTCCGTCCTCTGTCTTCTTGTATCCTCTGTCTCTCTCTCTCTGTCCCTCTCTCTGTCCCTCTCTGTCTCTCTCTGTCCCTCTCTGTCTCTCTCTGTTCCCCTATGTCCCTTTCCGTCACTCTGAACCTCTATCTCTCTTTGTCCCTCTCTGTCTCTGATCCTGTCTCTCTCCGCCTCTCTGTGTTGCTCTGATTTGTCTCCCTCTGTTCCTCTCTGTCCCTTTCCGTCTCTCTTATCCTTTGTCTCTCTGTTCCTCTCTTTCTCTCTGTCCTCTGTCTTCTTGTATCCTCTGTCTCTCTCTATCCATCTCTGTCTCTCTCTGTCCCCCTCTGTTTCAGTGTCTTTCTCTGTTCCCTCTATCTCTCTCTGTCCCTCTCTGTTTCTGTGTCTTTCTCTGTTCTCTCTCTGTCTCTCTCTGTGTCCCTCTCTGTCTCTCTCTGTTCCCCTATGTCCCTTTCCGTCACTCTGAACCTCTATCTCTCTTTGTCCCTCTCTGTCTCTCTGATCCTGTCTCTCTCCGCCTCTCCTCTGTTTCTCTGATTTGTCTCCCTCTGTTCCTCTCTGTCCCTTTCCGTCTCTCTGATCCTTTGTCTCTCTGATCCTGTCTCTCTCCGCCTCTCCTCTGTTTCTCTGATTTGTCTCCCTCTGTTCCTCTCTGTCCCTTTCCGTCTCTCTGATCCTTTGTCTCTCTGTCCTCTGTCTTTCTCTCCGTCTAGTAACGGAATAATATAAAGATAAAAAAAGACTGCGTGGGGACTTCAAAAAATTTGTAAATCTATTTATGAAAAAAAACCTTTCACTTGTTATGGAAATTAATTAAGGTAAAGAGATATGTAAGAGAGAATTGGTTTACAAAACATGATAAATTAGACGAAAGAAAATAAAATGTCTGACATTATAGGGAAATTAAAAACAATTGCTAGAAGAAATTAGAAGTAAAAATATCATAAAGGGTACAGTAATCCCATTTGAAGCTTCTTTTTCGGGTAACAGGCTACATGAGGGCGAATCCAAATAATAGCATAGGAAACGAATTCAAAAATGTGGGGGGGGGGTGAAAAGTAGAGTAAAGATGCTAAAAGTTCACTAGATTATTTTCGTGTGGGTGATCCTGAAACAGCCAGGATACGAAATAAAATTGTAAAGGGAGGATGTGGAAAGGTAGACCAAAAGTAGGAAAGGGTTGACTAGGGGCCCCAGGCTATAGTTTGAGGATCCTATCGTCGCGATGATTGACCTAATGGGGATGCAGGGAAAACCCTTGAAAACCTGCATCAGGTTAGTTGGGTCAATGACGGGAGATGAGTTTGACAACAATCAATCGTAGGAGCGAAATCATACTGAGTGAGAATGATTCCAAGGAGAAAAAAAATCAAACCCAAAGAGAGAAAAGGAAATGAATACTAGCGTTATATGATTGTTACGCAGTGAATGAAAATTTGTAAACGATAAAGGAAGAAGGTGAAATACTCGCCATTAATTAGGCAGAAGGCGAAGTACTATAAGACAGATAGAGAAAGAGAGTACGATTGGGAGGAGAAAGAGAGAAAAGTAAAATACAACGGGAAAAGTAATTTATTACTCCAAGTTAAAAATTTGTACGTAGTAAAACATTTTTATGTTAAAAGGATCTATAAATATAAAGGAAGTGAAACGACAAAGGACTGGAACTTTAAAAATTTGAAACTTTGAAAATATACAGTAAACTGAAGAAGGACATATGTTTTGAGTAAAGATTTCAAACTAATGAAAAGGCCGAACAAGAAGGAAATTATCATTAAAAGTTGTGCGAAAGGAACAAAATAAAAAAATGCTACGAAACATATTAAATGATGTGGATAAATATTGGATTAATAATATTTAAAGAATAAATATGACTGACTTAAGAAGACCGAGCGGAACATTTAGAGGATTCGGGGATATATAAAAAGTAACGAACTGAATTGCAAACGTAATTTTATGAAAAAAAAATGAAATAAAAATAGCTTAAAGACTTGAATGGTTTACAATTTAGTAAAATTGAAATAACAGACAAAATAATACGTTTAAAAAACACGAGGACTTAGAGAAAAGGGAAGTACTTAATTAGAAGAAAAGGAACAAGACAAACCTGAATGTTAAAAACTTTCGTATCTGAATTTTACAAAAGAATTGGAAGATAATGAAGGGAAAACAGACATAAATCAACTTGAAATAATGAAAAACCTATCTAAGCGGCACCAGTTTAGAGATAAATACAGTGGCCGAAGCATTAAAAGCGAACAAAAATGGACAACATAATAAATTAGAAAGGGGAAAAAAGTGTCGTAAGGTTACGTAGCAGTTAAGAAATATAGATGTGTCAAGTATCGCTAGACGACTAAAACAGGGTTAATTTGGAAGAAAAATAAAAACTAAAAGTTTTATGGAGACGAATAAGTTTGTGAAAACACAATAAATTAATAGAGAAATGACAATAAAGTGAAAGCAGGTACAAAATAATAGAATTGAGAAATTGATACTATCGGGAAGTAATATCGGAGTAACTTAATAGGGTAGTATTTTCTCAAGAAAGGAATAACCGTGAGGGACATATACACTTTAAAGTATAAGAATAATAAAGACCTTCTGGTTGTTTCTGAGAAATAAAGAGAAAAGAATGAGCTCACACTAACGTGTTTTGAAGGTTGAAAAATAATATAATGTAGAAGAAATATGAAGATGACAGGTAAAGAGACGCTTAATATAAACATGGGCCAGAGAGAAACCTGTTCCTATAGAATCAACACAAGTAGCTTAAAGGAAGGAGGGGGAATAATTGAAGAGCGAAGAAGCCAAAGAAGGAGGCGAGGGAAGCTTAAGATGGTTTATTTGACAGGGACGACAAATCTCTTTGCTTCGCTTATTTTCTCGTGTTTAGCGGAAAAATTAGTTTGTCCATATCCTTGCATTTGCAATGGCACACAAAATTATCACGTCACCATAAGGAAAATTATTTTTATCTTTGTGATAATTTCTGTCCTCTATGGGATTGTTTTTTAAAAAAAATTGGGAGACAGGAATCCCGTGAATAAATTAATTAAAAGTAATAGAGAACGGAAAGAATTAATTACTTCAGACACTGGAAGTGAGTTAAGACCAGACGATGATAAAATGGGGCACCCGTTGTGTGTTGAACAAGAACTTATACACATGAATCACCCGCAGTGAGTTACACACAAATGAGGCACCCTAATTGTGTTACACAAAAATGAGGAACCCGCAGTTTGTTACAGAGAAATAAGGCACCCGCAGTGTGTAACAAGGAATGAGGCAACCCATTATGTTACACGGAAATGAGGCACCCACAGAGTATTACGCAAAACGCCTCTCACAATGTGTTACACATAAACGAGGCACCCGCAGTGTGTTACAATAAAACGAGGTACCCGCAGTGTGTTACAATAAACGATGCACCCGCAGTGTGTTACACAAAAATGAGGAACCCGCAGTATGTTACTACACAAAGACGAGGCACCCGCAGTGTGTGTTACAACAAAACGCGGCACCGGCAACGTGTTACATAAAAATGATGCACGATTACTGTGTTTAACCCTACAGGAAACCAGACTATTGGGAATATATTTATTTATTTTTTCTTGATTTATTCCCTCAAAATTTAGTCAATAGAAATATATTTGACTGCCGACGTCCTTTACATCTTACATTTTATCCTTTCCCTCTGTCTTTTACCCTCTCATACTTTCCTTACTGCTCGTACTTGTAATCCTTTCTGTCCACTCTCATACTTCAAAATTTATATTTCTATATCCGCACCTAGTTTTCCATTTCTTTGTAATTATTTTCCGATCTGCCTTGTTCAATTATATTTTTAACAGGTCATTTCAGTTTTCCTTATAAATTTAGGATACTTCCCAAAAATTAGTACCTTGAAAATTCTGTAATGTCCTCAAGTTTCTATATATTTCTATATCCGCACCTAGTTTCATTTCTTTGTAATTATTTTCCAATCTGCCTTGTTTAATATATTTTTTCCAACCAGGCCCTTCCAGTTTTCATGTAAATATTTTATAAATCCAATAAAATAAGTACCTTCAAAATTCTGTAATGTCCTGAAGTTATCAGTAAATTTATATTTCTATATCCTCACCTAGTTTCCATTTCTTTGCAATTACTTTCCAATCTGCCTTGCCAATAATATGTTTCTAACCAGGTCCTTTAAATTTTCGTTATAAATTTTTGATACTTCCCAAAAATTTGCACCTTGAAAATTCAGCAATTACTTCAAGTTATCAGCTGTTCTGTTTTTTTTTCACCGCTCTCATTACATGAAAGAACCCTTTTTTTTGTTAAACTTGTATTATTTTCCGTTTCTATTTTCGGAAACTAGTTCTAACATGTCTTTTTAACAAGAAGTTATTTACGAGTGTTTTCCGTAGTTCTGCCCCTTCTCCTCCAGAGTTACTTCGGCAGTCGGTGAAACAATACGGTTTAAGGAAATATGAAACGAGTCTCTTAATGGCCGTTAGTTGTACGACAATAAATATTAAAGTAATAGATTTTCACAAGTTATCGTTTGTAAATGTTTCGTATTTTAATCATTTTATAGTTTATTTGTTTCAATAACGTCAGTACCTAATTTATTTATTGTTATTTTTTTTCCTATTCTAGTTGGTTGTATTTTTCTTTTTTATTTGATGCGCTCCCTAGGTTCCCGAAGTTGAGGACTAATGCAATCTTAATCTAGATAAATGGTCGTTGCCAAAGCAACGCACCTCCTTCGTCCGGGTCATGCCTACCTACCTTTTGTTGTACCTTTCACGTCGGCCCGAATTCCGAGGAGCCAAGTCAAGGTTTCTTTCGCTCTGTGTGAATTGACACAATATGTGAAGCATTGAGCTGCCAATCTAGGTTGTGTCTGCGCTTTTGGGTGAGGTCGAACCAGGGTCGAGGTAAAACAATCTACTGTACAAAAATCCCCCCCCCCACCAAACCCCTCCCCCTCCCCCCTCCCCCACTTGTTAAGTAAAATAGGTTAAACATTCGCGGTGTAGTTAGAGCTTTCAAGAAAAAGGGCCTTAATAAGTCTTAATGTTGTCGATCATGTTTGTAGGTTTGCCATCCTGAACCAACCGTAGCTGAAAGTAGTTCACGTCGTCTCCGCCACGCGCTTTGCGTCGGTAGTTACAAGAACCTCCACTCTTACCTCATACCTCTTACACGTTGTTATTTAAGTATTGGAATTTTTTTTTTACATATTTAATACTTTAAATATTAAGTTATAAATATTAGGTTTTGTCAATTACTTAATTAAAAAATTTTACTCTTTTATATATTAGTTTTTCTTACTATTTTCAGTACACGTTTCCAATTTTTTCATAGTTTAAATGCGCCTTTTTTTTTAAAAAAAAACAGGATAATTCAATTCCTTTATTTTATTCAATTTTCTTACCTTTCCCTAAATGGAGCGTTATATTTTCCAATAATTTAGGTTTAATTTAGGTTTATTTTTTAATTTAATAATACTTTTCATTTAGGATTATTTTTTAATTTAATAATACTTTTCATTTAGGTTTATTTTTTAATTTAATAATACTTTTCATTTAGGTTTATTTTTTAATTTAATAATACTTTTCATTTAGGTTTATTTTTTAATTTAATAATACTTTTCATTTAGGTTTATTTTTTAATTTAATAATACTTTTCATTTAGGTTTATTTTTTAATTTAATAATACTTTTCATTTAGGTTTATTTTTTAATTTAATAATACTTTTCATTTAGGTTTATTTTTTAATTTAATAATACTTTTCATTAGGGTAGTGGCGGTGGTTGTATTAATGTTTCTTATTTAAATATATGATTCCCTTCAATCATTTGGCTTCATTTTTCATTTCTCCTCAATGTTTGTGCTAATAGCCTTTATGGAAAGTTACAATTCAATTTTTCATTCAATTCTGTCGTGCATATACTATTTGCATTTACGTATATATACATACATTTTCCTTCTTCTTCCTGAATTATGTATTAGATTTTCTGGTTTAATTAGGCTTTCTCTAAGTTGTTTCGCTATTGAATATTACTTTCAGATTTTTTAAAAAAAATAATTATTAAAGTTTTTTATTTACGTACATTTCACTTAATTTTAGTATTTCATTTAACCTAACACACAGTATTTTGATTGAATTAGATATTCCCTAATCCTATCATTCATTAATTTTCTAATTCACGTACAGAATAAAGGTTTCTCAATTCAATTTTTTTTCCTCTTCGTTTAAGGTATTTAATTGCTTCCATTTCCTTAATTAAGTTTATAGATTTTCTTTTTTAGCTATTTTTTTCCACGTCACGCTATTATATATATAATTAACTGATTTTTTTAAACATAAACCTACATTTCTCTCAGTTTTAGTATTTAAGTTTTTAGTTTTTTCTTTATACATGCATTGTGTTTTTAATCCGAAGTTTCCCTTATTCTTATATTCATTAATTTTGTAATTCACATTTATTAATTAAGGTTGCTGAATTAAAAAAAACATTTCTATTCATTTATTGTATCCAATTACTTATTTTTTCCTTAATTAATGTATTAGATTTTTGCCATAATTAGGTTTTCTTTTAAATTGTCTCTTAATTACTTGTAATTTTCAGTTTTTTTTAAATGATGTTTCATATTTAAGTACATTTACCTTTATTTTAATATTCATTGTTTAGTTTTTCCGTAATACGTGGGTTGTAATTTTTTATAGAATCAGATTTTTTTTCCTTATTCTTTCATTTACGGATTTTCATATTCACATATATATACGTTTCCGGTTCATTAAAGTCTCAGTATTTTGCATCTATTTTCTTTGTTAATTTAACTTGAGTGTTCTTTTCAATTAGGGTTCTTATTAATTTCTGTTATCAACTCTGTTTGAAGCGTACCCTATTTTTCTCTTTCTATAAGGGTTGACGTAACTTATTAAATCTAGACCACTTCTGATGGTTTGCAAACCTATCTTGCGCAAGTCTTTTCATTCCCTCATAACTAGCACAACCCACATCCCTCCCTAATCCGCTTAGAATTTCCATCCTGGGCCTCCCTCTTCTGTTCTTATTCCCAACACACACTTCCCTCTAATGCTAATTTTACAAGACCCTTGTGCCTTAAAACGTGGCCTGTTAATCTATCCCTTCTCTTAGTCAACGTCCTCCATATTGTTCGCTTTTTCCCCCTATTCTGTTTAGAATTTCCTCGTTACTTACTCTATTCACTCATCTGAGTATAGCACCACATTTCAAAGGCTTCTATTATTTTCCTTTCCCCAACTCCTATCGTCCACGTTTCGCACCCCATATAACGCCACGCTCCACTCAAAAATTTTTAGCAACGATTTCCTAATATTCACACTTACATTATCCGTAAGTAAATCCCTCTCCCCTTCCTTGCTATCCTGTGCTATCCTACTCTAGTTATTACGCTTCCCAAGTAACAGGATTCCTCAACTTCCGTCAAAATATCCCTTCCCAATCTAACAGCCTTTGTTATTCCACTGTTTCCCATACTACACTCCATTACCTTGCTTCTCTTCAGAACTTCCTCGTTTGTGATTCTATCCACTATCCATCTCATTCTCCTGTAGCACCACAATTTCAAAGGCTTCTATTCTTTTCCTTTCCCCAACTCCTATCGTCAACGTTTCGCACCCATATAACGCCACGCTCCATACAAACATTTTTAGCAACGATTTCCTAATATTCACACTTATATTACCCGTACGTAAATTCCTCTTTTTCGCGAAAGCCTTCCTTGCTATCCTGTGCTATCCTACTCTTTATGTCTACTATACTTCTACCATCCCTAGTTATTACGATTCCCAAGTAGCAGAATTCCTCAACTTCCGTCAAAATATCCCTTCCCAATCTAACAGCCTTTGTTATTCCATTGTTTCCCATACTACACTCAATTACCTTGCTTTTCCCTCTATTAATCCTTATATTAAACTGTTTCTCCACGACTCCGTTCATGTTATTTATTATGGTTTCCAAGTCTTCTTCTGACTGACTCTCCTAATACTAAAATATCGTCGGCGAAGCGTAAGGTTTTTATTATTTCTTCCCCTTGCAGGATGATTCCTTTTCCATATTCCGTTTTAACATTCTTCATCGCCTGTTCTATATATAAGTTAAACAGCATGGGCGGCAGACTGCATCATGCTTGTCCTACTCCTTTCTTGATTACGGCTCTTTCTTTTTCTTGATCTCCTATTCTAATCACTGCTGCCTGTCTTCTGTAGAGTTTATGTATGAGCCTTCTTTCTCTATATTTTAATCTTGTTTTCTTCAAAATCCTTAATAGCGTGTTTCAGTTTACGTTATCAAACCCTTTTTTAAAATCCAGATATGCCATGAACGTAGATTTGTTTTCTCCTTAGCTTGTCTTATATACTTATATATGGTTTCTAATTCTTCTTCTGACTCCCCTAATACTACAATATCGTCGGCGAAGCATAAGGTTTTTATTATTTCTTCACCCTTGCAGAACGATTCCTTTTTCTATATTCCGTTTTAACATTCTTCATCGCCTGTTCTATATATATAAGTTAAACGTAATGGGCGGCAGACTGCATCATGCTTGTCCTACTCCTTTCTTGATTACAGCTCTTTCTTTTTCTTGATCTCCTATTCTAATCACTGCTGCCTGTCTTCTGTAGAGGTTATGTATTAGCCTCCTTTCTCCATCCTGTACCACCCACCCTGGCGTATTGATCAACTAACTGCATGACGGTGGTTTTCATCAAGGTAATAAGAGGCTCTGGACAAGTGTGATGTGAAGTGTTTTGGCAGTCTTTCATCCAATAAGCGAACAAGAGTAGTTCCTTGATTAAGGACGTTAGCGAAGGAATTGAGAGATCCGTCGACTAACTGCAACGGGCAGCGTAATTGTAATTAATGTGGGCCATATCTTTTGGGGAGTGGTCCTCTCCGTTTTTTTTATGTGTTTGATTTATGATGTCGGCACACACACACACAAACACACAGACAACGGTAGCAGCGTTGTTACGTAACTCTTCCAAGTTTGCAGCAGCTGTTCTTCATTTCCGGCAGGCCACGGATGATGGGGGGCGGCGGCGGCGGCTGCTGCTTTCTCCGTGTGTAACCGCAGAGCAGCAGCCCCCCTCGTGTGGTGAAGGGGCGTGGTCGCTGCCATCACACACACACACACACGTGCTCGGTGGCAAGAAGGAAAGTGAAAGGGTGACCCTCCTCCTCCTCCTCCACCTCGTGTGAAAGCCCGCCGACCAGAGGAGATAAGTCATCAAGCTGCTCCTGGCCGTGACCGGGGAAATAATTACACACGCGCTTAAATCAAAGTGGAGCAGATCCGTGAGGATGTCACGACCATTAATCCCAAGCTTACACACACTTCCACGACAGGCGATAAAAGACAGCCATTCATTTGTAACTTTTGATAATGTGAACTGAAAAACACTATTAAGGATTTTGAAGACCACAGTTGTGGTGACTCATGACCCCTACATTCTACGGATAAAGCAAAAATAATTTATTTTTTGGATATTCGCGTAAAGCAGGACGATAAACGAGGGTGGTATAGTTGGGGCCGAGTAGGCGGGAAACGTCGCCGTTTAGAACATACTGCAGGTGCCTAATTTTATTGAACACACTGCAGGTGCATCATTGTTGTGTTACAAATAAAGAGTACCTAATTTTTTCTGTAACACGTTGTGGGTGCCTCTTTTTTGTGTGTAACACAATGCTTGTTACTGGTCTTTGTATAACATACTGTGGGTGCCTCGTTTTTGTATAACGCACTGTAGATGCCTAATTTTAGTGTAACAGTTGAGGTGCCCTATTTTTGTGTAACAAATGCGGTACTGGTCTTTGTGTAACATACTGTGGGTGCCTCATTTTTGTATAACTCACTGTAGATGCCTAATTTTAGTGTAACATACTGCAGGTGCAACATTTTTGTGTTACAAATAAAGGGTACCTATTTTTTTGTGTAACACGTTGTGGGTGCCTCTTTTTTGTGTGTAACACAGTTCTGGTTCCTCGTCTTTGTGCAACATACTGTGGGTGCCTCGTTTTTGAATAACTCACTGTAGATGCCTAATTTTAGTGTAACATACTGCAGGAGCAACATTTTTGTGTTACAAATAAGGGGTACCTATTTTTTGTGTAACACGTTGTGGGTGCCTCTTTTTTGTGTGTAACACAATGCTTGTTACTGGTCTTTGTATAACATACTGTGGGTGCCTCATTTTTGTATAACTCACTGTAGATGCCTAATTTTAGTGTAACATACTGCAGGTGCATCATTGTTGTGTTACAAATAAAGTGTACCTATTTTTTTGTGTAACACGTTGTGAGTGCCTCTTTTTTTGTGTAACGCAGTTCTGGTTCCTCGTCTTTGTGTAACATACTGTGGGTGCCTCGTTTTTGAATAACTCACTGTAGATGCCTAATTTTAGTGTAACATACTGCAGGTGCAACATTTTTGTGTTACAAATAAAGGGTACCTATTTTTTTGTGTAACACGTTGTGGGTGCCTCTTTTTTGTGTGTAACACAGTTCTGGTTCCTCGTCTTTGTGCAACATACTGTGGGTGCCTCATTTTTGTATAACTCACTGTAGATGCCTAATTTTAGTGTAACATACTGCAGGTGCAACATTTATGTGTTACAAATAAAGAGTACCTCATTTTTTGTCTAACACGTTGTGGGTGCCTCCTATTTTGTTACACGCTGTTGGTGCCTCGTTTTCGTATAACATACAACGGGTGCATCATTTTCGTGTTACACTCTGCGGGTTTCCAATTTTAGTGTAACATACTGCAGGTGCCTAATTTTATTGAACACACTGCAGGTGCATCATTGTTGTGTTACAAATAAAGAGTACCTAATTTTTTGTGTAACACGTTGTGGGTGCCTCTTTTTTGTGTGTAACACAATGCTTGTTACTGGTCTTTGTATAACATACTGTGGGTGCCTCATTTTTGTATAACGCACTGTAGATGCCTAATTTTAGTGTAACATACTTCCAGGTAACTCATTTTGGTGCGGCAAACAAAGATTACCTATTTTTTCTTGTGTATCACGTTGTGGGTGCCTATTTTTTGTGTAACACAATGCTTGTTACTGGTCTTTGTATAACATACTGTGGGTGCCTCGTTTTTGTATAACGCACTGTAGATGCCTAATTTTAGTGTAACATACTGCAGGTGCAACATTTTTGTGTTACAAATAAGGGGTACCTATTTTTTTGTGTAACACGTTGTGATGCCTCATTTTTGTATAACTCACTGTAGATGCCTAATTTTAGTGTAACATACTGCAGGTGCAACATTTTTGTGTTACAAATAAAGGGTACCTATTTTTTGTGTAACACGTTGTGGGTGCCTCTTTTTTTGTGTAACACAATGCTTGTTACTGGTCTTTGTGTAACATACTGCGGGTGCCTCATTTTTGTATAACTCACTGTAGGAGCCTAATTTTAGTGTAACACTTCAGGTAACTCATTTTGGTGCGGCAAACAAAGATTGCCTATTTTTTGTGTAACACGTGTGGATGCCTTTTTTTGTGTAACACATGCTTGTTACTCGTCTTTGTGTAACATACTGGGGTGCCTCATTTTTGTATAACTCACTGTAGATGCTTAATTTTAGTGTAACATACTGCAGGAGCAACATTTTTGTGTTACAAATAAGGGGTACCTATTTTTTTGTGTAACACGTTGTGGGTGCCTCCTATTTTGTGTTACATACTGCGGGTGCCTCATTATTGCGTTACAGATTGCGGGTGCCTCATTTTTGTGTAACTCACTGCAGATGCCTCATTTTGATGAGGCAAGCAAAGGCTGCATAATTTTAGTGTAACACGCCGTGGGTTTCTCATTTCTGTGTAACACACAACGGCTTCCTATTTCTTGTGTAACACGCGGTTTTTGTGTAACACTCAAAGAAACTTATAATTTTTTTTAACATACTGCGGACGTCTCATTTTTTGTGTAACATACTGCAGGTACCTAATTTTAGTGTATCATAATGAATGTGCCTCATTTTTGTGTAACAAACAAAGGGTGCCCAATTTTTGTACCTCATCTTTATATGTGAAGATTGTTGACGGAACGAATGATAAAAACAGGTCATTTGACTGGCGTTGATTTTAGGGATTCTCCGATTCATGGTATGGAAAGGTGCAATACTGCGGGAGTTGGGCTGGAAACAGAAACTTTGCGACTGCGCGTGCGCACGAAGGGCGACAGCTGCAAATCCCTTCATTCAACACAAAAGAAAAGTACTTAGAGGAAGTACGGATGGAAAATATGTGAACTGACGCGTAAGATGTCAAAAAAATAACCTCGTTAGGTGTTATTAATTATAATAACAGGCCCTCACATGTAACGAAATAGTAAATTTATCCCAATATTGATTAATTTGTAACACGTAAGGTTCCGTACCGATTTTTTTATGGCGATTTGTAGTTGACATTCCGTCATCAAAGCTCGATGATGAGGATTCAGGACCCCAGCAGATAGAAAGAGAGTACCGAGAAACCCTGAACCGAACCGAGCAGGTCAGACAGAGAGAGAGAGAGAGACAAGACATGCGAGCGAGCAGGTTTATTAGAGAGTCGGCCATAACTCACAGGTCCAGTCTGAGCCGTAAATCAAGCTGGTCAGGGTGGTAATCGCCTCTGATCAAGGTAAATAACCCCCCCGCCTCTCGCACCATCAGACACGCCATTTCTCTGCCTTCTCTCTCACACTCAGAAACTGATCAATACTAACCAATCACATTCCTCTCCTTCCATCATCCTCCTTGGAATCTACTTTGCTGAACCTTTTATGTCTAATACAAAGTACCCATCGCATAAAAATCACAACAAATACAAAATGTGATTAAAAGACAATCAACGGCAAAAAGTCAGCAATAGGAGACTTTTAATTCAAAATAAGACGTTTCGTTCCCAACTTTCAGGACCTCTTCAGTTCTTTAACGAAAACATTTCGTGTTGCTACGGCAATTATTTATTTTTCCGTTTCTGAGTTTCGGGCAATTTACTGTCTAATATCAAGTCAGATTAATCAAGTTGTTTTATTTATAATAAAAGATATGAATGAAAGATACATAGCAAGATTTACAAAAAAATAATATATATAAATTATGGACACCAGCTTCCAAAAATAAATTGGAGAACATTGTGCTTGAGAATCTAAAAGAAAAAAATACAAAAAAAAGGGAATAGAGGAAAAGGGGGGAGGGGTTGAAGATAAAACTTATGGGGTAGAGACATTTTTCACAAAATAAAATGGGGACGAAGTATCTGTAATCCTATTTTTCCCTATGTTCCGTCCACAAAGCAAATAGAATTTATTTTACATCCGTTAGGAAAAAAAACAATGGGATCCGGTCATTTGGCCGACCGGAACTTGCCCGACGAACGTCTTCCCGACGACAATATCCCGATTCTTGTTTGCCCTAAGGGTAAAAAAAAATCCCGATTGACATTTTCCCGACAAGTTAACAAACCGAGATGGACCATTTTTCCTAAAAAAAAGTGAGTATTTAACGAAATAAATCAGGATTTTAATAAATAACTCAATACGTTAAATGATTATTTTTAAAGGTCCTTATTTACGTCTGTCACGAAAAAAATCAAAGTAAATTTTAGACCTTTTTCAGAGAAAATTATTTATTGAAATTAGAGACGAACAACGTTTCGGACCTCATACAGGTTGTTCTTTAAATTTATTGTTTCTATACGGTCCTATATAAACAATTAATTTTGAGAAAAGTCAAAGACAATACAATAAATTTTATTCAAAACCCGTGGTCGAACAAAATTTAGAATTTACAGGTATTTATTCAATATGTTAAGTGCTTTTAATAGCTGAATATTGCAAACATTTCAAACAAAAACCTGAAGAAGGCTCTAATATGTGCCGAAACGTTTTTTATTATATACTTTGTCACAAAATGGTTAAAAAAATACTTTTACACACAAGATTTTATTGTAAAGTAATTTTCGACGACAACGTTGGCCCATTTCGGGTAAAATGGCCATTCGGTGTATAAACTTGTCGGAAAAAAGGAAAATCGAGATGTTTTGACCTTTCGGGCAAAATAACAATCGGGATATTGCCGTCGGGAAAACCGTTCATTGGGTATACAGTTTCTGTTGGACCATTTCTTACCATTAAAAATAAAATTACAATGCACCTGGTGGGCCAACCACCAGGAAAAGTGAAATTTAACATGCCTCATCCCCAATTTCCTTTTCCCCATTTTCCTTCTTCCGTGAGTTACATCTTCAACTCTATTTCCCTTTATTATTACTATTTTTAGATTCTCAGGTTTTCTCCTCACCGGAATCTAACACACTTCAGTTGAAATCGTCTCACGAAATGATTAATAAATCATTGTATAATAAAAGTAATCAATCGGGATTTAGACTTGTCGGGGAAATGTCGGAAAAACTTTTTGACCTTTCGGGCAAATTACAATCGGGATATTTCCGTCGGGAAAAACTTACATTGGGTATACCGTTTCTGTCGGCCCAATTCTAATGAATTGAAAAATAAAATTGCAATGCACTGGGTGGACCAACCACCAGGAAAAGGTGGAATTTAACTTGTCTCATCCCCACTTCCCTTGTGAAAATCTTTTCCGTTCCGTGAGTTACATCTTCAACTCTCTATTTCCCTTTATTATTACTTTTTTTTAGATTCTTAGGTTTTCTTCTCACCGGAATCTATCACACCTCAGTTGAAAACGTCTCACGAAATGATTAATAAATCATTGTATAATAAAAGTAATCAATCGGGATTTCGAATTGTCGGGGAAATGTCGGAAAAACGGTTTGGACCTTTCGGGCAAATTACAATCGGGATATTCCCATCGGGAAAAAACTTACATTGGGTATACAGTTTCCGTCAGTCCATTTATAACGAATTAAAAATAAAAGTACAATGCACTGGGTGGACCAACCACCACCAGGAAAAGGTGGAATTTAACTTGCCTCATCCCCACTTCCCTTGTGAAAATCTTTTCCGTTCCGTGAGTTACATCTTCACCTCTCTGTTTCCCATTATTATTACTTTTTTTTTAGATTCTGAGATTTTTTTTCCTCGCCTGATCCTAACACACTTCTGTTGAAATTGTTTCACGAAATAATTAATAAATTAACGTACAATAAAAGTAATCAATCGGGATTTCGATTTGTCGGAAAAACGTCAATCGAGATGTTTTGACCTTTCAGGCAAAATAACAATCGGGATATTGCCGTCGGGAAAAACGTTCATTGGGTATACAGTTTTCTGTTGGACCATTTCTTACCATTAAAAATAAAATTACAATTCACCTGGTGGGCCAACCACATGGAAAAGTGTAATTTAACATGCCTCATCCCCATTTCCAAATTTTCCTTCTCCCTTGAATAACAACTTCAACTCTATTTCCCTTTATTATTACTTTTTTTTAGATTCTGAGATTTTTTTCCCTCACCCGACCCTAACACACTTCTGTTGAAATTGTTTCACGAAATGATTAATAAATTAACGTACAATAAAAGTAATCAATCTGGATTTTGGCTTGTTCGGAAAACGTCAATCGGAATAATTCACTTTCCGGGAAAGTGCCATTCGGGGATTAGGGCTGTAGGCTCGTTAGAAACATAGCCTATTCATTTATTTTTTTCTCTTTCTTCCCTCCATCTGTACGTCCTTACTTCTCTTTCCTCGTGATGTTTTGTGACCGGAGGCTGCTTCATGTCCTGTTTTTTTTATCAGTTCTCTCTTCTTCCTCCTTCTTCTTAGCGATTTTATCTTCTCGAGCCTGGACGGACGGACGGACGGACTCTGGATCGCCTCGAGTGCCAAGTGACTGGCCTGGTAATGTGTTGCGCCTCTCCCACAGACACATTCAAGTACGGAAGAACGGGTTTCTCTATCTTGGTAATTATATGGTTAGGGAGGCCGAGATGAGGTCCAGCCTAATAGCTGCGTCCTACAATAGTTCATTTCCCCCCACCACTGAACCACACACACATACACGGCAACCATTACCATTATCAACACATGTAAACTACCACGCCCCAAGTGTTCTTAATGGCATCTCATCATCAAACCCCGCGCTTTTACTTTACTTTCACAAGCTACGGTAATTTAACCCCACCCCATCCCACCCTTTAGTCACAGGAGAAAATATATATCCTGGGACATTAACAGTTTTCCTTCCTGAATACTTTAAGGGACACGAGGACTGAAATTTCGGCCAAAATCAGAGAGAGAAAAATAGATTTTCTAATTTTAATATGCCTATAAATTCAGTAAACTGAAAAAATAGAAGCTGCCAAAAAAAGGTGTCAAATTTACTGCAGGACAATTTTAATTATTATGTTTGTTTGTAGAATAATGAATTATTACGATATTCAAAAAAAGTGTGTTTTCTCAACTTTATGATATCCGATACCAAAAACATTTAATGTTATATCCTGGGACATTAACAGTTTTCCTTCCTGAATACTTTAAGGGACACAAGAACTAAAATTTCGGCCAAAATCAGAGAGAAAAAGATTTTCTAATTTTAATATGCCTATAAATTCAGTAAACTAGATAACTTTGGGATACTTTTCGGCAACTCCTAAATATCCACAGGTAATTCTGACGTGCCCTTAGGTAATTCTAAGTTACCCTAGACAATACTGAGATACTTTTCGGCAACAACGAATTACCCACAGGTAATTCTGACGAGCCGGTAGGTAATTATAAGTTACATTTGGGCAATTATAATATAATTCCAGGTAATTATGATATGTCCTTAGGTAATTCTAAGTTACCCCAGATAATTCTGTGATACTTTTCGGTGACTACTAAATACCAACAGGTAATTCTAACGTGTCCTTAGGTAATTCTAAGTTACCCTAAATAATACTCAGATACTTTTCGGCAACAACGAATTACCAACAGGTAATTCTGACGAGCCAGTAGGTAATTATAAGTTACATTTTGGCAATTATAATATAATTCCAGGTAATTCTGATATATCCTTAGGTAATTCTAAGTTACCCCAGATAATTCTGTGATACTTTTTGGTAACTATTAAATACCCACAGGTAATTCTAACGTGTTCTTAGGTAATTCTAATACCCTAGATAATACTGAGATACTATTCGGCAACAACGAATTACCCACAGGTAATTCTGACGAGCCGGTAGGTAATTATAAGTTACATTTTGGCAATTATAATATAATTCCCGGTAATTCTGATGTTCTTAGGTAATTCTAAGTTACCCCAGATAATTCTGTGATACTTTTCGGTGACTACTAAATACCAACAGGTAATTCTAACGTGTCCTTAGGTAATTCTAAGTTACCCTAAATAATACTCAGATACTTTTCGGCAACAACGAATTACCAACAGGTAATTCTGACGAGCCAGTAGGTAATTATAAGTTACATTTTGGCAATTATAATATAATTCCAGGTAATTCTGATATGTCCTTAGGTAATTCTAAGTTACCCCAGATAATTCTGTGATACTTTTTGGTAACTATTAAATACCCACAGGTAATTCTAACGTGTTCTTAGGTAATTCTAATACCCTAGATAATACTGAGATACTATTCGGCAACAACGAATTACCCACAGGTAATTCTGACGAGCCGGTAGGTAATTATAAGTTACATTTGGGCAATTATAATATAATTCCCGGTAATTATGATATGTCCTTAGGTAATTCTAAGTTACCCCAGATAATTCTGTGATACTTTTCGGTGACTACTAAATACCAACAGGTAATTCTAACGTGTCCTTAGGTAATTCTAAGTTACCCTAGATAATACTGAGATAATTTTCGAGCCGGTAGGTAATTATAAGTTACATTTTGGCAATTATAATATAATTCCCGGTAATTGTGATGTTCTTAGGTAATTCTAAGTTACCCCAGATAATTCTGTGATACTTTTCGGTGACTACTAAATACCAACAGGTAATTCTAACGTGTCCTTAGGTAATTCTAAGTTACCCTAGATAATACTGAGTTACATTTTGGCAACTACGAATTACCCACAGGTAATTCTGACGAGCCGGTAGGTAATTATAAGTTACATTTTGTCAATTATAATATAATTCCCGGTAATTCTGATATATCCTTAGGTAATTCTAAGTTACCCCAGATAATTCTGTGATACTTTTCGGTAACTACTAAATACCAACAGGTAATTCTAACGTGTCCTTAGGTAATTCTAAGTTACCCTAGATAATACTGAGATAATTTTCGGCAACTATAAATTACCCACAGGTAATTCTGACGAGTTAGCCTAGATAACTCTAAGTAACATTTTAGTAATTCTAAATTAAAAGAGACAATTCTGAGCTAGATTTTGGTAATTATCAAATATCCATGCAGATAATTCTAAGTTACACTAGATAATAGTAATTATAAAACCCGCACAGATAATTCTGATATGCCGTTAGGGTGATTCAAACGTTTGCTTTGCTACTTTTATGGTACCCTTAGATAATTTTGAGGGTTCCCCTTATTTAACTCTGAACCGATCTTTAGTTAATTCTGAGTTACCCTCAACAAAAGTCAGAGAGGTATAATAGCCATGTGCTATATTATCTACGTACACAACGGTTTGTTGTTTCTTAAATCGACGGCTGATAGAATCAATAAATGTCACTTTATTTTTGGAAATTGATATTTATTTTTTTTTAATTTCCGTTAATATTGTTCTTGTGACTTCCTGTAAGCTGTGAGGCTTGGTTGAACATAACTCGGGTGGGTTTGATTTTTGGTTTAATCGGAGGATGTGAATGTGTAATTATTATATAGGAAGTCAATGATGTCATTTTATTTTTGGGGTTTCTTAGAAATTAACATTGCTTCCCCTTAATATTTTCTCTTTACTCAGTTCATTGCGGGTTAAAACGTGACAGGGAGAGGAAGGGGTTTGTTGGTGTGGTGATGCCTTATTAGCGATGCCCTTCACACCTTCCAAGGAAAAGGGGGGGTTGGGTTGAGAGAGAGAGAGAGACTGCCTGCTGATGAAGATGGAGGCAACAGCAGACACGTTTCGCTAATTTCCCTAGAGAGGAGCCCCCAACCCCTCTGAACCTTTCAACCCAATCATATCACGTCCCTTCCCTTCCCTTCACTTCCTCAGCATCTTAACCCTTCCCACCGCTGACCCAACCCTTCCCAAGGCGACGATAGAAACTTGGAAACCCGTGGACACTGAAAAACGGGGATTATAATCACTCTACGGTATTGAAATACGTGACACCCGACCCTTGTAAATCCGCCGATTTAGAAAAACCTACCAAGGGCAAGAAAAGAAAGCGGAAATCAAGAAATGGGGGAAGACACGAATGCACTCTGTCGGCCATGCTCTTTTAATTATTTATGGAAAAGGTGACGAAAAACGTTGAAAAGGGAAATGGAAACGAAATCATACTGCAAGGAGAAGAAAAAAAACCGTAAGGTTTTCTGATGATACTTCAGTATTATGGGAGTTATAATAAGTCTTGGAAACCACAAAAATAGCTATTTGCTTAAATTAAATAACTAACTTTACTAATGATTTCCAATACTGTATCAACCATAAGTAAATTCCATTTTTTTTGGGGCGGAAGCTTTCCTTGCCTGTGCTATCCTTATCTTTATGTCTTCTACCATCCTTGTTCTTACGCTGCCCAAGTAGCAGAATTCCTTAACTTCCTTCCTTAAAAATATCCCTTCCCAATCTAACACCCTTTGTTATTCCACTGTTTTCCCTACTGTAATTCATCACCTTGGTTTTCCGCTCTATCAATCCTCAGGTTGTACTGTTTCTCCATGACCACGTTCATGCGCGTTTATTACGTTTTTCAAGACTTCTTCTGACTCCCCTAATAGTACAATACCATCGGCAAACCTTAGGGATTTTATTTCATCTCCTTGCAGTATGATTCCATATTCCCTCTTATTTTTCTTCATCGCCTGTTCTATATATTGTGGTACGCGAATGCCGGTACAACATGATATTAATTAAATTGTATTTCTTTTATTTCTTATTTTCTTGTACATAAGTAGTTTAGATCTAAGCAGGACGAAGTCGGGAGCATGAATGGAAACCGCGGTAGGTTAAGTAAATGACGAAATTACAGTCATCTTCTCCTCCTCGGCCAGAGAACGGAAACATTAAGGTTCGGTAAATATTATTGGATGATATGTCCTGCGGAAGACATGGGCGACAGATGTTATTTACCAGCAATCCATCTGGTCAGCCGTGGGAAAAGTAAAAATTTGACCTGACGCCTGGGACCTGCTGCTTGCTACCTGCTACTTATCCCGAGTCATCCAAAAGCCGGAACAATAGAGGCAAGTGACTTCATAACAACAATTTGTTATGCAGTGCCCCAAGATTATGAAGGACACTTGCCGAAAATGATAATCTCCAGAATCCTACCCTCCATATGGAGGAAGTAGAAAGTGCACCACGACCACCAGGAGAGATTTTGGGGTGGGGCGAGAAGAACAAAACCAGGGTGCACTAGGAGACGAGAGAGCAGTTTATCGAAATTTTTACTTTAACAGAGCAGTTTATCGAAATTTTACTTTAACAGCAGTTTACAGAAACATTTTTGGATGCAGTTTAGAAGACAACATTGAAAAATTTAAATAGTTACGTCAGTTTCACTGGACGTAAAAATCTGATCTAATCATCCGTCTAACCATCTTTGAAGCCTGCATACCTCCGACGCCCAGCAGCCATCAGCCAGCCAGCAAGGACGTCGGGGATCGTCACAACACCACCGTGGTGATGATGGACTCACCCACCTTATTGTTTCCTGCCTCTGGTCGTTTGTATATAAAAGTGTTCGCTTTCCCCCCCACCCATATTCGATTTATACCCACTGAGCGTTTAGCTTTCCCTTAGTTAAAGATTCACTCATGCTCCCGATGTAGTGAGCGAGGATCCCCCTTAAAATATCTAATTTAATAAATCAGCATTTGTTAAAATTTAAAACTTCTAAATTTTTTTTATCCCGTATTTAAATAATCAACTTAAATTAATTCTTCCCCACCTACAAATTTATAGAACGACCACCACAATACTAATTAAAGAGAATGGGCGACAGACTGTATCAATTTGTCTAAATTTATTCGCTTAACTTAGTAACTTTAGTAATGATTTCCTATTATTTATACTGTATTAGCCGTAAGTATATTCCTCTTTCTTTGCGTAAGCCGCTCTTGATGTGCTAGCTATCCTAATCTTTATGTCTACCATACTTCTACCAACCCTACTTACTTATTATGCTGCCCCATGTAGCCCTAATTAATTATCCCTTCCCAATCTAACAGCCCTTTGTTATCCCACTGCTTCTCATGCTACACTCCATCACCTTAGTTTTCCATCCATTAATCCTCATGTTGTACACTTCCTCCAGTATAACGTTCGTGCCATTTGTTGTGGTTTCCAGGACTTATTATGACTCCCATAATACTGAAGTATCATCAGAAAAACCTTACGGGGTTTTTTTTCTTCTCCTTGCAGTATGATTTCGTTTCCATTTCCCTTTTCAACTTTTTTTCGTCGCGCCCTTTTCCATAAATAATTAAAAGAGCATGCATGGCCGACAGACTGCAATTCTTGTCTTCCCCCATTTCTTAATTTCCGCTTTCTTTTCTTTCCCATTGAATCATAATTTACTACTGACTACCTTCTGTAGAGGTTATGGATAAGCCTCCTCCTGCTCTCTTCAAACTCTTTAGTAGTGTGTTCCAGTTTACATTAACAAAGGTTTTTTTCTAATTCTACAAATGCCATGAACGTAGACCTAATTTAATTTAATTTTATTATGTCTCATAAAATTATCCGCAGAGTCAATATTCCTTCTCTTGTCCCCTAAAAAACTGATCTTCTCATAACTCACATTGTATTTGAGGTTAATACATACTATATATTGTGATAAAAAAAACGCGGATTTTGTGGTATTGTGGCGTTATGAGGCGCAGTTCGGCCAACAAAAAATGTCTAGTCGGCTGAAAGATGGTGAAAACCCGAAGGGGGAGACTCCCGCCGAGCGTGTGTAAAAAATGAGGGCGGGGAACCCCGAAATTTTGTGAAATGAACTGACTGGCGGGGAACCCCGGAATTTTGTAAGGGACCTGAGGGCGGGGAACCCCGGAGTTTTATGAAATAGACCTATGGCGGGGAATTCCCGTCGGAGAATTTAAAAGGGGAGCCGATGGGTGGCTCGGGATCAGAAGTCAGATGAGTTGAGGAGTAGGAAGACGTGGTCCGAGCAGATGATCAGAAGTCAGACGAGTTGAGGAGAGGACGGACGTGATGAGATGGAATGAGAGTTGAGACGTAAGCAGATGGAAGCAGAGGCTGTGAGAGGTGGGTAGACGAGAAGTCAGATGAGTTGAGGAGAGGACGGACGAGAGCAGACGTGGTCAGAGGTTTGCAGACGTTAGATGTTTCGAGGAAGCAGATGAGTTGCGGTGGATCTGGTTCCTTCCTTCTACCTTCATCGATAAAAATCCTGCAAGACGCCAGAGAGACGCGGAAACATTCGTGAAGTTGGATGATGTTTGTAGGCCCCTGTAGTAATTGTGGGTAAGTTATTAAAAAAGAGCTGTGAAACTTGCTCATTGCTCTGGTTAAATAATATTTAATGATTTTTTTTCAGTTACTGCATACTCCATCCATCTCTCGAGAGACCCAAAATCCCCCTGAGATTAAGCCCATTTAATCAAATTTTAAATTAATAAATTAAAAATTTTAAAAATTGATTATAATTTGTTCTATTGATTAATTAATGTTTTATACCCTAAAAAGTATATTATTACAATATACTATTTTATTTAATATTTTTCACAGGTATTGTTGATAGGAAAAAAAATGGTAATGGAATCAGGATGAGTATCTACAAATGGCAAATAAGGAGTGATTTTTGCGTATTTCAATGGACATATAACTCCCTCTATACTGCCTAGTTCACATTAGTGTCGAATTAAAGACTGTACCGGGGTAATACAAAATAATTACCCCGTTCATGGCCCCGGAATTTCTGCTACTTTATTTATATTATAATAATAAATGTCAAATCCTTCTTCCATTAAGAATAAGAAAACGAGTTCCCTACAGCTGTGTTACGTCTGGTGGATGTCTCAAGGTAAATGTCTCCAAACGTCGGGAGTAACTGTCACATTCCATCCCTGATTACCGATTCCAGTCGGGGTTTTGCTCCTTGCAACAATCTGTCAGGCATGAGGAATGGGGCGACGGGACGAGAAAGACAACCCAGGGAGAGAGAGAGAGAGAGAGAGAGAGAGAGAGAGAGAGAGAGAGAGAGAGAGAGAAGGGAAATTTGCAGTTGGGATGACAGGAGGAGGAGGAGGACAGAGAAGAGAAGATAAGATCACGACCACCGAACTTAACATCATAACTCTGAAGGGAGAGAGACACACACACACACCGGGGCAATCCATCAATGAAGTCTATCAAATATATTAATTACGATGATGCCAAGGTAATTGGATGTGGCGCGTGATCAGTGAATTATAGACACTACCGCTCACAACATTTCATCCTCAACGTCACACAAACAAAATTAGGGAAACGTCAGGACAGGAAAAGAGCAGAAAATACTAAACCTTGTTGTAAAGCTCAACATCTCGTACATGAAAATTCATTTGCAAAAGAAAGAAGAAAAAAAATGAAAAGACCGACGCAATCGGTAGGAGAATAATTTTCGGAGGTGAAAAATAAAATTATAAAAAGGAACATCGAAACGGGTGTAACTCGTCTGAAGAGCGGGGGGAAAAATAATCTTGAGATGATTAAAAATCACACGCGAATGACATTATTAGAGATAAAAAGAGACGGACGCATTGGTAGGAAAAGAATAATTTTGGGGGAGGAAAATAAAATTATAAAAAGGAACATCGAAACGGGTGTAACTCGTCTGAAGAGCGGGGGGAAAAATAATCTTGAGATGATTAAAAATCACACGCGAATGACATTATTAGAGATAAAAAGAGACGGACGCATTGGTAGGAAAAGAATAATTTTGGGGGAGGAAAATAAAATTATAAAAAGGAACATCGAAACGGGTGTAACTCGTCTGAAGACGCGGGAAAAAAATCATCTTAAGATGATTATAAATCACACGCGACTGACATTAGAAGAGATCTTTGATAAATTAAGTATTATTCTCTCAGATATCGGACTAAATGCCACAGAATCCAACATATTAATTAACGGAGTAATTAAGCAATTAATAATTAGAGGACGTGTCGTCCTTAGTTTCGGACTTCTTCAGGTGTGTTGCAGTTTTATAAGTATATATAAATAAAATCTTTTAAAAAAAATAAGTTCAAGTCAACTAAAAAAACGGGACCATATTATTTTCCCCCATCAATTAAAAGGGGTTGTTCAGTCATTTTACGTTTCAATGAATCGAGATCAACAAAATTATTAAAAAAATCGAATGAGGAATTTTGATCCAATTAAAATGGAAACAACTACAATTAGTGACGTCGTTCAAAATCAATCTGATTACGCGTCATCAGAAACAATTTATAATTAGTGACTAAATGTCTCTAGAACGTAATTAAGTACAATAATTACAGGGACAATTTTTTTTCCCAATTGAGGAAAATCTTGTGAAATCGAAAGAATCGATAAAGTTAACTGTTGGATTTTTGGGTATGAGTAGTTGTAAGAAGGAAACCTGTAAAAAATAATTATTCATATTTTGGATTCGAACAGAAGACCAGAGAAAAGAAAGCAGAAATCGAGAAAGGAGTGAGACAAGGATGCAGCAGTCTGTCGCCCCATGCTGTTTAACTTATATATAGAACAGGCGATGAAGAATGTTAGAACGGAATATGGGAAAGGAATCAAACTGCATGGAGAAGAAATTAAAAACCTTACGCTTAATATTAGGAGAATCAGAAGGAGACTTGGAAACCATAATAAATAACATGAACGTAGTCCTCGAGAAAGAGTTCAATATGAGGATTAATGGAGGGAAAACCAAGGGGTAATGGAGTGTAGTATGGGAAACAGTGGAATACCAAAGGGCTGTTAGATTAGGAACGGATATTTTGACGGAAGTTAACCGAATTCTGCTACTTGGGAAGCTGTAATAACTAGAGTAGGATAGCACAGGATAGCAAGGAAGGGTTTCGCGAAAAAGAGGAAATTACTTACGGGTAATATAAGTGTGAATATTAGGAAATCGTTGCTAAAATTTTTGGTATGGAGCGTGGCGTTAAATGATGGGTACGAAACGTGGACGATAGGAGTTGGGGAAAGGAAAAGAATAGAAGCCTTTGAAATGTGGTGCCATAGGAGAATGAGATGGATAGTGGATAGAATCACAAACGAGGAAGTTCTAAACAGAATAGGGCGAAAAGCGAACAATATGGAGGATGTTGACCAAGAGAAGAGTAAGTAACTAACGAGGAAGCAGAATAAGGGAATAAGAAGAGCGAAAAATTAGGAGGACGATAGAAGTTGCAAAGAAGAGGAAAAGTATAGAAGCCTTCGAAATGTGGTGCTATAGGAGAATGAGATGGATGAGTGGATAGAATCACAAACGAGGAAGTTCTAAACAGAATAGGGGAAAAGCGAGCGAACAATATGAAGGACGTTGACTAAGAGAAGGGATAGATTAATAGTCCATGTTTTAAGACACGAGGGTCTTCTAAAATTAGCATTAGAGGGAAATGTGTGGTGTAAGAACAGAAGACAGTGGCCAAGGATGGAATACGCTAAGCAGTTTAGGGAGGAATTTGGTTCGTGCTTGTTATAAGGAAATGAAAAGGCTTGCGAAAGATATGTTAGCATGGAGGACTGAATACCACAATAACAACAATAATTTGGTTTGAAAAAAAATGTTTTCTTGTCTTCAATTAATAATCCAAGGACGGACTCAACCCCTTCCATGTTTTTTTATTGTAGTGAATTCACACGACTGAAACGTTTTTACAATATTTTTTTTCCCCTGTCCAGTAAAGTGGAAACGCGTTGCTTTGTAAGAAAATCACCAGAGAAACACAGTCAGTTAGCTTAGAAGGTGTCAGGGAAAGAGTCGAAACGTGAAGGATGAAAACTGTGACGTAGATTACGGCAAGTTAAACACCGACCGACGACCAGGGGAGTGGAAAACATTTTTTTTAACCCGAGATGGCGTTCGTCGTGGTGGTGTTGGTTGTTTCCCCTCCCCACCCCCTTATTTCACAATTCCTCACTTATTTTGTAGACCTTACTGTCTAATTTTCAGCCTTGGAGAAAAGGCATTCAGACAGAGCCTGCCTTTTACCAGAGTTTAAATACCACTCAGTCACTCACTCACGTCGACACACATTAAGAAATATAAAGCATAAGAATGAGGAACCAGTGGAGGTGGTGGGGTGGGGGGAAAGGGGGGGGAAGGGGGAAGGAGGACGTGACGCAGTCAGTCAGTCCACTTGTGATGGATTTCGTTTCAAGTCAGGTCACTCACACACACACACACACATGCTGTCTTATTTGTGACATGGCCGACCTCGTACCTGATTGTCGGGAGCAGCCTTCATTTAGATCGCTTGTGTTTCCCTAATGGACGCTCCATTAGCGAGCGTGAGAGCAGCCGCCATCGCCGCCATCATCATCATCATCAACTAGTAGCGTTTACACTCAGCCGACGTGACTCACTAATATATATTATAACTACAAGCAATCCGTGACACGTCCTCGGAGAGATTTCTCTCGCAGGTATTTCTCCACAGAGAGGAAGGATGTGTGTGGGCTTACCGTTGGTCCGCATCCCCAGAGTGACTGCGGGGCTCACCTGATCATGTCGGGAATGCCTCCTGCACTCTCTCTGGGTACTTTTTATCAAAGTTCTCATATGCCGAGACACCTTCACCTATTTTAGGAGGTATATGTACCGGGGTCAAAGACCTTGGGCATATGGCAAGAGCTGTCCGCTGATCCCATTGGATCAGTCAGGGGCCAACTGCCTCCTGAAACTGGTGGAGACACGGAGAAGGGAATGCTGCGTCCCCACAGCAGACTCGTCTCCCGTCATTCATAGGGAAGGGCGTGAGAATAGTAGCCAGCAATGCCCGACCTACCTGATGCAGGTTTTCTAGGGTTTTCCCTGCATCTCTTTAGGTGAAACACCGCGAGGGTAGGATCCTTAAACCATAGCCCGGGGGCCCTAGTTAACCCTTGCTAGGCTACCTTGCTCTACCTTCCGCATCCCCCCTTTTCAATTCCCTTCCTATGCTATTAAAGGGGAGTTGCCTGTTTCAGGATCACCCTCATGTAACCCGTTAACCTCCTAAAAAAGGATCTATCATCCACATCCCCCCTTTTTTATTCCCTTCCTATGCTATTAAAGGGGGAGTTGCCTGTTTCAGGATCACCCTCATGTAACCCGTTAACCCCTCTAAAAAAAGATCTACCTTCCGCATCCCCCCCTTTTCTATTCTATTCCTACACTATTAAAGTCTTTTGCCTGTTTAATGATCATCCTCATGTAGCCTGTTTCGCCACCCAAAAAAAAAGTCACATTATCTAAGCTGGAGGTTTTCACACGCCGAGACACCATCTATTTTGTAAGGTGTATGACGGAGGTAAAGGTATACTTCTACTAGGGAGCGTAATAAGTAGGAATGGTAGAAGAATAGCAAATAAAGTAGGATAGCAGAGGCAAGGAAGGCTTTCGCGAAAAAAAAAGGGATTTACTTACGGGTAATATAAGTGTGAATAATAGGAAATCTTTGCTGAAAACGTTTTTATGGAGCGTGGCGTTATATGGGTGCGAAACGTGGACGGTAGGAGTTGCGGAAAGGAAAAGAATAGAAGCCTCTGAAATGTGGTGCTATAAGCGAATGCTGGTAGTCAGATGGGTGGATAGGATAACTAACGAGGAAATTTTAAACAGAATAGGGAAAATGTGAACAATATGGAGGACGTTGACTAAGAGAAGGGATAGATTAATAGGCCACATTTTAAGGCACGATGGTCTTGTGAAGGGGTACATAGTGCCACTCAACTATAGTTTAAGGATCCTATCCTGGTAGAGGAAATCACCCTGCCGAATAAAGGCATTTACTATCTTTTTTTTTCAAATTGGAGGAAGGTAAAAAGAGACAGAGAGGTAGAGAATAAGCAAAAAAAAGGTTTATCTTGACGAATAAAATAATTAACCAAAAGGCCTGGAATAATTTTACGGATGTAATCTATAATTTCCAAACCGTTTCCATGAATTAAAAATTACACGCCGCTTTACGGGAATATAAATAAATCCTGATGAGAAACTTGTTCCGCAAAGGAAAGCAGAATAGTCCAATATATTTTTTCCCCCCACAAAAACCCAACCAACATTAATTGCTGTGTTGCGCTATTTTCCTTCTCCATTACCAGAATCGAGAACAACTCCTAAAATATCAGTAATATATACCTGTTTTTTTTTCAGAAACAGTCAGTGTCAGGAGGAGGAGAAGGAGAAGAACGAGAGAGAAATAGAATGCAAGCAACCCAAAAAAAAACAACCAACCGACGGAATATTTCATATTTCTTCCATGCAAGTGTTGCAGAACCTGTTATTAAAAGAGAGAGAGAAACTAATGCACCTGTCCTAATTAAAATCCACCACACCCCGAGGGTTCACGTCTCCACCCCACTTCCCCCCAAGCTACGGAAAATAACATTCCTTGCACCTGGAAAATCAATCTTCATTACAGAACTCAACGGACACTTGAAAACAAGTGGTGATGACGTCATCGCTGCTGACCAGTGTCGGCTGTGCGCATGCGCAGACGCGTAAAGAACGCAAGTTTAGGAGCTCCGATGGCATTCCAGAGAATTATCTCACATTTCGCACTACACTCATTCGTCGAGTGGCGAATACAAAAAAAAAATTGATTCACTGTAAAAAGAATAGTAGGCTAATTATCTTTTTTTACGTAGGAGATAAGATGGAGGAATTTTCCCGGTGTAAATAGAAAAACCATTCTAGGGTTTCTACCCTGGGTCGCAAATCCTCACCACTTTTCCATTACACGTAAAGGAAAACGTTTGTGTGAAAAATCCAACACAGTAAGCACATAAAAAATTTAACAATTATATAATCTGACTTGATGTTATAAGTAAAACCACAAAGAATTGCCGGCAGTCAAAAATATAATTAGCTGATAAACTCTGAGTCACAATTAGAAATAATTGTTATTAAATTGTAGAAGAACTGAGAGAGTGACTGCGGGGCTTACCACCTGATCATGTCGGGAATGCCTCCTGCACTCTCTCTGGGTACTTTTTATCAAAGTTCTCACATGCCGAGACACCTTCACCTATTTTAGGAGGTATATGTACCGGGGTCAAAGACCTTGGGCATATGGCAAGAGCTGTCCGCTGATCCAATTGGGGAATCAGTCAGGGGCCAACTGCCTCCTGAAACTTGTAGGAGACACGGAGAAGGGAATGCTGCGTCATCCCACCACAGCAGACTCGTCTCCCGTCATTCACAGGGAAGGGCGTGAGAATAGTAGTCACCAATGCCCGACCTACCTGATGCAGGTTTTCTAGGGTTTTCCCTGCATCTCTTTAGGTGAAACACCGCGAGGGTAGGATCCTTAAACCATAGCCCGGGGGCCCTAGTTAACCCTTGCTTGGCTACCTTGCTCTACCTTCCGCATCCCCCCTTTTCAATTCCCTTCCTATGCTATTAAAGGGGAGTTGCCTGTTTCAGGATCACCCTCATGTAGCCTGTTAACCAAAAAAAATCGTGAAAGTCCCTAAAGTATTAGGAGAGGAGGAGGGAAGAGGTTTCTGACTTTTGGCAATTATTGTATTTTTTTATTCTCATTAAAAGTTGTTATTTACCTTATTTAAAGATTAATAAAGCAATTTTTAATTTTTTTTCAAGCACAGATATTATTTAATTGAAATTAGAGAATATAAATTTATATATATATAAGCTCTGAGTAACGCTCATCGTGAAACGTTCGGGCCACATGGGGTACGCTCGGTTTCAGCTTCGTCAAAGAAACCACGGTACAGAGAGTAAACCCTTCAGTTCAAAGTAAAAAGTAGTTAGTGTTACTTCTACTTTTATAAGTTAAATACTTCTATCATCAATTAACTTATTTAGGAACTGAAACTTAATATCATCATGGAAGTATAAACTTTTGCTTCCATGTAACCTGGAAGTGTTAATTAAATAGATTATTAACCTATATTTCCAAACTGTAACTTAATATTATAGACGAAAATAGGAACACATGAAAGGATGATGACAATAAATACCAAAGATTTTCACAGATGCTTTAATTTTTCCAACCATTTCAAGTAACCACGTAAAGAGAAACTTATAAAACCATCATAATTTTTTTAAATTTTTGTAAATTGCATAAGTGAGAATTTTTTATAAAATTGGTCCTGTGGGTATTTTAAATTTAATGTTTTTTTAATTGTACGCTTTTTACGTCAATAATAAAGTTTCAGAGTTGTTTAAAACACTAATTTTAAAGTTAGAGGTTGCCTTTCTTTTTTTTTGGAGTAGGGAGGGGGGAAGAGGGAGGTTGAGTGCGCATCATGTAAACGTCTTGTGATTTTAGCAGGAGTGATTGGTGACGTCACGGTGAAATATTTCCGGTATTTACGGGTATATGGAACCATCGTGAGTATCTACAAATGGCATACACGAAGAGATTCTCACAGTTCAGTTACATAGATATATATATCCCTATGTTAATAAGAGGGGTTTATGAGGCCTGACAAAGCGCTCTATTCCGATTAAATATTACGTTAGTGTCGGATTAAATACTGCGCCGGGCTAATAAAAACAAGTACACGGACGTGGCCGGGCACCCAAGCTAGTGCTTAAATAAATCTAAATAAAATATCAGGTACATAAAATAAGGCAGCAGCACTAATTAGACCTCGAACTTAAATTAAGCTTTTAACCACTTTACGAGAATAACGACGGTAATAAAAAATAACGTTTAATTAAGAGGAGGAGGAGAAGAAGATTCAATAAATTCTCAAGTTCCTCTCTTCCTTTCTCTCTCTCTCTCCTTCTGTCTGTCTTTCTCTCTTCATCTTCTTCTTCTCCTTCATTCCATATATTTTTTGTGTATTTTAACTTCAATCAATCCGATATTGCGTTGGGAAACTTTGAAAAAAAAGAAAGAGTTGAATGTTATGCCCTGCATTTATTCCCCTCGCCTATTGGTAGGGGAAAAAATACCTTGTAAGTACACGAGGAAACGTTACGTGAGCCATTTATCACTTCACGCCGTAACCGCGGAGATGAGAGAGAAGCCCTGTAATTATGAGCGTTTAATTTTGGAAGGGGCGGTTTTATAAAAGAAAAGTTATGTCCTAGCTCCGGATGACGATGATAATTAGATAAATAACTGGCTGGGAAGGCGAGAAAAAAAACCCGGGCTAAAAAGAAAAAAAAAGTTACTAAACTCCGAATTCAGGAAATAACTGTAGAAAATTAATATGCGACAAGAGGAAAGAGGCAATAAACAGGCATTAACAGGCGGGAGTGTTTCTTTCTGATCGAATAGAGAGAGAGAGTGTAGAGAGGGAGAGATGTATAGAGAGAGAGAGAGAGATGCAGAGAGATGTATAGTGAGAGATGTAGAGAGAGATGTAAAGAGATGTGGAGAGAGATGTAGATAGTGATGTAAAGAGAGACGTAGAGAGAGGTGTAGGGAGACTCGTAGAGAGAGATAGATGTATAGAGGGAGATGTATAGAGAGACGTAGGGAGATGTAGAGAGAGACGTAGAAAGAGATGTAAAGAGACGTGGAGAGAGAGATGTAGATAGTGATGTACAGAGGGAAATGTAAAGAGAGACGTAGAGAGAGATGTATAGAGAGAGAGACGTAGGGAGACGTAGAGAGACGTAGTGAGAGAGATGTATAGAGAGAGATGTATAGAGAGAGATGTAGAGAGAGATGTAGAGAGAGACGTAGAGAGAGATGTAAAGATATGTGGAGAGAGATGTAGATAGTGATGTACAGAGGGAAATAGTAAAGAGAGACGTAGAGAGAGATGTAGAGAAACTCGTAGAGAGAGAGATGTATAGAGAGAGATGTAGAGAGAGAGATGTATAGAGAGACGTAGGGAGATGTAGAGAGAGACGTAGAAAGAGATGTAAAGAGATGTAAAGAGACGTGGAGAGAGAGATGTAGATAGTGATGTACAGAGGGAAATGTAAAGAGAGACGTAGAGAGAGACGTAGGGATATGTAGAGAGAGACGTAGTGAGAGAGATGTATAGAGAGAGACATAGGGAGATGTAGAGAGAGACGTAGTGAGAGAGATTTATAGAGAGAGATGTAGAGAGAGATGTATAGATAGAGATGTAGAGAGAGATGTAGAGAGAGACGTAGTGAGATAGAGAAACTCGTAGAGAGAGATGTATAGAGGGAGATGTATAGAGAGACGTAGGGAGATGTAGAGAGAGACGTAGAAAGAGATGTAAAGAGACGTGGAGAGAGATGTAGATAATGATGTACAGAGGGAAATGTAAAGAGAGACGTAGAGAGAGATGTATAGAGAGAGAGGCGTAGAGAGAGATGTAAAGAGATATGGAGAGAGAGATGTAGATAGTGATGTACAGAGGGAAATGTAAAGAGAGACGTAGAGAGAGATGTAAAGAGATGTGGAGAGAGATGTAGATAGTGATGTACAGAGGGAAATGTAAAGAGAGACGTAGAGAGAGATGTATAGAGAGAGAGACGTAGGGAGACGTAGAGAGACGTAGTGAGAGAGATGTATAGAGAGAGATGTAGAGAGAGATGTAGAGAGAGGCGTAGAGAGAGATGTAAAGAGATGTGGAGAGAGATGTAGATAGTGATGTACAGAGGGAAATGTAAAGAGAGACGTAGAGAGAGATGTAGAGAAACTCGTAGAGAGAGAGAAGAGACGTAGTGAGAGAGATGTATAGAGAGAGACGTAGGGAGATGTAGAGAGAGACGTAGTGAGAGAGATGTATAGATAGAGATGTATTGATTGATTGATCTTTATTAGCCTATTAGCTTCCTTTTTAACAAATGATAATAAGTTTGCTATTTCACATAATCACAATATTTACATTTTTTATGGAGAGAGCCTTCTTCTTTCTCTACATTATATTTCTGACCGCTTCTAAATCCTTAATAGTGTGTTCCCGTTCACATTATCAAAGGCTTTTTTTAAAAAAAATCTTCAAGTGGCACGATTCATGTGTAAAATTATGATTAAAAAAAGAAAAAGAAGCCAAATCTATACTACAAGAGGGACCAGCTTCAACCGAAAAGTAAATGTATTAACATCTGGTTTTCAGAGTAGTTAATTAAAGGAAAGTTGAAGAAAAAGGTTTCACTTCCAGGTTTATTAGTTGAATACTCTACGGAGAAGACAGACGGAAAGAAACGCTTGTCTTGAGACTGAAATGTCTCAAATGGAAGCGAAGGAATGAACGAAACGTCCATTTGTCTTTTTTTGTGAAGGAAGGGAAAATACATCTCACCGAAAAGAAAAATAAAAGAATAAAAACGGGGAACACTTTTCCAAGTAGGCCTTCGTCGTCATTCTTCTCTGAGAGTAAATGCGTTAAGGTGACAGTGGAGAGGGGGAAAAGGGGGAGAAAGGGGGGAGGGATAAGAACAACTGCGCGAGAATTCAATTGACAAGAAAAAGAGGAGGAAGCTACATCAGGTAGTTAGTAATTTGTAGCAATGGCGTTTGTCGGCTAAAATACTTTCAGGAGATTAAAAGAAGGACGACCTGGAGCCTACCAACCACAATTACGTTCTTTTCGCCTGAAAACATTTATGGACGTCGGCATCTGGAAGGGGAACGGAAGGGGAGAAGGGGAAAAGAAGAAGCGGAAACAGTATTTTTGTTTCAAAGCCATTAGCCAGTCAGGCTCAAAATTCTGGACAATCATCATATTTTCCTGATCAACAACTAATTGGTCAGATTTTCACTGATTTTACTAATTAAAAAATATATTCATTAAACTGAAAAAATATCGTAAAGACCGCATAACAAAGTATAGTTAACTGTTGGGTTGTGCTGATCCTTTTAGATTGCTCTATGGTAACAGGACTTACAGAAGTAAAAAAGTCCAGGAAAAAATTGACAAAATTTTCCGAACCCTAGATTAAAAGAAGGGACAAAATTACCCCCAGTGAAACACATTGAAAGAGGAGACGGGGCGGGACCCTCAATATTATATTCAGACTCCAAGCAGAAAAAAATTAATAAAGTTACATTAATCATCGGTCTCACTTTTCTCTCTCTCATTTTTCTCCCTGGATCTATTTTCAATCTTTATCTCTCCCGCTCTCCATTTCTCTATCGTTATATATATAGGCACTACATTTCTCTCCCTCTCTCCGTTTCTCTATATCGTTATATATATATATATATGTACTGTGATAAAAAAGCGCGGATTTTGTGGTATTGTGGCGTTATGAGGCGCAGTTCGGCCAACAACAATGTCTAGTCGGCTGAAAGATGGTGATTCCCCGCGGGAGACTCCCGCCGAGCGTGTGTAAAAAATGAGGGCGGGGAACCCCGAAATTTTGTGAAATGAACTGACTGGCGGGGAACCCCGGAATTTTGTAAGGGACCTGAGGCGGGGAACCCCGGAGTTTTATGAAATAGACCTATGGCGGGGAATTCCCGTCGGAGGATTTAAAAAGGGGAGCCGATGGGTGGCTCGGGATCAGAAGTGAGACGAGATGAGGAGAGGATGGACGAAACCAGAAATCAGACGAGTTGAGGAGAGGACGGACGAGAGCAGATGCTGTGAGAGGTGGGCAGAGACGTCAGATGTTTCGAGGAAGCAGATGAGTTGCGGATCTGGTTCCTTCCTTCTACCTTCATCGATAAAAATCCTGCAAGACGCCAGAGAGACGCGGAAACATTCGTGAAGGTGGATGTTTGTAGGCCCCTGTAGTAATTGTGGGTAAGTTATTAAAAAAAAGCTGTGAAACTTGCTCATTGCTCTGGTTAAATAATATTTAATGATTGTTTTTTTCTATTTTCAGCTACTGCATACTCCATCCATCTCTCGAGAGACCCAAAATCCCCCTGAGATTAAGCCCATGTAATCACTTTAAATTAATAAATGTAAAATTTTAAAATTGATTATAATTTGTTCTATTAATTAATTAATGTTTTATACCCTGAAAAGTATATTACAGTACATATAGTCACAACAAACCTCAAAATAAATACTTCTTCAACCTGATTAAAACAGTCAATCAGTTCCAAAAATTACTCACCAATTTTACTCTCAGCTCTGTGTGATCCACTGAGCGCCTTTCCTGAAATCAAAAATTACACAATATAACCAAAAAATGTATTTTTTCTTGTGAATAAAAAAAGGTAAATGCAATAGCTAGAGTAATTCAGAAAACATTCACTTAATTTGTTACCTACTTACGTTATTAATACTTGAAGAAAATAAATCTCTAAGTTTGGTCCCTTATTTTGGGAACTTCTTCAGCTGCTTCATATTAAGAATACTATACAGAAATTGACTCCCGAAAATTAATAATTTGAGATCTTTTATTTTGTATTTAAATTTTTTATTTTCAAGTACGGTACTAAAAGTAAACGAACTGTAACTTACAGTTTTATTGAATGTATTTTGTGATCATTAAAATGTCTGACATAATATAATACTTATTCAGCCTTTCTGAGGTATAATTTTTGATATCGACAATTGCATGATATCTACTTTAATAAATTACGTTCATGTGTAATCTCTTTGGCGCTCTCTCACCCTCTCTGTATGTGACTCTATCTCTCTCTAGCTTTATCTCTGTCTTTATATCGTCCATTTCACTTTTTCTATCTCTCTCTAGCTTTATCTCTATCTTTATATCGTCCATTTCACTTTTTCTATCTCTCTCTAGCTTTATCTCTATCTTTATATCGTCCATTTCACTTTTTCTATCTCTCTCTAGCTTTATCTCTATCTTTATATCGTCCATTTCACTTTTTCTATCTCTCTCTAGCTTTATCTCTATCTTTATATCGTCCATTTCACTTTTTCTATCTCTCTCTAGTTATCTCAGGCTCTCCAGTATATGTGTTCGTGTTTGTCTTTATCTTCTCTCTCTCTCTCTCTACCTTTTTCTATATTTCGACCACTTTTTCTCTCTCCCTCCCTCCAGTTATTTCTCTTTACTCCTCTCCTTATCTGTCTACAAATCTCTATCTCAACTCTCTGTACCTTTCCTCCTCATTTTCTTCCCGTCTCTATTTTTCAAACTTTATCTCTTCCTCTCCACTTCACTCCTCTCCATCTTTCTCTCACTCTCTCTCTCTCTGCCTGTATTTCTCTCTACATTTTCTCTCTCATATAAGTATATATAGGTCTGTATATGTGTGTCTAGAGAGAGAGAGAGATAACGATAGAAAGAGGCGGAGAGGAAGAAAAAGATTGAAAACAGACCCAGGGAGTAAATTAGAGAGAAATATAGAGTGTGTCAGATCTATATAGAAGTTGAGATACAGAGAAATAGAGGAAGAGAGAAATGGATAGAGGTGGAAGGGAAGAGAGGACATATATATATATATATATATATATAACAGATGTAAAGTCATTCTGATATACAGATAGAGAGAGAGAGAGAGAGAGAGATGTAGAGATAAAAATAGAGATGGAGCGAGGAAGTGATACATAGACAAATATATATGTATATATAACCTAATGTACCGACAATTAAAATTAAATAAAGGATAAGGAAATAGAAAGATAGAGAGTCTTGAGAGAGGCAGAGGGAGGTAAAAATGGAGGCAGAAAAATTTAGTTAGGAAGATTTGGATAGATAAAAATAAAATTGGTTTATCAATTCCTTGCTCCAAGTCTATTTTTCTCTCTCCGTATCTTCCTAGCTACATTTTTCTAGCTCTATTTTTCCCTCCCTCTACCTCTCTCAACACTATCTTTCTATTTCCTTAACTTTACATTAGGTAGTTCTACCTTCTTATTACCATAGGTAACAGGGTTCGTAATTAGTGTTGTTTATTTTTTCCTTTTTGACGTGAATTACGTCCCATTGCCCAAGTATATATTTTTTAAAAATGTAAGGCAATGTGGTGGATGGATTAGAGGAGGATAGAGATAAGAGGGAACGGAGGGAGGAGAGAGTCAGCAAGTAGAGACGTAACAGGTGCTGCAGTGGGGGGCCTAAATCAGAACTCACACAACAACTTGTCGTTAATCTCCGTTGCCAATCGCCCGAACCACAAACAGTGACACTCACACACACACACGGAGAGAAACAGAAGCAGAGATATAGAGGGAGAGAGAGAGAGGGAAAAGGAAAAAAAAAGAAAAGGAAACAAATTAAAAAAATAAAGAATTTAATTCCACCCAATTAGAACGTGGGCAGCTAATTGAGTTATTGGCGGCTGCGCCGGCATCTCTTCTTCTCTTCTCTCCTTTAGTTTCTTTATTTCTCCGACGTCGCGCGACAGGACTTCAAATAAGAGATAATGAGAAACGGAAATTAAATTAAATTAAAGGGAACACAGATCTCTCTCTCTCTCTCGCGGTCACGTTCTGATAGATTCCAAAGTCGGATTAAAATAAAAATAAATTGGAATTATTTAATTAAAAAAAATGGAAAGGAGAAAAAGAAACTGTAACAGAGGAAACATGCAGACTTAAAGGGAGGGAGAGAGAGAGAGAGACACAGGCTGCAGGCCAGACAGAGACAAGAGATCGACATTAAGGCGAAACTAAATAAATTACACGACAAATATATTTCATACATTTCGATTAAAACCCGTAAAAACCGGTTTTTTTTGTTGCAGTCCGCTCCAACGTTGAACTGACAGAACACGAAAAGAAGCGAAAAGGAGGAGGAGGAGGAGGACAGGATTTCTGGTGGAAACAGCCGTGTTGTTGTGACACAACTTTTCGGATTAAATAACTCATATCTCAAAATTCAACAAAAAAGAAACACCTCTTGGAAACGTCAATAATAAAAATTAATAATTCTGAGGAAGGTAAAAAATATTAATTATAAATTAAGCTAAAATAAATTAATCGGCCAATAAATTCAAAATTATTACAAATTAAAACATTTATTTTATAAATAAAATTTTTAAATAGTTTATCCAACTATTAAATAAACGAGCTAAAGCAGCCACTTTGTCAGGTTTATGAAAAAATTTAAATATTTAACATCACAACGTTTCGTCTGTCATTTGTGACTTCTTCAGATACTAAAACGAAATTTTGCGGTGGATTACATTGGGTAATATGTTATGATGAAAAAAGAAACACGTTTTTTTTTGTATTTGAAAAATGTTATCAAAAAAGAATGTTTTCTTTTTTAAAAAAAAACATTCTTTCGTAACATATTACCCAATGTAATCCATTGCAAAAATTTCATTTTAGTACCTGAAGAAGTCAAAAAATGAGTGACGAAACGTTGTAATGTTAAATTTTTTAATATAGGCATTTAATAAACGTTTTCGGTCGAAACCACTATAATCAGTTCTTCCCTATAATATATAATATAGAGCTCTACGAGTTTTTTTTGTCGTAGTTTTTGTGGGGTTTATTTCATTTAATACAGTACAACGTCATTAATTATGTAATCTAACCAAAAAAAATTCTCTATTTAGGTATCATGTGAAAGAAGACACTGGAATACATAATGGCGAGACAGAGGTACAGAAATCCAGGTGCTGGACTGCAAATCCTACCAAAGGAGCCGATGTAAGCTCCGAGCGTAATCTGCTGATTATGAAATGCAGGCTGAAAATGAATGAAAAAATATAAAATATAAAAAAACTCAAGAACGTAAATAAAACAAAGAGATGGGAATTATAAAAAATAAAACAACACGATGTGCTTCGCACTTTCAAACAAGGAAATTAATGGAGGAAGGAGAAAGAAACAATATAGATGAAAAAAAACTTCACACTTGAAGGATTAAATGACTACAGCAAAAAGTAGAAAGAATAGCTCAGACCAATAGGAAAGCATGGATAACATAAGAAATAATAAAAGTTAAGTGAGTGAGGAAAGGGGGGTAAATATAAAAACCCCGCGACAGATGAAATTGGTTAAGAGCAGTAAAGACGCTTTGCAGAAATGGGATAGATACAAAGTGAAAATGAGCCAAAGAGGATTGAATCCCAAGATAACTGCAAAGCGGTTGAATATTTTGGGGGTGGAAGGGAAAAATAGACGCTGCCTATAAGAAAATTAAAGAAACATCAACCGGAGAGAGGGGGAAAAAATATTAGCAAGAACGTCAGGGAACCAGGTGGGAAGACCAATTCTAGATAAAGAAAGGAAAACGCGGAAAGATGGATCAGTCAGTAGTAGAATGAGAAGAGGAGGGAGGTCGATGATAAAGAGAGCTGGGGGACAAAATGGTAGTTTGGCTGGGCGCTGACAGGAAATGAAAAGGCTTGCGCAAGATAGGTTAGCTTGGCTCGGACCCGTCTTAGGACTGAATACCGAAACAACAAAAGGGGTTCTTTATGAGTTATTTTTGGGGATTGGGCAAGTAATTAAGAATTCTTCTCGAGTAAGTTGATTTTTGATACCATTTAGTAATTTACCTTACTGTTAGAAACTTTTTTTTTATTGATAATAATTTACTTGACCTGTTTTCTAGATTTTCAATAACAGGTCTGTTTAACAATATTTTTCTTTTGTTGGTACATTGTTTTTACGTAGATATAAATATGTATGAATACAATAATAAATTATATGCGTATATTTAAATTATTTTTAGCATGTGTGTAAGATCATCCATCATCTGTTACACTAGTTTTATTATTATATTATTTTCGTGGTTGAGAGACTGAAGAAGGAGAGAATTCTTAATTTCTTTGTCTCCTCCTCTTCATCCTTTCCACCTTTATACATTTTGTTTGTGAAACAACTCCGGTTTTCCGGTTACGACCCACACAGCACGTGTTTCCGGATCTCCTCCATGACGCGTTGGTCGAGTAGTTGTAAGTTCAAATTTTTTTTTACTAATTTTATACTCTAATTATTTATGACTGTATTTGTATTAGCAGAGTTATGTAATTTGTTTAAGATAATTACTTGAATAATCTTACTATTACTATAATTTATATTCTATTTTATGTTATGATGTCCATATTTTTGGTCCTTATACTCACTGATCCGGTTCCTGGATTTGAAAGTCCCCCGGGTCCGATGATGATGAGTATATTGTTAAGTCTTATGATGTAATATTTAAGATTCTATATTTTTTTAGTCCCCTGTATTTTGTCAGTTCTAAAGCGGATATCAGGTTTGTCAAATTTTCTAGAGCCGCGGTGAGTGAGTGAGTGGTGGGTTTCTTATTATTTCCCATAGTCTTTCTTTTCTTAAGGTTTCTCTCTCTTATTGTCTTGTCTACCTCATAATTGGGGCATTCCAGTATGGCGTGTTCCGGTGTTCCTATCTCTCTCTCTCTCTCTCTCTTCTCTCTCTCTCTCTCTCTCTCTCTCTCTCTCTCTCTCTCTCTCTCTCTCTCTCTCTCTCTCTCTCTCTCTCTCCACAGGCACATAGATTGTCTGGTCTGCTATTTATTCTTCCCAGATATTGTCCGTATGGACCCATGACCAGTAAGAAAATGTATAAGACCCTTGGTTGGGTTGAGGTGTCGTGTCTAAGCTGTAATCTTTCTCTTATGTTAGGTAGAATTCTCCCTTTATTCGATGAATTCCATCTTTCTTGCCAAATGTTTAATATTTCTTCTTTAATTTCTATTTTGGGTATTTGCTTCCTTGCCTAAAATTTCTACGACTTTGCACTGGTTCCCTCTTTTTTGAGCCAGTACTGCGCGCGGCGCTCCTCCTTTTCCTGATTTCTAGATCCAACGGGACAACAGCAGCTAGGAAGGAGAACTGTTAGTGCTTCTGAAGGGGTTGTACTGAAGGCACCTGATATTCTTAACAAAGTTTTCCGCTGAATTTATAATCAAGATCAAAAATTTTTTTCCTATTGGAGCTCGGCTGTGAAGGACAAGAAACTGACGTGGATTCGCCTACAAGTGGTAAATGCCGCCCCCTTTCTTCTAATATAATTCTTCTTCTTCTTTCTTTCTATGGCATTCGAGGCCTTTGCCTACCAGGACGACTGCGGACTGTCACAGACATGACACATTCCTAATATTCTTATGTAATTCAGTCTATTAATTTTAACTGTCTCCAGCATTTTCCCCTCACCCCACCCTCTCTTCACTCATTCCCCAAATGTTCCGCCATTTATTTCCGACTCAAGTTCGTGGTAACCAACAATTCCTCTTTATTATTCCCTTGACAGGTGTCCACCTTTGCAGAGATAACACACACAAAGCAGAGAGAACGTCGTAGACGACATACCAGACACCAATATATCTCATATATACATATACACACACACACATACCAAAGGACCGGAATGAATGATGTCAACGAACATAAATCATAATCTGGCGGCGGCTGCGGCGCCGTTGCTGCTGAGGTCAGGAACGTGTCACGTGAAAGGTCAATGGAACTGAAAAGGCAAGGTGGAAACCTTTAGATATGTGGGTGGGAAAGAGAGAGAAAGAGAGACAGGGAAGGGACCCCAATGAAATGTAGCACAACACGTGTCTCATGCTTAATTACATTGAGATTGTTGCATCATGATATGACGAGGGGAAAGAGAGAGACAGGCTGAATTAGTAGCTGCTACCTGCTAGTGGCATTAAATTACGCTACTCTGCCCTTTCCAGTCAACCTTGAACATATTTTTCTGCAAGTGACACGAGCCCCCATTTTATTTTTTTCATACTCTCATTCAAATTTTGTCGGCATATTAATTTTTAATAAAAAATTGTATCGAGACCGTCCGAAGAATGTACCTTGAGGCCCACTAGAAAAATGTGTCGTCATTCTCTCTATACGCTGAGAAGTCTTTTTCTTCTTTTTCGATTTGTTCTATCATTGGCTTCCATTTGAGAGGTTCACTCTCAGGATTAAGCGTTTCTTTCCCCCCTCCTCTTTTTTTTTCGTCGGACAGTTTTCAAGAACATTAATTTGTGGTGAACAATCAAAGGTTGATGCAAGTGACACGAGCCCCCATTTTATTTTTTTCATACTCTCATTCAAATTCCCACATTTTGTCTGCATATTAATTTTAAAAAAAATTGTATCGAGACCGTCCGAAGAATGTACCTTGAGGCCCACTAGAAAAATGTGTCGTCATTCTCTCTATACGCTGAGAAGTCTTTTTCTTCTATTTCGTTTCGTTCTATCATTGGCTTCCATTTGAGAGGTTCAGTCTCAGGATTAAGCGTTTCTTTCCAACCCCCTTATTTTTTTTCGTCGGACAGTTTTCAAGAACATTAATTTGTGGTGAACAATCAAAGGTTGATGCAAGTGACACGAGCCCCCATTTTATTTTTTCACACTCTCATTCAAAGTCCCACATTTTGTCTGCATATTATTAAAAAAATTGTATCGAGACCGTCCGAAGGATGTACCTTGAGGCCCACTAGAAAAGGTGTCGTCATTCTCTCTATACGGTGAGAAGTCTTTTTCTTCTATTTCGTTTCGTTCTATCATTGGCTTCCATTTGAGAGGTTCAGTCTCAGGATTAAGCGTTTCTTTCCCCCCACCCTCTTTTTTTCGTCGGACAGTTTTCAAGAACATTAATTTGTGGTGAACAATCAAAGGTTGATGCAAGTGACACGAGCCCCCATTTTATTTTTTTCATACTCTCATTCAAATTCCCACATTTTGTCTGCATATTAATTTTTTAAAAAATTGTATCGAGACCGTCCGAAGAATGTACCTTGAGGCCCACTAGAAAAATGTGTCGTCATTCTCTCTATACGCTGAGAAGTCTTTTTCTTCTATTTCGTTTCGTTCTATCATTGGCTTCCATTTGAGAGGTTCAGTCTCAGGATTAAGCGTTTCTTTCCCCCCACTCCCCTTATTTTTTTTCGCCGGACAGTTTTCAAGAAAATTAATTTGTGGTGAACAATCAAAGGTTGATTGATTTTCCTGTGATGTGGGTTTTATAATTATATAATTATATTAAAAATTTAGAGTTATATTTTTAAATGAGTGGGCGCCAATAAATCGCAACTTTGAAATTTAAACTGGTTTATTCTTAACAAAATTAAATTTAAAGAATTTTATTTACCTAGCTAAAATATACAGAAGTAATATTGCAAGAGACTTTAGTAAATTCAATCTTCTTTTACGTGTTTGTACGCATAGCAGAGCGAGAGATTATTGCCCTTTTGTTCTTTACTTTACATTCATCCTCCCCTAGTTTCCTTGTTGACTGACTGGCAGTCGTTGCTTTAACGCAAATTGCAGCTTCATGGTCTGCATAGAAGCGGCGGGCCTCTATTATAGTGTCGTTTCCTCGTTATACTCCCAGCCAGAACGTCTCTTCTATGTGACTCGAAGCCAACCAGTCCGACTTTCCGTTTACTCGTGATGAACTCACACCTAAAACTCTCTTTTTCCTAGATCCTCTCCACTTCGAACTCACTTCTCCCCCGCTTTTTATATCTTCCTCAGGTCCTCCAATGGGGTTGGCTTCCCTACCCTTCCTCTCCAAAAATTAAAAATTTGGGAGGGGCCAAACTAGCAACCTTTTGGGTCAACCACCTTGCTAACCTGGGTTGTGGGAGACCTGGTTTTTTTTTCGGCGAGCCGTAAACAACCTTCAGACAAAGACTGAGCCTGTAAGGATACATTATATTATATGGCTGTGTTTGTCTTGTCCGGGGTTTTTCCCGGAAGGGTTCCTTGTGAATGCTTCTGGACTGTTTGTTCTCTACGGAAATTTGTACAAACTGCTTAATATTTGAAATTAATTTATACGAATAAAACAAAATATATTATGAAATTATAAACGCGTCACATTACTTTTCGGTTGGAGCTTCCCGTTGTAGGGAAGTAAAGTTTGGATTTGTATGCATTTAGCTTGATTTTCTACTTTCATCATAATTACCAGAGGAAGTCCCAAACGTGGCGACGAAACGTCGGTTAAATTAAATGATGGAACTCTCTATGCTAACCTATCTTGCGAAAGCCTTTTCATTTTGCATAAATACCACATCCTACATCTTCCCTATTTTGCTTAGCGTATTCCATCCTTGGCCTCCCTCGTCTGTTCTTACCCCACACACTTCCTTCTAATGCTAATTTTACAAGACCCTCATGTCTCAAAACATGGCCTATTTAATCTATCCCTTCTCTTTGTCAACGTTCTTCATATTGTTCGCTCTTCCCCTATTCTGTTGAGAACTTCCTCGTTTGTGATTCTATCCACCTCATCTCATTCTCCTATAGCACCACATTTCAAAGGCTTCTATTCTTTTCCTTTTCCCATTACCTATCGTCCACGTTTCGCACCCATATAACGCCACGCTCCATGCGAACATTTTTAGCAACGATTTCCTAATATTCATACTTATATTAGCCCTAATTAAATTCCTCTTTTTCACGAAACCCTCCCTTACCTGTGCTATCCTAATCTTTATGTCTACTATACTTCTACCATCCCTAGTTATTACGCTTCCCAATGAGCAAAATTCCTTAACTTCCGTTAAAATATCCCTTCCCAATCTAATAGCCTTTGTTATTCCAGTGTTTCCTATACTACACTCCATTATCATGGATTTGCCTCTATTAATCCTCATATTGAACTCTTCCTCCATGCCATTTACTATGGTTTCCAAGTCTTCTTCTGACTTCCGTAAAGATTAAGGTTTTTTTTTTATTTCTCCTCCTTGCAGTATGATTCATTTTCCATATTCCGTTTTAACTTTCTTCATCGCCTGTTCTATAAATGAGTTAAACAGCATGGGGGCGACAGACTGCTGCATCATCCTTGTCTTACTCCTTTCTTGATTTCTGCTTACTTTTCTTGATCTTCAATTCTAATTACTGCTGACTGCCTTCTGTAGAGTTTATGTATAAGCCTTCTTTCTCTATATTTTAATCCTGTTTTCTTCAAAATCCTTAATAGTGTGTTTCAGTTTACGTTATCAAACCCTTTTTTTAAAAAAATCCACATATGCCATGAACTTAGACTTGTTTTTTTTTCTTATCTCGTCTTATATACTTTGCGCGAAGTCAATATTGCTTCTCTTGTCCCTACTTTCTTCCCAAAACCAAACTGATCTTCTCCTAACTCGCATTCTATTTGACGTTCCATCCTCCTTTATGCTATTTTTGTTAACATTTCGCACGCATGAGACACCAAATTAATTGTTCTGTGCTGTCTTCTTCGGTATGGGTATAATTATGTTATAATTCGTAATCATGGAAGGATAAACTATTAGTTGTGTCAAGAAAAGCCAAAAAAAAATCAGGCCGTTTAAAAGAAATTACTGAAAGGAAATCCTTTTTTAAAAAAAGTCAATAATTCAGTATTATTAATTATGGAGCATATTTAATCAAATAATCCATTTGGATGTTTTATTGTATTGCAGATGATTTTATGGTCTCAAAGGAAAGTCCTCAAAAAAAAGGGGGGCAAGAATTCAGTATTGCCAATCAAATATCCTTTATTTCATTTGGGTCGTTAAGACCATAATCGTATTTAATACACTAATTCATTTGGACGTTTCATTGTATTACAGATGATTATGGACTTTACGACTGGAAGTTCCTGAATTAAATAAAAGGGTATTTCACCGACAATACTTAATTATTGTCCCTTTCTTGAGGACCAGAATAGGGCTTGCCTTTAACAGACTTTTGGTCCTAATCTATTTCAGGTTTAACTGTAATAGTTCTAAAGAAAAGAAAATGTCACCTGTGATAGAACCTTTAGGCACACCAAAATTGTAAATGCAGAAACCGTCTAAGTCTCAACACACGCACATTTTTTGGGGTGATTCACTATTTCAATTCGCCTTACATGTTCCTTACTTACAAGCTAAATTCAGTGATTTGAAAATACATTTTCTTTTATTTTTTTTCTTCTAAAAAACGAATTATTTCTCTCTCACCTTGTGGACGGTTACAAAACCAACTTTATTACTAAGTGAGATGGAATGCCTTAATTAACAAGCACTGAAAAGGTCAACTTACAGACCGTGGTGGCGGCCCCAACCGAGACCGAGGAGTGGTTGACTGTAAACAAGTATTAATTAACTCTTTTATTAATTAATCAATTTTCGTTGCTCTCTCTCTCTCCCCGTTTCTCCCCTCGCCCTCCTCCTCGTCCTCCTCCTCCACGCTATTCTATCGTGACACCCGAATTAGCGTTCCTTAATTGAAAATCCTTGCAACGCACATAAGTCACAGGCATATCTTTAGCGGGTTGACAACAATAAACTAAGATACTGCAGAACAGATAAAACCCCCTCTCAATCGGCCAAGATTGATTGATAACTCCGCGCTGGAACCATTATGGACCTTTTATTTTAATAGTGACCCACTTGCGCTCGTATCTCCCGTCGACCTGTAATGTAATATTTATTACGACACGACACCAGCACTCTCTAGGCTGGTCCAAATGTCAACCTACGACCTCAGGAAAGGGGAAGGGAAAAAAAATTAAGGTTATCAGATGAGAAAACTGACAGTGGGGGGGATTACAAAAGGGGAAAAAAAGTAGACTAAATGCTTTCGTGGTAAAGATATAGTATCGCGGAAAAGGGGAATAATTTGTTAATAAACACACAAGGTGTAAAAGGAAGAGAGGGAAAGATTCGGCCAAGTTCATGTTTCTTCATTATAAAACCACTATAAATTTGGATGCTTTCAGAAACAATAAAACTTTATAATTATATTAATGGAAGGGTCAGTTGAGTTAAATTTTAATTAAGGAGAACAATTATCCTTATTAGGATTTTTATTCAATACTTGATTATTTATTGAATAAACAAATACTAATAATGATAATTGGATTATGTAATTAAAAAATGTAATTAAAAAACAATTTTATCCTTCCTTATTTAACCCTCTTTTAAATTTAATTTTTAAATTATATTAGTGGAAGGATCACTTGAGTTGATTTTTAATTAAGGAGAACAATTATCCTTATAAGGATTTTTATTCAATACTTGATTATTTATTGAATAAGCAAATACTAATAATGATAATTGGATTATGTAATTAAAAAACAATTTTATCCTTCCCTCTTTTAAATTTAATTTTTAAATTATATTAATGGAAGGATAACTTGAGTTGATTTTTAATTAAGGAGAACAATTATCCTTATAAGGATTTTTATTTAATATTTGATTATTTATTGAATAAGCAAATACTAATAATGATATTTGGGTTCCGTATTTTTTTTTTAAAAAAAGAAATAATTTTATCCTACCTCATTTAACCTTTTCTTATGTTTAATTTTTCCTACCCGGTTACATTTTACAACCAAAAATTCTTCACGAGGGTTGGTTACTATTTGGGCTCCATCATTTCCTATTAACATTCAACAATATAATTGCAGTTACCAAGGAGAATGTAAACCAAGCACCGGTTAACGTGAGATACACTGGGAAAGTTGTGAAGCAGGTGTTCCTCAAGGTACGTGCTTTGGTTCACTAAACTATTAATGTTTCCAGTCTTGCAATTAAGGACCGAAGGGATAGAACCAGGCAGGAAGAGAAGAGAGAGAGAGAGAAATAGAGAGATAAAGGGGGAAAGGAGGAGGGAGAGAGATTATTTAAAACAGAAGAAACTCATTACAAAAATAAAATTAAATGACGGTAACTTTATTAAATAAAATATTTGAGTACTGGCGCATTGGTTGTACTTTTAATAAGGTATTTATATTTTCAGATAACAACAAGGTTAAATGTAACCTCCACAAGACCCGGTGTGCCCCTTCCCCTTCCTATGCTATTAAAAAGGAGTTGCTTGTTTCAGGATCTCACCCTCATGTAGCCTGTTAACCGAAAGAAATAAACAGTTGTCGAAACTACTTGTGGTTGGTTGCTCCTTGAGTCGAGGTTGCTTTCCAGAAAAGAGGTATAGGATAAAGAAAAAAAATTAATATAATGCGCCACCCACAAGGAACCTGCTTTGGATCATCAACCTAACAAATTTACTTCCTAAATCTTCCCCTCCCGGCACCGTAACAGTGTTAGGCCTCGGGTACGATAAAAGCGGCGAGCGGCGAGCGACAAGCGGCAAGCGGCAAGTAGTTAGAGCGACACCGACCCCTTTAATGTTCCAATATAATTCAATCGGTTCGCGGTTCCACTTGAAAGCAACCTGAGAAGAAGAAAAGAAAATCAAAAAATGCACCACCCTCAAAGTACCTACTGATTCAGTCGACTTTGACCTTAGAGCTACCTTTACTGGTTCCTTAAATAACCTCAAAAACATCCTAATTTGGGGTTCTGATGAAACAATTTTGGGTTTTCCCTTCCAGTCAGCCGTCGTTCTTGTGGCAGAAAAAAAAGATTCTTAAAAATAACAGAAATAAATCAAAACGTTGCGCGTCCCTCAAGGTACTTGACTTGGTCAAGAAACTGATTTAGTTCTTTTCGTTGAGAAACCCCCCGCATAATGCGTACAGGTTTTCCATTTCGCGGAGTCTATTGAAAGAGCAAGAGGTTGTTTCTCTCCCCCCTCGAGGCGTGGTTCACCTGTGGGTGGGAAAAAGGAAGGAACGAAATGGAAATTAATCAAACTATTGCATGAGCCTCAAGGTTCCTTAAATAACCGAAAAAACATCCTATTTTGGGGTTCTGATGAAACAATTTTGGGTTTTCCCTTCCAGTCAGCCGTCGTTCTTGTCCCAGAAAAAATAAGATTCTTAAAAATAACAGAAATAAATCAAAACGTTGCGCGTCCCTCAAGGTACTTGACTTGGTCAAGAAACTGATTTAGTTCTTTTCGTTGAGAAACCCCCGCATAATGCGTACAGGTTTCCATTTCGCGGAGTCTGTCGAAAGAGCAAGAGGTTGTTTCTCTCCCCCCCTCGAGGCGTGGTTCACCTGTGGGTGGGAAAAAGGAAGGAACGAAATGGAAATTAATCAAACTATTGCATGAGCCTCAAGGTTCCTTAAATAACCGAAAAAACATCCTATTTGGGGTTCTGATGAAACAATTTTGGGTTTTCCCTTCCAGTCAGCCGTCGTTCTTGTGGCAGAAAAAAAAAGATTCTTAAAAATAACAGAAATAAATCAAAACGTTGCGCGTCCCTCAAGGTACTTGATTTGGTCAAGAAACTGATTTAGTTCTTTTCGTTGAGAAACCCCCCGCATAATGCGTACAGGTTTCCATTTCGCGGGAGTCTGTCGAAAGAGCAAGAGGTTTTTTCTCTCCCCCCCGTCGAGGCGTGGTTCGCCTGTGGGTGGGAAAAAAGAACGAAATGGAAATTATTCAAACTTTTGCATGAGCCTCAAAGTTCCTTAAATAACCGAAAAACATCCTATTTGGGTTTCTGATGAAACAATTTTGGGTTTTTCTCTTCCAGTCAGCCGTCGTTCTTGTCCCAAAAAAATAAGATTCTGGAAAATAACAGAAATAAATCAAAACGTTGCGCGTCCCTCAAGGTACTTGACTTGGTCAAGAAACTGATTTAGTTCTTTTCGTTGAGAAACCCCCCGCATAATGCGTACAGGTTTCCATTTCGCGGGAGTCTGTCGAAAGAGCAAGAGGTTGTTTCTCTCCCCCCCTCGAGGCGTGGTTCACCTGTGGGTGGGAAAAAGGAACGAAATGGAAATTAATCAAACTATTGCATGAGCCTCAAGGTTCCTTAAATAACCGAAAAAACATCCTATTTGGGGTTCTGATGAAACAATTTTGGGTTTTCCCTTCCAGTCAGCCGTCGTTCTTGTCCCAGAAAAAAAAATTCTCGAAAATATCATAAATAAATCACAACGTTGCGCGTCCCTCAAGGTACTTGATTTGGTCAAGAAACTGATTTAGTTGTTTCTAATATTTTCGTTGAGAAACCCCCCGCTTAATGCGTACAGGTTTCCATTTCGCGGAGTCTGTCGAAAGAGCAAGAGGTTGTTTCTCTCTCCCCCTCGAGGCGTGGTTCACCTGTGGGTGGGAAAAAGGAACGAAATGGAAATTAATCAATCTATTGCATGAGCCTCAAGGTACCTGTTTGGGGGCCCGCGCGGTAATTGAACAGACACACACAAACACACACACACACGGAAACCTGCTTCACGTTGGTCAAGACCATCTGGTGGCTTCCCCTCCATGAATCTATTTTGTAAATCATTTTCACACCGTGTAAGTGTTTAGAGAACTGGAGCTGCTTGCTTTTTGCTTAGTAATGGGATTTAAGGAGAAAGGAATAATAAACTTTTTTTTTCCATAATCAACTGCAATATATATAATTTTTTTTTACTTTTATTTACCACACTTTACCAGAAAGTGAGACAAGTTTGAAGAGAAGGGGAACGAAAGTCGTTTCGACAGACTTTAAAACGGATGACGCCTTACGTTAGTTTACGAAACGACCCAAGAGAATATTTTTATATTTTTGCACATACTAAAATCTTAGGTTTGAAATAAAAATAGTTTTCCATATAACCTTACAACACGAGCGATGGCATAATTGAAAACACTCCGTCCCAATATTCATATTAAAATGAAATGAAGTCGGTTCAAATTGATTCTTACACACGGGGCCATCTTTTCATATCAACAATTTCAACATTTAACAACTGAATAAGTACAGCTTTAAATTGAAAAAATAATTACCCAAGTAAAATGTAAGTCATTCTTAAATAATTGTCCTCTTTTGAAGGTAACTGGCTACACGAGGGCGACGAAACGTCGTTCAATCTGAATAACTGTTGTGTTTGTTTAACATTTGTCGTTAATTTATTACATTTAATTGTTTCAACATCAGTCGTTAACTGATTTACTATTTAATATTGATATTTAATTAATGGTACATCCACAACGTTTCGTCCACATTTATAGACCTCGTCGGGTAACTAGACCGAAAAACAATTTAAAAAAAATCAATTATAGTTTTGAACACAGATTATTTTGGTAAGTAAAATATAAACAGTAGTGCTTTCAATTAATTTAAATTAAATAGATAAAACAGACATACATGTAAGTCTGTTAATTAAAAATAAACCACTCTTTGTAATTTTTTATTTAAGAAACAAATGTATGTCTATTTTACTTATTTATTTAACTTAATTTAATTAACTTACATGTAAGTACGTTTTATTTTACTTTATTATTTTTAAAAGGTTTATCATAAAGTCTGCTTTATTTATTTAACTTAATTTCATTTATAAGTATGTCTTTTTTATTTGTTTAACTTTACTTAGTTTAATTAACATGTAAATTCACACTATATTAAGTATATTTTATTTACTTAACTTAATTTCTTTTTTGTTTGTTTAACTTTACTCAGTTTAATTAACATGTAAGTCTGTATAATTTAATTTAATTTTAATTTAGGAGACTTTCATAAAATTATGTTTCATTCATTTAACTTAAATTTGTTTATATGTTTTTTTGTTTGTTTTACTTTATTTATCCTAATTATCATTTAAGTCTGTTTTATTTTAATTTATGAGGCTTTCTTAAAGGTCTGTTTTATTTCATTAATTTAATTTATATGTATGTCTTTTTTGTTTGTTTAACTTTACTCAGTTTAATTCACATGTAAGTCTGTATAATTTAATTTAATTTTAATTTAGGAGACTTTCATAAAAGTATGTTTCATTCATTTAACTTAAATTTGTTTATGTGTTTTTTTTAATTTTGTTTGTTTAACTTTATTTATCCTAATTAACATGTAAGTCTGTTTTATTTTATTTTAATTTATGAGGCTTTCTTAAAAGTCTGTTTTATTTCATTAATTTAATTTATATGTATGTCTTTTTTATTTGTTTAACTTTACTTAGTTTAATTAACATGTAAGTCTGTTTAATTTTATTTTATTTTAATTTATGAGACTTTCAAAAAAGTTTGTTTTACTTATTTTATTTAATTTATATATAATTCTGTTTTTATTTAATTTTTATTTACCTTTTCTTAAAAAATTGAAAGTTATACTTAGAGGTAAGTTTGTTAATTAAAATTAAATATAACAGATTTACATTTTAAGGTGAATAGGATGCCTGCGGGAGTTTTCTCTCGCGGGTATTTCTCCCCAGATTGACTGCGGGGCTCACTCACCGGACTGCGTTGGGAATGCCTCGCACTCTCTCTCTGTCTCTCCGGTTTCTTCCCATACGATTTCATGAGGTGTATGTACTTGGGTCGAAGACCTTGGGCATACGTTAAGAGTTGTCCGCTGATCCCATCGGAATTCTGTGACCCCCAGAGAAAACTCGTCTTCCGTCATTCATGCGTGAGAATAGTACCCAATGCTCGACCTACCTGATGCAGGTTTTCTAGGGTTTTCCCTGCATCTCTTTAGTTGTACCACCGGGTAGGATCATCCTTAAACTATAGCCCGGGGGCCCTATTCAACCCTTGGCTACCTTCATCTACATCTTTTTCAATTCCCGTCCTATGATATTAAAGGGGAGTTGTCTATATCACCCTCATCACGTAGGATAATTATTTAAGAATGACTTACATTTTACATGGATAATTAATTTTTTAGTTGGAAGCTATACTTTTTCTATAATTTAAAGCAATATTCAGTAGTTTTAAAATTTATAATTTTTTTTTTCATAAATTTCTGTCCACCTACCTGAGGAAGTACACAAATATGGACGAAACGTTGTGGATGTACTACGTAAATATCAAATATTGTATATTCAAGGAATAATGTTGATGAAATTGAGCTTAGAATAGTTTCAGAAATATAAATAAATCCTTAGACGATTTTTTTGAACACAGCATCTCTCTTTCTCTCTCTCTCTCTCTCTCTCTCTCTCTCTCTCTCTCTCTCTGACTCGCTTCTCTGCCTGTCTCTTCTTTCCTTTCTCTTTGTCTGTCTCTAAGTGGAAACCAGCTGCTACTCTGAGACCAATAATTATGCAGATATTTGTCATGATCCCCCCACCTCCACCTTTCTCAATTAACAACTTACGTTATTTTTCTTTATTAGCGACTGCCTTTTTTGGGCGAGGAAGGGAGTGTGGAGGGGAAAGGGGAGGGGGGAGAAGGAAGGCATCGATCCAGTAAGGTTTACGATATCGCCTTGAGCAATCCTCTTATATTTTACGCATATCGATACTACTACTCTTTCCTTCTTCTTCTTTTTTTTTCTCTCTCTCTCATACCTTGGCTAACGTTTTAATTACGAAACGGACAACAAGTCACTCTGTTGTGTTTGTGAGTTGGACGGTAATTACCAACGCAGCTTACCAGTTGAGTGGGGGGGTCGTTAATCCAACCAACCACCACGACCGTCCCTCCTGCAAGAGCCTCAATGTAATAACCACCTTCAAGTTTTGTAGCCTTCCCCCTCGAGGATTAGGGCCGAACACGTCACAGAAAAACACTCGGGAAATCACTAGATGGGTGCAACTGCTGTTTTACATTCCAAAAACTCAAACGTTTGAAGAAACGATCCTTAATTTTAAGCAGAGAGAGACAAAAAAGACACAGAAAAACAGAGAGAGAGAGAGAGAGAGAGATAGAGAGATAGTAAGAGTGGGAGAGAGGCAGAGAGACAGAAAGAGTGAGAAAGAGGCAGAGAGAGACAAAAAAGACACAGAAAAACAGAGAGAGAGATAGTAAGAGTGTGAGAGTGGCAGAGAGACAGAGAGACAGAAAAAGTGAGAAAAGGGCAGAGAGAGACAGAAAGAAAGGGACAGCAGAGAAAAAGTGAGAGAGAGAGAGATAGATGGACAGAGAGAGATAGTAAGAGTGGGAGAGAGGCAGAGAGACAAAGAGCGAGAAAGAGGCAGAGAGAGACAAAAAAGACACAGAAAAACAGAGAGAGAGAATAGTGGCAGAGAGATAGAAAGAGGCAGAGAGAGAGAGAGAGACAAAGACATAGAGACGGGGAGAGAGACACAGAGAAAGGCATAGAGAGATAGACAGAGGCAGAGGCAAAAAAGACAAACAGAGTCAGAGAGAGAGAGAGAAAGAGACGGAAACAGAGAGACACCGATAGAGAGAGATTAACAATTATCAAAGAATTTATTATACAAAGTAAAGCTACTCACTACACTCTGGGCTAGAAGCGTCTGTGAGAAAACTCTCATCCCGCAGTGCCCTGATCCCCAACAACAAGTCTTCGTTGGCTCTGCAGCCCATTAAGGGCCTTGGCCTACCGGGACGACTGCGGGCTGTCCGAACACTGGAATGGCACGTGTTCAGCGTATCGACTCTCCATCAGTCTCCGTGACCGTGACGTCACAAACATCCACCACAGGACTGAACACCAACAACGAAGAAATCTTTTCCCGATTATCTCCTTTTAAGGTCAATAATTTTTAAAGCCAGTTCTTATCATTACAATGGTTTGGTAATAATAAACGGTTGAAATATATATAATTCCGTTCCCGAGCGAGGAAATCGTTGCCGGTTGAAAACCAATTCCTTGGCGCTTTTGCGGTTGACCGCCGCCAATTCACTCTGAATCGGTATCGCGCCAGTTGTTGTTGTTGTTGTAAAAGAAAATTGGAGGAAGAAAACGAATGAGGATAAGGAGTAGAAGGGAGGCAGTCGGGTGGAATGGGAAAAAATCAATCACTGTCCTATAATAATAATAATAATCCTTGCAGAACCGAGGCAACAGAAGGAGGTAAATGAATGGGAAGGAGGAACCCTGCAGGAAGCCTCTGAGCCAGACTGCAAGGTAAAAAGGAGGTCAACTCGAGACAATGGAACCCCATGATGATGATGATGATTTGGTCTTATCCAACAATGGCCGCTGCTGCAGATATTATTAAGCTCTGTGGGGGTCGTAAAGGAGGGGAAGGAGAGTCTTCAATAAGGCTCTAGAAGACCTTTAAGTACTCAAACATTGATTGATCTGGGGATGGAATTTCTTCCTTTCCCCTTGTCGTCGTCGTCGTCGTCCTTTCACTTCCGTTTAATGAATATTTATCTCGATTCGAAGTAACCTTTTTCATAGACGCAAGCTTCACCTATTACCTTGTCCTTTACATGTGTAAAAATAGTCAGGAATCCAAGAAATGCCTTCAATCACGATTACCTCTAAAATATCTGACAGCGAATTAACGGATAATTATAATAATAATAAAAAAAATTAATTCAACTGGACCGAAAATAGAACCCTAAGGCCAACCTTTTTAAAACCCGGTCACTCTACCTCACAAATTTTATGTAACTGAATTGATTCATTTTCCATAGATCCTCATTAGTAACAATCCTCCAAGGACGTGAATATGACTTGTCTTTTCAGCCTATAAATAATAATCTTTGAATTGGAATAAAACTCAACTTATCTTAAAAAAATAAAAAAATTGACTCTGAACCGTCCGACGCGTCGCTTTTATATTATACTAAATGACTCTAGAAAAAGAAAAATATATAGGGCCAGAAAAGGTCAAATAAATCCCTTTCAGTGCTACTGACAAAAACGTAACAAAGGCACAGTTAAATTAGTATTAGTTACTGAGTTAAATTACTACAACAAACTAAAATTAGAGAAAACTGTGGAGTAATTTAGCTGTTCATGGAAACTCAGTCCGTGACTCCCTTTTTTGTTTTTTCGGCTGAAGGCTAAATTTTTATAACTGAAGAAGTCTCAAATGTGAGACGAAACGTAGTATAGTTCAATATTTAATCAAATAAAAAATAAACTGACGAAGACGAAGACGTTTTAACTTATTTAATGTATATGTATTAATCAGAAAGCTATTTATATCGATTAAAATTAATAAAAGACGTTCAATAAGTCAGCATATAAATTTATTAATAAAAAACCGACGTTTCGTCGCCCCTTTTTTTTTAAACTTCTTCAGGTGTAAAATTTATCAGTTCATCATATTTACTTCTTGACTCCCTCAGCCGAAATGATTGTTGAATGTACACGTGAAATAATTTAGTGTCGCGCATGGACCACATCCATCCAGCCTCTGATGGTTACGGTCGAAACGATCTGAGGTCAGGAAACTATGTTATAGTTATTTATATCTAATGTTTCTTTATTAATATTCTTGTATAAGCTGTTGAGACTGCGTTCCTTCATTTGTCAAATCGTTTATAGATAATCTGAAACAAAAATGGTACCCTGTGGAACTCCAATTTTTTACATTTTCCCCAATTTGTTTTTTTTTTATGTTTGTACCGACTTCACCGACCGCCCCTCTTCCCATCCCCCGTGTACTTCAATGTTACACTTGGCTTCCTGTGTGATGATCTCTTCCACTCCTACCAGAGTTTTCCTATTCCCACTCCCTTTTTATTTTATTTTTTTTCCCCTTCCTCTCCCGTCATCCCGTTGCACATAATTGCTTCGTGATTTACGTAGACGCGGGCCTTGCTGCTGGTTAGGTAGGAAACATAAATAAGTAAATAATGATAAACCACTCGACCATGAATCTCAAACAAGCCAATTTCTCATTCATTCCAGAAAGCCTGAGAGCTTCAAAACTTGATGAACGAGGAACGCAGGATACCTCTCTTATTTTTTTTCCTCTCTCTCTCCTCTTTCAATATCCCCCTTCTCTGTCTCAAGCGTGGGAGTTCCTGTCTTCCGTGTGTAAATATATTCCTCAGCTGGAAGTAAAAAAAAACAACATCATCAACCGACGATGTCGACCAGCAGCTACGATGCCAAAAGTATATGTAAAAATGTTATTAAGGTTTTTAAAAAAAAACACAAGCAGCGGGCCCCGTAAATTATTAGGGAACGTGTAGTGGACTGAGTGAGTGGGAGGAAAAAATTCCAACGATAAGGATCTTTACTGCGACTTAAAGGGAAATAATTTAAATAAAAAAAAATAAAACAACATTAAGGGCCACTAAACTAACTCCTCACCTTTCTCCAAATGAATAATAAAGTCCCATGGAAACGACAAAATAAAATTTGACGGACTGGCTTGTTTGCTATAATCACTCGTAAGTCGAGGAGGAGGAGGAACGACAGGCATTACTGTTTCTTTTTTTTCCCCCCTATAATTCCAAAAGGGCCATTCCGATCCGACGTCTTCATTCCGCTCCATTCAGAAGCGTTTGTGAAAGGCGCTTGTGGATGCGCAGCTGTGGGGGAAAAAAACGAGTGTAGGATCTCTGAAAAGTCGGTAGCAACGACAATATCTCTGGAATAATCGACAGGACGACTCCAGAGGATTTATTTGTAGTCTCTTACATTTAACTGAGGACCGCCATTTTGGGTCTTCACTGATGTACGTTCACTCGTCTCACCTCTGACGACGTATTTATGTGTAATTAATAGATTCGCGGGAAGAAGAATCGTACAAAGCGAGTTAATAAAGTACATCAAGTATTCGTAAAACATTTAAAGGTCAAAATTAAAACATAAATTGTTTCAAAATTAATAAATACATAATTTCTATAATAAGTAGAGGAATACGAGTTTTCCAGGTACGTCATCACGGTGAGGAGGAACGACAGGCATTACTGTTTCTTTTTTTTTCTACCTATAATTCCAAAAGGGCCATTCCGATCCGACGTCTTCATTCCGCTCCATTCAGAAGCGTTTCTGAAAGGCGCTTGTGGATGCGCAGCTGTGGGGGAAAAAAACGAGTGTAGGATCTCTGAAAAGTCGGTAGCAACGACAATATCTCTGGAATAATCGACAGGACGACTCCAGAGGATTTATTTGTAGTCTCTTACATTTAACTGAGAACCGCCATTTTGGGTCTTCAGTGATGTACGTTCACTCGTCTCACCTCTGACGACGTATTTATGTGTAATTAATAGATTCGCCGATATTTACATATTTCCGCGGGAAGAAGAATCGTACAAAGCGGGTTAATAAAGTAAATCAAGTATTCGTAGAACATTTAAAGGTGAAAATTGAAACATAAATTATTTCAAAATTAATAAATACATAATTTCTATAATAAGTAGAGGAATACGAGTTTTCCAGTTACGTCATCACGGTGAAGAATAACTTGTTTCAGAAATTATGTTAGATCGTTCAACACCAGACGGATGAAATTTATATGTTAAGGGAGAACCTGATGACGGTCTGCTTTTGTTGTTGTGGTATTCAGTCCTGAGACTTATTTTGCGCAAGCCTTTTCATTACATAATAACTACTAAATCCCACAATGTTCCTAATCTCCTTAGCACAATGCATCTTCGGCCTCCCTCTTCAGTTCTCACCCCACACACACACTTCCCTCTAATGCTAATTTTACAAGACCCTCGGGTCTTAAAACGTGGCCTATTAATCTATCCCTTCCCCTGGTCAACGTTTTCCTATATTGTTCACTCTTACCCTATTCCGTCTAGAACTTCCTCGTCGTTAGGGATTCTATCAACCCATCTCATTCTCCTATAGCATCACATTTCAAAGGCTTCTATTCTTTTTTTCCTTTCTGCAACTCCTATCGTCCACATTTCACACACATATAACCGCGCACTCTCCTACATACGAACATTTTTAGCAACGATTTCCTAATATTCATACTTATATTAGCCCTAATTAAATTCTTATTTTTCACGAAATCCTTCCTTGCTATCCTTTGCTATCCTACTCTTTATGTCTACTATACTTCTACCATCCCTAGTTATTACGTTTCCCAAGTGGCAGAGATCCTTAACTTCCGTCAAAATCTCCCTTCCCAATCTAACAACCTTTGTTATTCCAGTGTTTCCCCTACTAAACTCCATTACCTTGGATTTCCTTCTATTAATCCTCACATAGAACACTTTCTCCATGACCACGTTCACGCCATTTATTATGGTTTCCAAGCCTTTTTCTGATTCTCCTAATACTGCAATATCGTCGGCAAAGCGTAAGGTTTTTATTTCTTTCCTTCTTCTCTTCTTAACAAATTATCCACCGTTTATCAAGCAGATGTGGTGTGACGTCATTCTTTTTTTTAAAAAAAAAGAAGGGAGGGAACTTTATGCTTTGGATAGTTTTTAAATTAATGGAGCCTCTGTGTCACAGGTAGGAATGTTTTCTACAAGGCAAGGGTAGGAGTGGGGGGGGGGAGAGTGTCGAGAGGTCAACACCACCACGTGTAACCGTGTCCGTGTTAGTAGCCAACATACCAGAGAGAAATTTATTCAGGACAGACATAAGAGTGAGTCTCTCTCTCTCTCCCGTCTTACGTCACGCGCTTCATTAATAAACACAAAAATTGCCACACCTCCTTCTCCTTTCCCCTCCCTACTTCTTAATATGGCGTCCCTACAGGCCGTGTTTCCATGATAAGGTAGCTATGTGTAATATCTGGATAATTTTTTTTTTTAAAAAAAACATTCCAATCTGAAAAATGACTAAAACCACAGTGGGAAATGAAACCGCCGCGATTTAGAATTTAATTCTCTCGGAGGGAACTTGTCCATTACCTTTACCTTCTGAATACACAGTAGTGACGTCATCAGATGACGTCATCCGTTTCGTATCATTTTCATCTTATCCGTGTGGTTATTATTATTATTATTATTATTATTATTATTACTTAGCTGCTATTTGTCCGGTGTCAGCTACGTGCAAAGAAAAAACAAATATAATTACAAAAAGAAAATACAATTCACACTAAAGAAGAATTTTGAAGTGTAGGTTTTGACCTGAAAAATTTACACAGAAATCACTTCACTGCACTTCACTATTGTCACTTAACTGATTCTAAAAAAACTGCTTACTTTAGTTTCCTTAGCATATTCCTAAACTGGAACCACTACCTGAGGAAGTCTTAAAAATGACGGCGAAACGTCTATTAAACTAAATAAAAAGAAACCTGTATCTGCTCGTCCAATTTATTTGCATTTAATTTCTGGAGAAAAGTAAACCAGACGCTAATTGATTTTCAATCTGGATCGTTGTTTTGATTTTGATAACATTTCTAATTCAGAGAAGGAAACACATTTTATTAAAAGATTAATATCTGAAAACCTAAGAAAGATACTGAGGAATGCTAAGCGTGATAATGACAATCTTAATAATTATAAAGACAATTAAATATATATCTTAATGGCAGGAATCTGCAACTGCTTTTGTTGTCAAAGGAGACTCGTGGAGTTAAGACCGTGAATTGCTAAATTTTATACCTGACAGTGTCTCGTAACGGAGACGAAACGTTGTATTTTGTAAGTTTGTTAATAAAAACCAATGAATAATGGAAACTGTAAGGATTCTTCCTTTGTGTTCTTTGTTTCTTATCCTTTATGTTGAAAATTGCCTTCCTGTAGATGATTAGAAGGGAAAATATTTTGTTAAATAATTATACCTTGAATAATAATATTTTGTTAAAACGTTTTAAGACACGAGGGTCTTGTAAAAATAGCTTTAGAGGGAAGTGTGTGGGGCAAGAACAGAAGAGGGAGTTGAAGGATGGAATACGCTAAGCAGATTAGGGAGGATGTGGGTTGTTATAGTTATAAACAAATGAAAAGGTGGGTTGGCATCTAGGGTTGCATCAGACCAGTCTTAGGACTGAATACCACAACAACAATAAATAATGAAAGCAGTTATTTAGTGATATATTCGACTTGGTGTACCACAAGGTAAGTGTCTCTTCCTCTAAAATACTATTTTCTTCCGAAAGTTAATAATTATTTCCATCCAATTAAATAGTAAAAATTGGAACATAATGGTCCAACGAAAAAATAAGTACAATACGTTATATGAATTGAAAAACACGGCTAAACATATCAATACACATAAAAATTCATGTTCAATAAATTTCTTTCGTTTTCTTCGTTAACAGTAAACTGGAAACATTCATCGATTTTTAAAGAAGAGAGCGATGACGTCATCCATCGCGTCACTGTAAAGATCTCGACTCGACCTTTGAGAAGATGGCCGAGTCTTACAATCGACTCTTGTCATTTCGTGACGCCAATTTAGTTGTAATACAATTCATGCGTCAATTAACTGAGAAATAATTGGCTCTTAAATTACTATTTAATTTTTTTTCCAATTAAAATACAATACGTGCGTCAATTAATTGGGAAATAATGAATGATGTTCTTTTTTGTAGCTCTGAAATAGTGGACCTCCTTGTATTGGACAAGGTGTACCACAAGGTTAGTGTCTGTTCCTCTAAAATTACCAGTTTATCCCAAAAAATAAATAGTTATTAGAGCTCAAAGTAATAATAAAAATTTTGGAAAATAATGGCACAACAAAAAATAAATAAATACAATACGTTATATAATTTTAAAAACACAGGTAAATATATAAATACTCATAAAGTTCCAGTTTAATACATTTTTTCTATTTTCTTTAGTAACGGCATACTGGAAACGTTCAAGGATTTTTAAATAGGAGAGAGATGACGTCATACAACGCCACTGTAAAGATCTCGACCTTTGAGAAGATGGCCAAATCTTACAACCGACTCCGTCGTTTCGTGACGCCAATCTAATTGTAATGCCTCGATTAATTGAGAAATAATTGGCACTTAAATTACTATTTCACATATTTTCCAATTATGATACAATACATGCGTCAATTAATTGCGAAATAATTAAAGATATTCCTTTTTTTGTAGCAGTAAATTAGTGGACCTCCTTACACTGGACAAGGTGTACCACAAGGCAACTGCCTATTCCAGTAACAGAAATAAAATGTTAAGTCTGCCCAAAATAATAACAAAAAATTGGAGCAAACTAGGTTCAATAACCAATATAAATAGAATTGCAATCGAAACAATTAATCTTATACACGACTTTGTGATTTTTATCCCGCAATTTATTAATAAAGATTTTAGTTTATGTTGTATGTTTTCTAAGAAGGGGAGTATTATAAATATATTTTTGTTCCGGCCACCAATTGGTTTTTGGGATATGTTTGTTTGTTTTAAGTTCAAGAGCCTATTATTGATGTATTTATTAATATGCGGAGTGGGATATTTTAAAAAAAATTGTATGTTTGTTTATTTTAATGTCTGGAGCCTGTTATTGATGTATTTATTAATAATCGTAGTGGGATATTTTTAACAATTTTCTTGTTTGTTTGTTTTAATTTCTGGTGCCTATTATTGATGTATTTATTAATAAGCGGAGTGGGATATTTTTAACAATTTTGTTATCTGTTTGTTTGTTTTAATTTCTGGAGCCTGATATTGATGTATTTATTAATAATCGGAGTGGGATATTTTTAACAATTTTGTTATCTGTTTGTTTGTTTTGATTTCTGGAGCCTGATATTGATGTATTTATTAATAAGTGGAGTGGGATATTTTTAACAATTTTGTTACATGTTTGTTTGTTTTGATTTCTGGAGCCTGATATTGATGTATTTATTAATAAGCGGAGTGGGATATTTTTAACAATTTTCTTATATGTTTGTTTGTTTTGATTTCTGGAGCCTGATATTGATGTATTTATTAATAATCGGAGTGGGATATTTTTAACAATTTTGTTATCTGTTTGTTTGTTTTAATTTCTGGAGCCTGTTATTGATGTGTTTTTTACTAAGCGGAGTGGGATATTTTTAACAATTTTGAGATCTCCGGAACAAAAATATATTTATAATTCTCTCCTTCTTTGAAACCATACAATATTAACTGAAAAATCTATTTTCATATATTACAAAATCATATTTAGGACCACAAATCGTTTAAACTTTGTCCACAAAATTAAAGACAAGATAAAACAGTTACGGAAAACACACAACGTCGTGGTGTTTAAGATTAGGTGTTTAGATTGTAACTCCTGTTACATTGGCCGGACTAAAAGATCAGTGTGAACAAAAATAGAATTGTTTAAGGAATGTCGTAAGCGTTATAATCATAAATGTGGGACCGAGTTAGTGGCTGAAATAATTTATAGTGCAAACTTTTATAACAGTTAAGTGTTTATTTCTAGAATTCACACAACTTTCACGCGAAAGCTTGACTAATATTTGGAGCAGGTGTGTGACGTAAACATTACTACATGTCGGCAATCGTGTGTGTGTGTGTGAGAGAGAGAGAGAGAGAGGAAGGGAGGGGAGGGTCATGACTTCTATTAAAAATCGTTCTAACAGATGCAGAGAGAAAAATTAGTCTAACGCAGAAAGAGAGAGACAGAGAGAAAGGGATAAAGCATGGATGATAACATCTCTGACTCTCTCTCACACTCGCTGCTTGTATCTTTGCATTCCGTTGCTAACCTCTATTTCAAATTATTACAATTTGTTTCTCTTATAAGGCAGAGATCTTACGTCCGCATGTCAAGGACGATCAGAGGGAAAACTAACTCGGACACAAACGTATTCTGTGGAAACTGTTGACCCAGTTTACATAATAAAGGTGGATAATTATGAGGCTGTTGTGAATTGGGCAAGGACGTTCGACGATATCGAAAGCCGCCAGTAATAAATAATTCCCGAATTTACACGGCATTGCTGTGTCTGTGCAAAGGGGGGGCAGAAACGTCGTCAGTTAAGCAATGCAGAGATGATAAGTTGTGTCGTCATCGACGTCGTCTTCGTCCTGTGTGATTTATTGTTGTTTCAATTAATCCTCGATTGAGGAAATAGGTTATGTCATACATTAAAAATTTAAAAATGAACAAAATAAAGTACATAATAATTAAAGACAAATAATCATAAAATAAATTAATAAAAGAAAATGTCACACACACACTGGGAAACAGTATCAACCCCACCACCAAATCAATAACCATCCCACTCATTCACTCTAACAAAAAAAAACCCTCCTCCCCAAATTCACATCTCTATCTAAACAATTCATTAATCCCTACAAAAAACGGGAACCACCCACGTACCTACCTCGGAGTCATGTTTGACTTCAAAACTATCCTGGAAACCTCACATTAATTTTCTCCTCTCCAAAATAAACCAAAAATTCAGAACTCTATATATATCCCCTCCCTCCTAAACAGAAAATCCATCCCCTGTCTCCACCAGCAGCAGCACAAAACGCCTCATATACCTCTCCTCCATTATACAACCCACCTGGTCCTGTGCCTCCTCCATATGGATGGGGAACAACAGCCAAAACCCATTCAAACCAAAATTCAAACCCAAACAAAACACAATACTACTACGCACCATCACAAACTCTCCCTGGCTGGTACCTAAGAAATTCCGTCATCCACCATAAAAACATCAAAATTCCCAATGTAAACTCAGTAGTAATCTCCAAATCCATAACAAACCTAATCAAAAGCGCGCAACTCAACCACCCACGATCCATGACAATCCTCCTCCACATACCTCCTCCACACGCTCCCCTAGCCTCAAAAGAAAACTTCCGATTGACCTCATCCTTCCTTCCTTCCCCCTGATCATCACCCTAACCCACTACTCTACCATCATCATGTCACATCCTCATTAATCCTCCATAAATCAGTTCACTCACTACCTGTCAATCCTCACCCACCCTAAGTCGTATGCCCCCCTCCTCAGGTACTCGCAAAAATAAATAAACATAACCAATTCTCCTAAAGTAGGTTAATTAAATGAATTAACCTATCTTCACGTTATCATGTTAATTATATACCCTTTTTTAATATTGTATATACTGTATCGTTATCGTCCTAACTGATAATCTGTACGATAAAAGTTTTTAAAATAATAATAATAATAAACACTGGGAAACACAAACAAGCAAACTACCTAGCGGAATCCTTTTCATTTCCACATACTCCCTAATCTACTTAGCGTATTTCATCCTTTCCCTCCGTCTTCTGTTCTTACTCGACACACTTCCCTCTAATGCTAATTTTACAAGACCCTCAAAACGTGGCCTATTAATCTATCCCTTCCAAAGTCTTCGTTATACTTCTTCCCCCCCCCCCTTTTCTGCTTATAATTTCCTCGTTAGTGATTCTATCCACCCATCAGATATTCAACAATTCTCCTATAGCACCACATTTCGAAATCTTCCATTATTTCTACATCTCCCTTTAGTCCAGGTTTCGTTTCCATAAAACGTCACATTCCATTACGAACATTCTTAGAGCAATTATTTCCTAATATCCACACTTATATTACCCGTAAGTAAATTCCTCTTTTTTTTGCGAAAGTCTCCCAAAAGCTATCCAGTCCTAAGACTGGTCTGACTCAACCCTCCATGCTAACCAACCTTGCGCAAGTCTTTTCATTTCCGCGTAACTAGCCCATCCTACATCCTCCCCAAACTGCTTAGCGTATTCCATCCTCGGCCTCCCATTTCTGTTCTTACTCGACACACTTCCCTCTAATGCTAATTTTACAAGACCCTCGTGTCTTAAAATGTGGCCTATTAATCTATCCCTTCCCTTACTCAACGACGTCCTCCATATTGTTCGCTCTTCCCCTATTCTGTTTAGAACTTCCTCGTTAGTGATTCTATCCAACCATCATCTCATTCTCCTATAGCACCACATTTCAAAGGATTCTATTCTTTTCTTTTCCGTCCACGTTTCGCACCCATATAACGCCACGCTCCATACCAACATTATTATCAATTGTTTTCTAATATTCACACTTATATTACCCGTAAGTAAATTCCTCTCCCTTGCTATCCTGTGCTATCCTACTCTAGTTATTACGCTTCCCAAGTAGCATAGTTCCTTAACTTCCTTCAAAATATCCCATTACCAATCTAACAGCCTTTGTTATTCCACTGTTTCCCCTACTACACTCCATTACATTGGTTTTTCCTCTATTAATCCTCATATTGCAATCTTTCTCCAGGACCACGTTCATGCCATTTATTATGGTTTCCAAGTCTTCTTCTGACTCCCTTAACACTACAATATCGTCGGCAAAGCGTAAGGTTTTTATTTATTCTCCTTGCAGTGTGATTCATTTTCCGTATTCGTTTTTAACTTTCTTCACGACTGTTCTATATATAAGTTAAGCAGCATGGGCGACAGACTGCAGCATCCTTGTCCTTATTTCTGCTTTCTTTTCTTCCCCTTCAATTTTATTTACTGCTGAATGCCTTCTTTCTCGAAACTTTTATTCCCGTCCTCTTCAAAATCCTTAATAGTGCTTTCCGGATCTATATATAAGAATTAATGTATTATTTTTTTTCTTCAATACCCCGTATTGTGATTTTTGTTTTCTGGTGAACGAACTTGAAGTACAACTGTCGTGTTTTCGATTTAATTTATTTTTATAAATGGTAAACTTGAATTAGAAGGACAGTTTTATAGTTCTGGTGCGAATTAAAACCAAAATTGTGACGATATTGTACCATAAGCTTCCAACTACACATTTAATTGAGAAAACCAACCACATAAATACAGTTCTTCCGTTGTTCTGAAACGAAGAAGAACCAAAATGGCACCGGTATTGAATATTAACCTTCTAGAAAATACAAAAAAAACATCAATTAATTGGTTAGTATTCCTTTTAGAAAAATTAAAGAATGGAGTTAGCAAGAGAACTTCCCCAGGTGTCGGGGAACGATAAAAACCCAAAATGGTGTCCAACGTTGTGTGAGGATTACTGGGACAAAATAGGAAAGGATTTTTATTGGCTCTAAGTTTTTTTAAAAAAAAGAAAGAGAATAGTGTTACGATGTGACTTATCCACCACGGTTTATAATAAAATTAGCTGGGTGCCGGACCATGCCCGGCGTAATTAATCGTATTAGTCCGGTGCAGTATTTAATTAACCCAGCAACAAATGTAATTTAAGCGGTACTGAGCGCGTTGTCTGGCCTTCCTATTCCCTCCTATTGACAAAGAGGGAGATATATATATATACATGCAACGGAACTATGCGAATTTTTTTTCTTATTATTATTTTTGCCATTTGTAGATACTCACCATGGTTTCAGTACCCGGAATTGCGGAGATATTTCACCGTGACGTCACCACTCACTCACTCCTGCTACAATCTCTGGCCATGTTTACAAGACGATGGATGCGCACTCAACCCAAACTATATCCTCTAAATAGTGTTACAAATAAAAACCACGGTACAGAGAGTTCACTCGAAGTAATTAGTTATAGCTTCTATATATTAACCTATTTTATGAACTGGAAATTAATATTTTAAACCAAAATACAACAGTATCGTCCGCCATTTCTGTACCGTGGTTTCCTTGACGAAGCTCAAGTGGAGCATCCCCTTTTTACCCCCGTGAATATCACGGACAAAATTTTACATAGGGTTATGTATATAGGGATAATTTACACAATAAATTAATTCAACGGTTTAACTGAATTTCATTCGTAATGCAATTAAATAGAACCAATACCTAATGTTTCATCCCTAACAGTAGTGGAACAGGATTAAAAATTATTTCCTTGATTCCTACTCACAATTACGTCACTGTAAGGTCAACAATCACTCCGCTATAATCTCTGGACGTTTACATTATGACGCGCCGCACTAAACAACGAAAAAAGGGAACCTCTAACCTCAAAATTACTGCTTTAAACAACTTTGCAATATTATTATGGTGATGTAAAAGGCGTTAAAAAGATTAAAATTTAATCATACTTACAATAACCAAGTTATTTTTTCGAAAAATTGTCACATACGTAAATGAGGAAAATCCTTTTATTTTATGACGATTGAACAATTGTCCGCTGCTCCCATTGGATCAGTCGGACAACTGCCTCTTGTAACTTGTGGAGGCATGGATAAGGGAATGCTGCGACCCCACAGCAAACTCGTCTCCCCGTCATTCGGAAGGAAGGGCGTGAGAATAGTTCCCAATGTCCATCCTACTTGATGCAGCTTTTCTAGGGGTTTTCCCTGCATCACCTTTTGGTGAAACACCGGGTAGGATCCTTAAACCATAGCCCGGGGGCCCTAGTTAACCCTTGACTACCTTGCTCTACCTTCCGCATCCCCCCTTTTCAATTACTTTCTCATGCTGTTAAAAGAGAAGTTACCTGTTTCAGGATCACCCTCAAGTAGCCTGTTAACCACCCAAAAGGAAATCATTGCTTTGGGTTTATAATTTTGTCTTAGCTAATGTAGTTTTAAATCAACTCGTATTTACACGAAATATTGGGGAGGGGGAAATTTAAGGATTTAAGAATATCTTTAATATATTTAGCATCATCACCTCCCTTCCAAGTGTCCGTATTTTGGTTTTTAAATATTGAGTTTCGGTTCATAAAATAGGTTAATAATTTACACTGTTGGATTTAAAGATGGTCAAAATTTTTCACTTGATACTAATTAAGATGGTTACATTAAGTTCCAGTTCGTAAAATAGTTTAATTTATAGAAATATATAAAATATGACCGTCGAAGTAACGCTAAGTGATGACTTAGAAACCCAAAGTGTATTCTCTCTGTACCGTGGTTTCTTTGACGAAGCTGAAGCCGAGCGTTTCCCCATGTGATGCGATCGTTTCATCGAAAGCCCGTCACTCTGGGCCACTATCACTATATATATATATATATATATATATATATATATATATATATAGTCATAGTGGCCCAGAGATTTTCTTAACCTACAAGAAGAATACTGGAGAATTCCATTCAGTATAACCTGCAGGACGAATTTTTTTCTTCTTCCGAAATTGGTGTCAATATTTATTATAATGCCCCCTCCCCCCTTTTATATCAGTCTGCCTTCATTGTGGGCCTAACTGGACCATAATTAAAGAATCGCGCTATTTATTGCCCGTTTATATATTTATTAAGTTTAGAAGACACGATACAATAAAACTGGGCCTACGTTCATGGCATTTGTAGATTTAGAAAAAGCGTTTGATCACGTGATCTAGAACACACTGATAAGGATTCTGAAGAGCACTGGAATAAAATATCGACATAAAGACTAATACATAACCTCTACAGAAGACAGGCAACAGTAATTAGAATAAAAGAACAAGAAAAGAAAGCTGTAATCAAGAAAGGGAGTAAGACAAGGATGATGCAGTCTGGCGCCCCATGCCGTTTAACTCATATATATTTAGAAAAGGCGATGAAGAAAGTTAAAACGGAATATGGAAAAGGAATCACACTGAAAGGAGGAGAAATAAAAAAAACCTTTACGCTTTGCAGACGATATTGCAGTATTAGGGAAATCAGAAGAAGACCTGGAAACCATAATAAATGGCATGAACGGAGTCCTGGAGAATGAGTTCAATATGAGGATTAATAGAGGCAAAAAACCAAGGTAATGGAGTGTAGTTTGGGAAACAGTGGAATAACAAAGGGTGTCAGATTAGGAACGGATATTTTGACGGAAGTTAACCGAATTCTGCTACTTGGGAAGCGTAATAACTAGAGTAGGATAGCACAGGATAGCAAGATAAGATAAGATAAGATTTATTGGATCTATTAGTCCTCTATTGAGGAAATAGGACAAGTCAAAGAATATGTTACTTGTCACACTAAGAATACAAATATAAGAAACAAAATATGGATACAACATATGAGTAAAGAAAACTATGTATACAATGATAAATAAAATAAAACAAAGCAAGCAAACAAAATATGAATAAATATCAAGAATTATGTACAAAACTAGGAAAGATATTGAAACTATGTATACAATGATAGACAAATAAAAGAAAGGATACATAACTAGGAAGGGTTTCGCGAAAAAGAGGGAATTACTTACGGGTAATATAAGTGTGAATATTAGGAAATCGTTGCTAAAAATGTTGTGTATGGAGCGTGGCGTTATATGATGGGTGCGAAACGTGGACGATAGGAGTTGGGGGAAAGGAAAAGAATAGAAGCCTTTGAAATGTGGATCTATAGGAGAATGAGGTGAGGTGGATAGAATCACAAACGAGGAAGTTCTAAACAGAATAAGGGAAAAGTGAACAATATGGAGGACGTTGACTAAGAGAAGGGATAGATTAATAGGCCACGTTTTAAGACACGAGGGTCTTGTAAAATTAGCATTAGAGGGAAGTGTGTGTGTGGGGTAAGAACAGAAGAGGGAGGGAAGGATGGAATACGCTAAGGAGATTAGGGAGTATGTGTGTTGAGCTAGTTATAAGGAAATGAAAAGGCTTGCGCAAGATAGTTTAGCATGTAGGGTTTCGTCAGACCTGTCTTACGACTGAATACCACCACAAAAACATATTTACGGGAATAAAATTCAGCGCTAAATCAGTGGGGACGGTGACGTAATGTGTAGTGACGTCACGTGCATTCCACAGTGGTAGTGGAGTGTTGTCCTCCATCCGTCGCAGAGCTTAAGACTGTTGATTGGAGGCTGTCGTAACTTAGAAGGGATCCGTCAGTCAGTCAGTCAGTCAGACAGACAGAGATCGTGATGGTCCAGAAGTGGGACGACCCTTGTATGGACTCGAACCCGGGACCCGTGTTACTCCACAGCCGGGTCACAACGACCATTAATCGTTCCCTTTCTTATTCTTCGTCAGGAACCTATTAAATGGCGAAGGTCGGATTAGCCTTATATAGGGGGGAAAGAAAGACTCACGACGATTAAAGAACATAAATAATTAGTTGTTGGTTCCGATGAAATCTTCACGGTTAACCAACGACTACGTTCATTAGTTATTGGTTGTTGTGGTTTCACTTCTAAGACTCTCCATGCAAACCTCACTTGCGCAAGCCTTTTCATTTTCCTTATAACTAGCACAGCCCACAAACCTCCATAAACTTCTTAGCGTATTCCATCCTTGTCCTCCCTCTGCTGTTCTCAGTTCTAAGACTCTCCATGCTAACCTACATTGCGCAAGCCTTTTCATTTTCCTTATAACTAGCACAGCTCACAAACCTCCATAAACTTTTTAGCGTATCCCATCCTTGGCCTCCCTCTGCTGTTCTAAGTTCTAAGACTCTCCATGCTAACCTCACTTGCGCAAGCCTTTTCATTTTCCTTATAACTAGCACAGCCCACATCCTCCATAAACTTCTTAGCGTATTTCATCCTTGTCCTCCCTCTGCTGTTCTAAGTTCTAAGACTCTCCATGCTAACCTATATTGCGCAAGCCTTTTCATTTCCTTATAACTAGCACAGCCCACATCCTCCATAAACTTCTCAGCGCATTCCATCTTTGTCCTCCCTCTGCTGTTCTTACTCCACACACACTTCCCTCTAAAGATAATTTTATTAAAACGTGGCCTATTAACCTTCTCTTAGTTAACGTCCTCCATAATAACTATTATATAGATAAAAGCAGTGACACATAATAATTTAAACACAGCCAAGTATGGGTAACCAGTGGAATAACAAAGGCTGTTAGATTCGGAAGGGATATTTTTAAGGAAGTTGAGGAATCCTGGTACTTGGGCAGCGTAATAACTAGAGTAGGATAGCCACAGGATAGCAAGGAAGGATTTCGAGAAGATAAAAAAAATGAGGAATTCAATTACTGGTAATATAAGTGTGAATAATAGGAAATCGTGCGTGGCATTATATTGGTGTGAGGAAGGAGTTTGCAGAAAGGATAAGAATAGAAGCCTTTAAAATGTGGTGCTATAGGAGATTCATATGAAGTTCTAAACTGAGATAACAATATGGCGGACGTTGACCAAGAGAAAAGATGGATTAATAGGCCACGTTTTGAGACATGAGTGTGTACTAAAAGTAACATTAGAGGGTAGTGAGCAGGAAAGAGGGATGAGGCCGACGACAGGAATACACCAAGCAGATTAGGGAGGATGTGATGTGGGATGTAGTTGTTATGCGAATTGAAAAAAAGGATTACGCAAGATAAATTTGCATGGAGCAGTCTTGAGAGTGAATACCAAAACAACAACAACGAAAAAAAAATTAATTTGGACCCCTAAACGTTGAAAATCATCCCCCATGGTAGATCTCTTATCTTATGACGCAAGTAGGAGTAAGATGGGCTGTTTTTTTTGGGGTGTGTGAAGAAGAATCTCCGATCAACGTCAACCACTTCAGTGTCGTTAGTCTGTCTGCCTGTCTATTATTTTTAAAATGTTGCACACGAGAACGTCACACAACCATAACACACCTGGCGGCGCCATTGTGCAATCCTCGGCCACGTGCTTTCCGTCTAACTTTCTCCGACTTGTCTGTCCCTATGGGATTTCTGGTCATGGTCACCTATGATTTCTGCTTGTCAGACGGTTTCCGAAACGGATATTTGTGATCACATGTTTGGTTCCTTACCTTTCCTGGTTACGCCATCGCGAGCTTGATGACGTCATCAGGGACGACGGTGATGGGAGATGGTTCTCGCGAGCAGCGCAGGCCGACACTGAAGACGGGACCGAGGAAGAGAGAGAGAGAGACCTTGGAAGATCTGCTTGGCCTTGGTCCATCCCCGCTGCCGCTTCTTCAACTTGCAGCAGCCAGCCAGCGAGAGAGCGAGCGCCTCCAGCGGCGTCCTCGGTCCCTAGACAAGAGAGACAGGACTCACGATAATACATACATTTTGGCGTCGTGTTCAAATATAAAACTCCTTCAACAATACTCTAATTTAAAAATATTAGTTAAGCATTGTCGGAAGTAACTTATCAAGAGTTTTTTCTGATTCTCTCTCTCTCTCCTTCCTAAGAGAAGGAAAGAAGTTGAGATAAAATATGGTCCTGTCCTTATTTGGACGTAGATTGCTACCTTTTATTTATTTCATTCTTCCTTATTCGCTCTTTGCTACTTCTAGCTCGCTCTCTCTCTCCTTTCTCTCTTCCCTCTCTCTTCTCTTTCTGTTCCTTCCCTTTCCTCATTCACTCTCTCTTCTCTTCTCCCTCTTCTCTCCCCTCTCCCTTCTCTCTCTCTTCCCTCTCTCCCTTCTCTTTTCTCTCTCTTCTCTCCCTTGTCTCTCTTCTCTTCCCTCTCTCTTCTCTTCTATCTTTGATGTCTATCTTATATCTCTCCTCTCTCTCTCTCTTTCTCTCTATTTTTTTTGCGTCTTGTTGCCGCTAATTTATATCTCTCTCCTTCCTAAGAGAAGGAAAGAAGTTTAGGTGAAATATGGTCCTGTCCTTATTTGGACGTCGATTGTTACCTTTTATTTATTTCATTCTTCCTTATTCGCTCTTTGCTACTTCTCGCTCTCTCTCTTTCTCTCCTTTCTCTCTTTCCTCTCTCTTCTCTTTCTGTTCCTTCTCTTTTCTCTTTCTCTCTCTCTCTTCTCCCTCTTCTCTCTCTCCTCTCTCTCTCTCTTCCCTCTCTCCCTTCTCTTTTCTCTCTCTTCTCTCCCTTGTCTCTCTTCTCTCCCCTCTCTCTTCTATCTTTGATGTCTATCTTATATCTCTCCTCTCTCTCTCTTTCTCTCTATTTTTGTTGCGTCTTGTTGCCGCTAATTTATATCTCTCTCCTTCCTAAGAGAAGGAAAGAAGTTTAGGTGAAATATGGTCCTGTCCTTATTTGGACGTCGATTGTTACCTTTTATTTATTTCATTCTTCCTTATTCGCTCTTTGCTACTTCTCGCTCGCTCTCTCTCTCTCTCCTTTCTCTCTTTCCTCTCTCTTCTCTTTCTGTTCCTTCTCTTTTCTCTTTCTCTCTCTTTTCTTCTCTCCCTTCTCTCTCTCCTCTCTCTCTCTCTTCCCTCTCTCCCTTCTCTTTTCTTTCTCTTCTCTCCCTTGTCTCTCTTCTCTCCCCTCTCTCTTCTCTTCTATCTTTGACGTCTATCTTATATCTCTCCTCTCTCTCTCTTTCTCTCTATTTTTTTGGGTCTTGTTGCCGCTAATTTATATCTCCCTCCTTCCTAAGAGAAGGAAAGAAGTTTATGTGAAATATGGTCCTGTCCTTATTTGGACGTCGATTGTTACCTTTTATTTATTTCATTCTTACTTATTCGCTCTTTGCTACTTCTCGCTCGCTCTCTCTCCTTTCTCTCTTTCCTATCTCTTCTCTTTCTGTTCCTTCTCTTTTCTCTTTCACTCTCTCTCTCCTCTTCTCTCTCTCTTATCTCCCTTCTCTCTCTCATCTCTCTCTCTCTTCTCTCCCCTCTCTTCTCTTCTCTCTTTGATGTCTGTCTTATATCTCTCCTCTCTCTCTCTTTTTCTCTCTATTTTTTTTGCGTCTTGTTGCCGCTAATTTATATCTCTTTATCCCAGTTTGGTTCGGCGTCCTTTTTATCGTTATTTTATTTTCTCCGTTACAGCGAAACTCGGGTGGAATAAGTAAACCTGTGTTTCCACTTACGACACAGCGGACCAGTTTCGGTCGTCCACATGTGATCGATTACAAATGATCGTTGTCCAGCCAGCGTGAACGGGTTTCTTGCTTGTTGTGTTGTCTCTGTCTCTCTCTCTCTCTCTGTCTCTCCGCCACAAAAGAGTCGTAATTAACCTCCTAAAACCTTACCTTCCCCAAAAAAAGCCTCTCCTCTCTGTCCTCTTTCCTCCCCTCTTTCGGTCTTTGTCTTCAGATCGCGGCCGGTCTCCTTGTACTCTCTCTCTCCTTGTCTCCAACCCCCCCTCCTTTCACTCTCTCTCTCTTTTCTTTTCCATGACTAGTAACGATTTATTACTGAACGATTTCGCAATAGGAGAGATGTTATTTTCTCCTTTTCCAGAATCCCGTAGGATTGTAAACTTACGTTTGTTGTAGCTGCTGGATACTGTGTGTATGGACCGTAGATTTTTGTAGATTTTTCCTCTACATCATCCTTGTCTCCATTCATTTATTTTCATTGATGCTGGAACTCGGCTCGCTAAAATTCCAAAGTCAAACCCATAAATAAAAAGAAAAGAAAACATATAGAAGGAAGAGTTAGTTATCCGTAACCTCTACAGAAATCAGTCGGCAGTAATTAGAGTTGAAGGTCAAGGAAAGAAAGTATGAAATAAGGAAGGAGTAAGACAAGGATGCAGTCGTGATGTTCAACTTATGTATAGAACAGTGGAATGAAGAATGTTAAAAAGGAATATGGAAAATGAATCAAATTGCGTAAGATTTTTTTACTTTGTAGATTTAGATTTATTGTTGTTTCCATTAATCCTCGATTGAGGAAATAGGAGGATACGTCATACATTAAAAATTAAAAATGAACAAAATAAAGTACATAATTAAAGACAAATAAACTTAAAATAAATTAGTAAAAGAAAGTGTATATAGACAAAAGTCAATATAAACACAACACACGGACACACACACACTGGGAAACACAAACAAGCACACACTGAGGAACACGCAATGGAGTTTTAACTACTTGGACCAGGAAACTGTCCTTGCTCCAGCAGCAGCAGCTATATACATGAAACAAACAAACAAAAGAGCAGAAAAAACTGAATAGAAATTTTAAAGATATGTGATGTGCTATTTTACAAGGTTGGCAGCAGCTCATTCAACACTTGCAGCAGCAGGAACCTTGATTTAAATACTAGAAGGACGATTAAGAAAATCCTGTACCACAGAGTAAAACAGCAGCAGCGCCGCCATTTAAAAGAATAGTTTTACTCTGCTTCACGAAGCTTTTGTAGTTACTATTTTTAACCTCTGGCGGAAGGAAGGAAGGCTGTTGTATAAAATTATCTCTGCTTTGTGAATACTTTTCTGGTGTAGAGAGAGAGAACAAGGGCGATGCTTGTCCGACCTTAGAGCTGAACCTCTGATTTCTAGTCGCGTATTCATGAAACTCGCCATTTGTTTGAAACAAATTAGTGTTCCGCTTTACAAACTTTAATATTTCATAAATATATACACAGGCTTGGTAAAGTAAGTATTTGCAAACTTTTGAAGAAAGGTTTTGCAGCAACTCCGTGATCTAGAATTCGTGCTAGAAAGTATTCTAATTGCACGCTTTTGCAACTTAAATATTTCATTACTCCTGGAGCAGTTAGAAGACGCCATAGGCTCATAATTGAATGAAAATACGCGAAATAAACCATTTTGACGTACTTTTTGCCAACGTGTTGCTGCATTAGTGTTCTCAGAGAATAACAAGCTGAACTTAGTTTTCCAGCAAGCAGATCTATATGGATGGTCATTCCACTTTAATTTATCGTCAATCCGAAGGCCGAGGAAAGAAAGGCTCAAGCATTAGCTGAGAAGTTGTCTACTGGTCTATTCCTAGCATCAGCACTAAACTGAACTAACTTAGTCTTATCTAGGTTGAGGGATAATTTATTCACGTTAAACCAAATATTTAGACCATTCAGAGCCCTGTTGTCTACTTTCTTAATCAGATTATCTAAGTTTTTATCTGCAATAATTATATTTGTAAAAATTCCGTAGTTGAGTAATAAATCAATTCTTGTTTCGCTGTTTCTTTTATGGAGTAATTGGAGAAGTGATACATAAGAAGAGAGGAAGGATTGAAGAGACAATGAGCAGAACTGGTTTTCTAATCCTAAATGAAAAAGAAAACCATTTTTTTAAATTTTGAAACGACATCACTCAAAGGACTACGGAAAAATAAAGGTTATGAAGTGTTCCACGAATCCTCTCTTTCTCTCAAATATAAATGTAATGCCCAAGGTTGAGAAAAGAACATCTCCCGTGTGTGTTTGTCGTCGCTGTCAAACTGGAATTATTATTATCGTTGACTTTAATGCGATGACGATGAGACTCGAGTATAATCCCCCTTTAATCGCCAAGGGCATCCACACTCTGAGTAAAAGGCGCTTAGTCTTGAGTGTTAATATGTGTACGGATTAAAAGTCTTCCAAAAATGGGATGTCTTTATCTGGACGAAAAAACACGGGTGTGTGCAGAATGAGACAGAGACAGAGAGACAGAGAGAGAGAGAAGGAGACAGAGATAGGCAGGGAAACATGGATGGGCAGAGAGGGATGAACAGAGACAGAGAGAGATAGGCAGAGAAAGAAACAGAGATACATATAGACAGGTAGACAGAGAAAGAGAGACACAGAGATAGACAGAGAAAGAAACAGAGATACATAGAGACAGGTAGACAGAGATAGGCAGAGAAAGACAGAGTTAGATAGGTACAGAGAGAGATAGACAGACAGAGGGAGATGCAGAGATAGGAATACATAGAGACAGAGATAGACAGAGAGAGGAGGACATAGAGATAGGGATACATAGAGACAAAGATAGACAGAGAGACAGAGATAGACAAAGAGAGGGAGACATGGAGACAAAAATAGACAGAAAAAGGGAGACGGGGATAGGCACAGAAAGACAGATAGATAGAGACAAAGAGAAGGAGACAGAGATATAAAGAGAGAGGGACACAGGGATAGGCGAAAAGAGAGAGAGAGACAGAGAGAGGGAGACACAGAGATAGGCAGAGAAAGACAGAGATAGGTAGGTACAGAGAGAGATAGACAGAGAAAGGGAGACACAGAGATAGGCACAGAAAGAGAGAGATAGACAGAGAGAGATGGAGACAAAGATAGACAGAAAAGGAGACAGAGATAGACAGAAAGACAGAGATAGAAACAGAGAGAGGGAGACAGAGATAGCAGAGAGAACAAGAGATAGGCGAAGAGAGATAGACAGAGAAAGGGAGACACAGAGATAGGCAGAGAAAGACAGAGATAGATAGGTAGAGAGAGAGATAGACAGAGAAAGGGAGACACAGAGATAGGCAGAGAAAGACAGAGATAGATAGGTACAGAGAGAGATAGACAGAGAGAGGGAGATACAGAGATAGGGATACATAGAGACATAGATAGACAGAGAGAGGAGGACATAGAGATAGGGATACATAGAGACAAAGATAGACAGAGAGACAAAAATAGACAGAAAAAGGGAGACAGGGATAGGCACAGAAAGACAGATAGATAGAGACAAAGAGAATGAGACTTAGATAGACAAAGAGAGGGACAAAGATAGACAGAGAGAGGGAGTCACAGAGACAGACAGACAAAGAGAGGGACACAGCGATAGGCAGAAATAAACAGAGACCCATTAATTAATTTATTTATTTGTTACAGCGCGCAGGACCATTTATAATGATTGGGGTTTTATAAATAAAATTATTATAATTATTAAAATTTATTAAAGTGATTTCATTAAAGAATTTAAATAAAAATCCCTAAATCATTTACAGTTGATAAACAATGGTATATATATATAATATATATACGGAACATTAAAATAATAAGTGAGTATGTAGTATACATAAAAATATGCATTTTCAACGTAATTATCTAGAAAGATCATTAAATTGAAAAATTTTTAATTAAGGTAAGAAAATGCAAATCAAGAAAACTTTATTACAATGTAAACGAGAAAACGCATCTTTGCATAACCTCAGCCGAGGAAATTAATGTCGGAAAAAATATTATCACATACGTAGTAAATAAATAACCATAACAATAAGAACATACATAAAGAATAAAGTCAAACATTTTCAATCGTTGAAGAGAAAAAATCCATCGTAAATAAGAAAATTAAGGAATAGGAAAAATGCCAAATAGGCGCGATGAAAGAGTTTCCAAATAAGAACTTAAATTGTACAGTTGCGAAATTTTCATTACGTAACAGATGAACTTAGACTCTGTAATTTTAAATCCAAGCCGAAGTAAATCAGAAAATATATACAGGTAATAGACATTAAAATGATTAAGACGAACTAAGATCAAGGTTAAAAAAGGAAAGAAGAAGAAGAAGAAAAAAACGTGTAACGCAAGTTAAAAGCTCAAGGCTGCTGCAACGTGAACTGAATAAAGGATTATGACAATTATCTCTTAACTTCACTGGAAAAATTACATGAAATGATTGCAGGTAAAAAAAAGAAAGAAAAGGAAAAGAGGATATAAAGAAAAGATCGGACCAGAAATTAAGACAATCATGTGAAAGGGGAACGGGATGGGCAATTTTCCAAGCCAATAATTGCTAATATTTATGAACCAGAGAAAAGAAGTAATTATACTAACATTAAAATTCAACAAATTTAAAATAATAAAAAAATCAGTATCTATTAACATCTTTACTTTTTGATGAAAAAATAAGTAAAAAAGATTGAAAATTTGATTTGACTTTGAGACTAAAAAGTATTTAAGATATTTAGGAGTTAATCTAAAGTGAAATAAAACGGAAAATGATGAAATTAAAATAAAACATAAAGCTTTTATAATAACCAATAATAAACTTAATATGAAACAATTTGAAAATGAAATCCAAAAAATAGCGGATGAATTTCAGTCCACAAATGATGTTTATTACATTGCTGGTATTAAATAGAGATAGAGATAGATAGATGGATAGATAGATAGAGAGAGAGAGAGAGAGAGAGAGAGAGAGAGAGAGAGAGAGAGAGAGAAGTAAACCGTTGAAACCAAAATTATTTTTTAAGGAAACAAGTGAACAAACAAACGGATAAATCGAAAGAAATAGAATTTGGACAATATGGTACACAATACATATTATCGGACGTTAATCTTTGACTTTACGTGTGATGACGTCATCATGTTAGACCAGAGATATTCCCTTATAACTGAGTAATATGTCAAAATGCCTTATAATGTACAGATATAAATAAATCACGCCATTAAAAAAGTTATATATTTTAGCCTTTCAAAATGTTGGGAAGGTATAAATATTTTCGGCTGATTTTATACAAAAATAAAAAATAAAGCCATGCTGATGACGTCAGCATACTTGTAATGAATAAATTTATTTATTCTGTTTCTTATTCTTTTAAGGGATTTCGTTACTACACAAACTATATCATCCCGGATTTTTTTTAAGATGCTGCCATTTTTTCAACTGTAAACATACCTAGAATTACGACGAAGGAATAAAATTAAAGACAACAATTTCGACGGGAAGCAGAAGAAGGCGACAACTTTGAGCAGGTTTAGATTTAGATTTATTGTTGTTTCCATTAATCCTCGATTGAGGAAATAGGATACGTCATACATTAAAAATTAAAAATGAACAAAATAAAGTACATAATTAAAGACAAATAAACTTAAAATAAATTAATAAAAGAAAATGTATATAGACAAAAGTCAATATAAACACAACACGGACACACACTGGGAAACACAAACAAGCACACACTGAGGAACACGGAATGGAGTTTTAACTACTTGGACCAGGAAACTGTCCTTCCGTCGTAGCTCCAGGCAATACATGAAACAAACAAACAAAAGAGCAGAAAAAACTGAATAGAAATTTTAAGATATGTGATGTGCTATTTTATAAGGCAGCTCATTCAACACTTGCAGCAGGAACCTTGATTTAAATACTAGAAGGACGATTAAGAAAATCCTGTACCGAGTAAAACGCGCCATTTAAAAGAATAGTTTTACTCTGCTTCACGAAGCTTTTGTAGGTACTATTTTTAACCTCTGGCGGAAGGCTGTTGTATAAAATTATCCCGGTATTGTGAATACTTTTCTGGTGTAGAGAGAACAAGGCGATGCTTGTCCGACCTTAGAGCTAAACGATTTCTAGTCGCGTATTCATGAAACTCGCCATTTGTTTGAAACAAATTAGTGTTTCGTTTTACAAACTTTAATATTTCATAAATATATATACAGGCGGGGAAAAAAAGAATTTGCAAACTTTTGAAGAAAGGTTTGCAACTCGATCTAGAATTCGTGCTAGAAAGTATTCTAATTGCACGCTTTTGCAACTTAAATATTTCATTACTCCTGGAGCAGTTAGAAGACGCCATAGGCTCATAATTGAATGAAAATACGCGAAATAAACCATTTTGACGTACTTTTTGTCAACGTGTTGCATTAGTGTTCTCAGAGAATAACAAGCTGAACTTAGTTTTCCGGCAAGCAGATCTATATGGTCATTCCACTTTAATTTATCGTCAATCCGAAGGCCGAGGAAAGGTGCATTAGCTGAGAAGTTGTCTACTGGTCTATTACTAGCATCAGCACTAAACTGAACTAACTTAGTCTTATCTAGGTTGAGGGATAATTTATTCACGTTAAACCAAATATTTAGACCATTCAGAGCGTTGTCTACTTTCTTAATCAGATTATTTAAGTTTTTATCTGCAATAATTATATTTGTATCATCCGCGTAGAGAATCGATTTTATAGGATTTACGTATCCTGGAAGATCGTTTATGTACAGAATAAAAAGTAAAGGCCCAAGAATTGATCCTTGAGGAACTCCACATGTAATAAATTCCCAATCGGATAAGTGAAGTTGGCCGTCTTTGGTTTCAATTACTACTTGTTGTTTGCGGTTTGTAAGATACGATCTTAGTAAAAGTGACGTGTTTCCCCGAATTCCATAATATTCCATCTTTTTTATTAATATTTGGTGATCTACGGTGTCGAAAGCCTTAGAGAGGTCAGCAAAAATGCCTTCCAGCTACCTTCAGTCCTTCATCCAATGAATTCTGGATATTTTGAATGAAGTCGTACATTGCGCTATCTGTGGACTTTCCTTTAAGGAAGCCATACACGCTGCGCTGTTGATAAAATCTTATATTTATTCAGGAAATTAAGTAATCTAATATGAATTATTTTTTCAAATATTTTAGAGAAAATAGGAAGGAGAGAAATGGGCCTGTAATTGGATATATCAGATGGCGATCCTTTCTTAAACAGGGGAATTACTTTGGCTATTTTTAACGCATCGGGGATTTGGAAGGGAATTTAAGGAATTCTGCTACTTGGGAAGCGTAATAACTAGAGTAGGATAGCACAGGATAGGAAGGAATAGGTATTTACTTAGGGTAATATAAGTGTGAATATTAGAAAATCGTTCCTAAAATAGTTGTATGGAACGTGACGTTATATGGACGCGAAACGTGGACGATAAGAGTTGGGGAAAGGAAAAGAATAGAAGCCTTTGAAAATGTGGTTGCAATAGGAAAATGAGATGAGGTGGATAGAATCACAAACGAGGAAGTTCTAAACAGAATAGGGGGAAGAGCGAACAATATGGAGGACGTTGACGAAAAGAAGGGATAGATTAATAGGCCACGTTTTACGACACAAGGATCCTGGAAAATTGGCATTAGAGGGAAGTGTGTGTGTGGGGTAAAAACAGAAGAGGGAGGCCAAGGATGGAATACGCTAAGCGGATTACGGTTGTGCTAGTTATGCGGGAATGAAAAGGCTGGCGCATGATAAGTCCTAGGACTGAATACAACAACCGCAACGGCTCCTTCTCGCTCGTGTAGTCGAGGACCTGAGTTGACTTAAGCTGTATAGACCTCAGAGTTAAAACTACGGAGCTGTTGTAAAACGAAAAGGCTTAGGTCTAAGGTCACTCAACCACGCACGTGAGACACAAAGGCGCTGATTGTAAAGATAAATTTGAAAAAAAAACCGCCGTGGAACGAACATTAAGTCGTCGACCGTTTGCAAGAAGAACAAAACATGGGATGGTTACAGCGTACGCCCGTCATGGCAAACACATTTCACACATATTATTGTTTTATTGTAAGCTACATGCATCGTGTACATCGTCCACGTCCACGCATGTTCTCATACGCCTGGTAGCTCCTGATGACACTTAGCAAGGTGAGATCTTTATCCACAAGTGTAAGTTAATCGAGCACCGCGATCGCGATGTCCCTAGCCTCTCCCTTTATTTATTTTTATTTTTCTCTCTCTCTCCCTCTCCGTGGCAACGACAAGAGACAGAGTGACGCGAAAGTAGTTTCTTGATATGAGCGATTCATTTTCTCCTCCTGTGGTGTAGTGGTTAGCCAACACAACACAACCCAGAGGTCCCCGGGTTCGAAACCTGGCATGGGGCTGGGATGTTTGTGACGTCATGGTCGCGAAGACCGGGATCAAGACTGTTTGAGGATCGATTCGCTGACCACGTGGTACTCCAAATTCGGAATGTGTCATCCAAGATGACAGTCCACAGTCCACTCGGTAGGCCCAGGCCCTTAATGGGCTGTTGAGCCATGGAGGCAGGAAGGTTTCATTCTCCTCCCTCCCTCTCTCTCTCTCTCTCTCTCTCTCTCGGATTTTCTCTTTCTAGGAGTGTTTATATACACTGCAGTGTGGTGTTTGGCTTCAACGAAGGGCGCTGCGGGAGATTTCTCGCAGGCGCTTCAGCCCAGAGTGACTGTGGGACTCACCTGATCATGTCGGGGATGCCTCGCACTCTCTCTGGGTACTTTTTATCAAAGTTCTCACATGCCGAGACACCTTCACCTATTTTAGGAGGTATATGTACCGGGGTCAAAGACCTTGGGCATATGGCAAGAGCTGTCCGCTGATCCCATTGGATCAGTCGGCCAACTGCCTCCTGAAATTGGTGGAGACACGGAGAAGGGAATGCTGCGTCCCCACAGCAGACTCGTCTCCCGTCATTCATAAGGAAGGGCGTGAGAATAGTACCCAATGCCCGACCTACCTGATGCAGGTTTTCTAGGGTTTTCCCTGCATCTCTTTAGGTGAAACACCGGGTAGGATCCTTAAACCATAGCCCGGGGGCCCTAGTTAACCCTTGGCTACCTTGCTCTACCTTCCGCATCCCCCCTTTTTCAATTCCCTTCCTATGCTATTAAAGGGGAGTTGCCTGTTTCAGGATCACCCTCATGTAGCCTGTTACCCCCCAAAAAAAGTGTTTGGCTTTGCTTACACCAACAAAAATATTATTATAACAAGAAATTGTTAAATAATAATAATAAAGTGTATTTAATTTGAATACATATTCTATTCAATTACGATATTACATTATCAAATTTCCAAAAGAAATATACCTCAAAGCAAAAAAATATATAAATGTACGAATATCAAATTGGCTCAGTCGGTAAAGCAAAAAAAAAGAATCTATGCAGCTCCTAAACGGCGGCTGCTCCCAGGGGGAACGCCGCGGGTGACGAACGATATAATTGAAATTTAAAAATCGCGAATCAAACGAGAATGGTTTAAGTGGAAAAGTCGGGTAAAAATGCCGTTACCAGATGTTAACAAGGGCCTGGTGACGTCGTTCCTGCCTGGTTTGCCGTGCAGGATGTTCCTTTGCTGGATCACGTCTAGATCCTCTAGCGCCTCTTCTTCAGCTTATGTCTCCATCAAAATGTCCTCTTTTTGTTTTCCTTACTACAAAACAAAATCTTCTTTCTCGAACAATGGCGAAATTAACTTTTCTGCATATTGTTTCCTCCACTGCTCTCTCTCTCTCTCTCTCTCTCGCCTCGACCTTCTCAGGAGAGCTCCCCGGACCAACTGTTGAATCTACAATCCACTCCAGGCAATAAATAATGTTGTAAACGGTGACGTTTCCCGCCTACTCGGCCTCACCACCAAACCATTCTCGTTTTCCGTCCTCCCGCTGTACGCAAATAACAAAAACTAAATTATTTTTGCTTTACCCGATGAATGTAAGGGCCATGAATCACCACAGTAGAATGAAAGTAAAGTCATGGAGCGCAGTCCATGTAGTGCTAAATTGTTATACCTGAAAATGTCTGAAAAGAGAGACGAAACGTAGTACATTGAAACTTTGAAATAAAGTCACTGACAAATAGAAGGCTTTTATAATTCATTTTATTAAATTGACACATAATTTCTTCTACAAACAGTGGTTAAATTTTATTTAATAGGTTTCATTTTTTTCGACTTCTCTACGATTTCAAATGAGTTATGAGCCAAGTAAACTATTTTTGCCACTCACTTTCCGGGTGGTTAATATTTCTTTCTCCCTCTTTTCAACGTTGTTTCCATCCCACCAACCGCTAAGCCAATCTGTTTCAGCGCCAATAATTCACATGATACTTCCGACAGGTTTATTGCATCCGCTCAATAGATCTTTCTTCCTCTCTCTATCAGGTTCGCTCGCCATTTTCACAAGGCACGCTCTGATTTACAGTATTGCTTGAGTAGAAGGTTACCACCACTTCCCATTTTTTTCTCACTTAAAATTCCCTTCACTGCTTTAATATGGTGGCGCACTATTTTAGAATATTGCAACATTATTTTTTTTCTGATTTATTCAATGATTGACGCAAAACTCCATGAAGAGGTTCTGAGGTTCCATATGTTGTTATTGTGTTTCTTCAGTCTAAAAAATCCTCCATACTGACCAATCGTGCGCAAGCCTTTTCATTTCCGCAAAAGTACCACATCAAAAAACCCTCCCTAATCAGCTTGGCCTCCCTCTTCTCTTCTTACCCCACACACACTTCCCTCTAATGATAATTTTACAAGAACCTCATGTCTTAAAAGGTGTCCTATTAATCTATCCCTTCTCTTGGTCAACGTCCTCCATATTGTTCGCTCTTCCCCTTATTCTGTTTAGAACTTCCTCGTTTGTGATTCTATCCACTTCATCTCATTCGCCTATAGCACCACATTTCAAAGGCTTCTATTCTGTTCCTTTTCCCAACTCCTATCGTCCACGTTTCGCACCCCATATAACGCCACGCTCCATACCAACATTTTCAACAAGACTATCCTACTATTCACACTTATATTACCCGTAAGTAAATTTTTCATTTTCGCGAAAGCCTTCCTTGCCTCCTGCTATCCTACTCTTTATGTCTACTATTCCTAGTTATTACGCTTCCCAAGTGACATAATTCCTTTAAGTTCCTTCTAAATATCACATCGCAATCTAACAGTCTTTGTTGTTCCACTGTTTCCCATACCTTGTAATCCTCACATTGACGTCTTTCTCAAGGACCACGGTGAAGACAACAAAGTTTCCTTCCAAGTCTTCTTCTGAGTCCCCCTTATACCACACCATAATCGGCAAACCTTGGACTTTTTTATTTCTTCTCCTTTTATTTTGAATGATTTTTCATACTCAGTATTAAATTTCTTCATCGCCTGTTCTATATATAAGTTAAACAGCATGGACGACACACTGCATCATCCTTTTCTTACTCCCTCCTTGATTTCTGCTTTCTTTTCTTGACCTTCAATTCTAATTACTGCTGACAGCCCTCAAATATTGGATATTTTATTCCTGTCTTCTTGAAAAACCCTTAATTTTTATGTTCCGCAGTGTAGAAATTAACTTTATTTTCTCCCCAGACTCAATTGTCAATTATTATAATAATAAAATAAAATAATATAATTATCTAACATCTGTGAATTGAAAATTAAGAAAACAAACATATAGTCAGGATAAACAGAAACCATGGGCCACGTAACGTGGATCCCACGACTCACATGAGGGGTGTGGGGACGGAAGGGAGGGAGGGAGCGTGATTTTAAAAAGAGCTGTTGTAGAATTCAATTAAATAATTAACAAAAAAGTAAATTATTTCATACATGAGCTTCAGTTCTCTTTATTATAGGTTTTTAATATTTACTAACTGGTGTTTTTCCCTCGTGATCGCTTCCTGAAACTTAAGCTTTTTTTCCCCCTACTCAAATTGTAATTATTCTTTTAATGAAGATTGCCGTCGTTTCGCCGTTTCAGATTCGTCGTCCGGATAGATTTAGAGATTTATTGTTGTTTCCATTAATCCTCGATTGAGGAAATAGGATGATACGTCATACATTAAAAATTAAAAAAATGAACAAAATAAAGTAAATAATTAAAGACAAATAAACTTAAAATAAATTAAACCGAATGTTCGGATTATTTACTATAAAATATGGCCCAAGATTGACCCTTGCGGTACTCCCAATCAACCAATCGTTTCCCCTTTACATCAGTGATTGCATACAATGAAAACATAAATAATTTCCAGGCAAAAATTGACGGGATTTTTAGTGGTACTTTTTTTTGGAGGAGAAAAAAAAATATAAAAAAATTCAAAGAGAAAATTGAGGGTCACGCTGTCTTAGTGGAAGTCACTAACCACGATTGCATGAAAATATACTTTCATTTTCCTAGTAACATAGAAAAGGAATAAATAGGAGGAAAATTGACGGGATTTTTGGTGGTAGTTTTTTTAAGTATGAAAAAATGTTATCAAAACATTTCTAATCATTGACAGTTTTATTTTGATGTCCTACATAAATCCTTGGAAACTTCCCATATACAGGCATGTAAATGTTGATAATTCTATAAAAGAAATTCTGTCCATTCGCATTTCTGACTCCGTTTACATCTGAAAACCCCTCTGCCAGTCTGACCCCAAGAGTTGACCCTTGAGGTCCGCCCAGATCAATCATTTCTCCCCCACTCCCGCCCGCCGCCGCATTTAAATCATCAGTCACGACTTGAGTTGACGCCAAGCGACGTGACGTGTGAAATGTATCACCGCGGTGACGAGGCTTCGTGAGGTCCCCCTTTTAAGCTGGATGCTGGAGTCCATTAGTATCTAAGGAGGGGAATTAATTTGAATAATCAGGTAAGGGCCTGTGAGACCGTTGCGGCTGATAAAGCGTCACACACTAGAGTCCTCCATTTCTCCAATTGGATCACGTGCTCCGGACGCCTTTTCCCTTTTAATCGGATTATCCACCCACCACCTATCAAGAACCATCGGACCGTGATCGTAGGTGAAGGGAGGGGGAGAGGGGGACAAGGGGACAGGGTGACAAATGGACACGGCGGGGTGAGTGGGCGGTTTCACCTTATGAAATATTGCCTCGTGGTCTCTTTCGACGACCGCGGCTGATTAATGCAGGCTGATGGCATCTGTCGCCAGGGCTCAGGACGGTAGCGCCTCGCTCCTTGGCTGATGTCTGCGAGAGATTCCGGGACCGACATTCATCACCAACCAGCCGCTTACGTCATCACGTACGTGGCGATACACGTGTACAACACGTAAGGGCACCGCCGCCGTCATTAGTCGCCAGGCTCAGCTTGAACTAATCGTCCCCGGTCAGTCAAGAAACTGCAAGTGTGGTGATTCATGACCCTTACATTCATCGGGTAAAGCAAAAATAATTTAGTTTTTGTTATTTGCGTACAGCAGCAGGACGGAAAACGAGAATGGTTTGCTGAGGCCGAGTAGGCGGGAAACGTCACCGTCTACAGCAACATTGTTGATTGCCTGGAGTGGATTGTAGATTCAACAGTTGGTCCGGGGAACTCTCCTGAGAAGGTCGGGGCGAGAGAGAGAGAGAGAGAGAGCAGTGGAGGAGGAAACAATATGCAGAAAAGTTAATTTCGCCATTGTTCGAGAAAGAAGATTTTGTTTTGTAGTAAGGAAAACAAAAAGAGGACATTTTGATAGAGATTTAAGCTGAAGAAGAAGAGGCGCTAGAGGATCTAGACGCTGTGTTCAGCGAAGGAACATCCTGCAACGGCAAACCAGGAACGACGACGTCACTACCAGGCCATTGTTAACATCTGGTAACGGCATTTTAACCCGGTTTTCCACTTAAACCATTCTCGTTGATTCGCGATTATTTTTAATACAATTATATCGTTGTTCGTCACCCGCGGCGTTCCCCCGGGGAGCAGCCGCCATTATTTAGAAGCTGCGTAGATTATTCTTTTTTTGCTTTACCGACCGACTGAGCCAATTTGATAATACATTTTACTCGTAAATTTATATTTTCACTAAAATTTAATTTGAGTTAGATTTCTTCTGGAAATTTGATAACGTAATATTATAATTAAATGGAATATTCCAATTAAATACATTTTTATTATTATTATTATTTAACAATTTGATAATAAATTTAAATATTCAAATTAAATACAATTTTTTATTATTATTTAACAATTTTATTGTACAAAAATATTTTTGTTGGTGTAAGCAAAGGAACACCACACAAGAATAATACAGAAGATGTTGAACGTCAGTTAGAATGCGAGTTTTAGGAAACGTTCAGTTCCGTTTTAGGAAGAATGTAGAGACAACGGGGGAAATGAGTGAGAGACCAGGTGGAGGTTGACTTCCTCCTTTCCTGGTTTTCCTCTTTCCCTCCGCCTTGGTCCATGGCCAAGGTAGCTAATTTAAGACTCCTGCGGGCAGGCTGAGACGACCTTTGGGCAGTTTGAGAGGTGTGTGCATGTAAGGGGGTCGAAGACCTTCGGCATACGGTAAGAGTTGTTCGCTGATCCTATTGGACCAGTCGGCCAGCTGCCTCTCAATACTGGACAAGGCACGGAGGCGGGTTTGTTGCGTTCCTCTCACAGCAATCCAGTCTCTCCCCGTCGTCATCAGAAGGGCGCAGGAGTAGTAAACACCCACTAGCCCCCGACCTACCTGATGCAGGTTTTCTAGGGTTTTTCCCTGCATCAACTTTAGGTGAAACACCGGGTAGGATCCTTACACTATAGCCCTGGGGCTACCTTGCTCTACCTTCCATATCCCCCCTTTTCAAGTCCCTTCCTGTACTATTAAAGGGGAGTTGCCTGCTTCAGGATCACCCTCATGTAGCCTGTTAACCACCCCCCCTCCAAAAAACAACAACAACGGAAGCAATATTGACTTTGCGTCTAATTATAAAAGACAGAGGATCATGAAAAACAGGCCTACGTTCATGGCATTTGTAGAATTAAAAAAATAGCCTTTGATAAAGTGAACTGGAACCCTAATAAACCACCTCACTTCTCGTATTTATATCCTCAATACCTCTTTATTACTTACCTTATTCTTCTCTCACTTCCCTCTGTCTTCCTCTCGCTTCCAACTAACCTGTAATGTTTTTAAATAACAGCGTGTTTCAAAACCTAATTGTCATTCATTTACTCCGATCTACTCCAATTGTCCACGGTTCATCCCTATGAGGCACTGGTGTTATTACGTTTATGTGTGTTTTTTTTACTTAAGCCTGGTATATATTGTAATTATTATATATTATTATTATTATTATTATTATTTGAGTGAGTATTGATAAGATCCCCTCTTTCCCTATTCCCTTGGTCGTTCTTCTGGACTGAGCCGTAAAACCTATCGTTCAGGTTCCCCAGTCACGTCCTCCTTTTAAAGTGTCTCGCTCTTAATCCGCGATAAAAAGAAAAAGAAGGTGTGTGTGTGTGTGTCGTATAAATCCTTTTATCCTTCCACGGAAAATACTACACGACTTAAAGACCCTCGTATAAGGAAACACGCAGAAAGAAACCAGCTAGCGGAGAGAAAATGTCGTAAAGGGAGGTGAAAACAAGAAGAAACAAACCTCACGCTGCTAATACCGTCACTAGACACTTTGGATTATCGAAAAATAAAAAATTAATGGACTTGTAGGAGAAAAAAAAATATTAAAAAATTCAAAGAGAAAATTGAGGGTCGCGTTGTCTTAGTGGAAGTCACTAACCACGATTGCAAGGAAAATATACTTTCATTTTCCTAGTAACATAGAAAAGGAATAAATAGGAGAAAAATTGACGGGATTTTTTAGTGGTAGTTTTTTTTAAGTATGAAAAAATGTTATCAAAACATTCCTAATCATTGATAGTTTTATTTTGATGTCCTACATAAATCCTTGGAAACTTCCCATATACACAAGCATGATGTATATGTTGATAAATCTATAAAAGAAATTCTTTATCACGAGGAGAAAAAGAAAATTTGATGGAAAAAATTTTCCAAAAATAATAGCAATGTATAAATAAATCTGTCCAAAATTTATTCATAGAATTTTTAAATAACTCTTTATGTATATATGTATATGCATATTCCCTTTTCTTAAAAAAAAATAATTATAAAAGTTCATGATTCCCAAAAATTATTATTTGATTTTGCTTTTACTTATCCTCCTTCTTCTTTTAGTTTTTGCATGTTACTTTTTAAAGAATAACGAATGGAAATAAAAGGATATCACAAAATAGTGAAATGTGACCAACATCAGAAAAAATTTACTCATAGAAGGAATTAAAAGTTACATTAGATACCTAATAAATTGCAAGGTTACAGTAGAAGAACGTAGTGAAACATAAAAACGTTTCGTCTGTGCATTTGAGACGTCTTCAGATAGTACATATTCTGGGAACAATAATTTTTAAAATAATACATAATCCTAAAATGCAAAAAGTACATAAAATTCCTTGTAAATTAAAATTTGTCACATTTCTTATACAATTTATTTAATATTTAAAATAATTACCATCAAGTTGAAACGATTTTTTGGTTTTTACTTTAGTTATTATTTGAAAAAACTTGTAATTTATTGCCTTTTTAGTGTAACCTTTGTATTCATTCAGCTAGTAATTATTTTTTCCTGACTGAATTTTTTTTGGCTTTATTATTTCTTTTTTTTTACTTTTCCCAAGTAGCAGAATTTCTTAACTTTTGTCAAAATATCCCTTCCGAATCTAACACCAATTTTTTATTCCACTGTTTCCCGTACTATACTCCATTACCCCTTGGACTTCCCTCTATTAATCCTCATATTGAAATCTTTTTTCCAGGGCCACGTTCATGCCATTTATTATGGTTTCCCATTCTTCTTCTGACTCCCTTAATACTACAATATCGTCGGCAAAGCGTAAGGTTTTTATTTATTCTCCTCTCAGTGTGATTCATTTTCCGTATTCGTTTTTAACTTTCTTCACGACTGTTCTATATATAAGTTAAGCAGCATGGGCGACAGACTGCATCATCCTTGTCTTTTTTTCCGCTTTCTTTTCTTCCCCTTCAATTTTATTTACTGCTGAATGCCATCTTTCTCGAAACTTTTATTCCCGTCCTCTTCAAAATCCTTAATAGTGCTTTCCGGATCTATATATATATATATATATATATATATATATATATAAGTTAACGTATTATTATTTTCCTTCAATTCTAATTACTGCTGCCTGTCTTGTGTAGAGGTTATGATTATACGATTTCCTTATTATTTCTTTGTAACCCAGTTTTGTTTCTGATCTTCAATTATATTGGTCCGTCACCCAGCTAATTTTATTATAAGCCAGGGTGTATAAGTCACATCGTAACACTATTCTCCTTTTTTTTTAAAAAAAAAAAGAAAACTTAGAGCCAATAAAAATCCTTTCGTATTTTGTCGCAGTAATCCTCACACAACGTTGGAGACCATTTTGGGTTTTTATCCTTCCTCGACACCTGGGGAAGTTCTCTTGCTAACTCCATTCTTTAATTTTTTCTAAAAGGAATACTAACCAATTTATTGATGTTTTTTGTATTTTCTAGAAGGGTAAGATTCAATACCGGTGCCATTTTGGTTCTTATTCGTTTCAAAACAACGGAAGAACTGTATTTAGGTGGTTGGTTTTCTCAATTAAATGTGTAGTTGGAAGCTTATAGTACAATCTCGTCACAATTTTGCTTTCAATTCGCACCAGAACTATAAAACTCTCCTTCTATTTCAAGTTATTAAGTTTACCATTTGACCTTTTCCCGCCCTTTATATTGATTTGTCCTCCGCGTGGCTTAACAAACATGGTTGCCCCTATAAGTATCCGTTCATTACCCTAACTGCCTTAACCTCCTCACGTGTGTAGGTATCAGAATGTGTGTTAAAATGCGACCTACAAGAACCTCCAAGAGCCACTGATACAGAGAGAGAGAGAGAGAGAGAGAGAGAGAGAGAGAGAGAGAGAGAGAGAGAGACTAAACTTTACCACGTACGCTCCATTAATATCGCGCTCCGTATCGATATATCGGATCTCGAGAGGTCGTTCCTTTTAAATTTTCCTATCTAAATGAATGCCGCGAGATCGAATCGCATCTCGATATATGCAGAACAAAGGTTTATCGATTATGGCCGGGAGGAATTAGACTCACATGGGAGGGGAGAGAGAATGGCTACATTGATATATATCTCACCCTATGTATATATATATATATATATGAGTGTATTTCACTTACAGGGTAATTAACCCTCTCCTTTCATTACAGAATGATTGATAGAGTATATAAACTTTTTTCCAGTGCGGAAACGTCAAATTTTTTTAATTCACGAATTTTCATTCAATTATGAGCCTATGGCGTCTTCTAACTGCTCCAGGAGTAATGAAATATTTAAGTTGCAAAAGCGTGCAATTAGAATAATACTTTCTAGCACGAATTCTAGATCACGGAGTTGCTGCAAACCTTTCTTCAAAAGTTTGCAAATACTTACTTTACCAAGCCTGTGTATATATTTATGAAATATATTAAAGTTTGTAAAGCGAAACACTAATTTGTTTCAAACAAATGGCGAGTTTCATGAATACGCGACTAGAAATCAGTCAGAGGTTCAGCTCTAAGGTCGGACAAGCATCGCCCTTGTTCTCCCTCTCTACACCAGAAAAGTATTCACAATACCCCCGGGGATAATTTTATACAACAGCCTTCCTTCCTCCAGAGGTTAAAAATAGTAACTACAAAAGCTTCGTGAAGCAGAGTAAAACTATTCTTTTAAATGGCGCTTCTAAAATTAATCGCAAAGTCAAAATTGCCTCTCTTGTCCCTATATATCCTTCCTAAAAACCAAACTGATCTTCTCCTAACTCGCATTCTCCTATATACTGTATCCTTTAAAATTTTTGCATGCATGGGATACTAAACTAATTGCCCTGCGCTGTCCTGCATCTATCAGGCCCAATCGTCTTCGAGTACGGGTAAAATTATGGGGGAGTTTTTTTTTGTACTAAAAATTTTCTGATATTTTTTTCCCTGTTTCGTAGATTTCGGAAACTAACTTGAACAGCCATGATTTTGCTTCACATCGACTCTGCAGGTAATGTTATCAATTCCTGGCAGTTTTACAGTTTCTGTCAGCGCCCTGTCTAATTCTGATCGTAAAACTCGAGTTCCCCATATCTTCTTCTTCTTCTTCTTCTTCTTCTTCTTCTTCTTCTTCTTCTTCTTCTTCTTCTTCTTCTTCTTCTTCTTCTTCTTCTTCTTCTTCTTCTTCTTCTTCTCTTCTTCTTCTTCTTCTTCTTCTTCTCTCTTCTTCTTCTTCTTCTTCTTCTTCTTCTTCTTCTTCTTCTCTTCTTCTTCTTCTTCTTCTTCTCTTCTTCTTCTTCTTCTTCTTCTTCTTCTTCTTCTTCTTCTTCTTCTTCTTCTTCTTCTTCTTCTTCTTCTTCTTCCTTCTTCTTCTTCTTCTTCTTCTTCTTCTTCTTCTTCCTTCTTCTTCTTCCTTCTTCTTCTTCCTTCTTCTTCTTCTTCTTCTCTCTTCTTCTTCTCTTCTTCTTCTCCTCTTCCTTCTTCTTCTTCTTCTTCTTCTTCTTCTTCTTCTTCTTCTTCTTCTTCTTCTTCTTCTTCTTCTTCTTCTTCTTCTTCTTCTTCTTCTTCTTCTCTCTTCTTCTTCTTCTTCTTCTTCTTCTTCTTCTTCTCTTCTTCTTCTTCTTCTTCTTCTTCTCTTCTTCTTCTTCTTCTTCTTCTTCTTCTTCTTCTTCTTCTTTCTCTTCTTCTTCTTCTTCTTCTTCTTCTTCTTCTTCTTCTTCTCTTCTTCTTTCTTCTTCTTCTTCTTCTTCTCTTCTTCTTCTCTTCTTCTTCTTCTTCTTCTTCTTCTTCTTCTTCTTCTTCTTCTTCTTCTTCTTCTTCTTCTTCTTCTTCTTCTTCTTCTTCTTCTTCTTCTTCTTCTTCTTCTTCTTCTAATAATGACTGATCTAGTTTTTTCCAGCGTGATGCAGCTCTTCTAGATAGTGTGATTTCTTTTCTCGGTCTTCTATTCTAATTACCGCTGACTGTCTTCTGTAGAGGTTATTTTATGAACCTTTTCTTATCCGCAGCTTGTAGCAATTCCAAATTAGCGTGGTTTATGTTTTATGTTGAGTGATCAATCACCTTGTGAGCGATGAGGGATGGAGGGGGGAGGGTGTGACACCGCATGGAGACGTATAATCTTCTTTTTATTACGATGCTTGGCGATGTCGCCTGATTATGAATGCCCGCGTGTGGTCCCCCAATCAGTCTTGTAGCGGAATAAATTTCCTCCTCTGCTATTAATCTGCGTAACACGAATTTAAATTCATCAAGAGGCCCCAGACGACGTGGAATTATCTTACGCCGCGGAGGTGGAAAGGTGGAGGGGAGAGGGGAGTGGAGTGGGGAGAGAGGAGAGAGAGAGAAAAAGACCCGAGCTGATGATATTAACAGTCAATTACTCACTCGTACTGACCCTTTATAAAGGCATGGCAAATTCCTATGGTGATACCTGGGTAAGTCCAAGGACAGACAAATTTAATTAATGAACTCGCACAGAAGAAGATCTCGGGACGAGTAATCTTTGGAGGACAGCCGCAGATGCCCACGGGACAGAATAATTCATATTTGTAGGAGGTTGAAACGTCAAACAGAATTCGAATTACGAGACGATCAATTCGGTTTGAGAAAGACTGTAGGGACAAGAGAAGCAATAATAACTTAGCGACTGTAGCGCAGTAGAACCCGCGTCCAATTTTTTATTATTATTTACGGAAACTTAAATAAGAAATATTCCGGCTTGAGCAAGTCGCTGTCCAGGAAGAAGGAGTTGGTTTTTCCGCCCGCCGTCTTGGCGGCTCGGAATAATAACAAAGGGACTGCGGCTGACTTACACCTGGACCATAAAGCAGCTCGGACACCTCCTCGTCGCCGTTTCGGAATGTCTTAATCTGCCTGGGAATTTGGTGACCGGGTGGCGTGTGTTCCCCAAATGAAACAAGGGATATGATTGGAGGATATCCATCATCCCTGCCACCTTGGTGATAGGTGTCGGATAAGTGCGGGGACAAGGCTTTAAAGAGGCTGGCGGAGACAATTTGAAGGAGATTTTGACAGATTTTTTCAAGGTGATGGTGAAAGGATATTGAAGGAGAGTGGTGGAGGAAGAGATTTCTGGTGATACAAGGTGGTGGTGAAAGGAGATTGGCAGCAGAGCGGTGGAGAGAGGAGATTGGTGGTGAGGTGGCAGCGGAGACCGACCATGCTTTGATCAGTCCAGGAAGCAGGGAAGAAAGGTCTTAACAACAAGGGAAGAAAGAGGAAAAAGCGGAGTTTCCTCAATTTGGCAGCACGACTTCGTGTTATTGTCGACCGGCCGCTTCAAGTTCCACAACACGGAAATTACAGCGAGACGCCTCCTATGAAGACAACTCAGGTTCGTCAACGAACAGTAGATCTGCTACACGTGGGTCAACACCCAAACCATTAATACCCTGAGATCTTTAATACAATCCCATTTTAAAATAATTATTTTGAACCTAATATATCTACGCACTACCCATATTAAAAATTATTGTGTTTACAATTAATAAATGTATATATTTAAACTCAATTATTAAATTCATTAATTAATATCCCCCCATCATTTACACGACTAATTTTAGAAGACAGGATAAGGAAATACCGGCCTACGTTCATGGAATTTTGTAGATTTAGAAAAAAAGCGTTTGATAATGGAAACTAGAGTAAAACTATTTGGGAGTTTGAAGAGCACTGGAATAAAACATCGAGACAGAAGGCTAATACATAACCTCTACAGAAGACAGGCAGCAGTAATTAGAATAGAAGATCAAGAAAAGAAAGGAGTAAGACAGGGACGCAGCAGTCTGTCACCCATGCTGTTTAACTTATATATAGAGAACAGGCGATGAAGAAAGTTAAAACGGAATATGGGGAACAAATAAAAAACCTTACGCTTTGCCGACGATATTGTAGTATTAGGGGAGTCAGTCAGAAGAAGACTTGGAAACCGTAATAAATGGCACGAACGTGGTCCCGGAGAAAGAGTTCAATATGAGGAAAACCAAGGTAATGAGAGAGCAGCAGTATGGGGAAAACAGTGGAATATAAAACTGTATTATACAAGAAAGGAGTAAGACAAGGATGATGCAGTAACAGGTGATGAAGAATGTTAAAACGGAATGTGGAAAAGGAATCATACTGCAAAGTGAAGAAATAGAAGCCTTATGCTTTGCCGACGATATTATGGCATTAGGGGAATCAAAAAGTACAATATGAGGATTAATAGAGGGAAAACTAGGGTAATGCAGTATAGTTTGGGAAACAGTGGAATAACAAAGGCTGTTAGATTGGGAAGGGATATTTTGACGGAAGTTAAATACTAGAGTAGGATAGCACAGGATAGCAAGGAAGGCTTTCTCGAAAAAGAGGAAATTACCTACGAGTAATATAAGTGCGAATATTAGGAAATCGTTGCTAAAAATGTTCGTATGGAGCGTGGCAATATATGGGTGCGAAACGTGGACGATAGGAGGTGGTGAAAGAAAAAGAAATAGGCGAATGCTGAATATCTGATTGGTGAATAGAGTAAGTAACGAGGAAATAGGGGAAAAGCGAACAATATGGAGGACTTTGAAGGGACAGATTAATAGGACACGTTTCAAGGCACGAGGGTCTTGTTAAATTGGTAATAGAGGGAAATGTGTGGCGGTGAAATTGAAACAGATTGTTTTAAAAACATATGTGTAACTAAAACTGTTTCAATTTCACCGCCCTAGGATTAATTTTCTGTTCACTTTCCTCTAGAGAGAGGAAAACAGCTGAAGATTGCATAAAAACATGCCGAAACGTAAAAGGTCATCAGTTGTTTCATTATGGCTCTGTTGTACGTCCTTATGAAGTCAAAATGGCTTCTGACGAGGAAAGGGAGAGAGTGATCGACATGACACGATATAGAAAAGAAAATTGTGAGGATAGCAAGGATCGACTTGATCGATAGCATGAATCAATAAATTAAGAATCTGTTATGGTAAATATTTGTTACACGTTCTACGAAGAGAGGAAAAATGTGAAATTAATTAACAATGAAAAGGGTAAAATCTTTAAGGCGGTACAGTGTGTAACATGTTACGAATTGTCCACGATTCAAATGCGTAAGAAAAATAAAAACCTTTAAATACAGAAGAATGGAAGCCAAGCCACCAAAAAGCAAAAAAAAAGAAAAGAATAGTCAGACATATTAGGTCAAGTTTCCCTTTTCAAGGTCGTAAATAAATTCCCTTCCTTCTCCCCCTCCCCTCGAACCTCTGGAAGATAGAAACCGGATGAAGGGAAAAATTATATTCCTACCTGAAAAATTTTTGCTAATAATATATGTTCACACGCACACGTTTATTTATGGATTCTCCGACAAACGGAATCCCGTGGCCAGGGGAATTTTTTTAATTTAAAATATTATACACGATCCGTTGAGAAATTTCCTGCAGGTGCGGTAACCTTAGCCTTTTTTTTATCCACACCCGAAACGCTTGCTCGTATTTGTAATTAAAATGGCGAAAACAGTGTTGTAAACCTGTGGGCGTTACCTCGTAATTTTTGATTTTCCCCCTCCCCTCCCTGTCCAGTATCGAAGGAGCGCCACACGCGCGTGCGTGTGTGTTAATGTTTATCTTCTTCTTCCTTGGTGTTGTTTTTTTTACGAGTGTCTGGAAGTTACAAAACATGTCGTCATATTGTAAGGTTGCAGGAGAGATACGAGACGGCGGGGTTTTTCGGTGCGTGAATGTTGGCACGACACGCGATCTCTTCCCAAAACGCCGCACTTAACACTTTATAGAGAGGCTGGGCTGTTTTACAACTCCACAGACGCTGATACACTTTACGGACTTGTTGCTGTGGTTACGGCCTCCAGAGATAAAAACTTAACGGACTTGTTGCTATGGTTACGGCCTCCAAAGATAAAATAACTGACCAGGAAGCGTTTCCATGGCAACCGTAGCCCGGTTTTTTAAATACGATTATTTCTGGATACTTGAATGCTTTATTTTTTAAGCAGATCGTTATTTTAAATGCATCAGACTTAAATTTACACCTATTTTAATAACATTATTTAATTCACTTTAATTTTAAGCTAAATTAAAATCCTAGCTCTAGGGCAACAAGTAAGAAATTTTAATTTACAGCTATAATTATTGTAAAAACCTTGTATGTAATTATTTAATTTACTTTAATTTCATGCCAAATTCAAATTTTTTACTATAGGGCAATAATTTTAATTTACAAAATGGTGTTAAATCCATAGCTTTGTTTTTTACGGGGTCGTTGAGATGCTCCTATGCTTATTTTGCTTACTCTTTTAGTAATCTAATAATTATATATATTAATAATGACGTGTAGAATCGATTCATTATACGGTTTAATCTATACTCATAATAAAATTGAAACGTCTGTCTGTCTTTTTGCTTCGAACAGGCTCCGAAACGACTAAACGGATTTCAAGAGGGTTTAAGAACAGAAGATTTAACTTAAATATGAGTGTGTATATTTCATTTAGATATATTGCAGAAGATATTAGTATAACACGAGGAAGGTTTTCCTGGATCACGAGCGTCGAAGTCTCCAAAAAAGTGAATGGCGGGTTATCCCATGCTCTTGATCTATGCTCCTAAAAGGCTAAACGGATTTCAATGAAAAATTCATGGACTGAAACATGAAACAGGAATATTAACTTTAATTTTCGAGTATGTTTCATTTCAACAAACATCTTGCAGAGTTCAGAAGATATTAATGGAAATATTTAATAAAACCATTGAATTGCGACGCGAAAGGCGGCGTGAAAAACTAACTGCGAGTTATAAGTTCTATTAGGGCGTTCCTATACAACAAAAAAAATCCCACTTGCAGTGTTATTTTAAGCGTGATTTTTGGCAGCATGAGAGTGAGAGAGAAGGAGGGAGGAGAATGGTGGGACTATTTTGTTCTTCGCCAAAATCGATCAGCGCGTTTCTCCCCTCCCCCTCTCCCTCCCCCTCTAGAGAGTTGACGTGTCACAATGACGACGACGACGTTCGTCGCTGCTGCTGCTGCTGTCACTTTGACACTGTGTGTACAGTGCGCAGTGAGTGCACTTGACCAATCATTCGTTTTCCGCTTCGCCTCGCTGCGGAAGTGTGACAGCCTCTCGGTTGGACATCGGTCAAGCCGATAGTTACGCCACCAAACACAGCAAGTAAGCCAGCCAGTCAGCCTTCCTGCTTGCTTGATCGGTCTGGACGGTTACACGTCATCATCGGCCCGTGACGAGAGTCGTGAGAGAGAGAGAGAGATAGAGATAGAGATAAAGAGATAGAGAGATAGAGATAGAGAGTTAGAGATAGAGAGATAGAGATAGAAATAGAGAGATAGAGAAATATAGATAGAGAGATAGAGATAGAGATAGAGATAGAGAGAGAGATAGAGATAGAGATAGAGATAGAGATAGAGATAGAGATAGAGATAGAGATAGAGATAGAGATAGAGATAGAGATAGAGATAGAGATAGAGATAGAGATAGAGATAGAGATAGAGATAGAGATAGAGATAGAGATAGAGATAGAGATAGAGATAGAGATAGAGATAGAGATAGAGATAGAGATAGAGATAGAGATAGAGATAGAGATAGAGATAGAGATAGAGATAGAGATAGAGATAGAGATAGAGATAGAGATAGAGATAGAGATAGAGATAGAGATAGAGATAGAGATAGAGATAGAGATAGAGATAGAGATAGAGATAGAGATAGAGATAGAGATAGAGATAGAGATAGAGATAGAGATAGAGAGATAGAGAGATAGAGATAGAGATAGAGATATAGAGATAGAGATAGAGATAGAGATAGAGATAGAGAGATAGAGATAGAGAGATAGAGATGGAGATAGAGAGATAGAGATAGAGAGATAGAGATAGAGAGATAGAGAGATAGAGATAGAGAGATAGAGAGATAGAGATAGAGATAGAGATAGAGAGATAGAGATAGAGAGATAGAGATAGATAGAGAGAGAGAGCACTCTGCAAATACTGTACTAAAACCTCTTCCCAATCTAAGTTTAATTGCACATTCATTTCAACAAGACCTAAACAAGAGCAACTGTCCATTTCCCCCTCCACCCCCCTATCCGTATTTAATAACAGTACTCGAAAATATAACAAACCAGAGAGATCCCGGATTGAGCTAGGAAGATATAATTGCAAACTATCTCTGTAGAATCTCACACAACCTTAGATAAAAGCTCCATTGTCATAAAGAAAAAAAATCGATTTTCTCTGAAAAAGCGGCTAGAGGAGAAAGACGACGGTTGGTTGTAACTGCTTCAAACAATTCGACACTTCTTTGGGTCCCTCAAAGATCGGGATGGGACCATTCAGCGCGGCCGATTCGGCGCAGCCACTTGGGCGCAGCCGTTTCGGCGCGAACCAGTTCGGCGCGAAACTCGCATAACATTATTAGACGTGAAGCAGCCGTTTCGGCGCGGAACTCACTTAACATTACAAGACATATAATTTCATATTTACCAAAATTTTTAAATATATCCCTAAACACTTAATCAGTTGCAATACCTGAGAGTTGTAAAACATCAATAGTAAAACAAGCTATAAGTATGAATTCCACAAATATGGACTAAGCGTGGTAGGTTTATTTAATTAAATATTAGGCCCCTAGACCCCTACAAAGATGTTGTGACTGACAGTGACGTCACCACTCACTCACTCTCCTGGACCGGGTAATCCCAGGAACCGGAGAGTAAAACAGATATGAACAGACAAGGATATACACACTCCCGACATTTTCGTATCAATTTGGCGGCGGTAGAAATGAAAAAAAAATAGACTTGACGAAGCCAGCTTAAACCAACCCTCATATCCTGGACGCCGGAAAATGAGGGAAACCGGAATTCCGGAGCTGGAAGTACAACCTGTGCTAGAGAAGTGGAGATGCAGGAAGAAGGGAGGAGGAGGAAGCGAAAACATTGAAAGACTGTCTTCTCCTGCCTCCAAAAGGAAGCCCAGGAGACAAGAAGAATAGAGCAATGGCTGACCTCCACGCATCTTTACTGGTAGAACTTATGCAGGGAGAGCGTCTTCTGCTCTACAGACCCCCTGCAAAAAAATATACTTCCATATTTGATGTATATATATATAAGTATTATAAAAAAAGTGTTAAAAAATCTCAGTCTGTAATGTAATGTAAAAGAAGGATGGAAGCAGCTATGACTTAACATAGTTTTCCTCTCCCTTCTCTTTCTTCCCTTCCATATTCCGCCAGTAGCTGTGATCTCACAGCAACTTTCCCTTCAATCCTCCCACTCCCATTCACCCTTCACCCTATACCACCCTTCTGTCTTTAGTTTTAGTTTATTAGTATTATTATTATTGTTAAAAAATAAATATTTATAAAATAAAATAGAAAAAATCTGTAACACAAATCTTGTAAGAAATGAAAATAAGGCCTGTTATAGATACTCAAGAAAACAGGCTATTAGTGTAATTAGTGTAATAATTTCCCCCTCCCCATGTCATTGGAATAAATTTACCATAACTCCACAAGTTCCCAAAATTATTAATTGTCATTACAATTTATCGTTATATAATTCATAAACAGAAGAGATAGGCAGCGGTAATTAGAATAGAAGAACGAACAATAAAAGAAAGCCGTAACCAAGGAAGGAGTAAGACAAGGATGCACCAGTCTGTCCACCCATGCTCTTTAACTTATGTGTAGAACAAGACGATGAAGAACGTTAAAACGGAATATGGAAAAGGAATCATACTGCAAGGAGAAGAAATAAAAAGCTTACGCTTAGCCGACGATATTGTAGTATTAGACTTGGAAATCCATGATAAATAACATGAACGTGATCCTGGATGAAGAATACAACATTAGGAATATAGACGGAAAACTAAAGTAATAAGTATGGGAAAAAAAGGAAAGCCAAAGTATATTAACCTAGGAAAGGATATTTTTGAAGAAAGTTAAGGAATTCTGCTACTAGGGCAGCGTAATAACTAGAGTAGGATAGCAGAGACAAGGAAGAAGGAATTTACTAACGGGCAATTTAAGTGTGAATGTTACGAAATAATTGCTAAAAATGTTCGTATGGAGCGTGGCGTTATATGGGTGCGAAACGTGGACGATAGGAGTTGGAGGGAAGGAAAAGAACAGAAACATTTGAAATGTGGTGCTATATGAGAATGAGATGGATGGGTGGATAGAATCACAAACGAGGCATTCCCGATATGTGAGCCCCGCAGTCACTCTACAACTTTTTTATGGGTTAACAGACTACATGAGGGTGATACTCAAACAGGCAACTCCCTTTAATAGCATAGGAAGGGAATTCAAAAAGGGAGATGCTGAAGGTAGAGCAAGGTAGCCAAGGGTTGACTAGTTGACTGTATTAACTGTGAGAGTTCATTAAATTAACACCACAATTGTAAAAAGAAAAAAATATATAGATAAATAGTAAAGAATGGGCAAAAGTAAGAAATGGAGTAATTTAATATTGATACGTTTCGTCCCCCAACTTTAGGAACCTTCTCAGTTCTTTCTTCTTCCAATGACTCAACAGCCCTCTAGAGGGCCTAGGCCTACCGAGGCGTCTGCGGACTGTCATTATCTTCTCAGTTACTTAATTAAAATGTTGCAACGTCCAAGGCTCAACGTGAAATTTTTGTAATAATTTAAGAACTTTTGGAGGTCCATAAGTTGGAGCTACGAAACGTATTCAAATTAAACTATTCCATTTCTGACCTTTGTCCATTCTGTCAATTTTATTGATAATATTAAGTCAGATTAATATAATAACTTAATTTATAATAATACAAATTTATAATCAATAAAGAAGATAAACAAAACTAGAGTACGCCTAGTGTTACGACTAAAAGAAACACCAAAAAAATTTTTTTAAAGCAATATGCATAACGGACTTAGAAACAAAATAAAAGTGCTTTGATTGAAAAAAAGACTATAACTCTGAGAGAAAAAAATTAGTTATACATAAATAAATCTATAAAAGTCAGAAAATTAAACACAGTAAGTCTTTTAAGGCGGTAAATAAAGTCAATTCATCGTGTGCTTAAAATAATAGAGTCCAACGTATTTTGAAAAAAAAAATCCTTGATAGATGACGTCATAGTCCCGCAGCCCCTGGTATTGACCCTTGCGGCACACCTCGGCGGCGTGAGGGAGAGGACGAGATCGCCCGGTCACTGATTGGAAAGTACTAATTCAGCCTCCTTATAAGGGAACAGAACAGGATCCGTTCAGAGGAGAGAAAAAGAGAGAGAGAGAGAGAGAGAGAAGAGTCGTGTGGGTGGGAGGGAGGGAGGGAGTAAAAACCCCCCACAGAGAGCGCAGCGGTGTCTTTAATGGTGCAGTTGTAAAGTGGCAAAGTTTGAGAGACGCCCTCCACTTAAAATAAAACACTCTGCTGATGTCGACCCGTACAACCGCACTTAAAAGAAATCTGATCCTTAATTCATTTGAGGGCTGTAAAGTTAATAACAGACACTTTGCATGCAACGTCGCTAACCTTAGGATTGGTCAGCGTCACATAGTTAAGAAAAGAAGAAGGCCGTTAGCAAAGAACAGGATATTAGGGCAATTAATTATCAAATGGGAATATTTGGCTCAGCCGTTGTCTATTTAAGGAATAAATTTCCGCTGTTCCTCTTAATAAATGAAGTAAATTTATGACCTAGGTAATTTTTCATAAATGAGGGGACATAATTGAGTGAATTTTATCGTTTACCCTTCTTTACTTTTTGAAAGGTTCGGTTTATGTGTTCCTGCTTCAATTTAATTTTTTCACTTTAATTAGTCTTCCCTCCGTCACTTTGTTTTACTTTTTCTTTTATCTCTTATTACACTCTTTCAATAATCGGTTCCTAACTTTAGGTGTTTTCTTTACTCTCGTTACATACTTTTTCTGGTAACATTTGCTTTTGCTTCCTCTCCTGTATTCAATTTCTGGGACTGAATACCGCAACACAGGGATCCGTTGTAGTGTAATAATATGATTCTAAACTCAGATATTTGTAAATATGTATTCCAAAAATCTGGATTACGTCAGGACCTGCCAAGAATTTTTTTTTTGGATAACAGGCTACATGAGGGTGATCCTGAAACAGGCAACTCCCCTTTAATAGCATAGGAAGGGAATTGAAAAGGGGGGATGAGGAAGGTAGAGCAAGGTAGCCTAGCAAGGGTTAACTAGGGCCCCCGGGCTATGGTTTAAGGATCCTACCCTCACGGTGTTTCACCTAAAGAGATGCAGGGAAAACCCTAGAAAACCTGCATCAGGTAGGTCGGGCATTGCTGGGTACTATTCTCACGCCCTTCCGAATGACGGGAGACGAGTCTGCTGTGGGGACGCAGCATTCCCTTCTCCGTGTCTCCACCAGTTTCAGGAGGCAGTTGGCCGACTGATCCAATGGGATCAGCGGACAACTCTTGCCATATGCCCAAGGTCTTTGACCCCGGTACATATACCTCCTAGTGTAATAATATGATTCTAAACTCAGATATATGTAAATATGTATTCCAAAAATCAGGATTACGTCAGGACCTGCCAAGAATTAAAATAATCTTCCTTGTATGGAGAGCAACGAACACGGTATTTGCCTGAGGGAGGAAAAAAATGATAAGGGGGGGAGAGACAGAAGAAAAAATTCAATTGAGGAAATAAATCATTAAATTTACACCCTGTTTCCGTTAAATTCTAAAACTCGTTTTAATAAATTATAATGAGGATGAAGAAGCGATTTGTCTAATACTAAAAAAGAAGAGGGAAAATATCTGCAATTTATTTGGTCGATATAAATCAAAATTATATGACGTTTAAAAGACAGATCTACAAAACTGAAGATAGCTTCGAATGAGAAAAACTGGGAAGTGTGTAGGAAGACAAGAAATAAGAAGGAAAAAAGTGGACATTGTTGTCCCGTTGTGGTCGTTGTATAAAAATATAATTGGTAAATAACGTGGAGTTCCTCGGCATGAATAATAAAAATACATCATCAACGTCAACTAACTTCAAAACGGGCATAAAATTAGAGGTTGGCTGTAATATTTCTGTTGCACTTGTTGCGCGTTATATTAAGAATATTCAAAGCTCGGTTGCCGTGATAATGTTATCATAAACCGCAGAGGAAGGAAGGGATGGTGCAAGGAGAAAAAGGTAGACTGAACTTGCTGTATTCAAGATGGAGATCGTAGTGTTGGTCGTCGTCGTCGTCCTCGGGTCTCTAGCCTCAGCACAGGACAACGAAACAAGGGTGAGTCCATCACAGCTGCAGAGTCGCCATATTCCTTCCTCTCATTAACACACACTTATAGACAAATAGAGAGAGAGAGAGAGAGAGAGAGAGAGAGAAGCGTCTGGTGAGTTTCATTTAATCCTCAACTGAATATCGATATGTTATATAATATACAAAATAATTGCTTCGAACTGAAGCTCAACCTCAAAGGCCATTAAACTCAATTCATAAAGCCATTGTTATCCTTAAAATTTGATGAAACAAATTACAGGTGAAACTGAACTTCCCTTCTATAGAAAGATCGGAAAGGTCTCGCACCTGACCCGGGAGTCGACTCAGATTGGCTCAGGCGGAAGAATTGTGATACAGATTCTTTATCCCGACCTTCTTTCCGTATTGTCTTTGACATTAGTCAACTTTCACATCCACAGAAAATCACTGGAACTATTTAGAGCAAGGCTCCAGGGGGTGAGGGTGTTTGGTCCTTCTCTGCTGCGATCATCAAGCACGACGGACGGGTCCTACAGACTCCCCCCTTAAACCCTCTCTTTCGTCACTGTCAACGAACGCGTCGTACATCAAGAAATCAGTAATCTGACAATTCAATACAATAATGTAACAGTCAATTTTTTTCAGTATATTTTATTAATATAATCACGACCTTCAGCTCACTTTTGTGGACCGCATCAGGTATATTTGTAGTGGATAATCGATTACACGTGGAAAATTTTCCAGGTGAAGATCACATATATTGATGAAACATCGTGATCGTATGTACTTAATATTAATTGCATTTTTTTTCTCCTCAATACTTATCTGTGATTTTCTTTAATTATGACGTCACAATCTCTGTGCAATCAAACGCGCGCGTCATATCACGTCCGGATTTAGTTTCAAAACGAGGCCCCTAAGCGATTCAAATATGAGGCCCTTTATAAGACCGAAAATGAATTTCTGAGAGCAAACGGATTTAATTGAGATTCAACATGGTGATGGGAAAATAATAATAACAATAATCATAAATACAACTCAAAATCATTTTTCTTGTTGATTAGAACATAATTAAATTATCCAGTTCTTGAAACATGTTAAAAGTTAAATATTACGTCATAAACGAAAATTTACACTATACGAGGCTATCATTCAACAGTATTTAAATTTTGTTTCGTTTCGTTTCCTATTGTTGAAATTTATGCGCCTTCACTGCTTTTTTTCATTTTTAATTATCCTCTGTTACACACACATATAACCCATATGAAATATAAGTTTGTTTTATTTATGATTTAATTGATGATCATTTATTAGAAATATTAAATAGTTTATCTGACTATTAAACATAAATGATAAATGAATTAGCCTCTTTGTCAGTAATTTTTATAAACAAAAAAATATTAATAATTACGACGTTTCGTCTCTCATTTGAGAATTTTTCAGGTAATAAAAATGTTATCTATCTGTATACATTAAATTGTCAGATTATTCATTTCTTGAACGAGTATATTCCTCGGCCACTCTGCATCATCATGGGTTTTTTTTTCTCGCACAGGACATTGTGTTGTTGCGTCACATCCGCGTGAGGTTTTGTCGTAACCTCCCAACAGGAAGGAAGGAGGTGGTGATGAAGGACAATTTACGTTGTCAAAGGCGTTGAATGTAAAGTTAATAATTGAAAAAAATCATTGAATAAATGGATAAAAGTAGCCAGGTATTAGTTTTCTTAAAAATGGAGGAGCTTCGTAATCGTTGTCCTCGTGCCCCAAGCGATGGTGAAGCGGGCGGGAATCAAGACAACCTGACAACGGTGAAGGTGACAAGCAGTAACCTCCCTTCAGGCATGACACCATTATTTTAATTGTTTCATTTTACTAATTTCTTTAGTTAAGCGTGATGCAACACTTTTCCTTGTGTTCCACCTACTTCCCTAAGGATAATCGTCCATAATTTTTTTTCCCTCAAATATTGTACGTATTTGTTGAGGATCCAGGGCTGTGCTGGGAACTGCTAATCATGTTAGAATTGTAACTGAATTCCTCCTTGGTGCGTTTGACCGTCCTCTGTAATTTCAGCAGCCTTATTTTGTAAGCGTCGTGATTAATTCTCAGCCAAAGCACATTTCTCTCGGCCTTCGGATTGACGATAAATTAAAGTGTAATGACCATCTGCTTGTTATTCTCTCAGAACACTAAGGCTAGGTTTACACGGGCAGTGATGTCAGTGGCGGCAGTGCTGCACTGACAACTGCCAATCCGTCGCTGACACGAGAGCACTGCCTCACTTTTCTTGGAGCGTGTGTGGACAGTGTGTCAGTGATGACTGACCTAGACTACGCTGCCCTCATGGGAGGCCAGTTAGTGGCAGTTACGGTTGTCAATTATCGATTGTGAACGGTGAGGCAGGGGTTGACTATCGATTGCGCAATGGTAAACAGTTTTTGTATTTCGAATTTTCAATACGCGTGCAAGTTTGTTATAGTGTGCGATTGGAGTAAGTGAATATTTGTTGTGGACAGCGGCTAGAAGTTTGGTTCAGAAAGCACTTAGGATAGAGTTCGTTTGTTGCACCTATGAGCCTATAAATTTTTAGGTTAACTTTCCAAAAATAATTATTGTCCACCCTCCAACGGCACAAACTTTAACTGGAAAAAAATACGCAAAAGAATGATGTATAGCTATAAACATACTACTTACTATCACACGTAATGAAAAATAATTCATTTCGTTTTGTTCAGTAGTTGACACCTTTAAGGGGAATAAAACAACAAGTAATAGAAACCGACCCAATTAAACACTGAAAACCAGCTTCAAAGTACAGGCGCTGTTTTTATTATTGCTTGATTTCTGTAGTAATAATATAAAGCAATATTACTAAACAACTGTTTTCATTTGTATGTATCTATAGCACAGTAGCGTAATACTGAGTTTGACTTTTTCAGGAACCTTTCCTCGTTACGTCTATTCTATCACAAATACAAAGTGATTAGTTCCTGTTTATGGACATTACGCGTACGTGAAAAAAAAACAAAGGGGAAAAATATTCAACTTGATATAAACAATATATCGACACTATGCAACATCAACATTACAACCGGTCGTAGTTGCCAAAAAAGTAGCAGAGAAGTATAAACATGCATCAGAGTTCTCTGCCCGTTCTGTAGTGAGGGCAGCACTTGTCAGAGAATTGTCAGTGAAGAAGTGGGCAGTTATCTGCCTAATATGTAAACGGCAGGCAGTGCACAGCCAACCCAACTTCGACGAACATCACTGCCCGTGTAAACCTAGCTTAATGCAACACGTTGACAAAAAGTACGTCAAAATGGTTTAATTCGCGTATTTTCATTCAATTATGAGCCTATGGACGTCTTCTGACTGCTCCAGGAGTAATGAAATATTTAAGTTGCAAAAGCGTGCAATTAGAATCCTTTCTAGTATAAATTCTAGATCACGGAGTCGCAAACCTTTCTTCAAAAGTTTGCAAATACCTACGTCACCATGCCTATATATTTATGATATATGAAAGTTTGTAAAGCGGAACACTAATTTGTTTCAAACAAATGGCGAGTTTCATGAATACGCGACCAGAAATCGTTCAGCTCTAAGGTCGGACAAGCATCGCCCTTGTTCTCTCTCTACACCAGAAAAGTATTCACAAAGCAGAGATATTATTAGCCTTCCTCCAGAGGTTAAAAACAGTGCCCACAAAAGCTTCGTGAAGCAGAGTAAAACTATTCTTTTAAATGGCGCTGCTGCTGTTTTACTCTGTGGTACAGGATTTTCTTAATCGTCCTTCTAGTATTTAAAATCAAGGTTCCTGCTGCAAGTGTTGAATGAGCTGCAAACTTGTAAAATAGCACACCACATATATTTAAAATTTCTATTCAGCTTTTTCTGCTCTTTTTTTTGTTTGTTTGTTTCATGTATTTCCTGGACCAAGGACAGTTTCCTGGTCCAAGTAGTTAAAACTTCCATTGCGTTTTTCTCAGTGTGTGCTTGTTTGTGTTTCCCCTAGTGTGTGTACGGTATTTTGGTTGCTAAATGATCAACACAAAGTATTTCCTTTTATTTTTCAGTTGAGTGAACTATTCGTCCCAAGGTACCTTACACACGGTCACGAGTTATTAATGAACGAGTTGACTGAATACGTAAATGAGGGTAACAACTTGTCTGTGAAGCAGCTGACGTTGGTAAATGAGGTGAGTCAAGGAAACAGTCAACTGGTGTTCTAAATACCACAAGGAATATGTAAACTTTTTTTTCGAGGAGTCTAAATTATTAGCACCAACAAGTAAAGTTAATCAGTGATTGCAGTATTCATTGCCTTTTTCAGATTTTTAATTACACGAAAACGTTTCAAAGTGCTGTAATGTTAGAATTTACCAAGGATTTGGAGAACTTCACTGTCCAAACCGTCTACGAAAGCATCAACGGCAATTGCTCTACCGAGAATGAGGACCTCAGAGTGGAGCCCAAGGTGAGTTCGGGGTGCAACAACACTCCTTTTTTGGCTTCGAGGCACGATGAAAGCGGAAAAGCGGTGGGACTCCGAGCGGCCGAGTAGTGAGCGACGGAGAACCCTTGAGCGGGATCATGGCTTCTCTTCCTCAGTGGCAATGGAAACGAATTTTAACGAAAGACGAGAGAAAGTTTGGAGTTCATCCCATATAATAGGAGTAGAAGGTTTTACGGAGACTGCCACCATCTTTTTCAGAAATTTAAGAGGTGACGAAAATAAGTTTTTAAAACCTACGTTCCCCCTCTTAGATCAATTTTGCGGCACAGGGAAATTCGATTTTCTGCCATCTGTCATTTGTGTTCCGTTAATTGTACCCTAAAAGCCGTAATTAATTCATCAAAATAATTTTATCGACCTTTTAAATTCTTGGTCTGAGTTTATAAACCATATGTTCTTATTTTCGATCAAGGTTCAACTCTCTCACCATAGTCCTTCCAAAAACTTTTAACATTCCAAAAGATAAAATAACATTTTAAGTAACTATCAACATTCCCTCTTAGTTTTATCACTCCAAGCCGAAGATAGGCGTAGCCTAGTCGTGGCAGTTTTGTTTCCTGAACTTATTAAATATAATAAATAATTTTAATAATTAATTATTGGAAAGTTCCAACGTTTCATGCATGACTTATATTTTTTCTTTTACTGCCATCAGCAATTTTCTAGCCGGTAATATAATATTGAAGTTGTAATGCATCCACAAAAACAGTGCGTCTGTTGCAAAATGCTGTTTTGTAAAGTCGTACGTCGTTATTTCCTTCCAAAAAGTTAATCAATAAATTATGATTTTAAATAAATATATCAACACTTCCATCCCGTATTATTTTGTTAATATTCTCGAAGCAGGCATTGCTCAATATTAATACAATATTTTTATATAAAAATGTAAACATATTTTCTTCCTTTCCTTTTTTTAATATTTAAGAAACAAATTAAATGAATTTTTTAATTAACGGAAATTAATTTGTCCTCGTCCTGTTTTTTGGTGCACTCAGTTGGGCTCGAGAGTTTTCTTTTATAGTCCCTGCCGCTCTGCAGGAGAAAAAAAGTAATGTCCGGGGTGAGCGGCAAGTTATGCGGTTAGAGCTCTGCCGCTTTACCGCTCGTCCTTGCCGTATCTAGTGGAACCGCGAAGACATTGACTGCCATTGGAACATTAAAAACTACCTGCTGCTTGCCCCTTTTATCGTACCCCGGGCCAAATTTGCCACAGATGACAGAGTGATACACTTAACCGTTGATGTTGCAGCTTACGTTTTGTGTGCAGTCTCTTCTGTGGAACATGGTGAAGTTGAAGATGAAACACGCCGTCCAGGATGTCCTGGAGAAGATGTCACGCGACTGCGTCAAGACGTGGCCGAATTTGTGCTCGACGGAGCGGCGCCACTGTACCACGGCGTATGAGGAACGCGTGAGACAACAGCTGAAGATATATATTCAAAATCGGTTTCCCGTGGTGTACGAAACTTCTAAAACACATCTAGACTTAATAGCAGATATAGTGATTGATACCGAAAGACTGTGGAAATCCAGTTTCGTCTCAGGCAATTTTTTTATTTGGTTAGAGTTTAGTATTAACTCCTTGGAAGTTACGATCACACCTTTCGCATTTGAAAACGTAATATTAACCTGGAAAAAATATTTTTTCTCTGCCCAAAATGTAGGTGAAGCAGAAATGAACTGGGGCGTAATTGAATCTAATATTGAAATTTTGTTTGCACATACAGATTACTCCTACTCTGCAATTATGTTTGAATACTATATGGATCTTGTTTCATGTACTTTCAAAGATGCAACTGTGAAACCGTTGACTTGGTCGTCTGTCCATTCCCTCTACTTCAACTCTCCCTGCCTCTGCGTCGCATTCATGGGCAAGAACTGCGGTGTCAAAGCCCCCCGAGGAGTCGATCCTCTTTCTTATTGCTTCTCCGTGTTGCTTAGAGACTTTCAGAGGCAAATTACGTACAGACCTGCGGTGACGTACCTGGACTATGCTTTCCAAACACAAATTCCTGTCTGTAATTTCACTAGCCTCCTCTCGTACCACTCCTCGTTTCTGTGCGGGAAAACAGGCTTGAAAAGGAACTTTGACGTACAACTATCCGTCAAGTGTTATTTCAAGGACCTCGTCAGCAAGGACCTCAACTGTTCGGAAACCGTACCAGTGAACACATTCGACAACACATTGCTTTGCTCTCTCTTGTCCTTTGTGGAGTTGGTTCTCTGTAAGGATGACGCGAGAAAGTCGTTCTTGGTGCCTTTCTACAAGGCCGGGAAATCGACTTTCGTCCTGTCTCTGACGTACGGGGACGTCGCAACACGAGTCCTCACCCTGTTATCCTACGTGGCCTGTCCGCAACTCCGCAACCTTCCAGGGAAGCTGATGATGTGCTACCTGACGACGGCGCTCATGAGGCTCCTGGTGGTGCATGCGCTGCTGGAGGACCTGGAGTGGGCCGTGAGGCTGGACGTCGCCATGGACCTGGCCTGCACGTTGTGGCTCACGGCCTACCTCCACTTCCTCACAACCTCCATCAGGACTCTTCGCCTCCCAAACTCTCTCAGCCCGTCGGAAGTCCGTCATGCCCTGTTCCGCTACTCCGTGTTTGGTTGGGTCTTGCCCGCGGCGCTGTCCGCTACTTTCTTCTGGATGGACGAGGTCCTTGACAGCCGCATACAAATCGGCCAGCTGTTGTTCGTGCTGAGCAACTACGCGGCGCTCCTCGTCAACCTGTATATGTTCTTCTACAACTGCAGCTTTTACTATGACGTCAACAGCAGCGTCAGTGGCCTTGGCGTAAAACCTCGCAACGTCTTTGCTTGTCTCTTTAACTTTGCTCTGAAGACTTCGGTGCTGTCGGGGGCAGGCATCACCATCCGGCTCGTCCTCACGCAGATCCAAGGCACACGGCAGTTCCTCAGCTACTACCACGCCGTGGGCACGCTCCAGGGGCTGCTGCTCTTTCTGCTCTACGGCTGCAACCGCGAAGCTCGAGCCTTCTGGCTCAGCCTCTTCCAAAGGACAGTCGATCGCTGCAAATTCCTTGGCGTTGGTAGAGATTCCTTGTGACAGAAAGTCTTCATAACGTTTCTTCTTCATGAACTTCCTTATCGGTATATATTTATTACTGTAATCTCTACATTACAAATTATTCTGTACTTTATCGTTTACCTTCAAATAATTTTCCGCTTATAGGTTGTTCTTTTTGTATTGCGTTGCCCACAATCTCTCTGATGCTTGTCATGACGTCAACCGAACCTACGAAATTTTTCTGCTTCCTTCAGGGGAGATTTTATCGTAATGTAAAAACGCAGGTGCCTGCTGCTGATTTTGGTTATACGGTGTCATTGTGAATTGCAGTTGGGCCTACAATGAATGAAGTTTTGTGCGACGACAATAGAGGCCAACAACAATTTCGACTTAAATTGGCCAAAAGTGGAGGTAACGAGGAAAGTAGATTGTATTTACTTCTCAAGTCTCTTGCAATATAATTTCTAATTAAGGCTCAGCTAGGAAAATTAAATTCATTAAATTTCAATATTGTAACTTTGCTTTTTAGTTTTTATTAAGAATAAAAACTGTTCAAATTTCAAAGTAGATATTAATTGGCGCCCACCACCCACGCATCTAAACATAACTAATATTTAATATATTTATAAATAAAAACCACGTCACAGTACATTATGAATGTGTGTAGACCCAATAATGGTCCGAAAGGTGAACGCTCCCTCAGCCAAAAAAACAAAGCCTACCGTTTTATAAGCACGCAGAAGGCCGCCTTCTCGGCAATGGATGGCGAAAGGGCGCTGCGGGAGTTTTCTCGCAGGCGCTTCAGCCCAGAGTGACTGCGGGGCTTACCTGATCATGTCGGGAATGCCTCCTGCACTCTCTCTGGGTACTTTTTATCAAAGTTCTCATATGCCGAGACACCTTCACCTATTTTAGGAGGTATATGTACTGGGGTCAAAGACCTTGGGCATATGGCAAGAGCTGTCCGCTGATCCCATTCATTGGATCAGTCGGCCAACTGCCTCCTGAAACTGGTGGAGACACGGAGAAGGGAATGCTGCGTCCCCACAGCAAACTCGTCTCCCGTCATTCATAAGGAAGGGCGTGAGAATAGTACCCAGCAATGCCCCCGACCTACCTGATGCAGGTTTTCTAGGGTTTTCCCTGCATCTCTTTAGGTGAAACACCGTGAGGGTAGGATCCTTAAACCATAGCCCGGGGGCCCTAGTTAACCCTTGCTAGGCTACCTTGCTCTACCTTCCGCATCCCCCCTTTTCAATTCCCTTCCTATGCTATTAAAGGGGAGTTGCCTGTTTCAGGATCACCCTCATGTAGCCTGTTAACCAAAAAAAAGAAAAAAAAAGCCTTCTCGACGCCGGGAAAACGTTTTTACTGAAGTATTTATATAATTTAGCATTCCATAAATAGAAATAAAAATTGGGCAGGGTTCTACTCTCATGTATCGATAGAATATCGATAGGAAGGAAAAGGAAGAATTCAAAGGAAAGGAAGATAGGAAAGATTGTTTGGGTCCGTGATTGCCTTAACAATCAGATCAGAGTCTGGTGTTAGAAGTAATAACGCAACACTCAAGAGGTAAGTAAAGTGTATTAAGAGAAAAGTATGGAGTAGACCAGGACCTCCACCCCTAGCCGACAATCGACAGAAGACTGTCCAGATTCTCCCGAACTTTCCAAGGAGGGGGTAAATCTTCATACATCAAACCCACGCAGTTTTGAAGTGGGGATCCAATGAGAAATTATAAATGGCTGCCAAAAGTAGTTGACTTACATTCTCACGCTTGGGTCAGGATGCAAGTTGAAACTGTAGAGTTTTCGATGAGCTAAGCCAGACACTGGCCGCATGGATCGTATTGCATCCTGTCTGCGCTTAAGCTCCTTCTTGAATAAATACTAATTTAGATTCCCTCAAATTATATTACACTACCTCGCTACACTCGTCGAAGAACCACGTTTAACATTTTGACCTCCTCTGCGGGTTGGAGGGCGAGGTTCCACACGACCAAGGAGTGAAGATTCCTCCTTGAGCAGGTCGATGGTTTCCTCCACCGGTGCCCGTGTGAAAACAGACAAAACGCCAGATCATTTGGCTAGATATCCAGAGTTTATACAAAATTTCACATGTCGCCGCGTGCCGTTACCCACATCATTCCTTAGTAGGGAATTTGACCCGAAACTTACGCGACCGCGACGATGGCGCTGACAGTCGTCGGTCTGAGGGGTAATTTTCGGTTTTCTGTGTTAAATTTTCGCAAACCTTACGGAATTCCTGGAACTTGTTGACGCAATTCCGACTTCGTCACGTTATGCAGGCCAAACTTGTCGGTTTTCTGTCGGATTCCTATTAATTGACGTAATCCAGAAACTTCCCCCGAATTTTACAACCATAGTTTTCCCGTAATGACCGTATTATTATTTTTTTCCTTTGTCTGCGTGTAAAACGGCAATTCGCTCATATGCCCGGGTTCGTTCCAGCGTTTACCAATCCTCCGTTATCGTGTCTGGTTTTTTTTTCTAGTCTTAGAAATGGCGTTGCTTTGCTTCTTCCTGTAGCGACCCTCAGCAAGGAAACCGCGTAGAGCTTCTTCCGCTCCTTTGCCTTACAGCTTTTCGCCTCAATTTCATCCAGGCTCTCCTTGGTTCTCTTGTGATCCTCGGAAATCGTTGTAAATTCAGTAAAAAGCAGTGCCATCGTCAAAACGGTGTTCCAAAATTACTAGAGAAATTTAACCAGAAAGAGCCAAACATTCCTCCAGCAATGATCGTTTCTAATTAGCGGCGCGCCTGTTTTATGCGCTCCTTTACTAATGTCATAATGGTTCGTCCTACTTGTGGTATTCAGTCCTGAGGCAACTCGCCATGCCAACATATCTCGCGCAAGCCTTTTCATTTCCCCCGTATCTAGCACATCCTCCAAAATATGCTTAGTGTATTCCATCCTGTTCTTTCCACATGTCTCAAAACTCTTTCCCTGACACCTTCTAAGCTAACTGACTGTGTTTCTCTGGTGATTTTCTTACAAAGAAATGTCTTACCACTTTACTGGACGGGAAAAAAAAATATTGGAAAAAAGGTTTCAGTTGTGTGAATTCACTACCAAAAAAAAATGGAAGCGGTTGAGTCCGTCCTTGGATTATTAATTGAAGACAAGAAAACTTTTTTCAAACCAAATTATTGTTGTTGTTGTTGTGGTATTCAGTCCTAAGACTGGTTTGACGCAACCGTCCAAGCTAACCTATCTTGCGCAAGACTTTTCATTTCCTTATAACATGCACGAACCAAAATTCCTCCCTTAACTGCTTAGCGTATTCCATCCTTTTGCCACTGTCTTCAGTTCTTACCCCACACATTTCCCTCTATGTCACAAGACCCTCTCGTGTCTTAAAACATGGCCTATTAATCTATCCCTTCTCTTAGTCAACGTCCTCCATATTGTTCGCTTTTCCCTTATTCTGTTTAGAACTTCCTCGTTTTTGAATCTATCCACCCATCGCCTACAGCACCACATTTCAAAGGCAACTATTCTTTTCCCTTTCCCCCTACTCCTATCGTCCACGTTTCGCATCCATATAAACGCCACGCTCCTCCATACAAATATTTTTAACAACGATTTCCTAATATTCACACTTATATTATCCGAACTCGGATAAAAAACACAAAACAAAATAGAACAGCTTCTGGGCTCCGTTAAAGATGTCATTGACATATTTGGAATATACTTGCACTTCTTCTTCAGATTGTCCAACCCCCCTTTTATTCTCGATATGTTGGTAATCTTTTTTTTTTCATTTATGTAAAATGAATACAATTTTTTAATTATTTTTCTTACCTCTCACCCCTAAATTAAAATTTGCATTTGAATTACAAATAAAAAACATTCTATTAACTTGTTAACATTCTTCATAATAATAATAATAATAAAGTATTCATTCATCCGTATGAAAAACCTCCCTATTTAGATAGAATGTTAAATGTTTGTTCTATTTACCCTCTCCACTCCAGAACTTAATTATTCTCAATTGGCATTTCAAATAACCGCACGAGGTACTCAAATAGCCACTTCCATTTTCTTTTCCCTCCATATTTCTGTTCTCTTCCGTTCCTAACAAAAATTTATTTAATTACTTTTTTTGTTTAAACGTGATCATAACTGACTGTATCTCTTTCTTTTCCTTCACCTTTCTCTTAATACTCTCTCTTGCGTCGTTTCCCAATTTTTGTGGGGTTTTGAGTTGTCCTTAATGCTATATTTTATTGAAATGGCTTGTAATCACTCAGGTTAAATAAACTTCACAATAATAGTTTTACGTATTTCTTTTTAGTCTCCTTTTTTACAACCGCGAATCTTTATGTTTCTCGGTTTTCGCACTGTATATTTCCCATTTAACTTATTTATTTAGTTGTTAGTTTAATGATGTATATCTGGGACAATTTCTATCCATTTTCTTTTTCCGTTATATTTGTGTTTTCTTCCGTTCCTAACCGTATTTGCTTAATTACATTTTTTTTTGTTTCACGAATTTTCTATTTCCGTAAATATTAAAAGTTCTCAACGTATTTAATTAAAATTTTACATAATTATCAGTCTCTTCACCTATTTCAATACAATTTTTATCTTCCAATACTAATATTTTTTGCCGATATTATGTAGGGTTGGGTGACCAGGTGATGGGATGAGGTCGATGGACCACAAAAGTTAAACTTGTTATGACAAAAATTGAAAGATCTGCAGGAGAAACACGATTCAAAGGATACATGTTGCAGGGGATTAAGCTCTCACGTGTGGTTCTTCCGATGATGGGATTGTTGTGGGTAAAAATCTGGGGATGCCTCATTCTCTCTCTGACTTGTATGGTTCTCACATTCCGAGGCCAATCTATCTCTCATTTAGGGGTTTTATGTTCCACGGTCGCAGTCCTTGAGTTCTCCGCTGATCCTACAGGTCCTAAACTCTTGGATGCACCGGAGGGGAGAAGCGGCGATCACAGGGCAAAATCCTCTCCCGTCATTCGGAGAGTTGAACTTCATCACACTTCGCCAAGAGTCAGTATATTAATCTGCTGATGCATTAAAGAAGCACATAAGAACAGAAACATACAAATGGACAGTCAATTATATTTATTAGAAGAAGACCCTTGAACCATCTCTCTTCTGCCTGATTAGCTTCTGTAGATACAAATATAGGTCGTGGTCGTAACATAAAAATATAATTGGTAAATAACGTGGAGTTTCTCCACATGAACAATAAAATTATATCATCAACGTCAACTAACTTCAAAACATGCATAATAATATAAGGTTGGTTGCAATATTTCTGTTGCTTTTTCTCCGCGTTAAATTTGGAATATTCAAAGCACAGTTGCCGTGATAATGTTATCATAAACCGCAGAGGAAGGAAGGAATGGATGGAGCAAGGATTAAAGGCAGGCAGAACCTGCTGTAGTCAAGATGGAGATCTTCGTGTTGGTTGTCGTCGTCCTCGGGTCTCTAGCCTCAGCACAGGACAACGAAACAAGGGTGAGTCCATCACAGCTGCAGAGTCGCCATATTCCTTCTTCTCTTTAACACACACTTACAGACAAATAGAAAGAGAGAAAGAGAGGGTGAGAGAGAGAATCGTCTGGTGAGTTTCATTTAATCCTCAACTGAATATCGATATGTTATATAATATGAAAATTGATTGTTGCGAATTGAAGCTCCACCTCAATGTCCATTAAACTTAATTCAGAAACCACTGTTGTTCTAAAAATTTAATCAAATAAATTACAGGTGAGACTGAACTTCCCTTCCATATTAAGATGGGAGAGATCTCGCACCTGACCCGGGAGTCGACTCAGATTGGCTCAGGCGGCAGATGTGTGATACAGATTCTTTATCCCCACCCTGACCTTCTTCACATATAGCCATCGACATTAGTCAACATGTAAAGAACGTCACTGGAAGTATTGGGAGCAAGGCTCCAGGGGGTAAGGGGTTCGTTCCTTCTCTGCTGCGATCATCAAGCACGACGGACGGGTCCTTCAGACTACCAACAATAAATATACTTTAATAAATATGACAATGATCTGACAAAGATAAACAATAAAAAATGATACAATTTATCAGTAATTTATTTATAATATTTGAAGACCGCATCAGGTAAATTTGTAGTAGATGAAACGATAAGAAGCGGATTAATTAAGCATTAATTTCACATTGTGTGGTGACTGGGTGATTATTTTAAATTATTAATGATAAATTGGGGTTTTATATAAGAAGGGAATATTTTTATTAAATTAAATGTTAATCAAATATACATTAATTAACTTTAGGGTCAGCTGCTTACTAAAACTCACCGGAGAGCAAGATTATGGGAATATGTGGGTTTAAACAAAAACAGGGCATCAAAAATCTTAAATTACACAATCCAGGCAGGGACGAGAAACATAATCGTGTACATCACCGACTTGTAGATTGCATCTCCTCTTCTGTCAGGTGGTGACGCTGCGTCGCTGCTCGTACCATCTCATCTTGAAGCATAAATTATTTTTTCTGTTCCTCAATAGCATAACGTAATTTGTAATCTTTCTCAAAACGTAATGTGTTCCATTCCAGTCCACTCTTTCCTATCTTCTATATGTCTCTATATCTATTTTTGGCGGGTAACAGGCTACATGAGAGTGATCCTGAAGCAAGCAACTTCCCTTTAATAGCATAGGAAGAGACTTGAAAAGGGGGGATGTGGAAGGTAGAGCAAGGTCACCCAGGGTTAAAAAGGGCCCCTAGGCTATAGTGTAAGGATACTACCAGGTTTTCCACCAAAAGATGATGCACGGAAAACTCTAGAAAATCCTCATCAGGTAGGTCGGGCTAGTGGATACTACTCCTGCGCCATTATAATAACGGGAGACTGGATTGTTGTGGGAACGCAATCAAGCGCCTCCGTGCAGTTGGCCGACTGGTCCAATGGGATAAGCGAACAACTCTCACCGTATGCCGAAGGTCTTTGACCCCCGTACATACACCTCACAAACAGCTAAAGGTGGTCTCAGCCTGCAGGAGTCTTAAATTAATTACCTTGGCCAAGGACCAAGCGGGTGAGGAGGGAAAGAGGAAGCAGGAAGTCAGTCTCCACCTGGCTCTCACTCATTTCCCATCAGGATATTCTCTTGAAGTTCATTTTTTATTAAAGAACGAAGGATTTCCCGGTGAAGAATATGTAGAAACGTTTCTCGGGTGAAGCCTGGAAGATGACGGAGTTGTTATCTGTCGAAACGTCGCCGTTCACTGAGACTACCCGGTTGGAACCCCGAGAAACGTTTCTACTCATTTTTTATTAATCCAAAAATCTGTTCTGCCTCCTCTTACATAAGTGTCTGCCCCCCTCCCCTTATCTGCTTCGCGGAGTGTGTGAACTTTCAAGTTTTATTAAGAATTAAATAATTTAACGGGATGGTATAAATAAGTACACGGGCAACGCCGGGTCCCAGCTACTTTATAATGTACCATGATGTATTAATTGATGTGGATTCATTATAGAAAAGAAATTGATACATTGTATTTAAAATTTGAATCTAATAATAAAAAACGCAATTATTAAAAACAATTTGTTTGCATGAGGTTTATTAAAATCAGGTTTCTCAGTGGGGTGAATCAAGAAGCTAATTGGATTTCTGTTGGCAATAGGCCTGGAAAATGCGAACTCTTTATAATTTAAAAACAACGATACCCGCTGCGCATCTGCATCTGCCTCCCAGTCTCCGTCGCTGTATGATTGTGGCTGCATCAGGATCATCGCCGTCTTGGATGGGTCTCGTGGACCAATCTCGGAGGCTCGCTTATTTTCTTCTAGTTTAGTTTTGGGTCAGCATTAGCCGGCCTCTCTATCAGAAATCAACAAATTCTCTCTGCCTCAACTTCTATTCCATCTCTCAGCACTTCTCTCTCTCCAGTCTCCCAACATCATCTCTCTCCGGAATCCCGACATCTGTCTGCTTCTTCAAAATTCTCTTCCCGCGTAACATCGGTCGGAAGATCTTAAACTACCAATCAGCTATTCTCTTCAAATGCTTCTATTGGCTTTCTATTTGACAATTACAACCAATAGGAAAATTTTCACTGCTGGGACTAAATCATTTGTTATGTATCCTTCCGTGAATTTTCTAATTCTCCACATAACTTCCGTTTAAAGCCAGAAGTCCCATAATTATTCACGGCAGTTTGTACGTAATCATTAATATAGCATTAGGGTATTTTTCTTGTTAATGAATAATACAAATTATTTTATTTTATTTTCCAGCTGGGTGAACTATTGTTTCCACAGTACGAAAAACACCTGCATGAGATATTTATGAGCGAGATGAATGCATATATGAACGTGGGTAACATTTCGGATTTCAAGCAGCTGACGTTGATAAATGAGGTGAGTCAAGGAAACAGTCAACTGGTGTTCCAAAACCACTCTCAGAAGTAATGGCGGATCAGCACCTACATCACCAAATCCATGACCTTTCCATTCAAACTAACGAAAAACACTCATCTGTCTGACAAATACAATAAATCCTACAAAAAAATAAAACCAATTTTCTAGGAATCATGTTTGAATCAAAACTCTCGTGGAAACCTCACATTAATCTTCTTCTCCCAAAATTCAACCATAATTTCAGAATCCTACATCTGCCCATAAACAGAAAACACCTCGATGCATCAGCACATAATACAACACACCTGGTCCCATGCTTCGTCCATTTGGAAAGCAACAGCCAAAATCCATTCAGCCAAAATTCGTACAAAACATAACTCATGGTACATCATAAATTCAGTTATCCATGTTAACATCAAACTTCCCAAAGTAAACTCTGTAATCTCAAAATTTATAACTTTCCTAATTAAAAAAGCGCCCTCAACTACCCAAGCACACCGATCCATCAATCTCATGACAGTCCTCCTCCATCTGCACAGTTCCTTTGGCAGAAAATAAAACAAACCCAATTATACTCATCCTCCACCTTGAACATTCAGGCACATCCTAACCCACCTTACCATCATGCCACATCCTCATATGTCCTCCAATAACCAGTTAACTCCCTGTCAACCCTCACCATCACCCACACACTTTTCAAATTTAAAAAAGAACCCAACCCATCGAATAAAGAAGGCTATTCACGTTTACTGGTGAATAATATACACTATTTTAATTTGGTATTCTTTATTTTAATATTGTATGATCTGGATTAACTATTGTACTAACTGATAATGATTATGATAATCTTTTTTATGTTAATAAAAAAACTCCCAGAGAGTACCACAAGCAATATAGTAGGCTTATTCAACCGTCTAAATTATTTACGCTAGAATTCTCAAGACTCTCAAGTAGAGGTAATCAGTGATTGCAACACATATTGTCTTTTCAGCTTATTAATTACACGAATACGTTTCGAAGTGCAGTAGCGTTGGAATTTATCTGGGATTTGGGAAACGTCACTGTCCAATCCTTCTACGAAACCATCAACAGCAGTTGCTCTATCAACATTGATGAAATCCCAGCAAAATCCAAGGTGAGTCCAGTGCAACTCTCCTCACTCTCCTCCAGATGACAGAATGTTACACTTTACTGTTGATGTTGCAGGACAGGGCGTGCGTTTCGTCTCTCCTGTGGAAAATGGTGACGTCAAAGTTCCAACACGCCGTCGAGGATGTCCTGGAGAAGATGACACGTGACTGCGACCAGGCGTGGCCGACTTTGTGCTCGACGGAGCGGCGCCACTGTACCACGGCGTATGAGGACAGCGTGAGGCCGTTGCAGAGGAGATATCATCCTAATGGTGTTGTCAGATTACTTGCGGGTTTTACGAAACCTCTACAGCTAATAGCAAAGGTAGTGATTATAACTGCAAAAACATGGAATTCTTGTTTCGTCTCAACGCATTTTTTCCCTTGGCTGGTAGTTTCGATCCCACCTTTCACCTTCGAAAACGTAATGCATTATTGGAAAGTAATTCATTCCTCTGATAAGAGCAGTTACAGTGAAGAAAGTCCCTGGGGCATAATTACATCCAATGCTCAGGCCTTCGAAGAATTTGATTATCAATACTACTCTTCAAGTATGATTGAATACTATTTAGACCTAATCTCGTGTATTTTCAAAGATCCAACTGTGAGACCGTTGACGTGGAGGACGAAATCTTCCCTTTACTTCAACTCTCCGTGCCTCTGCGTCCTGTCCACAGACGACGACTGCGGGGTCAAAGCCCCCCGAGGAGTC
>CM067376.1:11404335-11476835 GCA_034510155.1 Eucriotettix oculatus
ATTCGGATATTATTTCACATATAAGAAAATATCTCAACAATGCTGACATCAAAGGAACATAAAAGTACGAATTATTATTACAGCGACCAATTCAACAATTAAGTTAGTTATAAACTGTCATAAATAGGGTTTGATGTAAAAATAATGAAAATATCAAAAGTTGATAAATAAAGAACTATAAAAATCACCTCGGGGAATTCGGATATTATTTCACATATAAGAAAATATCTCAACAATGGTAACATCAAAGGAACATAAAAGTACGAATTATTATTACAGCGACCAATTCAACAATTAAGTTAGTTATAAACTGTCATAAATAGGGTTTGATGTAAAAATAATGAAAATATCAAAAGTTGATAAATAAAGAACTATAAAAATCACCTCGGGGAATTCGGATATTATTTCACATATAAGAAAATATCTCAACAATGCTGACATCAAAGGAACATAAAAGTACGAATTATTATTACAGCGACCAATTCAACAATTAAGTTAGTTATAAACTGTCATAAATAGGGTTTGATGTAAAAATAATGAAAATATCAAAAGTTGATAAATAAAAAACTATAAACAGTAGACTATTAACATGGCTTCCTGACGTTTCATCTTCGACAAGGGATAGAAATTGAATCATAAATAAACTAGCCAATGTCATGAATGTATTAAAAACAGTAGCCTTAAAGCGTTGATGACATTATTTCCCCCACTTTAGGTACAACATTTTAAAGTACATACATTTGAAAATGTTTTAATTAAATAAATTATCGTTTTTATATAATCCTATCCCATAAAGAACATATAGAACATCGCCGGGATAATAAATTAATCAGCAACCCCAAAAGTTTGATTTTAATTTCTTCGCCTTGTTACTAGCTGAGAAATTTCTATAACTTTCTATAAGATCTTCAAATTTTTTTTCTATCATTCTTTATAGAGACGATTTAGGGTTTGGAAAAAATTGTCCTAATTAATGGATATAAGAAGGTTAAAAAATAACCCAAACTGTTATTCCAGATGACTGAGTGGTGAATGTTTATTTCAAATTATATTCGTTAAATAACGTGGAGTTAAATATATCACCATCGTCGTCTAACTACATAACCTATATAACATTAGATGTACGTAGGCGGTAATTTTCCATTTACTCTTATAGCGCGTGATTTTTTGAATATTAAGAGCTCAGCTTCCCGGAATTTGATATCAAAAACCACAGGGGAAGGAAGGAAAGGAAGGGAAGGAGAGGGGGAAGGATGGATCAAGGAATAAAGGGAGGCAGGACTTGATCTGAACCGTATTCAAGATGGAGCGCCTCGTGTTGTTGGTCGTCGTCGTCGTCGTCCTCGGGCCTCTGGCCTCTGCTCAGGACCATCTGACAACGGTAAGTCCATCACAGCTTCAGAGTCTCTCTCTTCGTTCCAACGTCGCCATTTTCCTTCATCTCGTTTATTAATAAATTAGACAAGTTAAACTCACCCCAGGATCACATTCGAATGTCTTTGAAAGTTGTATCTTTATTTAATTAGCTACCAAATAATTTAGTAATTGAACGATTTAATAATAGATGGCAAATAATTTCTGAATTTATAAATATTCCCCTATGTAAAATTTTTAATTTATTCAAATCAATTTTAAATTTTATCCAATTTTGTCCAATGGGTAATCATATTTTTCCAATTTTTATTTCTTTTTGCTGAAATTGTGATGATATACGAGGAGAGTTCTAAACGTTCTCAGCATGACTCATAGATGGTGAGAGGATCGCAAATATTCTGTACTATTTTTTGTTTGTTTGTTTGATTCATTACATCATGGAGCGCTGTAAAGTTAGAAACGCGTACCTACATTTGTTTTCTTCCTGTGTTGTTGTAAAGTGCGAAGGGTGTCAGTTGTGTAAAAAAAAGGGGAGAAAATCGAATTACGAGCAGTGATAAGGTGCTTCGTTTTGAAAGGTTTAACCCCAACGGACATCAAAAATGAGTTGGATTCTACATTGGAGGGTTTCATCTCCTTCGGTTTTCAACAGTCAAAAAAATGGCCGTACATTCATTGAACATGATGAACGTTGAGGACGTCCAAAAACCTCAACCACCGACGAAATTGTGGCAGAAAATATTCACGATGCCGTACATAATGATCACGGAGTTGCCAACCTTTCTTCAAAAGTTTTGCAAATACTTACTTTACCAAGCCTGTGTATATATTTATGAAATATTAAAGTTTGTAAAGCGAAACTTAATTTGTTTCAAACAAATGGCAAGTTTTACTCTGTACAGGATTTTCTTAATCGTCCTTCTAGTATTTAAATCAAGGTGGTTCCTGCTGCAAGTGTTGAATGAGCTGCCTTATAAAATAGCAAATCACATATCTTAAAATTTCTATTCAATTTTTTCTGCTCTTTTGTTTGTTTGTTTCATGTATATAGCTGCTGCTGGAGCAAGGAGAGTTTCCTGGTCCAAGTAGTTAAAACTCCATTGCGTGTTCCTCAGTGTGTGCTTTTTTGTGTTTCCCAGTGTGTGTCCGTGTTGTGTTTATATTGACTTTTGTCTATATAAACTTTCTTTTACTAATTTATTTTTAAGGTTATTTGTCTTTAATTATTTACTTTATTTTGTTCATTTTTAATTTTTAATGTATGACGTATCCTATTTCCTCAATCGAGGATTAATGGAAACAACAATAAATCTAAATCTATGGCTAGCAATTTCCATACTCGACACCTTAGCCCGAGTGCTTGATGGCTGTTTTGAGATGGACTCGGTTACTAGAGCAGCCGCACGATTATCCCCCTTCCGCCCCCATGATGATCTTCAATTGTATCCTGTGATCCTTCCTGGAACCCTACGACCTTATGACTGATTTCTTCCAGATTTCAGATGAAGCCGGAGAGAATTTAATTTTGAAATTTATTTTCTTCTTTTACCTTCCAGGTGGGTGAACTATTCGAACAGGCAGGCGGAACATTACACCAGTTAACTGTGGTTAACTATTCAGAATATGAGGTTGACTTTACGTCTTGGACGCCTGGCACGAAGCTGACCTTGGCAATGGAGGTGAGTCAGGGATATCATCAAATTACGTCACAAAGAATACAGTAAACTGATTCAAACAGCCTAAATTAATATCGACAACATTATCATAAAACATAATTCTTTTCCCTTTGCTGTTGATTTAATTCAAGTAAACTTAATAACCCTTCAACAGGCTTCAAAATTTATGCCATATATATGATTGTTACTGAGTGGGGGAGGATGACGATGAATATAGCCAGGTTACAGTTTCATACCTTCTATTATGTGACGGACAAGACAAACTGAAGGGTTTTATTAACAACTGCCTCCATCACCTTTCTGTCCAATAGTAGAATCATACTTAGTCACTGTGAAATGTTCTTTAAATCGAATAACGCGTAGCAGATCCATATTAAATAATAATAAGTCTCTTAATCTTCTTATAATTTGAGGAACGTTCATAAAATGTATCTTATCTTCTTGCTCTAGGAATATAAAATGTAATAAATAAATATTTCTAGCGTGGAAAAGCAAATTAACTCCTTCCTAAGGGAATGGTGGCCTCAAATACCCTAGATCAGGGTTTCCCAAGCTTTTTCTGCAATGGAACACTTCACGAAATCAGACGGTTTAACGGAACACTTGGTTTATTTTTTAGGTTGGGTTAATTCCTACAGGTAAAAATTAAAAAAATATATTATTTATCGATTTAATATTTATTGGATCAGTCGGCCAACTGCCTCCTGAAACTGGTGGAGACACGGAGAAGGGAATGCTGCGTCCCCACAGCAGACTCGTCTCCCGTCATTCGGAAGGGCGTGAGAATAGTACCCAATGCCCGACCTACCTGATGCAGGTTTTCTAGGGTTTTCCCTGCATCTCTTTAGGTGAAACACCGGGTAGAATCCTTAAACCATAGCCCGGGGGCCCTAGTTAACCCTTGCTAGGCTACCTTGCTCTACCTTCCGCATCCCCCCTTTTCAATTCCCTTCCTATGCTATTAAAGGGGAGTTGCCTGTTTCAGGATCACCCTCATGTAGCCTGTTAACCAAAAAAATATCTATTTAATTCTTATTTAATAATTATTTTTAAATATAAAAACTGTAATGTAATACAAACATTGTTGTTGTTGTGGTATTCACTCCTAAGACTGGTCTGATGCAACCCTCAATGTTAACCTATCTTGCGCAAGCCTTTTCATTTCCTTAAAACTAGCACAAACCAGCATTCTCCATAATCTGCTTAGAGTATTCCATCCTCGGCCTCTATCTTCTGTTCTTATTCCACACACTTCCCTCTAATGCTAATTTTACAAGAGCCTCGTGTCTTAAAACGTGGTGTACTAATATTTCACTTCTCTTTGTCAAGGTCCTCCATATTATTCGCTTTTCCCCTATTCTCTTTAAAACTTCCTCGTTTATGATTCTATCCAGTCATCTCATTCTCCTACGGCACCACATTTCAACGGCTTCTATTCTTTTCCTTTCCCCAACTCCTATCGTCCACGTTTCGCACCCATATAACGCCACGTTACATACATTTTTAGCAACGATTTCCTAATGTTCTCACTTATATTACACCGGAAGTAAATTCCTCCTTTTCGCCTATGCTATCCTACTCTTTATGTCTACTATAAATTTTACCATTTCTCGTTATTACGCTTCCCAAGCAGCAGAATTCCTTAACTTCCGTCAAAATATCCCTTCCCAATCTAACATCCTTTGTTATTCCACTGTTTCCCATACTACACTCCATTACCTTGGTTTTCCCTCTATTAATCCTCATACTGAACTCTCTTTCTCCAGGACTCCGTTCATGCCATGTATTATGGTTTCCAAGTTTTATTCTGATTCCCCTAATAGTACAATATCGTCGGCAAAGCGTAAGGTTTTTATTTTTTCTTCTTTCTGTACGATTCATTTTCCATATTCCGTTTAAGGGGCCTGATTAAGTAGGATATTATAATCCGTAGTATAGATAGAATCACTATAAACGTTTTGCGGAACATTTATTCAGGGAAACCCGGCCTTAGAGGTCATTATATATAAGGATGATTTCTTGGACAATACCTTATCGCTTATGGGGAAGGAAATTGAATGCTCAGGTAGCATCAATGGCGGGTCCGCTTTTTAGCTTAAGCCAGGTCCTTCATTATCAGTCGCCTGCCTGAAAACTTACCTTTTTTTCTCCAGCTCGTAAGTCTCCTTTATCACGTCCCTTCGACAACTGCTTATCCAACGCCTTGTCTACCTTTTCCCTTCAATTACTGTCTCACTCGCCTCTCGTCTATAACAAAATACTCCTCCTTTTCTACCTCCACATTAACAACCGTTATCCCTTCCAGATCTAAATACTGGACATTAACGAGCCATTTCTTACATCCACATCTTCCTCCACAAGAGGAATACCTTACGTTTAAAAAACTCTCTCTTCTTGTGGAAATTTTTCTTTTGCGCCAATAAAGCAGCGGCGGATCGTGAGTATTTAAAGTTATGTGCTACACCATGCAACGTCTACAGGGTTGTCAATACTCCTCCACGACCCGTTATATGCTACATTAGTAATTTCGTCTCCATCACGCGCAATAGAAAAGAATTTTTCAAATTGTAAAAATATAAAACCATATTTCCATAAATTCCTAACACGGCACAATTTCTACTTATTACATATTTTAAATAAAGAACGTTTATTTTAAGAAAAAGTAACAAATTGTGGGGATTTTAAAAGCAGCATCGTACGGTAATTTTCTCAGAACTGTGAAAGTCTTCGAAATTCCGCCTGTTGAACGTTTATTTTTTATTTTTAATAAACTTCGGTTAAACCGAATGAACTACAACGAGTACATAAACAGTAAGATTTTTATTAATTCGTCAAAAATTTTTTTTAACTGTTTCCTGCAGCTACTGCATGTCACCACGCTCGCTGTGACGGCGCTGTGCAATAATAATTTCTGGATGTTAGGCGAGCAGGGGGTTGAAACGGTAATGCTGCGCATGCGCATTGCTAATCACAGACGAGATTCTCGTGCTATAAAGAAATGTGGCCAAGATATATACGGGAGGGAGCGCGCCATTAAGTCGGACATTTTAAGGTCTTCGAACCCAAAGCAGAAATTCACACTCTTAAAATACTATGAGTTCCTTTGAAATAATTCCTCCTAAATTAATTATGTGCTGTAACACATGAGCACATATGCACCAGCCGCCATGTGCATGCAAGATTTTCCTCTAGAATAATTTCAACCCGCGGCTAGTCAGGAGCTGAAATTTAATCTCTCACGGTTGACGAAATATATGGGGATTTTCCAGTCTCGATTTCAGAAGTTCAATGATCCTCCACAAGTTCCCACGCTCAACAGTTTTTAATCTAAGACAAATTATTTAAATTACAATAATTTGTGCAGTGTTCACTGTCTTTTCAGCTTGTCAACTACCCCTTAACGATGGTAAAAGACGCAGCCTTAGAATTTACTTGGGATTTGGGGAACGTCACTCTCCAGTCCATCTACGAAAGCGTTAACGGCAATTGCTCTATTATGATTGAGGACTTCGTAGCCGAGATCAATGTGAGTCCAGCGGATCACTCATCACTCTGCTTCAGATGACAAAACGATAGACTTTACTGTTGCTGTTGCAGGACACGACGTGTGTGGAGCCTCTGTTGCGGGAAATGGTGGCGTCGAAGATGATACGCGCCATCGGGGTTGCCATGGATAAAACGTCACGTGACTGTATCGAGATTCGGCCGACTTTGTGCTCGGCGGAGCGGCGCCACTGTGCCACGGCGTATGAGGAACGTGTGAGACGATTAATGATTAGACACGCTGAAGATCACATTGACTTCTTAACCTCGCATCGTGACACACCTTTTCACATGATCCAGGATATAGTGTGGCATATCGAAAGTGTGTTGAATGACAATTTAATAGGGATCTATCATGTGTCATTTCTAGAGAAGATCTACAAGTTCACGAAAATATCGCTCGAGCCTTTTCCAATCGAAAACTTTATACTTCCCTGGAAGACCAAGATTTTCGAAGAAAAAAATTTTGTCATAGTTAGTATTTTAGGCTACATTGAGACTAATAGCAAGTCCCGTGAGAAGTCGACTTGGGGTGTAGTCAGGTCCAACGTAGGACATGTGGAAGGATCCTGTTCCAAAAACAGCGGAGACGATAATAATGATATATATCAACTTAACGCATGCTATATTAAGGATACGTTTCGATCGTATATGGACCTTATGTCCTGCGTTTTCCATAATTCATCTGTGAAACCATTGACGTGGTTGTCGGTTCCTGACATCTACTTCAACTCTCCCTGCCTCTGCGTCGCATTCAACGGCGACAACTGCGGTGTCAAGGTCCCAAGTGGTGTTGATCCGCGCACTTATTGCTTTTCCGTGCTCCTTAGAGACTTGCAGAGACGAATCTCTTTCAGGCCTGCGGTCACGTACTTGGACTACTCTTTGCAAACACCAATTCCTCTTTGCAACTTCACTAACCTCCTCTCGTTAACCTCCTGGACTATATGCGACAACGCCAAAATAGACAGATCCTTGGACTTACTTCTATCCGTGCGCTGTCATTTCAAGGACCTCGTCAGCAAAGACCTAAACTGTTCTGAAACTTTGCCAATGAAAACTTTCAACCACACTGAGCTGTGCGTCCTCATGTTCTTCATGGAGTCAGTTCTCTGCGAGGCTGACGCCACTAATGCGTTCAGCGTGTCTTACTATGGCGTCGGGGACTCGACTCTCGTCCTCTTCTTCACGTACCTCGACGTCGCGGCTCGAGCTCTTACCCTGTTATCCTTCCTTGCTTGTCCGCCGCTGCATAATCTCCCTGGGAAGCTGATGATGTGCTACCTGCTGACGGCGCTCATGAGGCTCCTGGTGGTTCGTGGGCTCCTGGAGGACCTGGAGTGGGCCGTGAGGCTGGACGTCGCCATGGACCTGGCCTCCACCTTGTGGCTCACGGCCTACCTCCACTTCCTCACCACCTCCATCAAGAGTCTTCGCCTCCCCAACTCTCTCAGCCGCGTTGAGGCCCGTCAGGTCCTCCTCAGCTACTCCCTTTTTGGTTGGGTCTTGCCCTTGGCGCTGTCCGTTATTTTCTTCTGCATGGACGTGTTCCTTGACAGCCGCGTACAGTTCGGCCAGTTGCTGTTCGTCCTTTGCAACTACGCGGCGCTCTTTGCCAACCTCTATATGTTCTTCTACAACTGCAGCTTTTACTACGACGTCAACAGCAGCGTCAGTGGCCTTGGACTTGGCGTCAGACCCCGTAACGTCTTTGCCGGTCTCTTTAACTTCGTTCTGAAGACTTCGGTTCTCTCGGGTGCAGGGATCACCTTTAGACTCGTCCTCACTCAGATCCAAGGCCTGGAGCACTTTCTAGGATACTACCACGTTGTAGGAACCTTCCAGGGGCTGCTGCTCTTCCTGCTCTACGGCTGCAACCATGAAGCTCGAGACTTCTGGCTCAGCCTCTTCCGCAGGGCGATCAGTCGCTGTAGTTGCCGTGAAAATACTCCTGTGCATCAGAATTCCCTTGAATTGGCAGAGATCCCTGCTACTCAAAGTCTTCAGAACTGCTCTTCTTCATAATCTGATTTATTCTCTTGGGTAACTCGTTTCTGTGACCTTGACACTGACATTGGTACCGCAGTGTTCCGACGCTGACTTCTTCACCACGTCAGTTTGCGTCTTCAATTACCTTTCCAAAAATCTCACTATCATGTGTCAACACCTTCGAGACCCTACACTCCACCCAGCAACCCAGACCTATAAATTTTAACGCCTAAATAAATTTTTTGTAAAACCATACATAAAGTATTAAAATGTAAATAAATGCATTTAACTATAATTTTATTATCTAATTTGCGAAACACTACTTTTTATTTCCGTGTGTGCCACTTGCTATGACACATTCAACCCTTGGGATCGCCACAACGCAGTTTCTCCGATCACCGCCATCAGCGCTCAGCTACGACGACCCAGAAGAGTTTTCCAGGAACCGGAGGGTCGCTCTCTTGCAATCCGGACGCCGGGCGGTTCCCTTTTAGCATTTTCTTCCTCTTCTGTTATCATAGTCCTGAGGTGGGTTTTTATATTATTGTAATCTATTACTTTTTCAATGGATACTTAATGCTTATTATTGTATTTTAATTGTTATTCACACTTTTTTTTTCGTAATTTTTATATATTTTTTATTATACTAAAGTGCAATATATTTTAATGTAAAGAAATATGTGTTCTTTTGGGCCAACCGTTTGATTTTTGAGTATTTCTTTCTTTTATGTTATTTATTTATCCATCATTTGTTGGTGTCAGACGCTAAAAACCTACGCGAACACCTGACGGACGTTTCTGTCTGGTCAATGTTAAAATTAAACCGTTATTATTATTCAATCCATTAGTCCTCGGTTGAGGAAATAGGATACGTTACATATAATATTACAAGTAATATACAAAATTTTAACAACTAAGAATTGACAAGAAAGGAAAGATAAAATTCAATCTTCAAATTTCAGTCGACGGAGAAGGCAGCAGAAGATCGTGCGTAGAAAAAGAAAATAAGTCAGCAGTTAAATTCTAGTAGAATATAGTTGTAAAATAATAGAAGAATTTGATAGGACACCAGCAAACTGTTTTAGTCCTTCCTATCTACGAACTCTTTGAGTGAATAATACGCTGCTCCATTCATTAACAATGATTTACCACTCTTTATAAATGATTTTTGAACCTTTAAAGCTTTTATATCTTTCGGGAGACTATTGTATATATTTATACCGGAATAGTGAATGCTGCTTGTTTCAAAAAGACTTAGACGATGTTTTTTCAACACGGAGCCGAGAGAGAGATTTCTTGTGTTGTACGAATGGCTTGAACCGTTTAGAGCATATAGATTGATGTTGCTCCATACAAATTTTAAAATTTCTAGGTGCAAGGTAAGGTTAAAATTCCAAGTTTGCAAAACAAAGGTTTGCAAGTGGTATTCCATTTCAAATTATTGTCAATCAGCAGACCAAGAAAAGAGAGGCGCGTGCTCTGAAATGTTTTCCAAGGTAGGAGATAAACTGTTTGTGTTTGCTGTGTGAAGTTAACGATTTTCGTTTTCTCTAGGTTAAGAGAAAATTTGTTTGCAGTGAATCAAAGATTGAGACTGCAGGCACATCGCAGCGTCAACTTTCTCGCATAAAGTTTGCGAGTCATTGGCTGTCCGTGATTACCAAATTTGTTGTGTCGTCAGCCCCCCACGTAGAGGACTGATTTTAAGGGATTTAAATAATTAGGTAAATCGTTAATGTAAATGACGAAAAGTAAAGGTCCCAAAATTGAGCCTTGTGGGACACCGCAGGCAGGCAGGTAATTGTTTCCCATTCTGATAGATACTCATTTCCATCCGGGTTTTGAATAGAAACTTTTTGGCGTCTGTTTTGCAAGTACGGCGCCAATAAAGAATGGGGAAATCCTCTGATTCCGTAGACGTCTAATTTTTTTGGGTAGATACTGCATTGAAATATAAATAGATTACTTTTAACCTTATAGTGTGTGTGTGTGTAAGTGGAAAAAGAATACCGCGACGAGAATGAAGAGGCGCCAATCTTCCGTTTGCCTACTATTATAGCGCCACGCGAAGGATTTTAATACCATTTTGATGTCTCAGTAAATTGTAAGATGTGTTTGGTACCACCACCCGATGACGTCACGTCGTGACTCAATGAATCTCTGACGTTCCTGATAGGCACTTAGACTGACATTTATTTATAAAGGCAACACTGGGGTTTAGCAGATAATATTACAGTAATTATTGCTGCTGTTTAATGTAAAATCATTTTAAAATTATTAACTCAATTAAAAAAGTATCTTTAAAGAATTACTGATACTCTTGATTTGTTTAACATGGAGTTTTTTCCTGAGAACGTGTCTAGACCTGTTTATTATTGGAGAATATCCTTTTAAGATTAATTTTGAGTCTATAAGGAAAGAAACGCTTTAGCTTATGTAACAAGTTAAAAATATATTATTGTGTCAAGCCAATTAAACTCCTAATAATATTTTGAGTCTCGTCCCTTTCTAATTCTTTTTAAAATACAGGACATCATGCTTCTAATAATTGACTAAATTTGTTACCTTTTTCCAAGTCAATCTTCAGTTTATCAAAAACAAAGTTAATGCCATTAGTGACAAACTCAATCAGCTGAAGAGTTTTATTGTAATCATTTCTGTGAGAATATTTCAATCTCTAGTGTTGTTCTAGAATTACTCTGGATTAGGAAAGTTAATTTTATTCATTGTTTCCAAACACTTTGTGACTGGTCATGCAGGGGTATTTGATAAAATTGTATGTTAGTTTAATATTGAATGTATTGCTTTCATCCAACTATATTAAGGTCAGCATGAATATGGCATAACATTCTTAAGATAAGTTTCGGGTGGAAGACGGTGATAGAAAAATGGGGGGTTGAAGTACGACCACCTGGCGTTACAAATCGATTTAAAGTACAAATGTTACAAGTACAAATGTTCCAATAATTTATTTCAATTAATTTATCAATTAAATGCAATTAATTAACGACAAGTTTATACGACAGTTTTTTATTTAGATAACACAGTGGCTTGTACTAGTAAAGGAATGTTTTATATATAGTTAAAGTTTACCATATTGGTAAGAGTCACGTTACTTACATAATGAAATAAAATAAATTAACGGCCAGTTTTTATTTGGACTGAAAGACGTTTCGTGACCACATTTGAGACTACTACAGAATTTATGTAAAATATTTACATTCATATATATTAGATAGGAGAGTATTAATAACATTGGTAATAATAAATAATAAAAATTGAAATTTTGATTAAAATATGCCTAAAATTAGAAGCCTTAACATCAAGAGGAACTTCAACCGACAATGAGATAACAAAATTTAAACAATTAAATATACTTAGTTTAATCCAAATCAATAATGAAAATTTGGTATGTTGTTGTTGTTGTTGTTCTTTTCGTTGTGGTGGTATTCAGCCCATAGACTCGTCCTTGGGGTGAGGGTGGAGGGCAACAAACCACTAATTTGGTGATAATAAATGTTATTAAAAGAAAAATAAGTGGAATATAAAATTAAATTGTTTAAGATAAGAATTTCTGGTAATGGAATGTTTGGAACAGTTTTATAACAGACATTTTTTTTTTAAAAAAACATTAGTATTAATGCATAGGGGTAAAGAATTAAATAACCATCTTAATTAACCGCCTTCTGTAATTTCTGCAGCCTTATTTAACCAGTGTCTGGCGGTTTCTGACTCAGCTTGTAATAACAGTTACTGGGTGGGGTGATTTTAATTTACAATATTTCTAACATGGGCAATTTTGAAGACATATTCTAGGGTGATTTTACTACGAGGTTTAAAAATCGGTGATATTTATTTCCTTATATTTATTGAATAAGTAGGTTTTTTCTCTAACCTCAGAACAGGAAGGAAGCAGGGGAAGGACTTGCTCAGGTGATTGGGATGAGGTCGATGGATCACAAAAGTTAAACTTGTCTGTTGGACAAAAATTGCATGATCTACACGATGAACCGGTTCCAGTTGGAGATAAGCTTTCAAATGTGCCTACACTCTGGGGATGCCTCTTTCTCTCTCTGTATTTTATGGTTCTCACTTTCCGAGGCCTGTCGAATTAATTTGGTAGGTGTATGTTCCGGGGTCGCAGACCTTGACTTCTCCTCTGATCCTATAGGTCGTAAACTCTTCGATGCACCGTAGGGGAGAAGGAGCGACCACTCCCGTCATTCGGAGAGTTGAAATTCACCACACTTCGCCATCAGTCATTATATTAATCTACTGATGCATTAAAGAAGCACATACAAACCAGACACATACACAGATACAGTCACTTATATTTATTATAAGGAGCCGACACTTGAACCAAATCTCCTCTGTCTGGTTAGCGTCTGTAGATACAAATATGGGGAAAAAATTGAGATTTTGAGGCCGTAGTCGTTATACACAAATATATTTGGTAAAGAACGTGGAGTTCCTGCGCATGAATAATATAAATACATCATCAGCGTCATCTAAGTTCAAAACGTGTATAAAATTTGAGGTTGGCTGTAATATTTCTGTTGCACTTTCTGCGCGTTATATTACGAATATTCAAAGCTCGGTTGCCCTGATAATGTTATCATAAACCGCAGAGGAAGGAAGGAAGGTAGGGATGGGGCAAGGAGTAAAGGCAGGCAGAACTTTCTGTAGTCAAGATGGAGATCGTCGTGTTGGTCGTCGTCGTCGTCGTCCTCGGTTCTCTGGCCTCAGCACAGGACGACGGAACAAGGGTGAGTCTCTATTCGGTCCAAAGTCGCCATTTTATTTCCTCTCTCTCTCTCACACACACAGAGAAGAAAGAGAAAGGAATCTGGTGAGTTTAATTTAATCCTCAACTGAATATCGATATGTTATTTGATGTACAAAATAATTGCTCCGAATTGAAGCTCAACCTCGAAGCTCATTAAAATTAATTCAGAAATCCACTGTTCCCATAAAAAATTAATTAAAAAAATTTATTCTGTGTAAAGCTTGGAGAGATCTCGCACCTGACCCGGGAGTCGACTCAGATTTGCTCAGGCGGCAGAATTGTGATACAGGTTCTTTATCCCCACCCTGACCTTCTTCACATGTAGCCATCGACATTAGACAAAATTTCAAATCACGGGGACTATATATGGGGTGCAAGTCATCAGGCGGGTGGGGGATTTGGTCCTTCTCTGCCGCGATCATCAAACACGACGGTCGGGTCTTTCAGGCTCATCGATACTCTTTTCGTCACTGTCAAGAAATAAATAATCTAACGAAGACGTATAATAAATGTAAAAAATGTATCCAATTCATCAATATATTTTTTATAATGCCTTGTTAATGTAATTATGACGTTTCACCCACGATTGTGGACCGCATCAGGTAAATTTGTAGTAGATAAATCGATTACAAGCGGATAATTAAAACAAGTTCCAGATTAAGTTCACATTTATTGACGAAAGATTGTAATTAATTAATTAATTAAAATTGAATTAAAATTTTGACAAATAAAATTGGCAGTAATTTTCTTTAATTATGGCGTCACTATTAATGTTGCATCACCGCATGCGTCACGTTACGTCAGTCAGGTCCGGATTTAGATAGAACAAGTTTCTAAGCTATTGAAATATAAGGCCCGAATTGCATTTCTGAGAGGAAACGGTTTTAATTGAAATTCAACAGGTGATAGTAAAATAATAAATATCTCCTTGAAAATCATTTTTATTGTCCCTAGAAACTTAGAAATGGGGAAAAGATATTTTTAACATAATCAAATTGTTGAACGTAAATAGCATAATTAAATTATTCAATTCTTGAGACGTGTTAATAGAGCTAAGGATCACATCTCAAACGAAATCAAATTTACTTTTTTTTTTTGGTTAACAGGCTACATGAGGGTGATCCTGAAACAGGCAACTCCCCTTTAATAGCATAGGAAGGGAATTGAAAAGGGGGATGCGGAAGGTAGAGCAAGGCAGCCAAGGGTTGACTAGGGCCCCCGGGCTATGGTTTAAGGATCCTACCCGGTGTTTCACCTAAAGAGATGCAGGGAAAACCCTAGAAAACCTGCATCAGGTAGGTCGGGCATTGGCTACTATTCTCACGCCCTTCCGAATGACGGGAGACGAGTTTGCTGTGGGGACGCAGCATTCCCTTCTCCGTGTCTCCACCAGTTTCAGGAGGCAGTTGGCCGACTGATCCAATGGGATTAGCGGACAGCTCTTGCCATATGCCCAAGGTCTTTGACCCCAGTACATATACCTCCTAAAATAGGTGAAGGTGTCTCGGCATATGAGAACTTTGATAAAAAAAATACCCAGAGAGAGTGCAGGAGGCATTCCCGACATGATCAGGTAAGCCCCGCAGTCACTCTGGGCTGAAGCGCCTGCGAGAAAACTACCGCAGCGCCCTCATATGACCTCAAATTTAGTGTGAAACGCGTCGTATTAACATGGCGCAGCCTCTGTATGTGTGTGTGTGTGTGACCCACTCGAGAGGTAAATATATTAGTATATTTTCTTAAATACTTGAAATATATTGTTACTCACATAAAACGTTTATTGTATTTACAAGTTACTTCGCGTTAAACAGACCAAACAGATGGATCAACTGCCTCATTGTTATCAATGAAATTCATTGTTATTGTGAAGAAAGGCTCAAATTTCGTATGTATGTGTGTTTGTTTCTTTGTTTGTTCGTATGTTCCGCTAACTTATCTAAACGAGAGGATTAATTTAAACTAAAATTCGTCCACTTGTTATTTTGGACCCGGGAATCAGCACGGGGTTGGAGGATGAGACATGGAAAGGGTACATTTTTAAATGTGCAACAAGCATAAGAAATTCGACAAGAATTAATAGTTTTCCTGGTAAAACATTACTGACGAATTAAATACTTTAACTTTTTAATATAAAATAATTCCCTGTACAACGCCGGACACCCAGAAAAGTTTATTTAAAAACTTGCCTTTTTGTGAGGAAATACAGTTTTTTTTTCTTATTTGTTATTTGGAAGGGTGGGGGAGGGATGAAGGGGGTGATCCTGAAACAGGCAACTCCCCTTTAATAGCATAGGAAGGTTCTGACAGATATCTACTAACAAGTAAAATAAAATTAGTGAATTGTCATACCGCAAAATGGTTACAAATGTTACCTAAATTAAATTTAAATTGAGATTTATTTATTATTTTGTAAATTTGGAATACAATCATTTATCTAGTCATGTATATAAATTTGTTCCTTGGTATTTTGACAGGTAAATTATCAATTACTTTTATAATCTTAAATCAACTTAATTTTAATTCATGTGTGAATAAATTGCAATAGATAGGAATATAGAATGAGAATGCTTACAATTTTGTCCAGATTATATTTTTGACAGCGGTTATGATGTAATTAGATTATAAACCATAGCTTATTTGTTTGGAGTAAGTATATTTTTTATACCAATTGGTAACTATGTTGTTATTGTGAACAATAACCAGTGCATTGAGAAAGTTAAATAACATTAATTTAGGGTGTTAATTTTGAAAAAAAAACGTAATTAGCATATTATTTATGTGGATTTTAGGAATAATTAAAAAGTTATCATCCACCTACCGGGAAACGCCGAGTTGTTTAAAATGCTAAAATGTAAGATTGAAGACTTCCAAAATCCTCATTGAGCTTTCAGTGAAAATAGGAGGAGGAGGAGAATCGTCTTAGGGTGGAGAGGGTGGAGGGCAACTAATCACTAACTTGGTGATAATAAATGTTATTAAACGAAAAATAAGTGGATTTAAAAATTAAATTGCTTAAGATAAGAATTTATGATAAAGGAATTTTTTTATCCTTTTTTAAAAAAACATTATGATTAATACATAGGGTAAAGAATTACATAACCGTCTTAATTAACTGTCTTCTGTAATTTCTGTAGCCTTATTTAGTCAGTGTCTGGTGTAATCAGACTGAGCTTGTAATAACAGTTACTGGGTGATTTTAATTTATGATATTTTTAATATAATATGATTTATTAATTAATGGAGATTTATGATAGAAAAGAAAACGATAATTTATATTTAAAATTCTGAATTAAATAATAAAAACCAAATTTTTTAAAAAATAATTGATTTCCGTGAGGCTTCCTTAAATCAGGGTTCTCAGTGGGGTGAATCAATAAGCTAAATTGGATTTCTGATGGCAATAGACCTCGAAAATGCGAACTCTTTATAATTTAAAAACAACGATACCCGCGGCGCATCTGCATCTGCCTCCCAGTCTGCGTCGGTGTATGATGGTGGCTGCGTCAGGATCATCACCGTCTTGGATGGGTCTCGTGGACCAATCTCGGAGGTTCGCTTATCTTCTTCTAGTTTAGTTTTGGGTGGGCATTAGCCGGCCTCTCTATCAGAAATCAACAAATTCTCTCTGCCTCAACTTCTATTCCATCTCTCAGCACTTCTCTCTCTCCGGTCTCCCGACATCTGTCTGCTTCTTCAAAATTCTCTTCCCTGGTAACATCGGTCGGAAAATCTTAAACTACCAATCAGCTATTTTCCTCAAATGCTTCTATTGGATTGTTATTTGACAATTACAGCCAATAGGAAAATTTTCACTGCTGGGACTAAGTCATTTGTTATGTATCTTTCCGTGAATTTTCTAATTCTCCACAGTACTTCCGTTTAGCGCCAGAAGTCCCCTAATTATTCACTGCAGTTTCTACGTCTGGTAGCAGGTCATCCCAAATTGTTTACGGGCGATCCCTTTTTGTGAATGGGCCTTTTATTGCTCAAGCAAAGGAAGAGTAATTCTTTTGTCCCGAGGAAAGCGAATTGCCTCCCAGATGCGGATAATCAAATTTTCAACTCGCGTATTTATTATATTACAAGCTCTTCTAAAATTCTGAATAAAGTAATCATTAATATAGCATTAGAGTATTTTGGTTGGTAATGAATAATACAAAGTTTTTCTTTTCCAGCTGGGTGAACTATCGTTTCCACGGCACCAAAAACACCTGCATGAGTTAGTTTTGAGCGAGTTGAATGCATATGTGAACGTGGGTAACATTTCGGATTTGAAGCAGCTGACATTGATAAATGAGGTGAGTCGAGGAAACAGTCAACTAGTGTTCCAAAACCACTCTCAGAAGTAATGGCGGATCAGCAACTAAATCACAAAATCCATGACGATTCCATTCAAACTAACGAAAAACTTTCTTCTATCTAACAAATACAATAATCCCTACAAAAACATAAATCCTCTTTTTTACGAATCATGTTTGAATCAAAACTCTAGTGGAAACTTCATATTAATCTCCTCTCCAAATTCAACCCTAAATTCAGAACCCAACATCTGCCCATAAACAGAAAAGCCCTAATTACCATAAGCACAAAACGCCTGGTTTACCTCTCCATAATACAACACACCTGATCCCATGCTTCATCCATTTGGAAAGCAACAGCCAAAATTCGTAGAAAACGTAATTCATGGTACATCAGAAATTCCGTCACCCATGTTAACATCAAACTCCCCAAAGTAAACTCAGTAATCTCAAAATCCATAACTTACCTATTTAATAGCGCCCTCAACTACCCAAGCACACCGATCCATCAATTCCATGACTGCAAGATTCATACGGGTGAAGATAAAACGAACCCAATTGTCCTCATCCTGCACCCTGAACATTCATGAACATCCTAACCCACCTTACCATCATACCACATCCTCATATGTCCTCCAATAATTACTTCACTCCCTGTCAACCCTCACCCACACAATTCTCACATACAAAAAAGAACCCAACCCATCTGCTAAAGTAGGCTAATCACGTTCACTGGTGAATTATATACACTATTTTAATTTGTTATTGGTGGGAGTGGACTGTATTTTATGATGCTTTAGGAGATATTCCCCTGCGGAAAAAACTGCATAAATAAATGTTTGAGACTCACACAAATTAATACAAATAGCGCGACCAGTTATTTATTAATTTAATATTGTATGCACTGGATTAACTATTGTACTAACTGATAATGATTATGATAAATCTTTTATTATACTAATAAAAAATTTCCCAGGGAGCGCTACAAGAGTCTAAATTATTATAGTCAAAATTCTCAAATGGAGTTAATGGGTGATTGCAGCATTCATTGTCTTTTCAGTTTATTAATTCCACAAAAACGTTTCAAAATAATGTAGCGTTGGAATTTATCTGGGATTTGGGAAACGTCACTGTCCAATCCGTCTACGAAAGCATCAACAGCAGTTGCTCTACCAACATTGAGGACTTCACAGCAAATTTCAAGGTGAGTCCAGTGCAACTCTCCTCACTCTCCTCCAGGTGACAGAATGAGAGACTTTACTGTTGATGTCGCAGGACGCGGCGTGTGTTTCGTCTCTCCTGTGGGAGATGGTGACGACAAAGTTCCAACACGCCGTCGAGTATGGGCTGGAGAAGATGTCACGTGACTGCGACCAGGCGTGGCCGACTTTGTGCTCGACGGAGCGGCGCCACTGTACCACGGCGTATGAGGACAGCGTGAGGCCGTTGCAGAGGATATACCATCCGAATTATAATCTCATATTACTTGCGACTTTTACGACACCTCTAGACATAATAGCAGAGGTTGTGATTATAACCGCAGAAAATTGGAATTTTTATTTCGCTACCATGGATTTAATTCCTTGGCTGGACGAGTACCTCCAAGGAGTTCCGTTCCGCTTTTTCACGTTAGAAAACGAAATACATTATTTGAAAATTCCTTATTTAATTGGCCACGGCGTTATGAGAACAGTATCGAACTGGGGCGTAATTGCAACCAGTACCGATGCCTTGGTGACATTAGTTGATGACTATTACACTGCGAGTATGTTTGAATCCTATGTGGACCTAATCTCGTGTACCTTCAAAGATCCAAATAAGAGACCGTTGACGTGGTCGTCGGGCCGTTTCTTCTACTTCAACTCCCCATGTCTGTGCGTCCTGTTCAGAGGCGACGGCTGCGGGGTCAAAGTCCCCGGAGAAGTCGATCCCATTTCTTATTGCTTCTCCCTTCTGCTTAGAGACTTGCAGAGACAAATTACGTACAGACCTGCAGTGACGTACCTGGACTATGCTTTCCAAGCACGAATTCCTCTCTGCAATTTCACTAACCTCCTGTCATTAAACTCCTATCATGTATGCAATGCTAACACGACATTTGACACAACCCAACTCTTCAAATGTTACTTCAAGGACCTCGTAAACAACGACATTAACTGTTCGGAAACTGTACTAGTGAACACATTCGACAATACTGTGCTGTGTGAACTCTTGACCTTCGTGCGGTACGTTCTCTGTGAGGATGACGCCAGAATCTCGTTCAGCGTGCCTTACTACAAGGCCGGGAACTCGATTCTCGTCGTGTCCCTGACGTTCCTGGACGTCGCCTCACGAGTCCTCACCCTGTTATCCTACCTGGCCTGTCCCCAACTCCGCAACCTGCCAGGGAAGCTGATGATCTGCTACCTGACGACGGCGCTCATGAGGCTCCTGGTGGTGCATGCGCTACTGGACGACATGGAGTGGGCCGTGAGGCTGGACGTCACCATGGACCTGGCCTCCACCTTGTGGCTCACGGCCTACCTCCATTTCCTCACAACCTCCATAAGGACTCTTCGCCTCCCAAACTCACTCAGCCGCGCTGAAGCCCGCCAGGTCCTCATTCGCTACTCCCTTTTTGGTTGGGTCTTGCCCGCGGTGATGTCCTCGGCATTCCTCTGGATGGACCAGATCCTTGACAGTGGCATACAGTTCGGCCAGCTATTTCTCGTGTTCTGCAACTACGCAGCGCTCTTTGCCAACCTGTATATGTTCTTCTACAACTGTAGCTTTTTCTATGACGTCAACAGCAGCGTCAGTGGCCTTGGTCTCGGCGTAAAACCACGCAACATTTTCGCTAATCTCATCAACTTTGCTCTGAAGACCTCGGTGCTGTCGGGGGCAGGAATCACCATCCGACTCGTCCTCATGCAGATCCAAGGCCTGGAGCATGTCCTGGGCTACTACCACGCCGTGGGCACGCTCCAGGGGCTGCTGCTCTTCCTGCTCTACGGCTGCTGCCGGGAAGCTCGAGTCTTCTGGCACAGTTTCTTCCGCAGGATAATCGGTCGCTGCAAATGCTGTAAAAATAATTCTCTGCGTCGAAATTCCATGCAACTGGTAGAGATCCCTGCTACGGAAAATCTTCAGAACTGATCTTCTTCATACTCTGATTTATAATGATCCGTAATTTTTATGTAAGTTGTTTCTGTCACCCTGACACATCAGTTGGCCTCTTCAACTACCTTTTCAGTAATCCCACTATCATGTGCAAACAACTTTGAGTCCTTGAAAGGACATTTTATCACTCTACACTCCACTCAGCAAAACGGACATAAATTTTATAGCCTAAATAAATTTTCTTTAACACTATGCAATATGATTTTAAAAGTAAATCAATGTATTTACCTGATGGTCGTCTTTGTCTGGTCAATGTTAAAAAATAAACCGTTTTAGATACAGCATTGAAATATTTATGGATTACATTCAACCCTGTGATCCGTGTGTGGAAGGAGATTAAGGCGAGGAGAAAGATGAGACTCAACTTTTCCGTATGTTTAAGGTGATTGCGTCACGCGAATGATTTTGACGTCTCAGTAAATTGTAAGATGTGTTTAGTTCCACCACCCGATGACGTCACGCCGTGACTCTACGAATCTCCAACGTTTGTGATTAGTCAACATCGTGATTTAGCAGATAATAACATAATATGTAATGTAACATCATTTTAAAATTATTATTTCGATAAGAAAATGTATCTTGAAAGACATATAGATACTCTTGATTTTCTTAACAAGGAGATTTCCAGAAAATGTGTCTCAACCTATTTACAATTGGAGAATATCCTGTTAAGATTAATTTTAAGTTTGTATGGAATTAAATATTTCGTTTATGTATATTTGTGAGAAGCCAATTAAACTCTTAATAATATGTGAAAACCCGTCTGTTTCTAGCTCTAGTTTAAATAAAAGACATCATGTATCTAATAATTGTCTAAATTTCTTACTTTTCTAAACTTTTCAGATCCATCTTTAGTTTATACGAAACGATTATAACGCTAATATATTTGACAAGTATGTCACAAGTGACAAACCCAAGTCTCTGTCCAATCAATTCAGATAATGTGTCAATCTCTAGTGTTGTATTACAATCATTTTGGTGCTTTGTGCCTGGATATGCAGGTACTTGTAAAACTGAACGTTGGCAAAAAGTTGAATAAGTATGGATGGAAAAATGTATTTCATGCGTTCAAGTCATGCAACCCAACTATATAAGGCCATAATTAATATTGGATTAATTAACTAAAAAATGATTTTGGTGGACGACGTTGACAGGAAAATAGGGATAAAGTAAAAGTACCTTGTGTAACAAACGAAAATGAGATAACACAGAGATGATCTCCCGTAGCAACCGCAGCTGATCTCGCATCTTCATCCTTGAATTATATTCTTGTATTTCATGGCAACATGTGTAAACAAGTCAATTAAACCCTTTTTGTTTGCAGATTTTTTTTGCAACTTTTATATTCATATAGAACGCCGTTTCGTCACCTCATTTGGGTCTTCTTCAGGCGGTACCACAAAAATATTTATAAAATGTTTTAAGTCAAATTATTTAATAGTTGAATATTAGTATTAACAGTAAAAATAAATTATAATAATAATTTAAATTTTGAAGGAAGAAACCAAATGTGTACAAGGCTAAAGTTGACCGCCTCCAGGAGCTGCTTCAACCAACAATGTAATGGAATAATACAGAGCAACAATGAACTACAATGCTCTCAAAATACAAAATAGTCCATGTTGACATTTTGTTTACAACTAAAATTGCTCTGATTTAAATTATGAAGTAATATTTAAAATTATTAGCTAAATGATTGTGAAATAAATAATTAAATGAATAAATACATTACAAAATGTTTAGTTAAATATACACGACGTTTCTATCACCATCGGTGGTTCTCATAGGGAATTTTCCGTATATTATAGTGACTATGATGTCTATATGCAACATGGAAACTGCGGACAACAGGAACAGAGAATTGAGGGAAATTTCCTGGGAATAAATGATCGAAACTTTTTACAACTTCGACACATTGCAGGGAGGCGGAGCAGTTAATGTCTTTATTTCCCTCAAGTTTTCCCTTTCTCGTAGCATTTTCATAATTTTTTTAATTTCCATACTATCCTTTTCTTTATTTTCCAATCCTTATTATTTTCTCTTTCTTTGAATATTTCTAGTAGTTTCCATTTTAATCTATATTATTTTTAAAGTACATTGTTTGTCTCCATGACACTTTCTTTCCTTCGACGGTTCTCCTATATGCTTACCATTATAGTTTCTATTGTGCTAAGAGAAGTGGATTGTTCCATCAGTTCCTTTCCTGTCCTTCAATATTTCTACTTGGTAAATTTTCCTTCCATATCTACATTTTCTCAGCTTTTATTGTCGCTTTGTTTATTCTTTACAACCATTACAAATTTATTTCCTTACCCATTGACTTCAGGAACAGTTTGTATTATTTGTAGTTTTCTAACGTAATTATAATCCTCTTTAGCACTTTTGTTCCCTCCATCTATCTCTTAATACTCTTGCTTTTGTCACTTCCCAATTATTGAGGGTTTTTTGCTCTCCTTAATGCCGCTCTACCCGAAGTGTCTTTTAATTCCTCACGTATTTAGTTGAACGTTTAGTTATAGTGTTCTGTATTTCATGTAGATATTGTTCTTTTCGATACGACGTTTCCGCCTTTTCTCAGTGCATTTATTCAGTTATTAATCTAATTATTTTTTGGTGTGACTATTTGTTGCCTTCTTCCCTTCCCTTCTCACTCCTGTTTTCTTCCGTTTCTAATGGCACATTTATTTAATTTTTTGTTAGTTTTGCTAATTTTCTTTTCCGACAATAGTTTCTTATCTCCATAAAATAAAGAAATAGTTCATTTACGTTTTGCGTTATTCTCTGAGCTTTTTCTTACTACTCTTTCGTTTATATCTACCAACACTTTTTTGCGATTTTATATTGCGTAGGGTGACCAGGTGACGGGATGAGGTCGATGGATCACAAAAGTTAAACTTGTCTTTCAGACAAAAATTGAAAGATTTGAAGGAGGAACACGAAGAAAGGGTTACAGTTGAAGATAAGCTCTTACATGTGTTTCTCCGGGCATCCCACGTTTTCTCTCTTACTTTTATGGTTTTCACTTGCCGAGGCAAATATATCTCTTTTACGTGGTCGCTGGCTTTGGGTTGTTCGCTGATCCCGTTGGTCCAGTTGGCCAGCTGCCTCCTAATCTAATCGATGCACCGGAGGGAAGATGCTGCGATCACAAAGGAAAATACTTTCCCATTATTCGGAGAGTTGAATTTCATCATACTTCACTCTGACTCAGTACATTAATCTACTCGTGCATTAAAGAAACAAATACGAACAGAAACATACACAGTCACACATAATTATAAGGAGCCGATACTTGACCAATCTCTAGACCGTCTTTTTAGCGTCTGTAGATAACCGAAAGAGGGGAAAAATTCCATTTTTCTCCTTGTGGTCGTCATATAAAAATAAATTTGGGAAAAATAATGTGGAATTTCTCCGCATGAATATTATAATCAGCGTCGTCTTACATGAAAACAAGTATTAAATTTTAATTCGTTTGCAATATTCCTGTTGCGCTTTGTGCGTGTAGAATATTCAAAGCTCAGTTGCCCTGATAGTGTTATCACAAACCGCAAAGGAAGGAAGGGATGGAGCAAGGCGTAAAGGAAGGCAGGACTCGCTGTATTCAAGATGGAGCGGATCGTGTTGGTTGTCGTCGTCGTCCTCGGGTCTCTAGCCTCAGCACAGGACAACGAAACAAGGGTGAGTGCATAACACACACACACACACACACACAGACAGAGAGAGAGGGAGAGGAGCGTCAGGAGAGTTCAATTTAATTCTCAAGTGAATATCGTTCATGTTTTTTGGTTTACAAAATAATGGAATCGAATTAAATCTTAACCTAAAAGCCCATCAGATAACCACTTTGGTCCTAAATAATTAATTAAACGAATTACATGACAGACTGAGCTTAACATCTTTGTAAAATTTGGAGAGATCTCGCAGCGGATTCGGGAGTCGACTCAGATTGAGTTGCCATAGATATTTCTTATCCCCGCCCTGACCTTCTTTACATATTGTAATCAACTTTTAAATGTACAGAACATCACTGGAGCTATTTAGAGCAAGGCTCCAGGGGTTGGTCCTTCCCTGCTGCGATCATCAAGCACGACGGACGTGTCCTTCAGACTCCTCAAAATTCCCTCTTGCACTGTCAACTCATAGATACTTCTAGAATACAATAATCTCACAAAGAAGTATAATAAATAAGTAAATGCAGACAATTTATCAGTACTTTGAGACGTTTCGCCTAAATTTGTGAACTGTGTCAGGTGAATTTGTAGAAGATGCAATTAATACGCGTGGAAAACATAAAATTTTGCAGATGGAGTTCACATATCTCGAGGAAACATCGTGATTACCTGACCTTAGTATTAATTACAATTGTCTGTAATTGTCTTTAACTCTGACGTCACTTCTTTTCTACATCAGCGCACGCGTCATATCAGGTCAGGTCAAAGGAGGCCCTAAACTATTCATATATGAGGCCCTTTATAAGTGCGGACATGAATTTAATTGAGATTCAAAATGGTGATAGTCATATAATAAATATATAACTCAAAATCATTTTTCTTTTTGTTAATAACATGATTAAACTATTCAATTCTTGAGACATGTAAAAACAATTCAGGATTACATTTTAAACGAAATAAAAATGGCTGTGAAACGCGTCGTATTTACATGGTGCAGCCTCTGTGTGTGTGTATGTGTGTGCTAACCACTCGAGGGATAAATATTTTCGTATATATTTTTAAGTACTTGAAATATATTGTTACTTAAATAAAAATTAGATTAAATTTACAAGTCATTACGCGATAGAAAGACGAAATAGATGGATCAACTACTTTATTTTTATCAATAAAATTCATTTTTCATGTGCAGTAAAGCTCAAATTTTATGTGTTTTTGCGTCTTTGTTGTTGCGCTTAGAAATCTAATCGAAAGCACCAATTTCAACCGAAATTTGTACATATGTTCTTTGCAACAAGGTTGGACGAAGCGCCATGGAATTTTTAAATATGGGATCAAGTGTCTAAAATTTTAGAAGATTGAATACATTGTGGCGTACTCTCTTCTTTGTTGGGCGCCAGAGTGGATGTCCTTTTAGCCAATTTATATTAGGGAAGGGGAGTTAAATAATTATAATTTAAGGTGTAAAAATATAGAAATTTATTTTTATCAAATTTTGGCGGACCGATCCTACTCAATATATATTTGTTATGCCACTGGCTACTCAGCTATGAACTCCAAAACCTCGGGTTGACCGTGGGATAAATTTAGTCGGAAAATGACGAATTTACGTTGTCTACGTAATCATGAGCATGTTAAGAACTACCATGAGTGGAACTTATCTGGTATTTTCCCCTTTTCGATGTCGTGTAGTCAGCTTTTCTGTCGTTTGCCATCGACTGATGGCGACTGCTATCTGTCGTATCTGCTTCAATGCCAGCGACGGGAGTCCAGTAGTTTCATTGAGTGTCGCCTTCCGAATGTTTCCCTCGACTGTTTCCTTCCGAATTTTGCCCTCTACTGCCTTCTTCCGAATTTTGCCCTCGACTGTCCTTTATCTCCGCTATCATGCCTTTTAAATAGTTTTGGGCAGTCGCGCTTCGTAACGACACAAAAAACTCCAAACTTTCCCTCCCCAGGGCATCTCCATCAGGGGTAAGTGTCACAGTATGCACATTCGTCACCCTCGAACGTCCGAAGATTGTGAAGAAGCCCGGCGCCATAGGGGGTCCGCTCCTTTACTCCTTCACTGGCGATTATGCAGGCCTGTCACCTATTTCCTCCAGATGTTCAATCCCGGGGGTCTGGACGCTCCTTACATTCCACATGGTAGTACCCAACAACTCATCATTACTCACGCGATTCACTGACTAAATCGCAGTTTAAATTAATTGCGCCTGTACTTAATATCGCGCTATAACATTTAATGACCAATTGAATACTTTAGTTGTTTAATATAAACGAAATCCCCGTACAACGCCGGTCACCCAGACAAAATTAATTTAACGGTTGTCATTTTAGTGAAGAAGTATAGTTCCTATTTGTTATGGGTTAGGGGGGCAACAAACAGGTAACTCTCCTTTAATAGCATAGGAAGGTTCTGACTGATATGTTACATCTTCTCTGCTTCTATCTACCAACAAGTAAAATAAAATTAGTTAATTACCATACCACCAAAGGGTTACAAGTGTTAGCGAAATTAAATTATAAATGCGATTTATTTTTTTTTATCAAGTGATGTATAAAGTACTAATTTCATATTTAATCTTAGTCTATGTATTTTTAATATATTTGTGAATAAATTGCATTGGATAGTAATTTAAAATAATAATGCTTACAGTTTTTCCCAGATTATACTTTTAATACCGGTTAGAGAAAATTAGATTATGATCTATATCTTACTTGTGGAAATTAAATTATAAATGAAATTAAATTATAAATGCGATTTATTTTTTTTTATCAAGTGATGTATAAAGTACTAATTTCATATTTAATCTTAGTCTATGTATTTTTAATATATTTGTGAATAAATTGCATTGGATAGTAATTTAAAATAATAATGCTTACAGTTTTTCCCAGATTATACTTTTAATACCGGTTAGAGAAAATTAGATTATGATCTATATCTTACTTGTGGAATAAATGGTCCTTGGACAAGTAATTAAGAATTCTTCCTGAGTTTGTAGATTTTTTAAACTAAATCGGAATTATGTTTTATTATTATAAACAACATACATTAAGAAGGTTATGAGATATTAATTTAAGAAGCTAATAATGTAAAAAAGTAATCAATAAATTATTTATGTGGATTTTAGGGGTTATTCAAAAAATATCATCCACCAACTGGAGACCGCTGAGTGTTTGAAAATCTAAATAAGTTATACAGAAGGCTTCTAAAACTCTAATTGGAGTTTCAATGGAAAAAGAGATAAAGAGGATTTTCCATGGGGGGTACCAACCAGTAATTTTGTGATAATAAATTTAATTAAACGAAAAATAAAAGAGGAATTTTAAATTAAATTGATTAATATAATAATTTCTGACTATGGAATATTTGGAAGAGTATTTATCCCATCCTTTTTCTCTAAAAAGTATGAATAATTCATAGGGTAGGAATTAAATTAGGGATCTAGGAATAATAGTGACGTTAATATTATTTAAATCTAGAAAAAATTTTAAAGAATTTTTATAGTAAAATTAATTTCTTCATTAAGACCTACAGAAATATGTTGGGGACTATTAGTAGAAGGAACAATGATCCTGAAAGATAAATTAGGTTTATGTATTTGAGTAAGAGCTGAGGCTCTGCAAGAAGTTAGGAACAAAGAGTGGAAAGTGCTGCTGCTGCTGTCAGTGTAATTTCCTTCTTCAAGTCTCTTTATTAAAGAATTTAATTTATCCATAACGATAGTTAAGTATTTATTACTGCAAAATCCAATATATTGACTTGAATGATAAAATGGCTTCAAATATTATTAAAATATTCAGTTCTGACCATAGCTTCTTTGTCAGGTTTAGTAAAAATTACATCTGGATGTTAGAAATAATAACATTATGTTGCAACAATTTTGAAAATTTATCTAAAAAAACGTGGATAATATTTGAAGTTGGGTTCAAAACGATTTAGAAAATGATTTGATTATGATTAAAGGCAAACTATATTTATTACCTAAATTATAACAACAACAATAACAAATTAGTGATGACATAAATTTTTAAAAACACTATTTAAAAAAAATATAGTTCACATGCAAGTGTGTATATTTTTAATTCATCAATTAATTAAAAAATAGTTTTTGTATTATATAGATAAGCTTACTTAATCTCATATATTGTACTTTTTAAGATCATTATTATAAAGAATAGGATAATATAAACCAATTTCTGGTGTAAAGTATTTAAAAATAATTACATCCATAAAAGGCAAAGCAGTAAAAGTGGAAATAATGTCCAAAAACATTCAAAAAGGTCAAAATAAGTATTTGTCAAAAAGTTTCCTTTCCTATACTTGATGCACATTTACTAAAAGCCATTAAATATTTTCTTCATATAGTGAAATAGACATTGTCCAAAACATGTAATTTTTATAATGAGTGAATAAGGAAACAATAAAGCTAATTTGTCAGTTAGTAATTTCATAATTATTGAACACATCTACGACGTTTCGTCCACCTTAGCGGACTTCAGAAACAATAATAATTGTGAATGTAGAGCCCAATGTACTTGCACAAAATATACGAGGCTATCATTCTACAATATTTAATTTTTGTATTGTTTCCTTTGCTATTGTTGAAATTTATAAACCTTCATTGCTTAGTTATTGTTGAATATCCTCTGATATTATACCCATTATTACCCATATGAAAAATAAGTCTGTTTTATGAATTACTTAATTGATGGCTGAACGTTTTCCTTTATTAGAAATATTAAATAGTTTATCTGAGAAACATACATTAAATGAAAGTGATAAACATTAACCTCCTTCCAGTCACATCTCCTTTCCAGAGGCGCCATTACTATTAGTTTCATTTTAATAATTTCAGTAGATAAGGGAGATTCAACAGTTTTCATAGTGTTACACTTAGTGACCTAGGGATAATCCTTAGATTAATTTCTTGTTTGCCAATGTTGTAACCGTGTATTGAGGAATTGCTAATCATGAAAGAATTCTAATTTAATCCCTCCTTGGTCGGTTTGACCTTTTTCTGTAATTTCTGCAGCCTTATTTTGCCTGTGTCAGGAGTAATAGGACTGAGATATTGTAATAATGTTTACACAAAACATTACGGTATTTCCGTTGGTGATGATCAATACAAATTCTTTTCTTTTGTTTCCCAGCTGGGTGAACTATTGCTTCCAGTGTACGACAAACACCTGCACGAGTTAATTATGGAAAGGATGGAGGAATACGAAAACGTGGGTAACGGATCGTCTGTGAAGCAGCTGACGTTGATGAATGAGGTTAGTCAAGGAAAATGTCAACTGGTGTCCTTAAACCACTCTCAGAGAGCGCTACAAGGAATATAGTTAACTTATCCACAGAGTCAAAATTAGAGCGCCAACATTCTCCACACTCTCAAATAAAAAAAATATCAGTGTTCATTGTCTTTTCAGATTATTAATTACACGAAAACGTTTCGAAATGCTGTAGCGTTAGAATTTACTTGGAATTTGGGGAACGTCACTGTCCAATCCATCTACGAAAGCATCAACGGCAACTGCTCTACCAAGATTGAGGACCTCAGGGTCGAGCTCAAGGTGAGTCCAGTGCAACTCTCCTCCAGATGACAGAATCAGAGACTCAACCGTTGATGTTGCAGCTTACCACATGTGTCAACTATCTGCTGTGGGAGATGGTGATGTCGAGGATGAAACACGCCGCCCAGGATGGGCTGGAGAAGATGTCACGTGACTGCGTCCAGAAGTGGCCGACTTTGTGCTCGACGGAGCAGCGCCACTGTACCACGGCGTATGAGGACAGCGTGAGGCCGTTGCTGAGGAGATATATTCAAAAAGACTTTTCCTTATATTTTGACAACTCAACAACCCCTCTAAGGTTAATAGCAGAGATAGTCGTTCATACAGCAATATTATGGAAGTCCTGTTTCGTCCCTATAAATATTTTTCATAGTCTAGAGTCTTACCTCATAGGCCAACACATGGAAGTCCCGACAGAACCTTTCGCGTTTGTAAACTTAATATTTCCTTGGATAAATGACATTTTCACTAGTAAAATCTATGGGAAAGCAGGAATAAATTGGGGCGTAATTGCATCCAATACTGATAGTGTAAATACAGTTAGTGATGAGTTCTCCTACGATTCAAGTATGAAACGCTCCCATATGGACCTAATTTCATGTAATTTCAAGGATCCAACTGTGAGACCATTGACGTGGTCGTCTGTCGATTCCATCTACTTCAACTCCCCGTGCCTCTGCGTCATGTTTAGTGGCGACAACTGCGGTGTCAAAGTCCCCGAAGGAGTTGATCCCATTTCTTATTGCTTCTCCGTTCTGTTTAGGGACTTGCAGAGGCAAATTACGTACAGACCTGCAGTGACTTACCTGGACTATGCTTTCAAAACTCGAATTCCTCTCTGTAATTTCACTAACCTCCTTTCATTAAACTCTTGGTCTATATGTGAGAGAAATGGTATAAATGACACCTCCGACTTAAATCCATCCGTCACGTGTTATTTCAAGGACCTCGTCAGCAAGGACCTCAACTGCACGGAAACTGTAATAGTGAACACTTACAACAACTCTGTGCTCTGTACCCTCATGACCTACGTGGAGGTAATTCTTTGTAAGGACGACGCCAGAATGTCGTTCAGCGTGTCTTACTACAAGGCCGGGAACTCGACTCTCGTCCTGTTCTTGACGTTCTTCGACGTCGCCTCACGAGTCCTCACCCTGTTATCCTACCTGTCCTGTCCCCAACTCCGCAACCTTCCAGGGAAGCTGATGATGTGCTACCTGACGACGGCGCTCATGAGGCTCCTGGTGGTGCATGCGCTATTGGACGACTTGGAGTGGGCCGTGAGGCTGGACGTCGCCATGGACCTGGCCTCCACCTTGTGGCTCACGGCGTATCTCCACTTCCTCACAACCTCCATCAAGACTCTTCGCCTCCCAAACTCACTCAGCCGCGCTGAAGCTCGTCAGGTCCTCATTCGCTACTCCCTTTTTGGTTGGGTCTTGCCCTCGACGCTGTCCTCGGCATTCCTCTGGATGGACCAAGTCCTTGACAGTCGCATACAGTTTGGGCAGCTATTTTTTGTATTCTGCAACTACGCAGCGCTCTTTGCCAACCTGTATATGTTCTTCTACAACTGTAGCTTTTTCTATGACGTCAACAGCAGCGTCAGTGGCCTTGGTCTCGGCGTAAAACCACGCAACATTTTCGCGGATCTTATCAACTTTGCTCTGAAGACTTCGGTCCTGTCGGGGGCAGGAATCACCATCCGACTCGTCCTCATGCAGATCCAAGGCCTGGAGCATGTCCTGGGCTACTACCACGCCGTGGGCACGCTCCAGGGGCTGCTGCTCTTCCTGCTCTACGGCTGCTGCCGGGAAGCTCGAGTCTTCTGGATCAGACTCTTCCGTAGGATAATCAGTCGCTGCATCTGCCGCAAAGATAATTCTCAGCGTCGTAATTCAATGGAATTGGTAGAGATGCCTGTTGCTGAAAGTCTTCGTAACTGTTCTTCTTCATGATCAACCTTGTATAATATATATTTATTTCTGTAATCTCTATCTTGTCTATTATTCTGTACCTTCAAATAATAATTTCCGGCTCGTGGGATGAATCCTGCCCTCAATGTCAGTTGTTGCTGTTGTATTGCGATTGTCACAATCTTGTCGATTCTTTTGATGACGTTAACCGAATCTACGAAAACTTCCCTCTTTGCTTAGAGGCGATTATATTGTATTCTATCCTATTAAATGACTCACATGTTGAAGGAATTCTGCTGACTATATATTAAACAACTGCCGAAATTTAACTAATGACTCCCTCCAATAAAGCGTTCAGATTTGCTGATAAGATGATGTGGATACACGTGTCACCCTTTTATCCTGCATGGACCAGCGATCACTTTATCTTCCTCTACTAACATCTCTGGCTCCACAGATAATATTTCCTTGTCTACTCACCGCGTAATAACATAACAAACTTTAACAGAAAATGGCCATTACAAGTTTCTCTTCTATCGTCCTCAAATATTTAGATCTTCATCTGATTTGCAGTCGTCCTTAACCTATCGATTCTTATTCAGTCCTAACTCGTTGATGTCAAGAACATTGGTACCTGTGTAATGAGACGCTGACCACTACGCCACATCAGTTTTCCTCTTCAATTACCTTTCCATAACTTCCACTGTCTTTTTCCAAGAATTCCGAAGTCCTGCACAAACATTTCATCCCACTTCAGTCCCTCCAGCCTGCCAGGTCTCTAATTTTCATCCACGTATATAAAAATTGATATCAATGTACCATGAATCTCAAAATGTAGAATAGATTAAAATTTGTAATTGTACAAATATATTACTTTATTTTCAACCTTGCCATACACTACTTTCCATTTTCCTCAGGGAAGTCCCAGTCTTGCCAATGTTAAACATTAACTATTATAGATAGAAATTTGAATTATTTATAGATTTGTTTTAGCATCATGGTAAGTGTGTGGATGGAGAATACGACGAGAAGGAAGGTGAGACTCTACTCTTCTGTTAGTCAACAATTCTCGGCCTCACACGAAGGTTTCAATAAATAGGAACCACCTGATGACGTCACGAAGTTTTGCTACAATTGTCGGTCATTCATTATTGCCTCTTAAAATAACTTTTATCATTTTTTTTCAGGTAGTACTTTAACAATTATTTCTTCTGGTATTTAATTTATTAACTTTTATTAATTTTTTATTTTAATCAGAATATTTAGCATAAAACAATAACTGATAGTCATTGAACATGGAGATGCACAAGGAAGGTTTATATTTACTATTGGATGATATCTTTTTAAGAATAATTTAGAGTGCATAATGACTGATTAACCTCACCTAATGTAACAATTATGATCTGTATATGTGACAAGTTATTTAATCTCCTAATATTTTGTTCTTATTGGTTATTTTATTCTTCTCGTTTGTTACTTTTCTGAAACTTCTTTAGCCATTGTTCAGTTTATATAAATGTAATACAAAATTTTCAACTGTATATGTGACAAGTCTCTGTCGAATCAGCTGAAGAGTTTCGTTGTAATCATTTCTGACAATATTCCAATCACTAGAGCTGTACTAGAATCATTTTTGGATAGGGAAATATAAAATGAACCATTTTTGCAAAAATATATGGTTTCTGGATATGCAAGTACTTGTAAAATTGAACGTTGCCTAATATTTCATGGGTATGGATTATTAATTTATTCCTTGCACAACACTACTAAAGGGTATTAGACTGTATTAGACGAGGATGAATATTGGCATGACATCCTTAAAGTAGATAAGGGGGTGTTACAAATCCAATTATAATAACTGTTGATGGACTCCAAGTTAATTATATTTTTCGTCGCCACAGGTGTCAATAGTCCAATAAACCCTTCCAATTAAATGAAATTAATTAACGACCGGTTGTTAAGGACAGTTTTCATTTGCATCATCACAATTTTGCTCATTTGCAGGTTATTTTCTTTAAAAATTTAACGCATTAAGAAGTCGTAAACGTGGTGACGAAACGTCGTTTATATTAAATAATAACTGTGTCTGTAAAAACTGGATGTTAATTAATATCATTTAATAATTTGAATATCAGACGTTAATTGATTTATTGTCAACATTTACTAAGGCAGGTATCCTTACCTTATACATATCAATTTGTATAAATTCCTGCAATGCCCGGGATATTAACCGTTAAATATCTTACTTTACTGATAATAATTTTTCTTCTCGCGAACGTCGTCTTCGCCGCCGCTGCACGTACAAAATGAGGCTTTATAAACCACTGGATGTTTGCCTGTAATATTTGAGTCCAAAAGGCGACGGTGGAGTGAATGTTTCATACAGTAAATTCGATTCAAACGTTTCTTCTATTCTATCTATGGGAATGTCGTATACAAGATAAAATGGAGGATATTAAAACAGACAAATAATAAGTTAGCAATTATTTTCATTACTATTTAATTATTGTTATTATTAATTTTCATCTTTACGGCCAAAACCGTCGCTGGAGATGGTCGGCGATAGCAAATTCCTCGGATTTGAATGAAACGCAGTATTTGTTTTATTTAAATAGGAAGAATATTTATGGTGACTTATAGGACGTCTTTTTATTTCTTTCAAATTTAAAGTTAGAGAATTATGTTAGTCATGGAGGTTGTTATTATTGCAATTGCTGCAACAGTAATTTTCTTGTCTTGTTGCAAATAAAATTTTGAAGGAAGCAACATAATGTGTACAAGGACAAACTTGACAGCCTCGAGATTAACTCCAGCTGTATGATATGGAATTTAAATTTATATTACCTATATTGATCCGACTTAAATTATAAATAATATTTAAAATTAATAACCAAATGAATAGGAAACAATAGTTAAATGAATAAATGCATTATAACCAATACTGAAGACACGCAACAGTATTTAGAATAGAAGACCAATGAAAGGAAGTCGCAATCAAGAAAGGAGTAAGACAAGGATGCAGTCTCTCGCCCGTGATGTACGACGTTTCTATCTCCATCGGTTGTTCTCTTAAGGAATTTACCGGATATTACAGTGACACATTGCAAGGAGGTGGAGCAGTTAATGTCTCAAGTTTTCTTTTTCTCGGAGTATTTTCATTTATTTTTTAATTTCCATTCTTTCCTTTTTCTTGTTCGTCTTTATTTTGCACCTGTTATTATTTTCTCTTTCCTTTTATAATATTCGTAGTTCCCATTTTTTTCTATATTAATTTTTAAGTACCTTGATTGTCTCGGTAACACTTTCTTTCCTTCTACGGTGCTCCTGTTGCCATTATAGTGTTTATTCTACTAGTGGTTTGTTTCACCAATGAATTTCTTGTCCTTCAATACTTCTACTTGGTAAAAATTCTTTCGTTATCCACATTTTCTCTGCTTATATTGCAGTTTTGTTTATTCTTTCAAACAATTTCAAATTTATTTCGTTTCCCATTGACCTCAGGAAGAGTTTGTATCATTTATACTTTCTAAACTTAATTTTCCACTTTCGGTCCATCCACCTTTTACTACTCTTGCTTTCGTCACTTTACGAAATTTTGAGGGCTTTTTGTTTTCTTTCCTTAATGCCGCATTATTTTAGTGTCATTTAATTCCTCATTTATTTAATTGAACTTATGCTAATATTTTTCCGCATTTTATTCGTGTATCGTTCATTTTCTTCCTGGAATGTTTATGCCTCCAGCTTTTCTCAGTGCATCTATTCCTATTAATTTCATTTAGTTACTTTTTAATTTAATTATTCATTCGTGTGGTTATTTGTTTCCGTCTTCCCTTCCCAGTCTCCTGATTTCTTCCGTTTATAATGGCACATTTATTTACTTTTTTGTTAGTTTTGCAAATTTTCTTTTTTCGCCAATATTTCACTATCTCCTCAAAACTTCAATAAATACTTGATTTAAATTTTGTTTTATAGTCTGAGTTCTTATTCCTCTTCCGTTTATATCTTTGAACAATAATTAATATTTTCCGATTTATATTGCGTTGGGTGACAAGGTGATGAGATGAGGTCGATGGATCACAAAAGTTAGCCATGTCTGAACGAATAATATTAAAAGAATTTCTGCAGGAACGTAATAGAATGATAATCATGTTCTCGCATCTGTTTCTTCCGAGAGTGGTTATTTGCCAAACTCAACATTTTCTCTCTTACTTTAATGGTTTTCACTTGCTAAGGCAAATATACCTCTTTTAGGTGGTCACTGATCCTATTTGTCTAGTTGGCCAGCTGCCTCCTAATCTGGTCGATGCGCAGGAGGGACGATGCTGCGATCACAAAGGAAAATACTTTCCCCTCATTCATCAGTATATTAAAATACTCGTGCATTCAGGAAGCAAATACGAACAGAAACATACAAAGCCAATCATAATTATAAGGAGCCTATACTTGAGCAATCTCTAGTCTGTCTGGTTAGCGTCTGTAGATAACCAAAAACAAGGGGAAAGTTCAATTTTTCTCGTCGTGGTCGTCATATAAAAATATATTTGGGAAATAACGTGGAGTCTCACCGCATGAATATTATAATCAGCGTCGTCTAACATGAATACAAGTATTAAATTGGAATCCGTTTGCAATATTACCTTTGCACTTTATGCGTGTTATATTAAGAATATTCAAAGTTCAATAACCCTGATACTGTTATCACAAACCGCAAAGGAAGGAAGGAAGGAAGGGATTAAGCAAAGCGTAAAGGAAGGCAGGACTAGCTGTATTCAGGATGGAGCGGATCGTGTTGGTTGTTGTCGTCGTCCTCGGGTCACTGGCCTCAGCACAGGACAACGAAACAAGGGTGAGTCCATCACACACACACACAGACAGACAGAGAGAGGGGCGAGGGGGATGGAGAGGGAGAGGAGCGTCTAGTGAGTTCAATTTAATCCTCAACTGAATATCGTTTATGATTTTTTGCGTTCAAAATAATTGCTTCGAATTGAATCTCAACCTAAAAGCCCATCAGATAACCACTTTTGTCCTAAATAATTAATAAAACGAATTACAGGTGAGACTGAGCTTATCATCTATGTAAACTTTGGAGAGATCTCGCAGCGGATTCGTGAGTCGACTCAGATTGAGTTGCCATAGATATTTCTTATCCCCGCCCTGACCTTCTTTACATATTGTAATCAACTTTTAAATGTACAGAACATCACTGGAGCTATTTAGAGCAAGGCTCCAGGGGTTGGTCCTTCCCTGCTGCGATCATCAAGCACGACGGACGTGTCCTTCAGACTCCTCAAAATTCCCTCTCGTCACTGTCAACTACGTAGATACTTCAAGAAAACAAAAATCTCACAAAGAAGTATAATAAATAAATAAATGCAGACAATTTATCAGTACTTTGTGACGTTTCGCCCATATTTGTGGACTGTATCAGGTGAATTTGTAGTAGATACAATTAATACGCGTGGAAAACATAAAATTTTGCAGATGGAGTTCACATATCTCGACGAAACATCGTGATTACATGAACTTAGTATTAATTACAATTGTCTGTAATTGTCTTTAACTCTGACGTCACTTCTTCTCTGCATCAGCGCATGCGTCATATCAGGTCAGGTCAAAGGAGGCCCTAAACTATTCAAATATGAGGCCCTTTATAAGTGCGGACATGAATTTAATTGAGATTCAACATTGTGATAGTCAAATAATAAATATATAACTCAAAATCATTTTTCTTATTGCTAACAACATGATTAATTTATTCTAATCTTGAGACATGTAAAAAGAGTTCAGGATTACATCTTAAACGAAATAAAAATGGCTGTGAAACGCGTCGTATTTACATGGCGCAGCCTCTGTGTGTGTGTGTGTGTGCTAACCACTCGAGGGATAAATATTTTCGTATATATTTTTAAGTACTTGAAATATATTCTTACTTAAATAAAACTTAGATTAAATTAAAAAGTCATTTCGCGATAAAAAGACGAAATGGATGGATCAACTAATGTGTTTGCATCTTTGAATGTTGCGATTATAAATCTAATCCGGAGAACCAATTTCAACCAAAATTTGTACATATGTTCTTTGCAACAAGTTTGGACGAAGCATCACGGAATTTTTAAATATGGGATCAAGTGTCTAAAATTTTAGAAGATTGAATATATTTAATGACGAATTTAATACTTTAGTTGTTTAATATAAACGAAATCCCCGTACAACGCCGGTCACCCAGAAAAAATTAATTTAACGATTGTCATTTTAGTGAAGAAGTATAGTTCTTTTCCTATTTGTTATGGGTTAGGGGGGCAACAGGCTATATGAGGCTGATCCTGAAACAGGCAACTCTCCTTTAATAGCATAGGAAGGTTCTGACTGATATGTTACATCTTCTCTGCTTCTATCTACCAACAAGTAAAATAAAATTAGTTAATTACCAAACCGCCAAAAGGTTACAAATGTTACCGAAATTAAATTTTAATTGAGATTTATTTTTTTATCAAGTGATGTATAAAGTATTAATTTCATATTTATTCTTAGTCTATGTATTTTTAATATATTTGTGAATAAATTGCAATGGATACGAATTTAGAATAAGAATTCTTACAGTTTTTCCCAGATTATATTTTTAATATCGGTTAGAGAAAATTAGATTATGATCCATATTTTACTTGTGGGTTAAATAGTCCTTGGACAAGTAATGAAGAATTCTTCCTGAGTTTGTAGACTTTTTAAACCAAATGGCAATTATGTTGTTATTATTATAAACAACATACATTAAGAAAGTTATGAGGCATTAATTTAAGATGCTAATAATGAAAAAAATAATCAGAAAACTATCTATGTGGATTTTAGGGGTTATTCAAAAAATATCATCCACCTACTGGAGACCGCTGAGTGTTTGAAAATCTAAATAAGTTATACAGAAGGCTTCTAAAACTCTAATTGGAGTTTCAATGGAAAAAGAGATAAAGAGGATTTTCCATGGCGGGTACCAACCAGTAATTTTGTGATAATAAATTTAATTAAACGAAAAATAAAAGAGGAATTTTAAATTAAATTGATTAATATAATAATTTCTGACTATGGAATATTTGGAAGAGTATTTATCCCATCCTTTTCTCTAAAAAGTATGAATAATTGATAGGGTAGGAATTAAATTAGGTATCTAGGAATAATAGGACTTAAAATTATTTAATGGTAGAAAAACATTAAAGAATTTATATATTAAAATTAATACTTCATTGAGACCTACACAAATATGTTGGGGACTATTAGTAGAAGGAACAATGATCCTGAAAGATAAATTAGGTTTATGTATTTGAGTAAGAGCTGAGGCTCTGCAAGAAGTTAGGAACAAAGAGTGGAAAGTGCTGCTGCTGTCAGTGTAATTTCCTTCTTCAAGTCTCTTTATTAAAGAATTTAATTTATCCATAACGATAGTTAAGTATTTATTACTGCAAAATCCAATATATTGACTTGAATGATAAAATGGCTTCAAATATTATTAAAATATTCAGTTCTGGCCATAGATTCCCGTGTCAGGTTTAGTAAAAATTACATCTGGATGTTAGAAATAATAATATTATGTTGCAACAATTTTGAAAATTTTTTCTAATAAAATCATGGAAAGTATTTAATGTTGGGTTCAAAACGATTTAGAAAATGTATGATTTGATTATGATTAAAGGTAAACTATATTTATTCCCTAAATTATAACAACAACAATAACAAATTAGTGTTGACTTAAAATTTTAAATACCCTCTAAAAATTAAATTATAGTTCACATAATGCAAGTGTGAATATTTTTAATTCATCAATTAATTAAAAAATAGTTTCTGTATTATATAGATAAGCTTACTTAATCTCATATATTGGAGTTTTTAAGATCATTAGTTTAAATAATAGTTAAATATAAACATATTTCAGGTGTATAGTCTTTTAAAAATAATTACATCCATAAAAGGCAATGTAGTAAAATTGGAAATAATGTCCAAAACCGTTCAAAAAGGTCAAAATAAGTATTTGTCAAAAAGTTTCCTTTCCTATACTTGCACATTTACTCTGAGTCATTACATATTTTTTTCATATCCTGAAATAAACATTGTCCAAAACATGTAATTTTTATAATGAGTGAATAAGGAAACAATGAAGCAAATTTGACAGTAAGTAATTTCATAATTATTGAACACATCTACGACGTTTCGTTAACCTTAGCGGACTTCAGAAACAATAATAATTGTGAATGTAGAACCCAATGTACTCGATGTGAAGAGTCTCACGAGTAATTTGCACAAAATATACGAGGCTATCATTCTACAATATTTAATTTTTGTATTGTTTCGTTTGCTATTGTTGAAATTTATAAACCTTCATTGCTTAGTTATTGTTGAATATCCTCTGATATTATACCCATTATTACCCATATGAAAAATAAGTCTGTTTTATGAATTACTTAATTGATGGCTGAACGTTTTCCTTTATTAGAAATATTAAATAGTTTATCTGAGAATTACACATTAAATGAAAGTGATAAACATTAACTTCCTTCCAGTCACGTTTCCTTTCCAGAGGCGCCATTACTATTAGTTTCATTTTAATAATTTTAGTAGATAAATGAGTTCCAACAGTTTCCATAGTGTTCCACTTAGTGACCTAGGGATAATCATTAGATTAATTTCTTGTTTGCCAATGTTGTAACCGTGTATTGAGGAATTGCTAATCATGAAAGAATTCTAATTTAATCCCTCCTTGGTCGGTTTGACCTTTTTCTGTAATTTCTGCAGCCTTATTTTGCCTGTGTCAGGAGTAATCAGACTGAGATATTGCAATAATGTTTACACAAAACTTTACGATATTTTCGTTGGTGATGATCAATACAAATTCTTTTCTTTTGTTTCCCAGCTGGGTGAACTATTGCTTCCAGTGTACGACAAACACCTGCACGAGTTAATTATGGAAAGGATGGAGGAATACGAAAACCTGGGTAACGGATCGTCTGTGAAGCAGCTGACGTTGATGAATGAGGTTAGTCAAGGAGACAGTCAAGTGTTATCCTTAAACCACTCTCAGAGAGCGCTACAAGGAATATAGTTAACTTATCCACAGAGTCAAAATTATAGCGCCAACATTCTCCACACTCTCAAGTACAAAAATATCAGTGTTCATTGTCTTTTCAGATTATTAATTACACGAAAACGTTTCGAAATGCTGTAGCGTTAGAATTTACTTGGAATTTGGGGAACGTCACTGTCCAATCCATCTACGAAAGCATCAACGGCAACTGCTCTACCAAGATTGAGGACCTCAGGGTCGAGCTCAAGGTGAGTCCAGTGCAACTCTCCTCCAGAGGACAGAATCAGAGACTCAACCGTTGATGTTGCAGCTTCCCACATGTGTCGAGTATCTGCTGTGGGAGATGGTGATGTCGAGGATGAAACACGCCGCCCAGGATGTCCTGGAGAAGATGTCACGTGACTGCGTCCAGAAGTGGCCGACTTTGTGCTCCACAGAGCGGCGCCACTGTACCACGGCGTATGAGGACAGCGTGAGGCCGTTGCTGAGGAGATATATTTATAATGACGTTTCCATATATTATGACAGTTCAACAACACCTCTAGAGGTAATAGCTGAGATAGTCGTTGGTACAGCATTATTATGGAAGTCCTGTTTCGTCCCTAGAGATTTTTTTCAAAGTATAGAGTTTTACTTCATAGACGTACACATGGAATTTCCGATTGAACCTTTCGCGTTTGAAAACTTAATATTTCCTTGGATAAATAACATTTTCACTAGTTATATCCATGGGGAAGGAGAAACAAATTTGGGCGTAATTGCATCCAATACTGATAGTGTAAATACAGTTAGTGATGAGTTCACCTACGCTCCAAATATGATTCGCTCCCATATGGACCTAATTTTATGTAATTTCAAGGATCCAACTGTGAGACCATTGACGTGGTCTTCTGTCGGTTCCATCTACTTCAACTCTCCGTGCCTCTGCGTCATGTTCAGAGGCCACAACTGCGGTGTCAAAGTCCCCGAAGAAGTTGATCCAATTTCTTATTGCTTCTCCCTTCTGTTTAGAGACTTGCAGAGGCGAATTACCTATAGACCTGCAGTGACGTACCTGGACTATGCTTTCAAAACACGAATTCCTCTCTGTAATTTCACTAACATCCTCTCATCAAACTTCTGGTCTGTATGTGATTTAAATGGTATAGATTACAGCAGAGCCTTAAATCCATCCGTAAAGTGTTATTTCAAAGACCTCGTCAACAACGACCTCAACTGCACGGAAGCTGTAGCAGTAAAAAGTTACAACAAATCTGTTCTCTGTTCCCTCAAGACCTTCTTGGAGGTTATACTCTTTGAGGATAACACATTTATGTCGTTCAGCGTGCCTTACTACAAGGCCGGGAAATCGATTCTCGTCCTGTCCTTGACGTTCTTCGACGTCGCAACACGAGTCCTCACCCTGTTATCCTACCTGTCCTGTCCCCAACTCCGCAACCTTCCAGGGAAGCTGATGATGTGCTACCTGACGACGGCGCTCATGAGGCTCCTGGTGGTATATGTGCTACTGGACGACTTGGAGTGGGCCGTGAGGCTGGACGTCACCATGGACCTGGCCTCCACCTTGTGGCTCACGGCCTATCTCCACTTCCTCACAACCTCCATCAAGACTCTTCGCCTCCCAAACTCACTCAGCCGCGCTGAAGGCCGTCAGGTCCTCATTCGCTACTCCCTTTTTGGTTGGGTCTTGCCCGCGGCGCTGTCCTGTACTTTGTTCTGGATGGACCAAATCCTTAACAGTCGCATACAATTCGGCCAGCTATTTTTTGTATTCTGCAACTACGCAGCGCTCTTTGCCAACCTGTATATGTTCTTCTACAACTGTAGCTTTTTCTATGACGTCAACAGCAGCGTCAGTGGCCTTGGGCTTGGCGTAAAACCCCGCAACATTTTCGCAAATCTCATAAATTTTGCTCTGAAAACTTCGGTTCTGTCAGGGGCAGGCATCACCATCCGTCTAGTCCTCATGCAGATCCAAGGCCTGGAGCATGTCCTGGGCTACTACCACGCCGTGGGCACGCTCCAGGGGCTGCTGCTCTTCCTGCTCTACGGCTGCTGCCGGGAAGCTCGAGTCTTCTGGATCAGGCTCTTACGCAGCATAATGAGTCGCTGCATCTGCGGGCAAAGATAATTCTCTGCTTCGTAATTCCATGGAATTGGTAGAGATCCCTGTTACCGAAAGTCTTCATTATTGTTCAGCTTCATGATCAACCCTGTATTATATATTTATTTCTGTAATCCCTATCTTTCCTATTATTTTGTATCTTCAAATATTTTCCGGCTCCTGGGATGAATCCTGCCCTCAATGTCAGTTGTTGCTGTTGTATTGCCTTTGTCGCAATCTTGTCGATTCTTTTGATGACGTCAACCGAATCTACGATAATTTCCCTCTTTGCTCAGAGGCGATTATAATGTAATCTAGCCTATCAAATGTCTCACATGTAGAGGGAAATCTGCTGACTATATATTAAACAACAGCCGAAATTTAACTAATGACTCCCTCCCATAGAGCGTTCAGATTTACTGGTAAGAGGATGTGGATACACGTGTCACCCTTTTATCCTGCATGGACCAGCGATCACTCTTATCTTCCTCCACTAACATCTCTGGCTCCGCAGATAATATTTCCTTGTCTATTCACCGCAATATGTAATTTGTGGCATAAGAAACTTTAACAGAAAAAGGATATTACATGCTGCCCTCCTATCTTCTTCAAATCTTGAGATCTTCATCCGATTTGCAGTCGTCTTAACGTTTCGATTTTTCTTCAGTCCTAACTCGTTGATGTCAAGAACATTGGTACCTATGTAATGTGACGCTGACCACTACGCCACGTCAGTTTTCCTCTTCAATTACCTTTTCCCAACTTCCACTGGATTCTTTTTCCAACTACTCCGAAGCCCTCCACAAACATTTCTTTCCTCTCCAATCCTTCCAATAAGCTAAACCTCTAAATTCTTTCCACAACTATACAATATGCACTAAAATTAATATCAATGTACCATAAAACTCAAAATATAGTATAGATAAAAAATTGTAAATGTCCAAAAGTTTTATTTTATTTTGAACCTTGCCAAACACTACTTTCCACTTACCTCAAGGACGTCCAAAACTTGCCAATTGTAAACATTAACCGTTATAGATATAGCTTTGAACGATTTCTAGATTAGTTTTTTAACGTTATGGTAAGTGTGTGGATGGAGAATACGACGAGAAGGAAGGTGAGACTCTACTCATCTGCTTGTCCACGATTATTGGCGCCACGACCTTTACTTGTCCACTTCAATGGAAAGAGGCGTTAAGTACCTCCACCTGATGAACTCACACCTTGATGCTATTGGTCATTCATTATTGGCACATAGTAACATTTTTTGGCTTTTTTAATTGATATTATCATTATAGTTGTTACGTCTGGTGTTTAATTTGAATATTTATTTAATGAAGTGGAAATTCTTCAACTGAATAGCGAATAGCATGTAGGCAATTTTAGAAGAAAGGCAACTATGTACTATACTATGCTTGGATTGAAACATTTCCACTTCCTTAGGCTAGAATTAAATGCACCTCTGATCAACTTAATCAACATCTATTCTTCACGTGTTGTTGTGGTTTGATGAAATCCTCCAGGCTAACCTAATTTACGCTAGCCTTTTAAATTCATTATATATAGCATAACCCACATCCTCCCTTAAACTACTTAGCGTATTCCATCCTTGGCCTCTCACTTTTGTTCTTACCCTCCACACACTTCCCTCTAATGCGTATTTTACAAGACACTCCTGCCTTAAAACGTGGCCTATTAATCTATCCCTTCCCTTGGTGAAAGTCCTCCATATTGAGAATTTTAGAACTACCTAGTTTGTTATTCTGTCCACCCATATGATTTTCAGCATTCGCCTATAGCACCACATTTCAACCTATCGTCCACATTTCGCAAGCCATATAGCGCCACGATCCATACAAATATTTTTTGCACCGATTTCGTAATATTCACACTTATATTAGCCGTTAGTAAATTCCTTTTTTTTTGCCTTGCTATCCTACTCTTTATGTCTACTATGCTTCAACCATCCATAGTAGTGTTTCCAAGTAGCAGAATTCCTTAACTTTCGTCAAAATATCCTTTCCCAAACGAACAGCCTTTGTTATTCCACTGTTTCCCATACTACACTCCATTACCTTGGTTTTCCCTCTATTAATCCTCATATTGAACTCTTTCTCCAGGACCATTTATTATGGTACCAAGTCTACTTCTGATTCTCCTAATACTACGATATCGTCTGCAAAGCGTAAGGTTTTTATTTCTTCTCCTTGCAGTATGATTCGTTTTCCATATTCCGTTTTAACTTTCTTCATCGCCTGTTCTATATATGAGTTAAACAGCATGAGCGACAGACTGCATCCTTGTCTTACTCCTTTCGTGATTACGGCTTTCTTTTCTTGGTCTTCTATTCTAATTTCTACTGTCTCTTCTGTAGAGGTTATATCTTAGCCTCCTCTCTATATTTTATCCTAGTTACCTTCAAAATCCTTAATATCGTGTTCCAGTTAACAATATCAAACGATTTTTCTAAATCTACAAATTGCCATGAACGTAGGCCGGTTTTTTCTCATCCTGTCTTCTAAAATTAATCGTAAAGTCAATATAGCTTCTCTTGTCCCTATATTCATCCTAAAACTCTCATTCTATTTGACGTTCCATTGTCCTATATACTATTTTGGTTACTTACAATAAATATTTGATGCTGCTGAAGCAACGTCCGAGGTCGAAACGAGTGACAATAATGGCACGAGAACAGATCTAAAAGGTCACATTGTTGTAACGGACATTTTCTGAAACTACAAAAATATTTTTTCAAAGATTCCGGAACGCACGAGCAATAATACGTTATTATATATAGAACTATAAGTTCGCTTATTTGGTTTTGGCATTTAAAGAATTGACAAGATTTAAGCATTTCAATCAATACCAATAAATGCAGGCGAAAAATTACGGCCCAAAATTGGTCAGTATTAAAATTATTTATTTATTAAATTATAACGCGACGTTTCGTTCCATTGTTTGGAACCTCCTCAGGTGTGAAAACGATACAAAAATAATCCAAAAAGTTATTGACAAATTTGTGCTTGGAGTACGAACTGTTATTGCTTTTTGGATAAATAAAAGTTTTAAAACTATGCAGAAAATATATATTGTTAAACAATCTAAGTATTACCCGAACTCACTCAATTAGGCAAACAAATTGATTTATTTTCTTTGCTTTTTCTCGTTTTTGATAAAGAAATGTAGCCCAAAGATTATATGTATTACTATCAGTCGTACGTGAATTAAAAGTCAATGAATTTAGTGGTAGAGACGTTTTAGATGTCTGAAAATAAATCACAGAAATTGTTTTTATATAATGAGGAAAAAAATATTGACATAAAAGTGGGAAAATTAAACGCAATAGTATTAAGCAACGAAATATTAACTGAAGAATGGAACGGTCTTTTTAAGGAATCAAGTAGAAAAGAATGACATTGGAGAAATTAGGGAATGGTAGGGATGATCAAAGGGGCACGGAATAAGAAAAAAATAATGCTGGTAATTGCTTAAATAAGGAGTCAAAGGGGGAAAATGGTAATAGAAGAAGATGGGAAAGTGTAAAATAAGAGAAATATAAGGAAGTAACATCTACTTATAAATAGAGTAATATGAGGGTATAAGGTTACTTAACCCAAACATGTCTACTTTGGCTATGAATTAGATTAGTGTACTAATGTATTATTTCCATTTGGCAACCTACTACATATTTATATATTTCCAACCAGAGAGTTAGTTATCTGACCTTGATTTTATATCGAGACACTTATTATTTTTTTTCCCTTCTCCTGTGGTTTCACTACTCTGCTCGGTTCCCAAACAAATCCCGTTTTTTTTTCTTTCTTAAAAAATTCCACAATTCGAGCTGAAATATTGGTGAGCCACTGAGAAAACTTGCTGCGCGTCGTATTAACGCAAGTCCGTCTGTCTAAAAACGAAGCTCTGAAATATAAAACAAGTCGTGAGCCGGTTCCTTGTCTCTCCCTCTTCTCTCCCCCCCTTCTCTCCTACGAAGCTAATTAATAAATCATCAGCCCCTCAAACCCTCATTAAGACTCATTAATCGTTCTTCTCTCCTCAGACAGTTCACGGTTACGGTGATCTTCTGCACGCCGCCTGAGATAGCTGGGGTTTATCTTTCCACTTCTCCTCTTTGCGACATTCCATTCTTCCGTTGCAAGTGCCGCGTGCTGCTTGTCAATTATACGTACTTAGCAAAGAGATATATAAACATCATAGAGAGGCTACGTACGAGGACGATTACAGCGCCCTGGGTGGCAGCAACTAACAACAGGAGGGACAATCACAATGTCTACGGTCAAGAACTTTGACCACCGTATGTACTGTGTTAAATGACTGAAGGTTGAATAATCGTGTATTTTTGTGATTAAAATATATTGTTTTTCATCCGAAATCATGCCAAATGTGTGTTCAGCGTACAATTGTACTAATCGTAGTTCAAAAACAACTGGAATATCGTATTTTAAGTAAATATCATCATATTTTCACTTTTCACAGCACGTGTGTGTTTGTAACTTCGATATTTACCAAATTTCTGATCTTGGTGGTGCTCTAGAATATGCAAGCCAACTCTCTTGTTCTTTTTATGAAAGTAGTTCTCTGTACTGTAATTAATGAATGTGTTTTATTTCGTTTAACCTTGATCCCTATCAACTTTCAACTATATTTAATGTCAGTCTAGATGCATTTAGATGTTACTTGTACAACGTACAATTGTAGTATGATTGTAAAAAAAAAATAAAATTTTAAAATATTGGGAGTAATCTTTATTATTATAGACTGATGAGCGAGATGCTTCATCATATCTCATCTAATAATTCGGCATTAATATCAGAAATGACTGATTTAAAACAAAAATTATAAATGAACTATTATTATAAAGTTTCCTGTTCATTAACTGTCAATGTTTACATGTTGTATTTAGCATTGAGATGATGTTAATGAGCGCCCCTTTTATCCGTGTTAACTTTAATTTCGGCCAATTTCCTTCTGTGACAACAGAAATAATTTACCATTTTTAAGTGATGTGTTATATATATATTATATGTAATGAAACACTTTCTAGCTGGTTTCCGCTCATTTGTAACTTTAATACATATGTATATATAGTTTTTAAATATTGATTTACGAGATACGCTTCCTGCACGTATTCCTAAGTCCAGGACAGGACACGCCCCCACCTTACCATTCAAAAAATGGCGCCTGAGCCTTCAATTTGCTTCAAATATGGCGGCGCCTTGTCCAGCCAGTCTATGTTGTTTATATATGTCTTTGGTACTTAGTGATTCAATATTAATTGCGAACTTCCACGAATGTTGCTCTTGAGACGTGAGATCAACTTCTTTCCTTTACGTTTCTTTGGAAGAAGCTATTACACATATTTAAATTTTCTAAAAGAAATCAAAGATTAATTTAACTCGCATGCTTATTATCTTAGAGTTATATATCTCTGACCGCTAAACGATTTCATATTTATCGGAGACGTATGTTGATTTTCGTGATCCCGATTACTACTCCATTCGTCCTACTTTTCAACCCTACTTTCCGTTCTTTCCTTCTTTTTTTTAAAAAAAAAAATTTACTGCTTTTTTAATCAACCTAATTTCCAGTTAATACTTAGAACAGGATACGAAAAATCCGGTCTACGTTTATGGCATTTGTAGATTTAGGAAAAGCGTGTGAACTGGAACACACTGTTTTGAAGGGCACTAGAATATCGAGAAAGGAGGCTAAGACAGGCAGCAGTAATTACAGTAGAAGAACAAGAAAATAATGCCGTAATTAAGAATAGAGTAAGACAAGGATGATGCACCCATGCTGCTTAACATATATATATATGGAACAGACAAAGATGAATGTTAAAACAAAATATGGAAAAGGGGAATCATACTACAAGGAGAAGAAATAAAAACCTTACGCTTTGCCGACGAGATTGTGGTATTAGGGGAATCAGAAGAAGACTCGGAAATCATAATAAATTGCATAAACGTGGTCCTGGAGAAAGAGTTCAATATGACGATTAATAGAGGGAAAAACCAAAGTAATGGAGTGTAGTTTGGGAAACAGTGGAATAACAAAGGCTGTTAGATTGGGAAGGGATATTTTGACGGAAGTTAAGGAATTCTGCTACTTGGAAAGCGTAATAACTAGGGATGGTAGAAGTATAGTAGACATAAAGAGTAGGATAGCACAGGATAGCAAGGAAGGCTTTCGCGAAAAAGAGGAATTTACTTATGGGTAATATAAGTGTGAATATTAGGAAATCATTGCTAAAAAATGTTCGTATGGAGCGTGGCGTAATATGGGTGCGAAACGTGGACGATAGGAGTTGGGGAAAGGAAAAGAATAGAAGCCTTCGAAGTGCGGTACTGTAGGCGAATGCTGAAAATCAGATGGGTGAATAGAATCACAAACGAGGAAGTTCTAAACAGAGTAAGAAAAAAGCGAACAATATGGAGGACGTTGACTGAGAGAAGGGATAGATTAATAGGCCACTTTTTAAGACACGAGGGTCTTGTAAAATTAGCATTAGAGGGAAGTGTGTTGGATAAGAAGAGAAGGGGAGGCGAAGACTGAAATAGGCTAAGCAGATTAGGGAGGATGTGGGCTGTGCTATTTATAAGAAAATGAGAAGTCTTGGGCAAGATAGATTACCGTGAAGGGTTCCATCAGGCCAGTCTTAGGGTTTAATTATTATTTGTTGAAACACGTGCTGCAGAGTTTCCGTTCATTGAACGAACTTGTTTTATTAGCCTGTGAGTCTTGGTGCGGATTAACAGGCGACTGGACTTCCTTCTTCTCTGGTTGTTCAGCTTGAGCCTGACGCTGCCGGAATTGAGGAAAACTCAATTTTTCCTACTTCTTCCTCGTTGTTTTCCTATTCGTTAACACCTTACTCCTTTACCGGCTAACCTTCTAGTTGAACCTGTTACTCTCCTTCGTATCACACAGGATTCAGCTTCCTGAGACACGTGGAAAGAAGTATGGAATACGCTAAGAAGATTAGGGAGGATGTGAGGAATGTGAAAAGGCTTGCAAGATAGGTTAACATGGAGGGTTTCATCTAACCAGTCTTAGGGCTGAATACCACAGGAACATTTTCGGATCGCTCTATAAGCTAGAGGAATGCGCCTAGTTAAATCTAATTTTTCATATTTTTTGTTTGTTTTCCTAGAAATAATCTTTCTTCTTTTTCTGTACTGAACACTTTTTAGTTTCTGTAAAAATAATTATTAATCTAATACCATAATTTTTAGTTGTCTACAGAGTCATATGAAATGATTTACTGTTTCCACTTGACCTCACTTTAGTCTATTTAGTATTTTCATTTACATTTTTCCATTTATTTCCCCTTGTATATTATTTCTTCATTCCTACTTTTCTTCGCTTCATTATTCCTATTCATCCATTTTACATTCCTACCCTAATTTATTAATATTTTAAATTATACCTTACCTTTTTTTCCGTTAACTTAATTTCCTACCCTTCACTTCATACACTCCTTTTCTCCAGCCCCTTTTATTTCTACTTTTTTACCCTTATTTCATTTATTTCGCATCGTACCTTTTTTTCCCCCTTTAACTTTTCGTGACTTGTTACTTTTTATTTCGTTTCAGATTTATTTTCCATTACATCCCTCCATTTTGTGATTTTCATGCAATCAATTTCCTTGCATCTATCTTCCTTCACGACCGTCGCACGCTTCATGGTTTCTTTCAACGTTTCCTTTGTCAACTTTCCTCTGCAGAGTGAATTATCAACCGAATTATTGAGTTAAGTTTCGTCTAATGCTGTAATAAAATTTTCCGATTTTACTTTCCATTATCTTTGTTTTAAATTGTCTAATTTTCTCAAAATTCTATCGGCATCGTTTCGTTTTTCACCAGTATTTTCTTTCTTTCGCTCCGTTATTCAACCCTTAATTTCTCGTTCCTAATTTATTCGTGTCATGTGATATTATGAACTAATATGAAGCAAGTGAAAGTTTCTCAAAGTAAATTTGTCATAAAGATGAGAGACGATAAACAGGAAGTTGAGAGACAGGGTGTGTGTGTGTGTGTGAGAGAGAGAGAGAAGAGTAGTCTCAAGTGGAAAATTATGTAAGAAAGGATCTAGCCTCGACTGTAAGTTACCTCCGTCGGTAATTTTAATCGCATTACGAGAGCTACGAAACTTCTTCGAACAAAGTGGGGGAAAAAAAATACAAACAGAAAAAAATTAGGGAGAAGAGGAAGGGACAAAGAAAGGGCAAGAGGGTGGGGAGGGGTTGACATACTTAGCGACGATGAGAATCTTAGCAAAGTTTATTAATTAAACAAGCAGCAATTTTCCTCCACAGTAATTTCCGAATGAATTTCCCTTCCCCCATAAACACCCGCAAATATTTGCATCCATCTCTCGTCGCGCAGCAAAGGGGTAGCTACAGCTATAAACAAATAAACGTCGTCCTAACTAATTAAATCTAAGAAGCACACGGTAGGTCAGACTCTCTGGTTGGAGTTCCACAGGGTTCTATTGTAGATCAACTCTCTAAAAAATTTAAGGTTCCCAAATGTCGTGGCACCTTCACACATTTTAGGAGGTGTATGTACTGGGGTCGACGATTTTGGGACATACGGCAAAAGTTGTTCGGTGATCCCACTGGTTGAACAGTCGGCCAGCTGCCTCCTAAAACTGGTGGATCCACCTATAAGGGAATGCAGCGACTCCACATCAGACTCATCTCCCGTCATTAGGGAAGGGCTTTGGAATAGTACCAAATAACCCGACCCATCTGATGCAAGGTTTTCTAGGGATTTTCCCCCCTGCATCTCCTTTAGGTTAAACGCCGCGGTATGATCCTTAAGCTACAGCTCCGTGGCCTCAGTCAAACCTATGGCTACCTTGCTCTACCTTCCCCCCATTCTTCTATTCCCTTCGTATCATATTTGTCCGATTCTGTTATCTTTCTCTTTTTCCGTTTAAATTATTTTGTTATTATTTTTCTATTCTGGATCTTACTTTTTACCTGCATTTCCATAATTATTTTCATCACTTTTTTATCGTATTTTTTACTCTTAATTTAGAGTTATCTTTCGTCATATATAGCAGTCAATTTTTTTTCTATAATCGACCCTATCTTCTACTACTATAATTGTTTTTTCAAGCGTTATTAATTTGTCTCACTTTTTCTTTATAATAAACGCACTTTCCTGTTAGAGGTTACGTTTTTCCCCAAAATTTTTCTTCCGGCAGTGTTTCCTACGTCTCTTATTGTCTTTTTGCAAGATTGTTTTCTTATAAGTTATTTCCCTTGAGTTAAAGGTTTCCGGTATTTTTTTTTCATAATGATTACTAGTAATATTAGATGACTTTTTTCGGGCTGTTGGGCCATGTTGTTGTTTGGCGTTCTTGCAAGTGTTTGGTAAGAACGCCAAATAACGACGTGGCCCAACACCCAAAATAATATTGATATTAATATGGCCACGAAAACTATCAGATTTCAATTAATACTCTCTCTCTCTGACGAATTTTTTTTCTTTCGTCCTAAGTGTTTTATTATTTAATTCTAATACCTTTTCATTTTGTTTTAAATTTCTGATCGTCGTTCGGTTCATTCCTCTTTGATAATGTTGCCTCTAATCGTCGTGTGTTAAATTTGGACTTTACCCTCGTGTAGTTTGTAGCGCTGTAGAACGCTCCCAAATTTTAATTTCAATTATTGGAATTTTATATTAAATAAAATTTCTGCAAGAGCAAGCATGTGGCAGGCTGGGTTTTTTCCGGGCGCCGAGATGGCGGCCGTCTGCGTGCTTGTAACGGTAGGCTTAGGTAACGTTCACCTTTCGGAATTTCCTAGAAAAACTTTTACCTGTGCAGAGAACTCACGATGATTGTCAAGGAAAACGGTCACGTGGTATAGTTTTATCCCTTGGAGGTGAAGGTGATGGGCGGAAAAACAGTCAGTATAAAGGTGGTAAACCGTCGGACAGGTCGAGGAGCTAGCGGAGAAGATTGTGTCGAGTAATCTGCGGAAGAGAGATTGACAGTCGAGATGCATGTTATAAGAAGGTGAGAAGAAGGAAGTTGAAATCTGTGTGATACGAAGTTGAGTAACAGGTTCAACTAGAAGAAGGTTAGGCGGTAAAGGAGTAAGGTGCTAACGACTAGGAAACCAACGAGGAAGAATTGGGAAAAATTTGAGTTTTCCTCAATTCCGGCAGCGTAAGGCTCAACCCGAACGACGAGAGAAGAAGGAAGTCCAGTCACCCGTTAATCCGCACCAAGACGCACTGGCCCTTAAAATAAGTTCGTTCAGTGAACGGAAACTCTGCAGGACCTGTTTACACAAATAATAATTAAACCCTGAGAGTTTTAAAATCATCCCCTTCAATTATTTATTGTTGTTATAGTGGTATTCAGTCCTAAGACTGGCCTGATGCAACCCTCCACGCTAATCTATCTTGCGCAAGTCGTTTCATTTTCTTATAAATAATACAGCCCACATCCTCCCTAATCTGCTTAACCTATTTCAGTCTTCGCCTCCCCTTCTCTTCTTATCCAACACACTTCCCTCTAATGCTAACTTTACAAGAACCTCGTGTCTTAAAACGTGGCCTATTAATCTATTTCTTCTCTCAGTCAACGTCCTCCATATTGTTCACTTTTCCCTTATTCTGTTTAGAACTTCCTCGTCTGTAATTTTATTCAGCCATCTGATTTTCATCATTCTCCTATAGCACCACACTTCGAAGGCTTCTATTCTTTTCCTTTCCCCAACTCCTATCGTCCACGTTTCGCACCCATATAACGCCACACTCCATACGAACAGTTTTAACCACGATTTCCTAATATTAACACTTATATTACCCATAAGTAAATCCCTCTTTTTCACGAATGTCTTCCTTGTCTGTGTGTATCCTACTCTTTATGTCTACTATACTTCTAACATCCCTAGTTATTACGCTTCCCAAGTAGCAGAATTCCTTAACTTTCGTCAGAATATCCCTTCCCAATATAACAGCGTTTGCTATACCACTGTTTTCCCAAAGTAAACTCCATTACCTTTGTTTACCCTCTATTAATCTTCACATTGAACTCTTTATCCAGGACCACGTTCGTCACATTTATTGTTATTTTCCAAATCTTCTTCTGATTTTCCTAATACTACAATATCGTCGGCAAAACGTAATTGTCTTTATTTATTCTCCTTGCAACAGGATTCGTTTTCCATATTCCGTTTTAACATTCTTCATCGCCGGTTATATATATAATATATAAGTTAACCTTTATGGACGACAGACTGCATGGTTGAATATGTGTTTCTAATCTTCTCGCAGGACCCCATTGACTTTTTTATGTATATATATATATATTGTATCCTAAACTTAATTTCAGCATCAAGAAGGGCGCTGCGGGAGTTTTCTCGCAGGCGCTTCAGCCCAGAGTGACTGCGGGGCTTACCTGATCATGTCGGGGATGCCTCCTGCACTCTCTCTCTCTCTCTCTGGGTACTTTTTATCAAAGTTCTCATATGCCGAGACACCTTCACCTATTTTAGGAGGTATATGTACCGGGGTCAAAGACCTTGGGCATATGGCAAGAGTTGTCCGCTGATCCCATTGGATCAGTCAGGGGCCAACTGCCTCCTGAAACTGGTGGAGACACGGAGAAGGGAATGCTGCGTCCCCACAGCAGACTCGTCTCCCGTCATTCATAAGGAAGGGCGTGAGAATAGTAGCCAATGCCCGACCTACCTGATGCAGGTTTTCTAGGGTTTTCCCTGCATCTCTTTAGGTGAAACACCGGGTAGGATCCTTAAACCATAGCCCGGGGGCCCTACTCAACCCTTGCTTGGCTACCTTGCTCTACCTTCCGGTTCCACCCTTTTCAATTCCCTTCCTATGCTATTAAAGGGGAGTTGCCTGTTTCAGGATCACCCTCATGTAGCCCTGTTAACCCAAAAAAAAACTTAATTTCATTAAATAATTAATATAATACCCCTCCCGCCCTCCTTAATCTTTCACAAGGTTGCCCATAGAGAAGTATCGCGACGGAAATACGTCGTCCCCTTGTGACGTAACGCGGAGGACGAGTCTGGCCGTCGTGTCGGATCAACTCCGTCGAGCGTGGAATCAGTTCGAGGAGCAAATCCTCTTACGTGCCTCGATTATGATGATAATAATAATAATATTTTGGTCGTGCTTGTCCTGAACCTGAATTTAAGCTGAAGGTAGAGAATTAATAACGAACAGGGTCTGTCTAATCCTTTGCAGCCGAGACACGTCCGCACCTTCCAGCCAGCGTAATCCTAAGTGGTAATGTGTGTGACCGTGGGATCAAATATCAGCCAGTCTCCGAAAATGGAAGATCTTCATCACCAGCATCTCTACTAGAGTTCCAAATCATCTTGATCTCGACACGGACCAATCCTATACAAGAAAATCACATGATCATATATTTCTGAACCTCCTTTTACAAACTAAACAAATAAGAATTTTGGGTTCCGAAAGGAGACGAAGTGTTATTTTTTATTGTATATCACACATTTTACTCCTTTTTATTGATATAACACGTGATTAGGCCCTTTTTTTCCCAGTTTTCACCAAATGAGTATTTCTGAATTTTAAATTCATTAAATACAATCTGTTCTGATTTTGTTGACTCATATATAAGTTCTTTATTTATTAAAACCATCACGATTTCTATCACACGCCCTGTTGAATGTTAGTCGTCCAACTGACCGGCTCTATAATTCAATAGATTTTATATGAGGTTGTTCTTGTTGTGGTATTCAGTCCTAAGACTGGTCTGATGCAATCCTCCATTTATTAAATGCTTAGCGTATTCCATGCTTGGCCTCACACTTCCCTCTAATGCCAACCGTCATGTCTTATAACGTGGCCTATTAATCTATCCCTTCTCTTGGACAACCGACCTCCATATTTTGTTTGATCTTCTCCTATTCTGTTTAGAACTTCCTCGTTTGTGATTCTATCCACCCATTATCTCATTCTCCTCCATATTGTTCGCTTTTCCCTTATTCTGTTTAGAACTTCCTCGTCTGTAATTCTATTCACCCATCTGATTTTCATCATCCTCCTATAGCACCACATTTCAAAGCTTTCTATCCTTTTCATTTTCCGCAAAATTCTGTTGTCCACGTTTCGCACCCATATTACACACCGCACTCCATACCAATATTTTTAGCAACGATTTCCTAATATTACCTGTAAGTAAATTCTTCCTTTTTCGCGAAAGCCTCAGACATCCTACTCTTTATCTCTACTATACTTCGACAATCCGTAGTTATTACGCTTCCCAAGTAGCAGATTTCCTTAACGATCGTCAAAATATCTCTTACCAATCTAACAGCCTTTCTATGATTCCTTTTCCATATTCCGTTTTAAGTTTCTTCATCGCCTGTTTCTATATATATAAGTTAAACGGCATGGGCGACGCACTGTATGTAATCTTGCCTTACTCCATTCCTGATTACGGCTTTCTTTTCTTGATCATCTATTCTAATCACTGTTTCCTGTCTTTTGTGGGCGTTATGTGTATCAGCCTCCTTTCTCGATATTATATTCCGAAGTTTGCGGCGTACTCTTTTAATTTGTTGGGCCCCTGAGTGGGTGTCCTTTTTGCCATTTTTTATAAGGGAGGGGAGTTAAATAATTCTTATTTGGGAGTAAAGAATATAGAAATTTATTTTATAACAAATTTTGTCGGACCGATCCTACTCAATACACTCTGTTCTTCTTCTGGCTACTCAGCTATTAAATCTTAAAATCTCGGGTTGACCCCTGGAATAAATTTTTGGTCCGGAAAAGTAAAGGATTTAGGATGTCTGCGTAATCACGCGAGTGTTAAGCTCTACCATGAGTGGAACTTATCTGTTGTTTCCCCCTGGCGACGTCGTGTAATCTGCTTGTCATGGACCCTGGCGGCTTCTGTGGTTTTCCATCGAATGATGGCGACTGCCCTCTAGATAATTACATATTACATGTGGAGTTCCTCAAGGATGAATTCTTGGGCCTTTACTTTTTATTCTGTACATAAACGATCGATCTTCCAGGATACGTAAATCCTCTAAAATCGATTCTCTACGCGGATGATACAAATATAATTATTGCAGATAAAAACTTAGATAATCTGATTAAGAAAGTAGACAACGAGGCTCTGAATGGTCTAAATATTTGGTTTTACGTGAATAAATTATCCCTCAACCTAGATAAGACTAAGTTAGTTCAGTTTAGTGCTGATGCTAGGAATAGAGAGACCCGTGGACAACTTCTCAGCTAATGCTTGAGCCTTTCCTCGGCCTTCGGATTGACGATAAATTAAAGTGGAATGACCATCCATATAGATCTGCTTGCTGGAGTCTAAGCTTGTAACACTAAATACGTCAAAATGGTTTATTTCGCGTATTTTCATTCAATTATGAGCCGTGGTGGACGTCTTCTAACTGCTCCAGGAGTAATGAAATATTTAAGTTGCAAAAGCGTGCAATTAGAATACTTTCTATCACGAATTCTAGATCACGGAGTTGCAAAACTTTCTTCAAAAGTTTTGCAAATACTTACTTTACACCAAGCCTGTGTTTATATATTTATGAAATATTAAAGTTTGTAAAGCGAAACACTAATTTGTTTCAAACAAATGGCGAGTTTCATGAATACGCGACTAGAAATCAGAGGTTCAGCTCTAAGGTCGGACAAGCATCGCCCTTGTTCTCTCTCTCTACACCAGAAAAGTATTCACAAAGCAGAGATATTATTAGCCTTCCTCCAGAGGTTAAAAATAGTACCTACAAAAGCTTCGTGAAGCAGAGTAAAACTATTCTTTTAAATGGCGCTGCTGCTGCTGTTTTACTCTGTGGTACAGGATTTTCTTAATCGTCCTTCTAGTATTTAAATCAAGGTTCCTGCTGCAAGTGTTGAATGAGCTGCTGCCAACCTTGTAAAATAGCACATCACATATCTTTAAAATTTCTATTAAGTTTTTTCTGCTCTTTTGTTTGCTTGTTCCATGTATATAGCTGCTGCTGGAGCAAGGACAGTTTCCTGGTCCAAGTAGTTAAAACTCCATTCCGTCTTCCTCAGTGTGTTCTTGTTTGTGTTTCCCAGTGTGTGTCCGTGTTGTGTTTATATTGCCTTTTGTCTATATACATTTTCTTTTATTAATTTATTTTAAGTTTATTTGTCTTTAATTATGTACTTTATTTTGTTCATTTTTAATTTTAAATGTATGACGTATCCTATTTCCTCAATCGAGGATTAATGGAAACAACAATAAATCTAAATCTATAGCCATCGACCGTCGTCTTCAGAGGCCCGGCAGGCGCCATAGAGGGTCCGATCCTTTACCCATGCATTGCGATTCTGCAGGCCTGTCCTTTCTTACTTCCTCCAGCAGATGTTCAACCCCGGGGTCTGGACGTGGCAACACTCAACAACTCATCATTATTCACGCGATTCACTGTCGAAATCTCAGTTTGAATTAATTGCGCCTGTTCTTAATAACACGCTACAAGCTCTCCAATATCAAAACTTCTAAAGTCAACATAAAGAATATGTAGTTAAAATGTCCCTCGACTAATCCGTTTAAAAGTCTCTATATCATTATTCTAACATTGATTGTACATGTTTATGCATACAAAAAGTAAACGCACTCAGCAAATTTATACATATGTTCTTTACAAGTCCTGAATTCAGCACTTTAACAATCGTTTGGAGGGACGGGGTTGGTGGTGCGGGGGTCGAATAAATTTTGAAATATGCAAAAAACCAAAACCGGGCCCAAATACCTGTCTGTCGAATTAATACTTTTCGAAGTCAATTACTTTGAATGCGTTTCATCACAACGACGCTATTAGTGTTTAATCTCAAGAACTAATTTCAACATAGGAAATGAAAATTTATAGAGGTTGTTAACTAAAGAGACGTCACTTTAAACTATTGAGATTGGTGTCGAAACCGGTGTAATGTGAGACGCTGACGTTGATCCCGTCGTTTAACATGCCGTTTAAGTTGAAGTTCGTCCCCTAAGACAATTACTTTGTCTGCGTTTCATCACCACGACGCTATTAGTGTTTAATCTCAAGAACTAATTTCATCATAGGAGATTTGAAAAATTATAGGGGTTGTTAAGTAAAGAGACGTCACTTTAAACTATTGAGATTGGTGTCGAAACCGGTGTAATGTGAGACGCTGACGTTGATCTCCCGTCGTTTAACATGCCATTTAAGTTGAAGTTCGTCCCCTAACTGATTACACACTCTACAGTCTCTGATGCTTGTTAGAAGAAAATGTTTTAAAGAAACTCTACGGAAGAATTTTGTAAATGGATACTTACTTATTTTGCAAAATTTATGTTTCAATTTATAATTGAAAACTTAAATAACTTCATTCGGAAGGGCGTGAGAATAGTAGCCAATGCCCGATCTACCTGATGCAGCTTACCTAGAGTTTTCCCTGCATCACCTTTAGGCGAAACACCGGGTAGGATCCTTACACTATAGCCCTAGTCAACCCTTGGCTACCTTGCTCTACCTTCCACATCTCCCCTTTTTAATTCCCTTCCTATGCTATTAAATGGAAATTGCCTGTTTCAGGATCAGCCTCATGTAGCCTGTTAACTACAACAACAACAAAAAAAGTTAGAAGGACATTTTGATGATTTATAAGAGCGAATAACTTTGGCTGTTAGGAAATTTGACCATTAAACCCTAAAAGGAATTATTATTTCGGCGGCCATATTTACGTTATCGAATAATTTCGTTAGCCGAACGGAATATTTAAATAGATCTTCCCCCCCCCTCTCTCTCTCTCTCTCTCTGGCTGGAGTAACATTTTTCCTTCAGACATTCCTCCACGTTCCTTAATCCTCCAGACTTTCCCACGGCCTAATAGAATAGGAAACATTCAGAGAATCCGGGTAACTGAACCCACAGCGAACGATTAATTTTTCATATCATGGCGCCTGAATATCGATCACCAATTACTTTTTCCAGAAGTAAATCGATTAATGAATCATAACAGCAAATTTAATATTAAGTATCAACGTACGGATGATTCGTGTTTTATTTTATTTTATTTTATTTTCAAGCGTCATTTTTTCCCCTTACACTTTATTTTAAAGCTTATAGAGTTTTCCTTGTTCTAATTACGGAGATTCTTCCAAACTAGTTTAGAGTAAACAATTCTATGGGAAATTTAGTTCATGCCTTCCATATTTCTATACGTTTTATTTTATTACTTTTATTTTTTCATTCCTGTAACATACGTTTATTTCGGATATTTCCATATTTAACGCTACTTTTCGTCCTTGATTCGTCTTTCTTTACTCCCTTATCGTTTTTCTTCCTTTATAATTACTTTCTTTCTCGAGTTTCTGTCTATTTAGAAAATTCTACATTTCACCTCGTCGCCGTCCTCTGCCTACCGAACATTTTTATTTTCTACTTTTAATTCTTCTATACATCCTTCCACTTTATATCTTTTTTAGTATATTGCTTTTTTAATAATTCTTTCCTTTTATATCTGTTTTATAAAGATGTATCGTTACAACTTGTAGCCTTTCTCTACCTTGTAATCTTTTTTTTTGACTTTTGTACAATATCCTACATGGCATTAATTATTTCTTTCTTCTTTCTCCGTTAAAATCTTACTATTTTCACCTTGTCTATCACTAGTTATTAATATATTAAGTTTCGTCATATAAATATCAGACTCTTTTCTGTCGTATTTCTGACCCTATCTTCTACGACTAATTTATTTTTGTTTTTAAGCAATATTGATTTATCTCACTTATTGTTTATAAAAAACGTCCTTCCGTTTTTAACATTTAGTTTTTCCCACCCAAGATTTCTTCCTGCTGTGTTTCCTACGTCTCTCATTTTCTTTCCCTGGATATAAATGATTCCCGTGTTTTATTTTGGTATTTAATTAAATTAATACTCACTATATCGCTTTTTTTTCATTTGTCCTACGTGTTTTCTTATTTATTTTTAATACTTTTTCTTTGCTTGAAGAACGTTCGGCTCTTTCCTCTTTGATAATATTGTCTATTATCGTCGTGTAAGTGTAAACATTTTTGTCTGTGCGTAGTTCTTTTTACATGTTCCTAGAGTTCTATATTATTTCAATTTTCCATGATTTTATATTATTTGTCATTTCTCATTCATGAATTTTTTTAAACAGTAATCATTTCTCACTGTGTCATTTCCTTAACCTGCCTACTTTATTCCTTTCACATTTTTTATTATCTCTGAACGTTCTTATTTGTTACCTTTGTTAGAGTTTTCAATGTCTCTTTTTTTCCTATTTCCTTTCTCCAGTCTTATATTTATAAGAAACGAAGTTGATTATTGTTCTGTCTATTTCTCTCGTACCTTCAACCTTTCTTCCTGTACCCGTGCCTTTCTTTCCCATATTTTCCCAGTTGTTTCTTTTATTGTGCATTTATATTTCTGTTCCTATTACCATATTACGTTATTTTACGAATTTCTTCCTTCCATATTAATTTCGTTTTTCCTTAACATTTATATTTCCTTTAGTCACTTGTATTTAATTTCTTAAAAATTTAATTATACTTCTCTCGATATTCGTTTGTAATGTACTATTATTTGATTATTTTTATTTTATTCAATTATTTACACCGAATTATTTTCTTTCATGTTTTCCTTTTTTTGTTTATATAACCTTATATAATTTTACTAATTTTCTCTGTTTCCCTTGTTTTATTTGTTTCCATTGAGTTATTTACCTGTCTTATTAAATAGTAAATTTTTACTCCTTTCTACAACGTTTACATCTCTCAATCCACGTGTTGCATTTTTTAGCTTGTTTAATTCCCTTATTTTCGCTGATTATTTTATTTTAATTTTTGGTAATAATTTCTCATGTAGTCTACCTTTTATTTAATTTTTATTTTTTCATCTTTATATTTCTTTATCTTATTTGGTTGTTACATATTTGTATACTTACATAATATTTTCATTTTCCCTTGATGTATTTGTTTCCATTTTTCTTTCATGTTTGATTTCTTTAAAATTTAATTATTCTTCTCTGGGTTAATTTATTTTCTACTACCAGTTTTTCTGTAATCGCTTATACGTCATATTATTTGATTGCCTCCGTTTTAGTAAATTATTTTCTCTATATTATTTTCATTTATGTTTTCCTGTCGTTTGTTTATACGACTTTTATCTTAATTTATTTCTTTTCTAATAACTTATTTATCCGTTTTATTGAAGAATATATATATTTTTTCTTTTCTACAAACCTTTCTTTGCCTTCATCTCTCAAGACACCTTTTACTTAATTTTCATTTATGTTTTCCTCCTTTTTTGTTTATACAACCTTTTCCCGTAATTTATTTCTTTTCTATTCAGTCACGTATCTGTTTTATTGAAGAATATATTTTTTTAGTATTCCTTTCTACAAACCTTTCTTTGCCTTCATCTCTCAAGACACCTTTTACTTAATTTTCATTTATGTTTTCCTCCTTTTTTGTTTATACAACCCTTTTCCCGTAATTTATTTCTTTTCTATTCAGTCACGTATCTGTTTCATTAAATAATATATTTTTTTAGTGTTCCTTTCTACAAACCTTTCTTTGCCTTCATCTCTCAAGACAGCTTTTCTTAATTTTCATTTGTTTTCCTCCGTTTTTGTTTATACAACCTTTTCCCGTAATTTATTTATTTTCTATTCAGTCACGTATCTGTTTTATTGAAGAATATATTTTTTTAGTATTCCTTTCTACAAACCTTTCTTTGCCTTCATCTCTCAAGACACCTTTTATTTAATTTTGATTTGTTTATTCCTCTTTTTTTTGTTTATACAACCCTTTTCCCGTAATTTATTTCTTTTCTATTCAGTCACGTATCTGTTTTATTGAAGAATATATATTTTTAGTATTCCTTTCTACAAACCTTTCTTTGCCTTCATCTCTCAAGACACCTTTTATTTAATTTTCATTTGTTTATTCCTCCTTTTTTGTTTATACAACCTTTTCCCGTAATTTATTTCTTTTCTATTCAGTCACGTATCTGTTTTATTTGAAGAATATATTTTTTTAGTATTCCTTTCTACAAACCTTTCTTTGCCTTCATCTCTCAGAACAACTTTTACTTAATTTTCATTTATGTTTTCCTCCGTTTTTGTTTATACAACCTTTTCCCGTAATTTATTTCTTTTCTATTCAGTCACGTATCTGTTTTATTGAAGAATATATTTTTTTAGTATTCCTTTCTACAAACCTTTCTTTGCCTTCATCTCTCAAGACACCTTTTACTTAATTTTCATTTATGTTTTCCTCCTTTTTTGTTTATACAACCCTTTTCCCGTAATTTATTTCTTTTCTATTCAGTCACGTATCTGTTTTATTTGAAGAATATATTTTTATAGTATTCCTTTCTACAAATCTTTCTTTGCCCTTCATCTCTCAGAACAACTTTTACTTAATTTTCATTTATGTTTTCCTCCTTTTTTGTTTATACAACCTTTTCCCGTAATTTATTTCTTTTCTATTCAGTCACGTATCTGTTTCATTAAATAATATATTTTTTTAGTGTTCCTTTCTACAAACCTTTCTTTGCCTTCATCTCTCAAGACACCTTTTCTTAATTTTCATTTGTTTTCCTCCGTTTTTGTTTATACAACCTTTTCCCGTAATTTATTTCTTTTCTATTCAGTCACGTATCTGTTTTATTTGAAGAATATATTTTTTTTAGTATTCCTTTCTACAACCCTTTCTTTGCCTTCATCTCTCAAGACACCTTTTATTTAATTTTGATTTGTTTATTCCTCTTTTTTTTGTTTATACAACCCTTTTCCCGTAATTTATTTCTTTTCTATTCAGTCACGTATCTGTTTTATTGAAGAATATATATTTTTAGTATTCCTTTCTACAAACCTTTCTTTGCCTTCATCTCTCAAGACACCTTTTATTTAATTTTCATTTATGTTTTCCTCCTTTTTTGTTTATACAACCTTTTCCCGTAATTTATTTCTTTTCTATTCAGTCACGTATCTGTTTTATTGAAGAATATATTTTTATAGTATTCCTTTCTACAAACCTTTCTTTGCCTTCATCTCTCAGAACAACTTTTACTTAATTTTCATTTATGTTTTCCTCCGTTTTTGTTTATACAACCTTTTCCCGTAATTTATTTCTTTTCTATTCAGTCACGTATCTGTTTCATTAAATAATATATTTTTTTAGTATTCCTTTCTACAAACCTTTCTTTGCCTTCATCTCTCAAGACACCTTTTACTTAATTTTCATTTGTTTTCCTCCTTTTTTGTTTATACAACCTTTTCCCGTAATTTATTTCTTTTCTATTCAGTCACGTATCTGTTTTATTGAAGAATATATTTTTATAGTATTCCTTTCTACAAACCTTTCTTTGCCTTCATCTCTCAAGACACCTTTTATTTAATTTTGATTTGTTTATTCCTCTTTTTTTGTTTATACAACCCTTTTCCCGTAATTTATTTCTTTTCTATTCAGTCACGTATCTGTTTTATTGAAGAATATATTTTTAGTATTCCTTTCTACAAACCTTTCTTTGCCTTCATCTCTTAAGACACCTGTTCTTAATTTTCATTTGTTTTCCTCATATTTTGTTTATACAATCTTTTCCCGTAATTTATTTCTTTTCTATTCAGTTACGTATCTGTTTTATTGAAGAATATATTTTTTTAGTTTTCCTTTCTACAAACCTTTCTTTGCCTTCATCTCTCAGAACAACTTTTACTTAATTTTCATTTATGTTTTCCTCCGTTTTTGTTTATACAACCTTTTCCCGTAATTTATTTATTTTCTATTTAGTCACGTATCTGTTTTATTGAAGAATATATTTTTTTAGTATTCCTTTCTACAAACCTTTCTTTGCCTTCATCTCTCAAGACACCTTTTCTTAATTTTCATTTATGTTTTCCTCCGTTTTTGTTTATACAACCTTTTCCCGTAATTTATTTCTTTTCTATTCAGTTACGTATCTGTTTTATTGAAGAATATATTTTTATAGTGTTCCTTTCTACAAACCTTTCTTTGCCTTCATCTCTCAAGACACCTTTTATTTAATTTTCATTCATGTTTTCCTCCTGTTTTGTTTATACAATCTTTCCCCGTAATGTATTTATTTTCTATTCAGTCACGTATCTGAAAACCGGTTGAGACATGGAGAAGGGAATGCCGAGACACCTTCACCTATTTTAGACGGTACATGTACTGGGGGTCGAAGACCTTGGGCATATCGCAACAAGCGTCCGCTGATCCCATTGTTGGATCAGTCGGCCAACTTCCTCCTGAAGATGGCGGAGACATGGAGAAGGGAATGCTGCGACCCCACAGAAAATTCGCCTCCCGTCATTCGGAAGGAAGGGCGTGAGAATAGAAGCCAATATGGAGGACGTTGACCAAGGGAAGGGATAGATAGATTAATAGGCCACGTTTTGAGACACGAGGGTTTCGTAAAATTAGCATTAGAGGGAAGTGTGTGTGTGGGGTAAGAACAGAAGAGGGAGGCCAAGGATGGAATGCGCAAACCAGATTAGGAAGGATGTGAGTTTTGCTAGTTATATGAAATGAAAAGGGTTGCTCTCGATAGTTAAGGATTGAGAATTGCATCAGACCAACAACAAACAAAAAACAGTTCTGTTGAACTATGTGATGCAGTTTTTCTAGGGTTTTCCCCTGCATCTCTTTAGGTGAAACACCGTCAGAGTTGGATCCTTAAAACTATAGCCCGGGGGCTACCTTGCTCTACCTTGCGCATCCCCCCCTTTTCTTTTGAATTCCCTTCCTATGCTATTAAAGGCGACTTGCCTGTTTCAGGGTCACCCTCATGTAGCCTGTTAATCAAAAAAAAAGTATATATAGTTACCTTGTTGGGACGATAAGTGATGCCTGTGGGAGTTTTTCTCTCGCAGACATTTCTTCCCCCGGATTGACTGCGGGGGTCACCTGACCCCCCCACCCCCGTAGGGAATGCCTCCTGCACTCTCTCTGGTGTTTCCAAAGTTATCACACGCCGAGGCACCTTCACCTACTTTAGAAGGTGTATGTACTGGGGTCGAAGACCTTGGGCATACAGTAAGAGTTGTCCTCTGATCCCATTTGATCAGTCGGCCAACGGCCTTCTAAAACGGCTAGAGACTGTGAAAAAGGGAATGCTGCGATCCCTCAGCAGACTCATCTCCGGTCATTCGGAAGGGCCTACCTGTTGAAGGTTTTCTAGGATTTTCCCTGCCTTATTTCATATCCTTAATCCTCCTTTCTTCAATCGCTGAAGAATAACATTTCTCTACCACCAGCCTCCATTTAGAACTTCTCCAGGCGTTAATTACAAACTTTATACTAAATATTTGCATTAAAATATTTAAAATAACAGACTATACAGAAATTAGTAACAATAAAACATGGCATTTCAATAATTCAATGGATAAACAAGAAGTCAAATTTACACTTGTGATTCAAGAATACAGAGAAACAATTGTAATATATACACTACAAGTTAATACAAAACAAATTAGAAATTAATCATTGTGTTCAATTTCCTCCATCAAGACAAGAAATATTCACTAATTTCCTTAGAAAGTCTCCCTATTCAGGTAGAATATTCAATTTATCTTCTAATCTCCCCTTCCGACGAACAGGATCTGTGATTTTCAATTTGGTAGTCAGGGGCAGTTGAATTATCCGACCAAAATTTCCAGAAGAAGAATATGGAAATTAATTATTTTTAATATTCCAATTTTATAATTTTTTAATTCCTTATGAATTAGTAAATCATGAATTTATTAATAAATATGTTAGAAGTGGATTAAATTCATCGACTTTTAAAACCACTTCACGTACTAATAATAATAATAATAATATATAATCTTTGTCAACATTCTTTTTTTTATAAAATTCAGAGAAAATGCTATGTAAATTAATTAATTACTGTGTTGGGGTAATATTTAGTTCACTTAATAGTATATATTTTCTGAATAATTTTGATAAGCACAAAGTTCACTGATAGGAGTATAAAGGTTGTTATATTGGTCAAACGAAGCGCAAGCTTCAAACAAGAATCTAAGCTACAAATAGATAAAATTTTGAATGTGGAAAGTAGTTATTATTCGAAAATTTGATGAGTGAAATTCTTCACTTAAAAATGAAATGTTATTGCTTTAAATATAAAACAAAAATAATGTGATACTCAAAAATTTTAATTATATGTATATATATATATATGACTCTATATTATTGTTACGATTTCTCGTGCATTCTGGAATCTCTGTAATGTTAATTTTGTAGTTTATAAATGTTGTGTTTGAGTCACAGCTTTGTGATCTGTTTCCTTGCGCCATTGTCTTCACTCGACGTTTTATTTTATCTCAATTTTGAGAACATAATCATACCAATGTCACTCAATAATTTGTATTTAAGTTTTTTATTAGACTAAATTGTATAATTAATATATGTAGAAAGAACTGAGGAGATACACAAATTTTTGGGGAATGGAACGTATTCGAATTACATTTTTCCATTTGTTGGCCACTCTTTGTGTTTTTCGTTTATAATATTAAGTCAGGTAATGTAATAACTTTATCTATAAGAATGAAATTATTTTTCTATCAATTTTCTGTATTTTAATCTTCTTCAAACAAGATTTATAATTTTGCGGTTATAAACAACGCATTTCCATTATATAATCTTCCATTATTTGATTGTTTTATTCGTTTAAATGCATGACTTTACTGTAGAATGGATAAAAAACTCGTCGATGGTAATTTGCAACAAGACAAGGAAATTACTGTTGCGGCAACAGAAATAATAACATCCTCCATGACTAACATAATTCTCTAACTTTAAATTTAAAATAAATAAAAAGACGTCCAATAAGTAAGCAACTAATTTTCTTACTTTTTAAATTATACAAATACTGCGTTTCATCCAAATTTGAGGACTTCTTCAGATAAATTATTAAATGCATGAGCTATTAATATTAGAGGAATTTGCTATCGCCGACCATCTCCAGCGACAGTTTCAACCGAAATGATGAAAAGTATTATTTACATTAATTAAATAGTAATGAAAATAATTGCAGACTTATTATTTGTCTTTTTATTTATCCTCCATTTTATCTTGTATACGACATTCCCGTAAATAGAATTGATCTAACGTTTGAATCGAAATTACTGTATGAAACATTCACTCCACCGTCGCCTTTTGGACTCAAATATTACAGGAAAACAACGAATGGCTTTATAAAGGCTCATTTTGTACGTGCAGCGGCGGCGGCGACGACGTTCGCGAGAAGAAAAAAGTATTATAAGTTAATTAAGATATTTAACCGTTAATATCCCGGGCTAATTGATATGTATAAGGTAAGGATAGTAAATGTTAACAATAAATCAGGTAACGTCTGATATTCAAATTATTAAATGATATTTACTAACGTCCAGTTTTTACAGATACAGTTATCATTTAAATTAAAGGACGGTTCGCTACCACGTTTACGATTTCTTTGGGTAAACATCATTGCAAGTGAGATAAATTCAACCTTGACTGTACATTTTAGCAATATTGTATAGTTGTCGAAGAAATTTGGTGACCTGCGTGGCTGGATGAATTCATTGCAGAGGGATGAAATCTTTGTACTGGCTTTTGGAGTAGTTTGAAAAAGACAATGGCTGTTGGGGAAAGGTGGTTGAGGAGGCGAAGTGATGAGGCGTAGTTGTCAGTCAGAGTCACGTCACACTCATCAGGTACCAATGTCCTTGAAATCGTGGCAAATAAAGAGTTACGCGAGACATTTGGTTGGTTAGGATACAATATAATTTCTTATGAGGTAAGGAGATTCGAAGCGATTGTAACCAAGGAAATACAACGAGGGTCGGTTTTATCTTATGAGCCGGAAATTATTTAAAGATAATTGATTAAGTACAGAATAATAGGCATGATAGAGACTTTAGAAATAAATATATGTCGGTAAGGATGTTCACGAAAAAGAACAGTTGTGAAGACTTTTTGCAGCAGGCATCTCTACCAATTCCATTGAATTACGACCTATAGAATTTTCTTTGCGGCATTTGCAGCGACCGATTATCCTGCGGAAGAGGCTGAGCCAGAAGAGTTCGGCTTCCCGGCAGCAGCCGTAGAGCAGGAAGAGCAGCAGCCCCTGGAGCGTGCCCACGGCGTGGTAGTAGCCCAGGACATGCTCCAGGCCTTGGATCTGCATGAGGACAAGTCGGATGGTGATGCCTGCCCCTGACAGCACCGAGGTCTTCAGAGCAAAGTTGATGAGATCCGCGAAAATGTTGCGGGGTTTTACGACAAGCCCAAGGCCACTGACGCTGCTGTTGACGTCATAGAAATAGCTACAGTTGTAGAAGAACATATACAGGTTGGCAAAGAGCGCCGCGTAGTTGCAGAACACGAGAAATAGCTGGCCGAACTGTATGCCACTGTCAAGGATCTGGTCCAACCAGAGGAATGTCGAGGACAGCGCCAAGGGCAAAACCCAACTAAAAAGGGAGTAGCGAATGAGGACCTGTCGGGCTTCAACGCGGCTGAGTGAGTTTGGGAGGCGAAGAGTCTTGATGGAGGTTGTGAGGAAGTGGAGATAACCCGTGAGCCACAAAGTGGAGGCCAGGTCCATGGTGACGTCCAGCCTCACGGCCCACTCCAAGTCCTCCAGTAGCGCATGCACCACCAGGAGCCTCATGAGCGCCGTCGTCAAGTAGCAGATCATCAGCTTCCCTGGAAGGTTGCGGAGTTGGGGACAGGCCAGGTAGGATAACAGGGTGAGGACTCGTGAGGCGACGTCCATGAACGTAAGGGACAGGACTAAAAACGAATTCCCGGCCTTGTAGTGAGGCACGCTGAACGACATTCTGGCGTCAACCTCACAGAGAACGAACGGCACGAAGGTCAAGAGGTCACACAGCACAGTCTTGTCGTATGTGTTCACTGGTACAGTTTCCGAACAGTTTATGTCGTTGCTGACGAGGTCCTTGAAGTAACATTTGACTGGTTGGGTTATGTCGTAGGTCGTGTTACCATTGCATACATGATAGGAGTTTAATGAGAGGATGTTAGTGAAATTGCAGAGAGGAATTCGTGTTTGGAAAGCATAGTCCAGGTACGTCACTGCAGGTCTGTACGTAATTTGCCTCTGCAAGTCTCTAAGCAGAAGGGAGAAGCAATAAGAAAGGGGATCGACTCCTCGGGGGGCTTTGACACCGCAGTCGTCTCCACTGAACACGACGCACAGGCACGGGGAGTTGACGTAGAGGGACGATACCGTCCTCCACGTCAACGGACTCTTAGTTGGATCTTTGAAGGTACACGAGATAAGGTCCAAATAGGATTCAATCATACTCGCAAAGTAATAGTTATCAACTAATGCCACCAAGTCATCGGTACTGGTTGCAATTATGCCCCAGTTCGATACTGTTCTGATAAAGCCGCGGCCATATAAATGAGGAATTTTCGAATAATGTATTTCGTTTTCTAACGTGAAAATGGGGTACGGAAAATCCTGGAGGTATTCGTCCAGCCAAGGAAAAAAATCTGTGGAGACGAAACAAAAATTCCAATTTTTCGCGGTTATAACCACTAGCTGTGCTATCATGTCCAGAGGTTTCGTTAGAGTCACACGTATATTGAACTCATCCATCGGATAATTTTCCCTCTGCAACGGCCTCACGCTGTCCTCATAGGCCGTGGTACAGTGGCGCCGCTCCGTCGAGCACAAAGTCGGCCACGTCTGGACGCAGTCACGTGACATCTTCTCCAGGACATCCTCGACAGCGTGTTTCAACTTTGACGTCACCATTTTCCACAGGAGAGGCTTAACACACGCAGTGTCCTGCAACATCAACAGTAAAGTGTATCATCCTGTCATCTGGAGGAGAGTGAGGAGAACTGCACTGGACTCACCTTGAGATCTACTCTGAGGTCCACTATGTTGGTAGAGCAGTTGCCGTTGATGCCTTCGTAGATGGATTGGACAGTGACGTTTCCCAAATCCCAGGTAAATTCCAAGGCTACAGCATTTTGAAACGTTCTTGTGTAATTAATAATCTGAAAAGACAATGAATACTGCAATCACTGTTTAAGTTAACGCGAGAGTGTTGAGAATGTTGGCTCTAATAATTTAGACTCTTTTAGTAAGTTAACTATATTCCTTGTAGCGCTCTCTGAGAGCTTTTTTGGCTCACCTCATTTACCAACGTCAGCTGCTTCACAGACGAAACGTTACCCACATTTCGGTATTCAGTCAACTCGTTCATAAATAACTCGTGCAGGTGTTTCTGGTACTCTGGAACCAATAGTTCACCCAGCTGCAAAACAAAAGGAAGAGTTGGAAAGGCGCTGCGGTAGTTTTCACCCAAGAGTGACTGCGGGGCTCACCTGATTGTGTCGGGAATGCCTTTTGCACTCTCTCTGTTATTTTATTATCAGTGTTCTCACATGCCGAGACACCTTCACCTATTTTAGACGGTACATGTACTGTGGTCGAAGACCTTGGGCATATCGCAACAAGCGTCCGCTGATCCCAACTTCCTCCTGAAGCTGCGCGGAGACACGGAGAAGGGAATGCTGCCACTCCACAGCAACCTCGTTTACCGTCATTCGGAATGGCGTGAGAATAGTACCCAATACCCGACCTATCTGATGCAGGTTTTCTAGGGTTTTCCCTGCATCCCTTTAGGTGAAACACTGGGTGGGATCCTTAAACAAATGCCCGTGGTCCCTAGTTAACCCTTGCTAGGCTACCTTGCTCTATCATCAGCATCCCCCTTCTTCAACTCCCTTCCTATGTTTTTAAAGGGGAGTTGCCTGTTTCATGATCACCCTCATGTAGCCTGTTAACCCCCATCCCCCCTAAAGAGGAAATGCTTTCTATCAATCATTACCAACCAAAATACCGTCATGTTATGTGGTGTAAACATTATCGAACTGTGAATCCTGAAAAACTCTCAGTTCGATGACAAAATAAGGCTGGAGAAATTACGTAACAAGGAGGATTTCAGTTATAATTCTTACAAGATTAACAACAATTCCTAGCATTTCCCTGGAACCTCAAAAAAAAATAAAACTTATGACCGGAGGATTATCCTAAGGCCACTATGAAAACTGTTGAATCGCCCTTATCCACTGAAATGAGTAAAATGAAACTAATAGTAATGGCGCGTGACCGAAGGCAAGTTACTGTTTGTCACATTCACGCGAAATTACTGTTGTAAGGTCGACTTGAATATTTGGGACGACGACTACGAAGGCAACTAATAACTGTTTACCTTTGTCACACTTTATTGCCGTTTACTGTAGTGCACATTTCTCTAATGA